>VBSM01003157.1:50679459-50697650 GCA_008086735.1 Cheirogaleus medius | reverse complement strand
ATAATTATTATAAATATTAATACTAAATATAATATATATTTATATTTATAGTATCAAAGGTATTGTGATTTTTAGATATATCTGTTCATTTATTTAAGTGATAATTATTTGATCTTTGCTACGTGCCCAGCACTCTGATAGGCATTGTTTAACCAATGGTGATTTCAAATAACTTAGCACTCAGAATCTCATTTACTTTTCCTTGTGACCTGGAGAGAGGTTGGTGCTATAATTTTTATAGTTATTCAGAAAACAAAAGAATCTGAGAATTTAGAAAACTTAATAAAGTCAGCAGGGGCAGTGTTCTCCGAACACATCAAATACTCACATATTACCTTTACCTACTGCAAATAGAACTATTATGTGAAAAAATTTAATTGTAACTTTTAAATCTTTTCATTTCCCTATTTTTAGAATAAAGACCTTTTAGAACACTTTTTTCCTCTCCTCTCAGCTCCTTCAACATCACTACCAAATATATCATGTTTTGTCGGCAGTTAATTGACTGATGCGGTCGTCACCATGGAGCACGAGATGGTGGGACTGTAATTAGTGTTTTCCCAATATGCTGGATTAGAAAGATTTGTGTGACCCTCATTCTGTTTAGAATGAAAAAACTGTTATGATCGATTAGGGACATCATCCATGGTGGAGTAAGGAAAGGGTGCATTGAGAGCTAATTAATATGTTTGTGTACTACGTATATTAAAGTGTTTTGTAAATTACAAAGCATCTTAACAATAACGTTAATTTTAAAAAAATTCAAAATATTAAGGGGGTACAAATCTTTAGGTTACATGGATCACTTTTATAGTGCTTGAGTATCAGCTAAAGGTGTGCCCATCACCCAAATCGTGTTCATAGTACCTGTTAGGTAGGATTTTGCCCATCACCTCCTTCCCCTACTCCCCCCGGTTGATTTCCATTGAGTTTTACTGTGCATGTGTGTGCTCATCGGTTAGTTCCAGTTTAATAGTGAGTACATGTGGTGTTTGTTTTTCAATTCTTTAGATACTTCACTTAGGAGAATGGTCTTCAGTTCCATCCAGACTGTTGTAAAAGGTATTAATTCATCTTTTTGATGGCTGGGTAGTATTCCATGGTGTACATATACCACATTTTATTAATCCATTCATGAATTGATGGGCAACGGGCTGATTCCACACCTTTGCAATTGTGAATTTTGCTGCAATAAACATTCGAGTACAGGTGTCTTTTTGATGAAAAGTACTTTTTTCCTTTGGGTAAATACCCAATAGTGGGATTGTTGTATCAAATAGTAGGTCCACTTTTAGTGTTTTGAGGAATCTCCATATTGTTTTCCATAGAGGTTGTATTAATTTGCAGTCCCACCAACAGTCTATAAGCATTCCTTTCTCTCTGCATCCATGCCAGCATCTATTGTCTTTGGACTTCTTGATAAATGCCTTTTATAATAACTGGGGAAAGGTGATATGTCATTGTGGTTTTAATTTGCATTTCCCTGATGATTAGTGACGTTGAGCATTTTTCATATGTTTATTGGACTAGAATATTGTTAATTTTTATGAGAGAAAAGTTTATACTTATTGCTGTCTGCAAGAGTATATAACACAATCCAAAATTCATATTAACTTACTGAACGATATTAAGATTCACTTTAAGAAATAGTTGCCTTGTACATCTTTCCAGTGAAATTTTGCATCCTGGGGAATTAGAAACATATGTTCCATAACCACAGTTTCAAAGTAAAGTGGTTTGAAATAATTATCTCTTCATGTTAACACCCAAATCAACAGTAAACTCCCCTCTTCAATTCCGCATTTCACTTGATAATTAGCAGCTGTATGCTAATCACATTGGGAGCTCTTGATTTCCTGAGTATGCTAATTTAAAGTTCTGTTGAGTGGTGACTTTGTTTCATGGGAGCCTGAAATATAAGCCATATAGAATGCGCTATACAGCTAATCCTACCCTCAGTTCCTGGGGAAGAGCAAACTGAGTGCCTCTATTACGGGTGCTTCATACTAAGGAGGAAAATCGTTTGGAATCTGAGTCACTTAAGCAGAGATTGAACGATGGAATTTGAACTCATGAGACTGGGATCTCTCCAGGGAGCCCAGAGCAACCTGAATGCAAAAGCAAGTCTGACGGCCAACCAGCAGTCACCAGAATCAAATGCACACTTGACTCGCCTACTGTGAGAGGTAAATGTACTAAGTGAGCAGCTGAAAACGCATCATTTAACTAATGTAAATATGATGGCAGTTAAGTGTCGATGGACCTCCTAATGGAAAAAGAAAAGCATTAGGGACTCTTTCCAAATACGTGGGAGAAGGTTATGGAAAAGCTGACGTCAAGCGTGGAAGTGGAGCTGACTGCGACACTCTTCTTACTGGATCTTCTACAACGTTATTGGATTTGAGTTTCTCTATGGTTGTCGCCTGACCCTCCTTCTTTGCAGGTTGTGCACTCTGCTCAATAAAAGACAGGATGGTAGTTTGGAAAAATATTCACTGACTGGCCTCTCCGAAGTTCTAGCCGTGGAATGCAACACTGAAATGGAGACTGAGAGAAAGCTTCAGGAAATGGCATGGAAAAGCTGTCGCTGTGTCAATACTAAAAGACAGCTAGTTGAGAAACTAAAAGAAATATTCAGTTTTTTCTTCATGTTTTCTCCTTCCTGATATGGACACACATAAGTTTCAATGATAATAACTGATATTTCTAATGTTTATTATGTGTGAACTTGGTATGGTTCTAGGATATACATCTTCACATATGTATACGCACATGTGTGCTTAAGGGAAATATCATTCTTATTTTCCATTTTAGAAATGAAAGAGTAAAGTCACAAAAAACAATTTAAAATAATTTATACGAGGTTAACCAGCAGGTAAGTGATATAGCTCAGTTTTTTGGTCACAGTCCTTTAGGTCTAGGATCTATGCACTTAGATACTATTTCTGTTGTTATACGAACACCCACAGGCACATACATGCCTGCACATTACCAAGGCTGGTTGAAACTTTCTAGTCAAGTTTAACGTCATATTTTATTTTGCATGGATACTTAAAAAAAGAAGAAAAAGAAATTTGCTGCAAAGGCAGTCTAGGATGGTATAAATTCCATTATCCTTTTCTTCAAGCAGCTCCTTACCTATATACGTAAGAATTAAAATTCAAAGCATAACATGTGTCATGTTGGATAAAGAAATTTTTTATGGATTCATGAAAGTTTTGCCAATTTAACATCAAAAGGCATGTTTCATTGCTTGCAGAGAGTGCCGCGTTGAATTTCTAAAATTTTATTTAAATCAAGCTTAATAGAAACTGCACCTACAGTTCTATTCCTGATCACACAAGTTATAAAAGCTAACGAAGGGAATACCTTTATAATATCTTAACAAGAGAAGCCTTGATATTCTGTTACATAGCATAGAAAGTGAAAAAACAGAAAGAAAAACAAATGCATAGGTTTTTGTCCCCTTCATTTAATATTTTCTATTTCCTGGACCTACTTCCCAGAGTTTGATAGTTTTGATTTGACTTACATGGACTTAAAGAAATAAAAGGAATAAAATTAAATTAGAGACTTAGTGTTTCAGGAAAGTCAGTGATTTTATTTAATAGTGAAGCAAACTGATGTTACATATAAATATCATATATTCAGAGCTAAATATATGTTGGTTTTGTATTCAAAGAGCCTCAATTGAGATATAATAATAACCACCAATATATATTTAAATAAAAGCCTCATTTTCTTATGCATTACATTGACTATTTGTGTAGCTGTTTGTGTTATACAATCACTGTGCTTATGTTTTATCTTACCTTAAGGGAGGGGGGCATGGGGAATATACATAACCGTAATATTTGTACCCCCATAATATGCTGAAATAAAATAAATTAAAAAAAAAATCTAAAAAAAAAAAAAAGGTATAGACCAAGAGTTCTCTGTCTTAATGGGAAATTTATGATTCACTGAAAATTAAGTGATAGGCGCATCTTCAATCACCACACTTTTATAAAATGCTTACTATGACCAACAGGATGTAAGGCACAAGGGTGCAAAGATTAGCCAGACATATTGGGGCCTTTAATGAGATAAAAGTAAATAGGCAAAGTGACAAGACAAATATAAACTTTGTGATCAGTCATTTAAGGGGGTTTGACGGAAGCTCATTACAAGCACACTTAACTGGCCAGAAGATTTAGAAAAGATTCCCTAAGGAGGTGACACATACACTGCAGCTTAAAGTAGGCATAGGGATTAGTTTAAAAGAAAAGCAGGGAGGGAGATGGAATTTGGGAGGAAATTCTTGGCAGAAATATTCCCCTGTTCAAGTCATTTATGGATGCAGTTTGACATCTTAAACTCTCAGTTTCCTCATATATTTTTGGATATGATTCCTGACAGAGTTCTTATGAAATCTGAGACAAACTATGAAAAGTATTAAGATTTTACAAGCTCAAGAAATGGTAGATATTATTATCAGCATGGCTTATTTAAATAATTTCAGGCAATTATGTATTGCGCGCTTATTGCACGATGGCTAGAGAAAAAGATGGAGAGCTAGGCATGGTCCAGATCACAAACATCATACATAATGTGTCTCATAAAGAAGCATTGACAGCTTGTGTTTCAATCTACCTTTCCAAGGATGTGTCTATAGCACACAGCATCAGAAGATAGAATGTCTCCCTACAATATGGACAGCAGGTTTGTTTCTTGTCCAGGAATGATGTTTCCCCTCCAGGGCAAAAGTTAGGCAGGTTTCCAGCAGCCAATACATAAGTTAGGGAAAATCTTAAACTTGGAGTCCACAGATCCACCGCGTATGTACCTAACACCCGGCTAGACCTACCTTAATGTCATTGCCATGTGACTTTGGAGGAAGGGGGACTTGGTGTAATCATTAATGTTTCCTTGCTGGGAATAATAAAGTCTTTTGATTCTGAACCAGGAGTGAGGGTCTTCTTTCTGTCAGCCTCCACGAAACAATAAAACCTAATTTGTTAGCTTTGAGTGGGGTGAAATCAGAGACCCTTCACAGATCCTGAATGTTTTTAAATTCTAATAGTAATAAGGATTCATCACATGCATTCAGCATGGCATGGTAATAGTGTCATTTAAAAATGTTAATGTGTATATGTAATCCTCCAGAAATAATGTTCCTTGCAGCCATTTTAATGTAAGACAAAAAGTTAGATGACAACTTTTTGTAATTGACAGATAAAATTCTATGCATTTATTGTGTGAAACATAATGTTTTCATGTATATATACATTGTGGAATAACTAAATCTAACTAATTCATCTGTGCATTACTTCACATAGCTATTTTTGTGGTGAGAACACTTAATATCCACTCTCCCAGCATTTCTCAGGAATGCAATATATTGTTATTAACTATAGTTACAAAGGGCTGGGGCAGTTGTAACATGAAGTTGAGGAGATTTTAGTCCAAAGTTATAAAAGTTCCATTAGATAGATGGTTACATATAAAGGTGAAGGGATTCATATTTTTCAAAATTATTTTAGTGTGTACATAAAAAATATTTTGAGATCTTATGTCATTTAAATAATTAAGGTGTTTATTCTCTATTCAGTACTTTCATCTATCAGAAATTTATTTTGTACAATTTAAACTTCAGTTACACTGAACTGAACACACAGAGCTTTCTTCACCTCTGTGTTTTACATTGTCCTTACCTTGTCCTCAATCTTGAATTATAATTTGGCTGGGTATTGATTTCTAGATTGACAGTTATGTTTCTTCAGCATTTTAAATACATGTTCAATCTTCCTATTACCTGGGCCCTTACTGATGACATGTTCACCAGGCTAAATATTGTTTCCTTGTAGGTCAGTTGTCCTTTTTCTCAGGGTGCCTTTCAGACTGTTTTGCATGCTCCGAATTTTTATCCATATGTTTCTGAGAGTAGTTTTAATTTTATTCTTTCTGCTGTAAATTTTAATGGGCTTTTCAATCTGATAACACACCTTCTTAAATATATCAAATGATCACACATTAATTTTTTTAATAATTTACACTCCTCACAGTGCCCATGAATCTCTATGGAAATTCTATTATGAAATAAGGACACCAGTAGATGGTAATAAGTTGTACAATTATAAACTAATACTTAGAACAACTATAAAACGAGCTGTTTGAAGAGATATACACAAAAACACTGTAGATAAATTAAAATGGAATTCTAAAACTGGTTAAAGTAACTCACAGGAAGAAAGGAAAAAGAAAACAGCAAATGAAAAACCAAGATAAACATAAAAGAAAATGACATATTTAAGCATTAACATATCAATAATTGCATTAAATGTAAATGGTCTAAATGCACTGATTAAATGACAGAGATTGGCAGGATAGAATTTTTAAAAAATCATAACTCCCAATTATATACTATCTATAAGAAATCACTTTGAATATTATATAATGATAAAGGTAGGCTGAAAGTACAAAGATGGAAAACATATTGTGTAAATATTAATTAACATAAATAAGTGGCTATATCAGTGTTTGATAAATTAGACTTCAGAGCAAATAAAATTAAAAGAAAAAGAGGAAAATTATATAATGATAACAAAGTCAATCAACCAAGAAGACATAGGAATTCTAAATATACATACAACAGAGCTATAAAATATGTAAAGCAAAACTGATACAATTAAAAAGAAAAATTTACAAATCTACAACTATAGTAGGAAACTTAAACACCTATCTCTCAATAATTGAAAACTTTAAAAGAGTTGAAGTAATACAGTGTGTTTTTAGACATCAAAAACAGAACTTTTAGAAAATCTTCAAACACTTGGAAAGTAAGTGAAAAACTTCAAAATAAGCCATAGGTCAAAGGGAAATTCTCAAGGAAAATGATAATAATAAAAAGAACACGAACACGTTGAAATGAATGAAAAAGATCACACAGCACATGAAAAATTGTGGGGCACAAAGTAGTGCTGAGAAGAAAATTTGTAGCACTAAATGAATACATTAACAAAGAACACAGTCTCAAGTTAATAAACTAAACTTTCACTTTAAGAACCTAAAACAAGTGCAAAATAAACACAGAGCAAGCAAAAGTAAGGGTGAGCAGAAATCAAGGAAATTGAAAACCAAAAAATAGAGAAATTCAATGAAGCATATTAATGGTACTTGAAAAAAAATCAATGAGTTTGACAAACCTTTAACACCACTGACAAAGGAAAATAAAAGAAAGTCATGATTTTTCAATATCAAGAATGAAACAAAGTGTATTACTACATATCTGGCAGAAATCAAAAGTGTAAAAAAGGAATACTACCAAGAATTCTACATATATACATTCGACAACTTAGATTAAATGAACCAATTCTTTGAAAAACGCAAACTACCACAACTCACCCAAGTATGAAATAATCTCAACAGCAACTCTAATTTATAATTTAAAGCCTCTCGATAAAGAAATATTCAGGTCCAGATGGTTTCAGTAGAAAATTATGCCAAATGTTTAAAGAAAAAATGATACCAATTCATCATAATCTCTTTAAAAATATAGAAGATAGAACACATCCCAATTTACTTTATGAAGCTTTGTTCTGATAACAAAACTAGACAAAAGGTATTTTAAAAAAAACCTATAGACCAATGTCCCTTTTGAATGTAGATGAAAAATCACCTAATCAACCATTAGCAAATAGAATATATCAACACATGAAAAGAAATATAAACCCTGATTGAATGAGGTTTATTTCAGGAATGCAAGAAAGCTCAATATTTGAAGATCAATCAATGTAGTCCATCATATTAACAGAGTAACAAAGAAAACATGATTATAGCACATGATCACATGAATTGTTACAGAAAACCCTTTTGGCAAAAGCCAGTGCTTATTCATGACAGAGGGTAACTTCCTCAGCTTGATAAAAAATGGCCACAAAAACCTACAGCTAACATTGCATTTTATGTTGAAAGACCAAATGTTTATCCCCTATGATTGGGAAAATGGCAAGGATATTTTTCCTCACTGCTCTTGTTCAAAAATGTTGGAAATGCAGGCCAGTGAAATAAGGCAATAGAAGAGAATAAAAGCATAAAGATCGGAAGGGAAAAAAATACCTCTTCCTATTAGTAGATGTCATAATTGTCTAAATAGATGATCCCAAGGAACCTACAAAAAATAGCCTTCTATAACTCATAAATGAGTTTGGCAATTTGCATGATACAAGATATACATACAAAATCATTTGTATTTATATAAATTAGCAATGAACATATGCACACTGAAATTAAAACTATAATACCATTTAAACTCACTCACGAAATGAAATATGTAGTTGTAAATATAACAAAACATATACTGGACACGTGGGCAGAAAATGATATAACGCTGATGAATGAAGCCAAATATCTCAATAAATGGAGAGACATATCATGTTCATGGATTTAAAGGTTTAATATAGTAAAAATGCCAATTCTTTCAAAATTAGCATACAATGATTTTCTCTAGTTCTCCCAGACCAGAAGGGTTAGCTTTTATTATTCCCATGTTTCTCTATGTGTTTTTACCATTTTTTCTAATTCTGTATCGTCCTGCAGCTGAATATTGAAATGGTGGACAGTCTAAGAGACTCCCAGGAACTTAGACCTGATTTGCAGTACAAGTTCATTCCAAAAGCATTCTTTATACAGTGTATCACAGACATATTTATCTCCTGGTTAAATCCTAAAAAGGGAATATTTGAGATCGAATGCTTTACCCTCGGTCTTTACCCTTTCTTCTCTCTTCCTCTCCTCACAACCCCCATGGGCTAAAGCCCAAAGACTGCCTCGTACTCCCAGACCAGAAAGTGCAGGCTTCATACTTCTGTTTTTCTGTATGTTGTATTACCCCTCTAACCTAATTCTAGTCATCTGGCTACAGATGAATGGGCAGTGAAACACAGGATAACAAGAGAGCCATGTGGTAAACTGATGCTAGGAATACAGACGTACCTCAGAGATATTGTGGGTTTGGTTCCAGACCACCACAATAAAGTGAATATCTCAATAAAGGGAGTCACACTGATTTTTTGGTTCCCAGTGCATATAAAAGTTATGCTTACATGATACTATAGTTTATTAAGTGTGTGATATTATTATGGTTAAAAAAGTACATACCTTAATTTAAAAGTACTACATTGCTAAAAAATGCTAATAATTATCTGAGCCTTCAATGAGTCATAATCTTTTAGTTGGTGCAGAGTTTTGCCTCCATGTTGATGGCTGCTGACCGATCAGGATAGCGGTTTCTGAACATTGAGGTGACTGTGCTGATTTCTTAAAATAAGATAAAAATGAAGTTTGTCCCAGAGACTGACTCTCCTTTCATGAAAGATTTCTCTGTAGCTTGCAATACTGTTTGCATGTTACCCCGAATAGAACTTATGTTAAAATTGGATTCAATTCTCTCAAACCTTGACACTGTTTTATCAACTAAGTTTATGAAATATTCTAAAACCTTTGTTGTCATTTCAACAGTGTTCACAGCATCTTCAGCAAGAGTAGATTCTTTTTCAAGAAGCCACCTGCTTTTTCATCCATAAGAAGCAAGTCCTCATCCATTAAAGTTTTATCATGAGATTGCAGCAATTCAGTCATATCTTCAGGTTCCACTCATAATTCTAGTCCTCTTGGTATCTTTACCACATCTGCAGTGACATCCTCCACTGAGGTTTTACATCCTTCAGATTTAATCCTTCAGATGAGCTTTTAAATCCTTCAGAATCATCCATGAGGGTTGGGAATCAACTTCTTCTGAACTCCAGTTAATGTTGATATTTAGATCTCCTCCTAGAATGATGAATCCCTTCCAAAAGGTTTTCAATTTGCTTTGCCCAGACCTATTAGAGGAATCACTATCTATGGTATCTATAGCCTCACAAAATATATTTCTTAAATAATAAGACATGAAAGTCAAAACTACTTCTCAATCCATGGGCTGCAGAATGGATGTTTTTTTAGCAGGCATGAAACCAACATCAATCTCCTTGTTCATCTCCATCGAACTCTTGTGTGATCAGATGCATTGTCAATGAGAAGTGATATTTTGAAAACAGATATTTTTTTCTTAAGCAGTAGGATGCAACAGTAGGCTTAAAACCATGCTTTAAACAGATGGGTTTCCATCCAGGCTTTGTTGTCAAATTTATAGAGCACAGACAGAACAGATTTAGCATAATTCATAAAGGCCCTAAAATGTTTTGGAATGATAAATAAGCATTGGCTTCAACTCAAAGTCGCTAGCTGCATTAGCCCCTAACGAGAGAGTTAGTTGGTCCTTTGAAGCTTTGAAGCCAGGCATTGACTTTTCCTCTCCAGCTATAAAAGTCCTAGGTGACATCTCCCTCCAACAGAAGTCTGCTTCACCTACATTGCAATCCTGTTGTTTAGTGTAGCCATATTCATCATTGATCTTAGCTAGATCTTTTGAGTAACTTGCTGCAGCTTCTACATCACCACTTGCTGCCTCTCCTTGTACTTTCATGTTATAGAGATGGCGTCTTTCCTTAAAACTCATGAACCAACCTCCACTAGATTCATACTTTCCTTCTGCAGCTTCCTCACCTCTCTCAACCTTCATAGAATTGAAGAGAGTTGGGGCCTTGCTATGGATTAGCCTTTGTCTTAAGGAAATGTGGTGGCTGATTTGATCTTCTATCCAGACAACTAGAACTTTCTTCCTATCAGCAATAGGGCTGCTTCACTTGATTATCACTTATGATTTCACTAAGTAGCTCTGTTAATTCCCGTTAAGAATTTTTCATTTGCACTCACAACTTGACTTGCTGTTTGGCACACAAGAGGCCTGGCTTTTGGACTATCTTGGCTGTTGACATGCTTTCCTCACTAAGCTTAATCATTTCTTGCTTTTGATTTAAAGTGAGAGATGTGCAACTCTTCCTTTTGCTTGAACACTTTGAGGCAATTGCAGAGTTATTGATTGTCCTAATTTCAATATTGCTGCGTCTCTGGGAATAGGGAGGCCCCAGGGGAGGGAGGAGGGTGCGGGAAATGCCAGCTGATGGAGCAAACACACACATTTATCAATTAAGTTTGCCTTCTTATATGGTCACGGTTTGTGGCACACTAAAAAATTACAGTATAACATCCAAGATCACTGATCACAGATCACCATAACAGATATGATAATAATGAGAAAGTCTGAAATATTGTGAGAGTTACTAAGATGTGACACAGGGACACGAAGGTAGCACATGCTGTTGGGAAAATGGTGCTCATAGCCTTGCAGTGTTTTCATAAACTCTCCAATTTTGGGGGCAGGGTGTGGGGTGCAGGGAAAGCAGTGTCTGTAAAGCCAATAAAATGAAGCACCATAAAATAAGGTATGCTATATTGATTAGTGGTATACGCTAAGGTATAGAATATTTTAACTTTAAAACATAAAGGAAAAGGGAGGGAAATGGAGAAATAAATAGTTGCTAATTTCTTAATTAAGTCATAATGAATCTAGTAAAAAGTTATTCTTGAAAGTGTACTATGGAGTATATTAGGGTTTTTCAGAGAAACAGAACCAATGGGATACATATCTATTTCTATAGTTCTACCTACAGAGAAATATATAGAAACAGATTTAGTATGAGGCATTGACTCAAAACATTACAGAGATTGAGAAGTCTCATGATCTGCTGTCTGGAAGCTGGAGGCCCAGGAAAGCTGGTGATGCTGTTCCTGCCTAAACCTGATGGCCTCGAAGCCAGGAGAGCCAATGTTACAAATTCTAGCCTAAGTCTCAAGGCCACAGAACCAGGAGCACCAATTTAATTTCCAAGGGCAGAAGAAGATGGGTATCCACCTCAAGAACAAAGAGAACAAATTTGCCCTTCTTCCACCTTGTGGCTCAGTCTGCTCCCTCAGTGGATTAGCTGATGCCCACTCACACTGGTGAGGGCAAAACTTCTGAACTCAGTCTACCGATTCAAATGCTAACCTGTCCCCAAAACACCCTCCTAAACACCCTTCTAGAAATAATGTTTTACCAGTTATCTGGGCAACTCTTACTCCAGTCAAGTTGCCATATAAAATTAAACATCACATTAATTATTCCTGAAAAATATTTATAAAGTTATAAGAAGCAGTATAATGAATTCCTGAGTACTCACCTGGCAGTTGAACCTTCTCTTTTTCTTCCTGGTTGACATTCACCTCTACCCACTTGCCCCTGACACACCCAGAGATAACCACTACCCTGTTGTTGGTATTTGTCATTCCCAAGAATATTTTCACTACATATGTATAAACTTATAAAATTATATATAACTACATATAAAGCAACATATATATATATATAATATATAATTTGGTAACTTACACTTCAGAGACATGATATTACCTGGTTATTATTTTCTATAACTTGCTTTTGGCATTATGCATATTAGTCACCCTTATTGGTATATTTAGCCATAATATGCTTCTTCTCAGTGCTGCACAGTATTCTATTCTATAACTCTAGCAAAATTTATCTATTCTCTCCCTGCCATAAATTACACTACTTCCATTCCAGCCAGATATAAATAATGTTACTATAAACATTTCTATGCAGATCTTATGTTACACATTGACATAATACACCTAGAGAAATATAGAAAAGTCTAGGACACACATCTAGGACTAAAATTATTTTTTAAATACTAATTATTTCCTGTGGAAAATGCACCTGTTTTGTGTGTTAAGAAATACAAAAATGAAAGAGATATTGCCCCTTCCCTTATTGAGTTTTCACACTCACAGAGAAAAACTTGAAAACAATTTAGTGCAATAAAATGGTAGATATACTGAAGTCCATTCTGTTGCATTGTCCATTACACGGTATTGAGCCAAAATCTGCCTAGAATGATATTTGGACTGAGTCTTGAGTGATGTATAGCTATTTTCCAGATGGACAAAGTATAAAAACATTCCTGGAAAAGGAAGAAGAATGAACAAATGAAAAGAAATGTGAATTAACACAGTATACTGCCAAGAGTTTTGACATGAGTTAAATTTAAAGGGACTGGGTTTGGTATAATAAAAAATGAAAGTAGACATTTTTTTTGCTTGTAAATATTCTAAAATAAATTCATTTTAATGCTAAAGTGAGTAAACATATGTTTAATCTTTTAAATAATTTCAATCTTTATGTAACATAACAACTTTTACCTTTGTATCAGTGTTGGTTAATTTCCAAGTCCCAGGGAATAATTTCTGGAAAAAAATCCAATTATTTCTCTTTTTACTTAATAGTCCTTTGAGCACTATCACATTTTGACATCTTATTAGTCTCTGAATTTCTCTAACAGCCTCCTGGCTCAGTGAAGGCAAGAAATGTACCATAGTTGTCTCTGTAACTCCAGATACAGCATAGCTCCTGGACTTTCAGATGCTCAGTACATTTCTGCTGAGGATGCCAAGGGAGCACAACCTTGAAAATGCCTAGAAAACAGGTAAAGAATAATGACTAAAAGCATAGATTTTGAAATCCAATATATCTCATATTTTCTAGCTAGGTATATTGACAAGTAATTTAATTTTCTGTCTGTGGTACACATGTATGAAGATAATATATAAGTTGAAACTCATGTAGCTCTATACTGGCCTTTTAGGGGGCACAAATTGTTGCAAATAAGAAAATTAACAATGCATAAATCTATGAACAAGCTGCATCTTATTTTAATACTGTTTTCTATTTTCTTGACCTTATCTCTAATATATATTTTAAGTTCTCTCTTCTAAAACAACAGTATAAAATAGTACAAGGATTGTTGGGCCATATTGTTGTACTTTATCCCATACAGCTTCTGTTCCAATGTTATCAATTTCAGAAAGCAAACCTTAACACTAGAACCATAAACTCAGCAAAAGCATTTCGATGACACCTTATATAAATTTTAAAAAATTAAACACTAATAGCTATCATAAAAAACAAAATCCTAAAGATATTATGCAAATAAGCAGCTGGTCCAAAAATAATTTATGTTTAATAGTTTTTAAAAGAGCAATTAAATGGCAAAAATACAAACCCGATTTATGACTTACAATGAAGATGAAACAACTGATAAATTGTATAACATTATTAATATTTTAAAATTTGGAGGATGATATTATGATTAAAATATAATCAGTTTTCTCATAAAAATAAGACCTCAATGTCATCCTCTTTCAAGATAGCACTGTGGGTCAAGAGAGAATTAGGTAGTTTATGACAGACCAATGTTCTTAGTGACAAAAACCTTGAAAACTTTGATAAAACACAAACATGATTTAATTACAGCCATCAAAGAGTAGCTAAAGCAACAACAAGAGTATTTAAAAATTCAGAGGAGAGAGAACTTGAAGGGTTAATTAAACACTTTGCAACTGATTTGTCTTGCATGTATTTGACTATTCTGGGCATGAGTAAGAGACTGCAATACTGGTTGTCCTTTAAGAAGAAAATGCTGTTGGAGGAGAGAGAAATCCATAGAGCATTTGAAGTACTGGGTGTTAGAATGGAAAAATAGCCTCAAAAACATTCAGTTTTCCTTTCAAGACATTTACTGAATTCCGAAGCCCTTTGCTGAAAACCCCCAAAGTATAAAGAGAAATATTTATCAGTCTAATTGTGGCAAGGAGAAAAAGATGAGAGAGCTCCCACCTCTGCAGGGGTAGGGGCTGTGTTGATACTGATGGGCTCTGAGTTGAAAGCCTCATAGGAGCACACCTTTGATGCAGAGGTAAGTTCAAGGTGGGCTAAAATTACCCAAACTGTCACTCAGCCTTGACTCAGGTCAATTAAGTAATGTAATCTTGGGAGAAAACAAACAAAACAAAACAAAACCATCTTGCTACAGTGAGATGAAGAATCAATAAAACTAGACTGAGTGATGACTCAGGTTTTGGAAACAGGTAGAGATTTAAAATAATTATGAATAGTATATTAAAAGCTTTAGGGGAAAATTGGACAACACGCATGAACAGATTTCAGCAGAAGTACTGAAATTTTTAAAAAGAGTGAAATTTATCATCTAGAAGGGAAAAATCACATAGTAAGAGAGATAGAGACATTTTCTGAAAAACTCACTGGACACAAATAATGATGTATATAATATCATTAGACTAGATACAGCCAAGGAAAGAATCAGTAAACTTGAAAATAAACCTATAGAAGTTACCCAAACCAAAAAGCAAAGAAAAGAGAGAATAAGGAATGAAAAAGGCAGAACAGTCATGATTTATAAGACAATGTTAAATGATCTAAGGTAAGTGTGAATTGGAATGGTAAAAGGAAAAGAGAAAGAGAATGGGTAAGAAGAAATATTTGAAGAAATAGTGAGGAATAATTTTCAAATATGATTAATATATCATAAAACCACAGGTTAAAGAAGTTCAGAGAAATCCAGGTAGTGTTAACATGAATTATATTCAAAATATTGAAAGCCAATGGTAAAGAGAAAATCATAGAGGCAAACAAGAAAAAAAAATCCATAGATTTCATGAGGAACCCTAGCCAATATCTGACCAACTTCTCTTGTAGAATTTGATGGCCTCGTATGGACTCATAACCATTAGTTTTTGGAACTGGCTTGGATAGAAGATTTATTGGGCCCAGGCTGCCATTTGTTCCTTACGGAACACTTCTTTCTACCTGCCAACAGACACAGAGCTTCAAGGAGAAAACAAAAACACATAAGACAAGAAAGTATAAATAGACAAACATACAGTGAAAGCAAAGACTACAGCAGGAGGCTAAACAGGTTAACAACAATAGTATGCACCAAATGGTGCACATTCGGACCACAAATGATACTCAGCAAATTCTTAGGTAGCAAAATAATTTCAACAGCTAGAATTTGAAGAAATTACTCAGAGCTCAGATTGTTCTTGAGAGACTTTTTGGCAGCACGTTGACAGGACTTTTGAATTTGGAGAACAAATGGCCTAATGGATGTCCTTTTATTCTGTAGACGCCCCACCACCACCAAATGCTGCCACATGAGGGTCTGCAAAGCCATCTTAGGGGAAGCTTCATTTTTCAAAAAATCCATCACTCAACATCTGATTAAAAAATATAAATATATTAGTTTTTAATGCAAGAGAGTGCTGTGCTTACAATACATAGTACTTGAAAACAGGAAGGAAAATAGTATTTGTGAATGCCTATACGCTCACTCATGATGGGATTGCAAGTTTATACAATCACTTTGGTAAACTGGTTGTCAAAATCTACTGAATTGAATGTACATATAAGCCAGAAATTATACTGCTAGGTATATGCTCTCCCAAGTGTTCGCATTTATACAAAAAAGACATATAGATAAGCATTATGCATAAAACCCTAAAGCTAAAAATAACTTAGTGTTTTATATATAATAGAATGAATTAGTAAATTATAGTAAATGTATACCACAGAATATCCTAAGATAATAAAAAATAGTGAACTACTGCTGCCCACAAAATGTGGATGTTTCTCATCAACTTAATGGTCAGGAACATATGTAATAAGTATATAATAATATATATATAATATATAATAAGTATAGTATGTACTATAATTCCATTGAACTAAAGCTTAACAAATGAATCTTACATATCATGCTAGGAGACCTGATCATATTTATTTTTAAAGGTGGATGTTTAGTAAGAGGGACCACAAAGTAGCCTAATAGTAGGTATCTTATGTTCTATTCCTTTATAGGGGTGCTGGTTATATAGGTATATTTGTCGAATTTCTCTGCACTTCATACTTGTGGTTTGTGCTGTTGTATGTCATGTCCTTATTCTTAGGAACCTTCTAAAAACAATAGTAGTATCCACATTATATTTAGAGAATTTAAAGAGTATTCTCATGCTGAGAACAATGTTAGGCATTTAGTAATTGTTAGATATTGTTACTGATTACAATGGATTTTTAATAATTCACAGAAACATTTAGAACCTTTAGAAAATTCATTAGTGAGACAGACTTGAAACTTTCAGACATAGAATTTTCCTTGGAAGTTGTGGGTGTATTTTCCGTAAGAAAGAGAAGTTTTTTGTTTTCTGTTTTTTTCTCTTAATTCATCAACCATAAGGTGCTCACAGATGCCTAATTAGTGGCATGCATGATGAAGGACATGCTTGGTGAGATTTCTGTGAAAATACCACACTCTGTTTGGCAACCCAAACTTTTAAATTCAGTCCCCTTCTGGACGAATGGCATTTATTTTTCAATATCTCCTCTAAAAGATCACTCACTTTGATTTTTAAAAGATAAATTTCCTGTGACTATCTGGATCACTCAAATAAACAGAAATCTCCTCTTTTTCTGAAATACTGATAGCACCAATAGAAATTGCCCTTGGTCTAAATGTCATATTAACTACCAGGTATTTATAAGAAACAATCACCTTTTGTAATACATATAGTGTTAAAAATATAATACAGATACAATTTTAACAAAAAACATGGAGGCCTAATATATTCAAAGCACTGTCCTACATTCAAGGTATATAAGTAGATTTAAGATAGCATACCTAACCTCCAAATTTCACAGTGTATATATGCATATGCACTAAAATAATATAAGAATACTTATAATTAGGTATCAAATGAATAAAATTATTTCAAGGAAAATATAGGGTGAGGCTAGTTTAAATATGATAGTGTCAAAACTTGAGTCTTGGATTATGTGTAGAACAAGGTGAAAAGAAAAGAAGCATTAGTACACTAAATCAAGATAATTTAAGCAAAGAAAAAAGTTCAGTGTGCATTATAGAAATAGTTGAGAAACAAGTTTTTTTTTGTTTGTTTGTTTTTTGCTGAACAAAATGACAGATAGAAATGATGTAAAGGCAGGTCAGAACTATATAGGAAATGGCCATAAACATCAGACTAAGGATTTGGAAATTTATTCTGTAGGCAACATAAAGCAATTGGAGATACAGAGTTTGGGGGAGTTCATAGAGGTGGGAAAATTGGCTTGGTAGAATAATTTGGGGTTTGTTAGAAGGTAAATGAAATATACAACTCAATCAAATGAAATATTGTCCTATACAAATGTATGAATGTAATCATTCAATTTTTTTTGTAAACAAATGTGTCGATATGATGATAATATTTACCCAGAGGACCCTAGCAAGACTAGAATACTGTCCTTAGTTCCCTATCTGTCTGTGAAAGTTCCTAAAGTGACCATATAAGCAGATTAGAAGATTTAG
>VBSM01003157.1:50637404-50669098 GCA_008086735.1 Cheirogaleus medius | reverse complement strand
CAGGACCATCTTTTCCTTTGAGTCTGATGTGGCTTGGATGCAGTACAGCCGGTGGGAAGAGCCCTGACAGTTGAGAAGAGGAAGTTATAGCTTTGTAGGCAAGGAATGTGAATTGCTTTTGTCTCCATTCAGTTTAAGAACAAACACACCTCTGGTTTTAGTCTGGGATGGAGGTAAAAGAACAACTCTTTATGAAAGAATAGCCTGGCTAGTTCTGAGTTATCCTTTCTGATAAAATGTTTTAAATTCTGAAATTCTTATAGTACTGCATATAATACTTGCATATTTTCTACGTACATCTTTAAGTATTTTAAACTTACAGAATTCTTTGTGAATTGCAATGAACAGAAAATTATGTTGTAAAGAAACCCTCCTGCTGAAGGAGAAATATAATTTCATCAGGCTCAGCAGATATCAATACTGCAATTGCAAGCATTACAGACAAAGATGGACTAAGGAAGTTGGATAAGTTCCAAAAAGAGAATAAAGGAAAACTTCTCATCTCAAAATCAAACTTATAAAGGATAATAAAAAAATAGAGCTGTTCAGCCCAGATAAGAAGTGGGAAAAATACAATTTTGAACAGCTATTATTAAATACCATTTCATATTTGTATATAATGGTTTTAACATTATTGAGGACATTTGAGAGAGTAAAAAATTATTTTAAATCAAAAGCTAAAGGCTTTACAGAAAAGGAACTTCATAAAACATTAGAAGAGATTTTAAAAGCATTTCTTTGGGTATGTTTAAAACATTAAATTTATGCCTATAATAATTAAAAGTATAATATATGTATACAAATGATTGGGTCAGATAGAAACAGAATATTTTCCATATGCTTACAAAAAAAAGTTTCACACAAAACTTTCAGTGGCAGGTCAATTACACAAATATACAAATTC
Organism: Cheirogaleus medius; assembly: GCA_008086735.1. Lineage (NCBI taxonomy): Eukaryota > Metazoa > Chordata > Mammalia > Primates > Cheirogaleidae > Cheirogaleus > Cheirogaleus medius. Next base: position 50,668,194 of record VBSM01003157.1, on the reverse strand, counting down.
ATATATGCATGTGTCTGTATAAGTACAGTATATATACACATAACACATACATATATGTTTATGTGTGTGTGTGTGTGTGTGTATGAAATACCAGGCTGTAATTCTTCTTGGACAATTAGAAATTCTAGTTTTCAAAGAAATGGACCCAAACAGATATAATAAATTGGCCCAGTTCCAATTGATGTAATTACCTTATTTTGATAAAAATCTGAGTTTACTCATAGGTATGATCCAGTTCTGTGATTTTCCCTGAACCCCGGTAGCTGGAAAAATGGAACTTAACACTTATGGAAAAATGAAAATAAGTTTGGCTGTAATTTTCAGTGTTCACATTTCCAAAGAGTCATCACTGTGGAAATAAGCGTTTTCTCTTTCTAAGAAAGTCTTTTGTAGTTGCCCACAGAACTGAAACAATGACAAGAGCGAGAGAGAGAGGATATTAATAAAAATAAAACCAAAAATACCTGAAGGCTAAACATCAGAAAGTTGTAGAAAAAGCACATGTAAGCAATTTAGTGTATAAGGCTGGGTATATTGTATTTTTGAATTTATGGATTGGTTCATTTATTTATTTTTATTTCAGCATATTACAGGGGTACAAATGTTTAGGTTACATATATTGCCTTTGTCCCACCTGAGTCAGAGCTTCAAGCGTGTCCATACCCCAGACGGTGCACACCACACCCATTAGGTGTGAATATACCTGGATTTAACCACATCTTTCCTGAGATGAGTAAAGTTACCCTATCTTTAAATATCACTAATAATCTGACAACTTTCAAATTTATAATCCATCAGCAATTGCTTCTTGGGAGTCCTGACTAGTACATTTAACTGGAAACTTAAATTCTCTAATTCTTAAATTCTGAATTATTATTATAGTTCCAAAACAATCCTATCAAAACCACATAACCAGCATCATAATATTATTTGTTCTGTTGCCAAAATGACAAATTTTTGACATATATAAAGTCAAGGGAACAGTGACATTTTACATTATTTGATTCTTATTTGCAGTTTTATTCAATTGCTTGGGAAAGGATTAGACTTTCCTAACTACCATATAAAGATTTTCTATGGATTAGACAATTTTCTGTTATGTTGGTTTTATTATTTTCAGCATCTTAAGATATAAACAGTGCAACTAGAATTGAGAAAAGGAATCTTCTACTCTCCCTTTTTAAATATAAAAGTGTATAACATTTCTTTAGTTTAAAAATATTAAATTCTAAAAAAATCAGTTTGGGGTAAAATTCAATAAATTAGAAAAGTTTTAAAAGGCTTAATTACAACAGCAGAGTGTAATTTTTTGTTCTGTATTGGAGCAAAGAAAAATTGGGGGATTTCATAATAATGATTTATTAGGTAATAATGGTGATCACAGAGATTATTACAACGGTAACCAAAGATAGCTGAAAACTGAGCAGATGGGATATTGAACATAGATTGAGTATTCTCTGGGAACACACACATATATAACTTATACTACTTATAAAATTCTAGAAAATTCCAGAATATATATGCAAATATTGCATTAGCCATCTAATCACTGTTGCATGTCAATATCACAGGTCGAATTCACTGTCCCATACCATGTTGCATTTAGAAAACTGCATTGTACATTCGTGGATAAGAGTTAAAAGTGAGCTGTCTTAGACTTGGAAAGGGCGATGACCTTGCACATCCTGAATGGATCCTAAAGCCCCTGAAGCCCCTGAGGGTTCCCCCAAACTATGCAGTGACAATCGTTGCTTTGGGTTAATATTATTTGCCACCTGGACTACCGTGAGAGCTTCGTAATAATTTCCATGGTTCCGCCCTTGAGACTGAAGAGTTGATTGTCCACACAGAGGATACTCCTGCCTACACATTAGAATGGGGGGAGTTAAAAGGCAAACATGAGGATGTGACGGGAATGGACCCCGTATGTTGCCAGTGGGAATGATACAGCAGCAGCAGCAGCTCACACGTGTGGTGACCATGAGAACAAACTTCTCAGACCTCCAACCCGGGGAGTAAAGTTGAGCAAGTGCCCAGTTGTGCTTTCGTTGACATCACGACCTCTGTTCTGAGGCTGTGATTCCCACGGGCTACCCACAGGCAGGACTGAGTGTGCTGGGGTTACCTGGGCAGACCCCCCACTGACAAACTAGTCATCCATCCACTGACTCTGGGTTACGGGCTACCCACGGCTTCTCTGAACCTTGTCTGGACTCCAGCAAACCTTGCCGCCCTCTCTTCTTCACACTGCTGCAGTCAGACACCTCTCATAGCCTTCTCCCTGCTGTTTCTCTTCCTGTTTTCTCTTATAGGAGTATTTCCCCAAATACTAATTAATATTGCCCATTTAACACCATGTGGGCATCTTTTTCTTAGAGTACCTGACTAACACCCCTGTGATCCAGCAACCCCGCTTTTAGGTATTTACTCAAGGGAAAAACACAAACAGAAAAGCAAAAAATATGCATCCACACAAAAACTTCTATATAAATGTTCATAAAATCATGTTTCATAACAGCAAAAAACTGAATGATTGTCAACTGGTGAATTTATAAGTAAGTTCCTATATTTCCATAGTATAGAATACTAATTAGCAATGAACTGGAACAATTAATATATGCAAGCACAAGTGAGGGAAGTCAGACACAAAAGGCTCCATGCTCTGTGACTCCATTTCCATGAAATTCTGAAAAAGGAACAACTGTATATGTCATTGACAGAACAAGATCCGTGATTGTCCGGGGCCAGGGGTCAGAGGAGGGGATCGAATGTGCAAAGAGGGATGAGGAACCCTTTTAGTGTTGTAAACAGAACTATTGATTTGGTGATGGCTTCATGACTATTGACAAGTATCTAAATTTATCAAACTAAACTAAAAATATGGAAATGTTATTACTGTAAATTACACAAATATATAAATATAATGTTTTTTACTTACATTATTATTTATAAAATAATGTATATAAATAAATGAAAATATAATTAAACGAATGCTTTATAAAAGTAAAGCTATTGTTTTCTACAAAGGTGCTAAAGCCATGGTGCTAAATTGATGTGGACAGATTAAAGTGTATTTTTATTTTACATGAATTAAGCCTAATATATACCTTTTTTTAGGATTGAACCGAGCTTACTCTATATGTGCACGCATGCACTTCTTGAAAATTTCTTTGACTTTTAAAAATTAGCTTTATTATTATTGTTCTTCTTATCAGAGATATTGCAATGTTCTGTTCTCCATTTCTTCCAAGATTTATATGGAATAAGAGAAATATTAAGAAATTTAAGAAAATGGAATCACTGATTATGGCACCAAATGGATCCAGAGCAGGTATAAGAGGGCAATACTTAAAGTCTGACTACATTAGGAAGCACAGGAATCCTGAATATCTCTGAGTTATGGACTAATTGATCATGTGAACGATTTGGCTAATTTGTAATAACTTTTTCAATGTTAATATCTGTCAGGACCAGTTCACGTGTCCACAATGCTAATGTGTTTGGAAACTCTGAATTACTTTTCTTATTCCCAACTCCCATCCACCGTCAGCTTTTTCTGCGGATATCAAGGGTCCAATCATGGTTAGCAAAGTCCGAAATTTTCACCTACTGCCCCCATTCTCTTCATTTTTGCTCAGGCTCCATTTATGTGATACAACAGTTGAGTGACTGATTTGGTGTTTCTGTTGTTGGACTTAAGGTTCTTTGAAATGTGAAGCTGATAGGCCAATCTCACTTTTTGAACATTCTTCTGAAATCTTAAAGTACAAATTGAAACACTTAAAGTACAAGTTGAAACATTCCCTTAATCTTTTTTCTTAAATACAAGTTGTAATTAGTTCCTTTAAATAGGGCTCAGTGCTTCCCAGAAAAAAACAGAAAATTTAAGAACAGGAGAAATTTTACCCAGAACATGTAATTTCTTTCTTTAAAGTATTTGTAAATAGTCTGTTCTATTTTAAGTAGGCAGTTAGCAAAGAATCAAGATATTTTTGGTAGCTGAGAATTTTTAGGTTGATTTTTTTGCATGCCTCATTTCAAGATCTAAATATAACAACCTATTAAAAATGATTCAATTTTCGATATTATTGTAGTATATACTATCGTAACCATATAGAAGTACAGAATTGTATGAAGATTTGTTTTTCCTTATTAGTTTACAGATGTTTCCTCGTTTAAGGTATCGCTTCTTTAAAACTACTGCCAAACTTCAGTGAAAGAGAATCATTGCCATTTTATAACTAGAAAGTTGATATTTTCTTAAAATGGAATATTTTGGGGTTTTTTGTGTGTCAGAAGCCATTGAGATTTGTTTCCCCAACTGCCTAAGAAATTCTGTAGACCATAATGAATCTTGTCTGTTAAACTAAAGCTGTTTGTGTTTAACTTCTCTCAACCATGTTATCCACTATATTTTGCCTATTTCTAAGCATTTAGAGGACAAAACTCACATACAGTAGCATGAAAAAAGATAGACAAAAATAGAATGTTGTGGTATAGTCTGTGCCTGTGTCTATATCCATGATAAAATCTCACGATTCCTGGAACAACTTCAGCTCCCAATTACTGTTCAATGAATGAATGTGACTCCAGAAATTTATTTGGATTTGAACAATCAGCATTCAACGTCCTTGATGACATCAAAATTCCCCAGCCTCTGATATCACCGTGCCCTTGAATTGTCACACCGAATTTAATTTTATCAAAATGTAACAATTCATTGGATCTTAACATTGTTCACTCTATGTATTTCACATATTTAAATAGGTAACTTTGTGAAATTAGAGAAATCACAAAATTAGTAGTAGTAAAAACTATTGTATATATTGAAGAACACAGATTTCAATAAGACCTTGCTTTCCAGGAATATCTGATCTATGAAAACTCTCGGGTTTACCACTGCCAGAAAGAAGCATTCTAAAAAGAAGAGATGGCTTTTGTCAACCAGAAAGTCAGGAAGAACAACTTATTCTGACTCTTGGGGGACATAGTAAATAGAAAAATGAGATGAAAAGTATACATTTATTTCAGTTATCCTGAAATAATTTTTAAAAATCATGTCATTCTAATAATAACATTATTTTAAATGTAATAATTTAATAATAGTAATACAAATAGTAGTATCATTCAAATAATGTTTTCAAATACTTTTATGTTGATTATCTTTTATTTTGATATATCTGCTAAGGAAATTAGTGTATGCATTAGCTATACTATAAACTGATAGAGAGTACATCCTAAAACCCGACTTGAAATTTCAGTGTTGAGAAGTGACATTAGGGCTTGCCCACCACATGCAAGCTCAGAGAAATAATAGTATAATTTTTTTGTTCTCCTAAAGTCTGTCTGAAAACTCAGTATAACACAAAGAAATTTTTACAGAATCGACTAACACAAGAAGAAAAATATCTTTTTTTCTTTGTTAAAAATTAAAATTATAAATAAGAATAACGTCTAAAAGTTAATTATCAGACATCATATTTGTTGTAATAACCTTCATTTTGACACATTGTTTTCTACAGTTGATTCTTGAATGTGCCTCCTTATCCTGATTTTAAAATGAGAAGTTTTCCCTTGATTTTGGTGAGTGGCTTCAAGTCAAAATGATTAGGGCATTCCTTGCACAATTTTTCTATCAAATAATTAGCTTTGGTTCTAACGTTCTGCATGAACACTTTCGGATGTCATTTCTCATTCTCAGTGTTCTTAATGAATCACAGTGTTTGGATTGAATGTAATAAATTATACGGGATGGCTTGTGGCCAGCAAAAAAATCGCCTTTACTTATTTTAAGACACCGTCATTAGTATATCCTTCTGGATGTTATTTATCCACCACCCGCTGCTGAGTCCTTAATCACAGCGTTTTTCTTTCCCTACTGGAATGAGAGGGGGAAAAAAAAGTCAATTTGAGGTTTATAAAGAATGTTCTTCCATCAGGAGACATTTACCACTTTCTTCTCTTATGCACATTTTGTTATCTCTGCACAAAACAAACAGAATTGTTTTCATTTCATTTGTCAGTTATTATTTGTTAAGTTCCACTGTATAGTTGGCTGCCCAAAATATAAGAAAGTGGGTATTTTGCCTAAGAGTTTGAGCCCAAGTGTGAGAAACGTGTTTTTCACATCACTGGCAGCTCTCGAGCGGGAACAGGTAAAAATAATTTTGTGTTCTTCTCCCTTGGAGAGCTGGAGCAGTGTGTTCACCCCCTTCACGCCCGTGTGCACACATCCGGGCTGGTCCACACGGGATCGTGTCCCTGTTTATTCTTCTTGGCCAAGGGGCCCCAGGGACCAGCACAGGCCGGCTCGTGGCGCCCAAAGCTAAACTAAACAACAACAAAATTAGGCATCGGATTACACACCACTCATACAAACTCCCCCCACACTCGACACTTGTACACACAAGGGCACAGGAGCCTTTATTTTTCTCCTTGATAAAAATAACCCGATGATATTTAGCAGCACACAGCAGATTTCCACAAAAATTTGTGACTTTGATATTGGAAATGTGTAGCACTTGGCACTTGCGCAAATGTCTGCAATTTCTTGGCGCAGATGGCTTTAACCTGGGTTATGTCTAGTCCTTTTTCCTGTTATCTTAATCACCCTTCCCGCCCCTATTCTCCAGTCCTTTTCTCTCTTTCATGGTTGCTTTGTGTCTGCCTGGGTATCGGACTTTTTGGTGTTTCTGTTAGTCCTTTATACAGAAACTCCTGCCTACTAAAGTGTCATTTGTCTTGCCTTGTGGCATTATTCTGACTTCGGTGGTTAGCTTTATATTACATATTGCAAAAAAATTAGAAATTACTTTATATGAATAATATTTCATACTTCTATAGCTGTTTGAGGTGGTTTCAAATCCTTTTAACCTGTATCATATCCCTCAACTCTCAACGCTACCCTCTGAGGTAACTTCCTAGACCTCTTGAGAGTAGAAGATTTGTAAATGAAATAAACAATGACACTCTTATTTTTAAAAGCCCTATTACCTAAGAAATGTTCTTATGTTAAACCAAAATGGGTGAAAACAGGAGAGGGGCTTCCATGAACGTGCTCTGCGGTGATCTTGCTGTGGGTAAGTTTGACTTCTCCCAGATGCACTTCATACTGAGTCACAGGATAAAACATCCTTCACAACATGATCTATCGCTCTGTTATAGGAACTGTGGCCTGACAGTTGTGCTAGTTTTTGTGAATTAATAAACTGATGAGGCACTAAAAAGAATAGATAGATTGGAGTATAGTTCCAGAAGAGGTGAGGCTGGCACCTGGGGTGACAGGAATTGTCATGAGGGTCTAGAGGAAATATTCTGAAATGAAAGATAACAATGTTCAAAATGAAAAGGAAAAGCCTAGAAGAGAATAGAATATAATTATTAAAATTATGCGTTGTTTACACATTGCTTATGTATTAATTTTAAACACATAGGTTCTTCCTTCTAATTTTCCCCCTTCTAATATTTTGGGCATGCCCTCACTGCTGTTCCACAGTCACTTCATTAGTGTGATCAAGGTGTGGGTAAAAGGTGAAATGCAATTTAACATTGGTTCCTTGATACGAAATCTTGATACACATCTTTTGACTTTTTAGGAGTGGGCCAAGTTTGAAACCACTATTGCAATTACTCTGTAGTTATAAAAACCTACTTTAACAGATTTTTGAGAATAATTGAATGTGAAACACAAGAAGTGAAAATCACATAAACTGGAATATAACACATACATTAATGTCAGGTTCTGAGAAAATAAGGAAAACAGAATGATCCTTTTAAAAAAATATCATTTGGCATAAATTATATTACAGGATGAGGATGCACTCCTAGATTCAAATTTTTAAAATGTAGCTCTTTTGTATGACACTATCTACTACTATGACTAAAGCAAATCACTTAATACCTCTTTAAAATTTGAATACTAACCTGAGAAATGTAATGTATTTCTCTTTCCTCATCTTAGGATGTGACTCAGAAGCTTGTCTTGGAGCTTGGATTTCCCTGCAGTAAGAATGAAGGTCTTTGTTATTCTTGATGCCAGAGAGTACCCTGTACAGGATATACCTGCATCTCGTTCATGGAGCCTGTGTTGGGGGAGATGCTTTGAATTTCCTGATCTCTGCGCCAGAATCTTTATGTAGGGAGAGGTTAAGAGGTCCAAGGTAGGGAACCCAAGCCTTCTCATTTATGCTTTCTTCTCTCTACTAGCTACTTGGTCAGATATGCTGACATGTCAAAGTGCTTTTAGAGTAATCATCTACTCTGCCCTTCACCTTTTCAAAGAATGATAATAAACTCAGAGATTTATGGAAACATCTGAGATTGATTTATACTGTTTGTCCTGTGGCATTATATTATTAACATGTGAAAAAACACTGAGCATCCACCCTCTGTCATGACACAAAGGTAAGAAAACCTTAAGATCCATCAAGAATCTTACAAATCAGAGAGAAGAAAATAGATACTAATCAAATAATCTCTTCCCAAATAAAATAGTCTCAAAATTATGTGAGTGCTATGAAAAAAATATCATCAATTGCTGTGTGAACATGTAAATGGTCAGGTGATGGGAGTTTGTGGGACGGGAATGGAGTGGAAGACAGTTGGGGTTGGGGGAGCAGAGAAGCAAAGGGCAGGTAGAAGGTGATGTTGATCTGGGATCTACAGAAGGAACAGGAGTCACCCGTGGAGGGAGGATGGGCTCTGTAATTCCAGCAGGTGGAACAGCATGTGCAAAAACTTGGAGTGGAAAAGAACAAGGTACTTTTGAAAAACTGAAGGAGGAAAAATGAGGTCTGTGTTTTGGGGAGAACAGGAAACTGGGAGCAGTCACCTGTGATGAGGGTTGGGAGGATGTAACAGGCAGGACACACATCGTAGCCACATCGTAATAGCCAACAGATCAGGTTGCTGATCTGTTATTTAAATAATTCTGGGACACTGCTCACTTGATACATCTAGCAAAGAATTTTTAGGGAGAAGCATTACTCAAATGTTTCTTTTACAAATGTAACTACCTGAGGAGTCTGTTCATAGTTATCAATGTTCAAATGTATTTTTATGACTGTTATAAGTATCATAAGTGATTTTTCTATTACTTAGTGATTTGGATACAAGGTATAAGAAGGGAAGGTATGTTTGGAGGGTAGAATACAATTCTCACTGTATCTACACACAATCACAACATTTGGTTCTTTAACAAATAGACTTTTGTAAACATCTACCAAGTAGCTGTTTTAATAAGGTGTCTGATTGATGGTGGGTTTAGCTTGACTGGGTTTGTGTGTATAAAGATAATATTGCTACTTAACACTTGCTGGTTTATAAATGGCATTATCTTTGTTTGTGACCTGGCTGCTAAATAATTAAGACCAAATTTAAGTATTTGAACAACTCCTCAATTCAATTTTACTCATGCAATTTTGCTCTAAAAGCAACTAATAATTCTAAGCTGTCATTGAAACTAGAGATTTATTGCTCTCAACCAATGAGATAACTACTAGAGAAGTGATGCTGGGAGTCTCAGTAGGGCTGCATCCCAGTTTGTGGTGGCTTCAGTCTGCAAGTGCTCTGGGTTGACATCCCTCCCGCACATATCTGCAATCTGTTGTGCAGCTGCTGAAAAGGGCTTTCAGAAGCTGGTGATGTGATGCTTGGCTGGCACATAGATCTGCAGTTCTTGATCCTGATAATTTCAGTATTATCTTTGAGTCAGTTTTATGCTTAGATCCCAACTGTCACTCAAAATGACATCTGTTCTTGTTTCTCCCCGTTGGTCAAGACAAAAATGGGGTTTGTCTTATTTTTAATTTGTCATTGGAGTCATTGCAATTCCCCCTCTCTGTTCAACCTGCAGCACTGTTCGTCACTCTGTGGAGTCCGGTCTACCTGCTGGTGGCCCCGAGCCACTACTGTGCCCCTGTCAGGACATCGGGACCTCCTGGACCCTCTCTGGCAGTCGGCAACGATGCCTCCTGACTTAGCTGCTGCTTGCGTGATGCTGCTACAACATGGACTGTCAACTATTTTCTCGTCCAAATCTCATTAGAGAAAAACAGGAAGTCTTCAGTGGCCTTCGATTTACAAATTTGGCTGGTGGCTTTACCATTCCCTTTCAGCTCCCCTTGGCCCAAGACCCCTTGATGCAAGTCCCGCTTCACAGAGTCAAACTCTTTGGCTTCCTTGATAACTATTCACTCTTTTTCTTACCCAGCAGAGAGAGTGTTTGATCCCATCCTTCATCCCTGTTGGTTTGCAAGAGATGCCAAGGAGGGGCAGGGAATGTCTAAGGACACTCACTCCCAAAGCTATGCCTTAGAACAGGTCCTACACTTTTAAAAGCTCCAAACCAAGTGCTAACTTCTTTTGTTTACCTTTTCAATTCTGCCATGGCTTCCCTTCTCTGAGTCAGGGGATTACAAAGACTAGGTGGGAAGGGAAAAGTATGAGGAACAAAGCAAACGCGTGGTAGGAACAAGAGAACATCCAAACATAAATTATTTTCATTACCTTTGCGCTGCACTAGCAAGCAAGGATGGAAGATGGAGTCACTCATTGCCTGGAGTTTGGCACAAGGGGGACAATTAGAATTGCTTGTTGTCATTGCAAAGCTCATGGGCTTTGCAAACATGACAGACAAGCAAGGAGTTAAGATAACACAAGTTATACTGTTTCCAAGCAATCAGTGCATCTCTCTTTTTTATCTTATTCTGAAACATTTTCTCAACTTCTCTTTGAAAAAATAACCGGGACAATTTTCCTGTGCAAAAGCAGAAAAGATACATCAGACATACACACACACACTATATAACCTCCCGCTGGCTTATTTCAAATAATTGAAACACATATTCATTAACGCAGAGAAGCTTTTTGCTCATCTTTGGTGTCTAAATTCTATGGATATAGATGAAATAGTTACATGTCTAATTTTAAGATACATTTATTTTGTTATACCTATTAAATTAATATATTATATAAATGGCATATTAATTTAGGTATATAGCATATGTCCACTCTTATACAAAATAATTTTATTCATCTATTTACATGTATCTATGGCATCAGGGTGAGTAATCCAACAGATTTTTTTCAGAGTACATTTTCTTCCATTCCATCTAAGCTGCTTGATTTATAATACTTCTTAAATATGTGACTGATGTTGTCACTGGATATTTTAACTTCCAGACACAATACCCACTTGGACAGAAGGAGTTTACACAATATTACCATTTACTGTTTCTTTTTTTTAAAATAATCTTTACAATTTTGCAAGAGCTATGTCACATAAAGAATAAAAATAAATAAATCTAGACTGAGTTTCTTCATTTCCTTCTCAACCCATTCTGTCAGGAGTTCTTCGTGAGCATCTTAAACGACCATGTATTGATGCCATTTCAAACTGTATATTTTCCAAAATAAATTATATATAGCATATATATCCAAATTTAAAAAAACACTTTAAAACTTTTTGAGGACTTTTGGATCTGAGGGGTAATTTGAAAAATGATAGTCAACATTGTGTGAGTTTCCCAGGGCAGCCATAACAAAGTACAACAAACTAGGAGACGAAAACAATAGAAATTTATTTTCTCACAGTCTTGGAGGCTAAAAGTACAAGATCAAGGCGTCAGCTAAATGGATTTCTCCTGAGGCCTCTCTCCTTGGCTGGTGGATGCTTCTTTTCCCTGTGTCCTCACCTGGTCATCCTCTGTGTCTCTGTCCTAATCTCCACTTCTTATAAGGACACCAGTCATGTTAGATTAGGGCCCACCCTAATGACCTCATCTTACCTTAATAAACCCTTTAAATACCCTGTCTCTAAATTATGTCACATTCTGAGGTATTGGGATTAGAAATTCAACATAAAAATTTAGGGGGGCCACTATTCAGCCTATAACTTAGGGTAATTACTATAAAGTATCAAATACCAATATTATAAGAAAGGAATCGGTTAAACCTCTAGAAGAATATTAACTAATAAATAATAGACAAGAGTGTCAATTTAAAGTTGCAAAAGAGTGATAACATTATATAAGACATTACTCTTTTTTTAAAAATGGGATCTTGATATAGTTAAATTTAGAACATTTAGAGTTTTAAATTCTGGAGCTTCTAATCAGGAGAATTTCAACATCCTACCTTTCAAGAAGAAAAAAAAACAGAGAAAAAGAGAGAATAGTTTACCTACATTTTAAGGGAATGATTTCAATTGTTTTAAACAAATGCTAACCATATTGCCAGAAATGTTTTAATCACTACTTTGATTACTATAGTTATGCAAATATTTTTAGGGAGCCATATTGAAATAAATGCCTTCATTACAAGTCATTGTAGAATATATTATGTAGTTCACATGAAAAGCATGAGCAGAAATGTAACAATAAATGTCATAGTAAAACAAAAAATTATATTAGAAGTTAATACATGAATAAAGTTGATATATATATGATTATAAGATAATGTACAATGCTTTTATATCTAGGAAAAATTGCTTTATACATACATGAATTAACAGAATCTTTCTGGAACCCATAAAAAAGAGGTTCATAGTCAATGGAAAATGAATATTAAGAAAGTTTTATTTGAAGAATAATGGAAATTCATCCAAATATAAAATGACAGCTTCATATTATTTTTCTGTAAATTCTCAATGTTGTGTCAAATTTCCTCAGAAGTATATAATTTAGGCAGTAGAAATAAATACCATTATCCTGAAAAGGATGATTATAATTCTTATTTAATTTTCTCCCAATATGTTATAATGAAAATTTTCTAACATAAATATACCTTAAAATAATTTTATAGCAAATAGCCATATACCAACCATCCAGATTTTACAATTACTATTTCTCTAAAATTTGCTTTATCACATGTATTCATCTATCCATCCCTCTATTTATCAAGCCACTCTATTTTTCCCTGTTTTTGAGGTAAGTTGCAGTATCAGTATACCCCCAAATGCTTCAGCAAGCACGCAATCTAGTGTACAATGTGAGTTTACATTTTTCCCCTTCTGAGGTAAAATTTGCATTCAAAAGAATCCAAAAAATGTAAGTTTATTCTTAATGAGTTTTGGCAATATGGATACCAGTGTAATTCACATCCCTATAAAGACAGAATATTTCTATCACCCCAGAAAGCTCCTCTTGCTTCTTTTTAGACAATCTGCACCCGCCCTCTCCAATGCAACCACTCTTCTGACCTTTTTCTACCATAAATTACTTGTACTTGCTCTAGAACTTTATAAAAACAAGAGCATATGGTATGCATACCATATTTTTATAAGGCTTTTATTACTCACCAGAAGGTTTTCAGATTCATCCATGTTATAGTTTATTTCCTTCTACTGTTTAGTATAATCCTGTCATATGAATATATCATATTTTGCTTATTCATTCTGCTATTGATGGAGTCTTGGGGGAGAGCTGTTTCTAGTTTGGGGCTATTGTGAATGAATTTGCTATAAGTATTCTTCTACATGTCATTTGTGGATATTTGTTTTCATTTTTCTTTTTTAAATACTTAGAAGTGAATTGTCACATTTTTCTGTATTAAGAATAGTTTTATTATGTCTAAATATGGTTTGCATTTTTTTAATTTTAAAGCAATTTAAATATTTAAATGTAAATATCATTTTGGGAACTGATTTCATTGGTTTACCAGGACGGCCGATAGGCCACATCCAGCCCCCGTTCTGTGTTGTGGGACAGGAGCCCTCACATCTCCATATTGTCTACAGGTGCTCTGGTGCTGCAATGGCAGAGTTGAGTAGCTGCCACAGAGACTTTATGGCTTATAAAGTCTAAAACACTTTATCATTTATAGGGAAAATTTGTGGTGTGCCTCATAGAATTCCTTAGTGTTAACATAACAAACAGTGGTTACGTATGTATCTCTAGTAGCGGGATTTTTCTATAATCTGGATATTTATCTTTGTTTAAATATATAATGTTTCAAATTTCTCCTTTCATCTTAAAACTGATCTTTCATTTTATCTCTGATGGCTGGTCAGGGGTCTGGAAAGAAAAGTACTGGAAAATCATAGACAAGGAGGTCTGGAGTGAGGGAATATGCCAGACATGTGTGAGTGGGCACTGCGTGTGCAGACTGTCACATCATGTGCTTAGTGCCCACTGGGGGCATCCACTCTGGGAAAGTAACTGAACAGCTAAGCAGGATATGAGTCATTGACATTAACCAGCCTTCCTCAACAGCTACCCCAGAACTGGGCTATAGGAGTGTCTCTAGCCAACCGAGACCTGCGATGAGGAAGGTAGAGGAATACTGCATCCTGGGGCAAATACACCAGATAGAAGAGGTGGTGTAAGGCAAGATTGGCTAGTTTGCATCTGAGAGGGATACCCCTTTGCCATCTGTAAGTATTGAAACTAGCCCGGGAGAGGCAGTCTCTCCCCAGAGATAAAGCCTTTTTAAGATGTCAAAACAGAAAATAAAATTTTTTAAAAATATGTACACACACATCACACATGCATGTAGACAGTTGTTTATAATATAAAACAACTGCAAACAAATCAAATACCCAGTACTAAAGGATTGCTTGGAAAATATTGTCTTCCCTAAAATAATACAATATACGAAAAAGTTAGCTATTATTTAAAGCCTGATCATTTGACTTTCAGTCAGTGTGTTTATCATTTTAGGACAAGTAACATTGACAATGATCACCTGAAAAAATGTGCAAGAATAGCCAATGAAATCTTGACAAGAGAGCAATAAGAAGAAAGGCTTGCCAAACGACGTGGCGAAATAGATTCGAATGTTTCTTTAATTATACAGGTGGACACTAGTACAGAAATGGGACAACACACGAGTCCCATGGAGAATCCAGGAACAAGAGCCCCCTAAAATAATCATGGAACCTCCTGTCTGCCTGGTAATATGCTGGATTCTGTGGTTAAAGAATGAGCAGGTGTCTTGAGTCTTGTTGGAGTGAGGGAGGCCAGATATTAATCAAATAATCTCCACAGCACATATAAATTTGTAATCTTACCAAGTATAATGTAGCATATGTACACAGTAATGAATTTTAATAGAGGATTTGACTAATCAGAGAGGTATGAGAAGTCTTGATTTAATAAGTAATAATTATCCCAAGGCTGCAAAAGTGAACAAAGGGAAGAAAGGGCATTCAAAGGAGAGGAAACAGCATGAACGTGAGGTCTGGGCAGAGAGGCGTGTCAAGTATGAGTGCCTGGAGGAAGACCAGGGTACAGTGTGCACAAACAGTGAGCAGGAACACAGGTTGAGACGGGCCAGGGAGACCATTCAAGGTGCATCATGTAGATCCTTTCACAGATGTTGTCTTTATTGAAAGAGACATGGCTATTCTTTGAAAGTTTTTAGCAAAGCTGAGGGCAATTATATGAGATTTGTACATGGAAAAGATTCCTATGGCTGCAGGATTTATTGGAGAGTTTTGAGGTGGAGGGTTTTTTTTTTTTTTTGCAGTAGCAAATGTGAAATGTACCTTTAGCATTGATAAGTGTTGGGAGGGGGAGTGGAGGGGATTCGGAATAAGATCAAAGTTTCAATTTGGCAAATAATTGGTGCGTCTAGTCAGTGTCCAGGGAGGAAAATAGAAGCCGCTCCAGGTATTTGAAACACATATTTGATATAAAGTGATTTAAAACCATTAAAAGCATTGATAGTGCAGTGCAGAGAAAGATGGGTGCTGGAGGGTGCTGTGCTCCTAGATGTGGCTGATGCCCCACGGCTCAGCATGAGCAGCTGCTGCTACTGCTGTTCTGAGCACCACGAAGTCAGCACCTGGGGCCGGGACAGCTCCTCATGGTGCTGAAATCAGCACCTAAAGCTATACCTAAGCTGCAGCAGAGCAGGAACGTGAATAGCTTCGTCCTCCCTCCACATTCCAGCACCTGTTAGTGCCTACCTTGGACAGAGCCCATCAGAAGGTCATTTAATAGCAAATCCGAGGAACGTGGCTTTCAGGCTTCTGACCTCTTTTCACAGAGAGGAGTACAGAAGAACTGGGGAGGAACTGAAAAACCCCAGAAACACAGCTAACACAGGAAACTTAAAGCCTAAATATTTTAATTTTTAAAAAGTCAAATCCTGGTATTAAATCATACAACAGTAAATTCCAAATGGTTCAAGACCTAAATGCTAATGTAAATTGAGAGAAATATTTTCAAAAATGAATGAATACGTATTTGCATAATTTTGAGTTGGGGAACAGGATTTTTAAACATAAAACATGAAAGCCATAAAGGAAAATATAGAACAGATGCTAATTTTTTAAAAAAGCATCAAAAAGTCAGATGGGGCACACATAATTAGAGTGTGTATAGAATACTAGCTGTTATAAATAACAACATTTTTGAAAATGTGCTGAGATGATGAGTAAGCCGTTCGGAAGTGAACAAATATAATGGCTGTGCCAACATGACCAAAACTTAGAAATACAGATCATAAAAATTTGATATATTTTCTGTTGATTAGTAGAAATCAAAAAAATATTTACCCACAAGGAGTGGGAAATCAGGTAGCAGTGAAAAATCATCAATTTGGCAATGCCTATCATAAGTGTATACCTCTATAATTAAAAAAACCCACATGAATACAAAATAAAATAATAATATAATAAAAATAATAATGAACAGAGAAGCAACATGTTATTGATCTCATCCATTCTAAAAGATGAATTTTGGGTGAATTTACACCGAGCCTGTGTGCTTGAGGGCGCCTGGGACATGATACTAATTTGCTACCTTTTCTCCCAGCTTGGCTGCGTGAACAAACCATGTGTTTGTAAAGCCATATTGCCATTCCTGTCGCTGGAGTTCCCACAGCTTCCTGAAAGGAAATCCTACAAGGACCACCACAGTGGAATTGACTTACCATATATCAGGTCCTCATGTACCTGAAATGGTCCATCATCTTCATTGTCCCAGCATAATTATTAATATTAACACACTCTTTTTCCCCAAATTGCCTTGGTTTCCAGGACTAACTATATACCTGTACTTTATGTCATTGAAGCATAGAATAAATTATAAAATAACATGTATTTGTTACAGAACCATACAGAATACTATTTTTAAGTATTTATAAATATTAATATTGCTTTACTCTAAACTCTCCAATGGTATCTCTTCCACTTAAAATAAAATGTGATGCCCCTGAAATGGGGTACCATCCACAGATGATCTAATCACTGGGTGCAGCTAGACCACATCCCTCCTTTTCTCCCCTCTCACGGAATTCCAGGCAGCCCAGTTCGGTGGTGCCTGAAATACTCCCCACATGCCAAACATGTTTTTCACCCTTTATTTTCTCTGCCTAGAGAATGATTTCCCTAGATGTCCACATGATATTCCCTTCACTGCATTCTGGCCTCTACTCTGATATCACCTCAGAAAGCAATTCATTATCTTAAATAATATTGTCCATCACTTAACAGAATTTTTTTCATAGCACTTTTGTCTAACAGCATTTTATGTGCATACAAGTATGTATATACATGCATGTATGCATTCATGCATGAATGCGTGCGATAAATTGTTTTTCTTATCCACTGAAATATGAAGTCTTTGTAGGCAGAATATTTGCTTGCTTTATTTACATAGAACATCATATAGAACAAGGCTCATTTAAGTCCATGATAAATATATATCAAATTGATGAAAGTATGTAGCGGCATTAAACAAATGATAAGGATATTATACACCAATGTATATTTGGAATGGTGGGAACAAGAATGATTTTATTTTCTTTAGGCTCAATTGCATTTAAAAATTTTTTTTTGTGATGATTGTTACTTGCTTAAGAAAACAGAAAGAAGGGAGAAGAAAACAGTGTCATTGTAAAACCCAGCTTTTGGAAGTAAGTGCTGTTTGTCGTGTGCAGGAATGTGCCAGACACTGTTCACCTCCGCCGCCCTGTGAGATGGAAACTGTTGCTGTGCCCATTTTATAGATGAAAAAACTGACTCATGGAAAGGTTAAGTTGTTTGTTCAGTTAATAAGGAGGATAATCAGGCTTTGACTTTCAACAGGCTGTATTTGGAGCCTGTTACCTACCCATGCACAGCTCACAAACCAGCAGTTTGAAAGACAGACCCTTCCCCGTGTGTGTCCGCATTAACACAGACTATTAAAAACAAGCCAGCTTCTGGTCAGATTTTCTCATTATGCGGGGACCCTGTGCCTTGGCATTCTCCAGATCTTATAGTAGAGCTTCAGATTATTGCTGCCAGCAGCATGTGAATGAACACTCTGTAGCCTTCTTTGGGTTCAGAACTTGTCCCAGATGGGATTTCCAGCAGTTTCAATAGTAATTACATGAAATATATTATCTTCAGCTGTTTTTATATTCATAAATGTGGGTTGTTCTTCCAAGCATAAGGGATACGGCCAAAGAGACTGGTTCACGTGGGTGACACCGAACTTGATTATCCATTCTCTGGTGATCCTGAAAATGCATTGTTAATCTCCACTGTTTATTAAGAAAATGTCTCATTGCGGGGACTGAAAAGGAAGGGCATTACTTTGTTCCAAGCCATGACTTTGACCTCACTCCTTCTGCTACCTGACACCTTGTTCTTATCACAGCCCCACAGGATTAGAATATCTTTAGCTTCAATACCTCATTTTAATTATTTCTTTACCACTCTTATAATTTGTGTTCCTGGGCCCCAGTCAAGTATTTTTTTAATGGGTTTGCTTCTTTTAGAAATGAAAAGAGATAAACTCGACATACACTTCCAGATTGCCAGTGCCACCCCCCCACTGGTTAATATTCATGTGGCACGGTAGAAAGTCCATCTTCATTTGCAGTAAAGGGAATTGAATGTGCTTTTTTTTTTTGGAGGGTTCTGTGCACAGCCAGAGGACGAGGTTAAAGAAACGAGGTAGAATGGGTAACAAAGAGGGCTCTAATAATTTTTTTAAAGACTTGTCTAATGTTAGCTTTGAATAAAGATGTGAGACCTCTCTGTTCAGCCCTTTTAATGAACAGCATAAAGCTTTAGATAGTCTCAGGAGAAAGGGTTCCTTTTTTTTCCATTAAAAAGAACTACTTTAGTAGAAGGTTTGATAATTAGATGCAAAAGCCCTTCTACAGAGTCTCTTTTATTACATTCCTCAAATAAAAGTGGCTGCTAGCTACATTACCCTACTCCTTCCCATGAGAAAGAAAACAATTGTTTGACCTTAGACCATAAATAGATTTAGGGAAATCCTGTCTGCCACATTAAATTGGTCCTGAAATCACACACACTGACACACGGTTTAAGAGCACCCACTTGTCTACATATATAGATCGGGAGGAATTTGGAAGTACCTACTCTGAGAAAGTTTTGAAAATAAGTAGGAAGGAAAGGAGAGAAAATATGGGTTACTTCCTACTTTACCCAGCAGTTGTCTCTCAAATGGAGCTTCTGTATTTTTTTACATTAAAATAGCAATGACAATATATGTCTTTCTAAAGCTATAAAGGTAGTTATCCTTGTCAAGTTGGGCTTGGAAAGCTAATTTAAAATAAAACTGCCTGCCAGGTGTGATCCAGTAATCTGGTATTCATAAAGGACTTCCAAAAGATAGAAACTCTCTAAGCATATATTTTAATTTTAGTTTGGAGTGTGTGTGTGTTTGTGTGTGTAGTATTGTTGATATTGTTAGCTGATCCCTTTTAACACGTTAGTAATATAAGGCATACGTGGAAGGACTTGCTTTAGGTGTGGGTACATCAATTTAGAGAATTAAGTCATTTCATTTCCTGCCCTGTAGTTCAACTCATTCTCATTAAGATGTTTCATTTCTAAAAATATGAAGTTATCATCCATCTGGTGTAATTCTCAGCTATTTTGGCACATAATTCAACATGACTTTGTATGTATTTAAGTGTCTAAGGAAACTAAAGGACTTTGGTGTGGTCTTTATCCAAAATAAATATTAGCTCCCAAATTTAAGAAAATGTTTTCCTTAGTCTTCTGAAAACGACCTTATGAATCAGAAATTCATGGGAGCAAAAGCATTCCTTTTGGGCCAGCCAGAGATAAAACTCTCCCGTGTTAGACTTCTTGAATCTATGAAGGGCCTTTTTGTGTTAAAGGAAAATTGCAGTGGATGAATTAAACAGGCAAGGAAGACTTTATTCAAGGCTATTGCAGTAGGGGAAAGAAATGGAAAACTATCCCGAAACAAAAAGTATTAAAAATGTAGGAGTGAGCCATGGGAGTGTCCAGGGGGACATTAGGTGGAGGTTGGTCACTGTGATTAGGCCACCTCTGTTTGCTGATTGGTGCTTACCAGAGTTAGGCTCTCATCCTCCCGAGGAGACTGGGAGATAGGGATGTTGTCTTCCATGATGACTGCATTCAGAGGAGTGGCTCCCCAAGGTCCTTGAAAAAGACATTCCTGGGTTGTAAAACTGGAAGGAAGTTGGGAGATTTACATTTCAAAGAGCAGAGAAAGAAGTTATAATTGCAAATTTTTTTAATGCCCTAAGAAAAGGGAGATCAGGGGCTACAGTTAGGAAGAAATCTGTCTAAAGTTTATTCAACCCAAGACCAACAGCAAGGCTCTCTTGATCACCTTACATGTAGTTTCGACCTCTCAGCTTTACAATTGTATATGAGAAATACGTTAAAAATAACGTATTTTTTTTACTGCTCTCTTATCCATTCAAAATGGATGAATCAATTAAGATAGTTAAAAAACAACTGGTGACATCTTCAATAAAGTAGGGGATAAATAATTCCACAAGCCCCCAAGTTTTGGCATTGCTAGAACAGGAACAACAACAGGACCCAGCAGTGATAAGTGGATGTGCAATTCTAGTTGCAGAAACGATGAGGACAAAGGAGAACGAACATTGCAAAATGAAATTCATCCCCAAAAGGAGAGCAACCTGGGCTGAGTAAAATCAAAATTAGCCAATCATTAGCCAATGGGAGATACTTTTATGGGCTCCAGATTTTCAATAAGCAAAGTGGGACCACAGGGAGGATAACCGCCAATGGGAACATATCATGAAATTCAAATAGTGCAAAGTTTCTTGAGCCCTCAAAAATTTCAGAAATATTCAAGTCCTTTTAGAAGGACAGAAATCCACCAAGTAGAATTAAAAACAACAACAACACCACCACCAACAACAAAAACCCCCATCCTTGAAACAGAACCTAACTTGAGAAAGGTAGAAATGTTGAAGAATTCTAGGAAGAAGAATAGTTCATATGCCAAGCAGAAAAGAGGTAGAAGAAGAGGAGGAATTAAAATACGCTGTAACAGAAAAATAAAATCTTTTAAGGTGGAAGTTCTGCCTTAGAAGACAAGATTTGTAGAGCTTCTGGATTTACAGAGAGAGAGGCAGGAAGGGCTTCTGAATCAAGTTTAATCTTGCAAATGTGGGAAGCAAGTGCATAAAGAGGCCATGTGTCTTGATTTGAAATATGAGCAGAGGAGACTTTCAGGTTTGTGGCCAGGAAGGCTTCCCCAGATTATCCCAACTTTTACACCGGGACGTTTTCCAACAGTCAGTCCTTGCTTATCCATCTCACTCACAAGTGAGGAGCAAGAAGGAAACTCATCAAAACCACATAAATATATACAGGACAACAAGAGAAGAAAAACTAATAATATTCCAACAGATTATATAAACACTGAAAAAATGTGCATACAAAAAAGATGAAAAGTGTCAAAACAAGCAAATGTGTCAAAATACGTGAGAGGAAAAATCAGAAAACGAAACAAAAAAGCTGTGAAAAATCACAGAAAAACAGAAAAAGAAGAAATGAAACAAAAAGTGAACCTGAGAAAAACAGTGGCAAAATAGAAATAGACTAAAATGGAGAAAGAAAAAAATTGAGAAAAGGAGATTATAGTAGGTGGAGACGAGCAAATAAATGCAAATGCAACTGGAAAATGAAAAATAAAAAAAGAAGAGTGAAATAATAAAACAGACATGAAGAAACAAAGAAAAAAACACAGTGGTGGGCATAAAAGAGAGGCAAAAGAGGTTTCTCATACATGTATTAAAAGACACTGGGAAGAGTACCAACGATAAGTACAACAATCAATTCTTAAAGCTATAACCAGGAAAATCTTTCCAAAGTATAAAATAACACAGGTCTAAATGTTGAAAGGGAAAACTGTGTACCTATGAAGTGTAACTCAGTATCCTCCATTTTGAGATATATCTTAGAGAAATTATTAGCTTTTAAGGTAAACAAATTATATTTGGGCATTTGGAAAGAAAAACCGAGTCATTTATAAAAAATCAAATTGGCATCAAGTTTCTCACAGCAATGTTTTATAGCAGAAGACAATACAGTACTAGTAATATTTTAAGAGATTCTAGCAAAGAACCGTGAGGCAGGATTTTATATGTAAGCAAACGGCCCATCAATTATAAAGACTTAGACAAACATATATGAACATGCAAGGTGCATCGCTTATGTCCCCATTATCACATTCTGAGAAACCTATTAAAGACCAGCTACAAACTACTAAAAAAATACCTGGACACTAATAATAATGATAACAATTTCCTGCAGCATGTTTAGGGCACATAATGAGATTGTAATAGAAAATAAAGGGACAAAATCAGGAGAAAGAGAAAAGGAATAAATGAAACGAATGCCTTAGTATTTGCACAGAATGAGTTCTTTATTCTAAAAATTAATAATAATTCATGGGAAATAATTAAACATTTTTCTTGTTTTAATTGATACAGAAGAAAATAGTTTTGTTTTTTTTAAAAGAATGGGACAAACGAAATTTGGCAAAATATTGATGGATGATGAGGCTGAGTGACGGATCCATGAGAGTTTTTCTTTCCACTTTTTTTTGATATTTGAAAATGTCCATAATTAAAGGGAAAACATAAGCAATAGCAAACATACTCAGGGAAACTTGTTCTAGCATGCATACCTGTTTATATTTTTGTAAAGGGCTAATGCAATCATATCATGTTTCCGGAATGGAATGTGTAACATAGAAACTTGTTAATATCTCTCTTCTGAAATAAAACCCTAATCTCTGTTCCCCAAAACCTAATTCTGCTTGGTGATTAGCACTTTGCAACTTTCAGCCAACTTTTCGTAGTTGCATATATTAAAACATCAAATAGAAGATGAAATGGACTAAAATAAGGAGATATTATTAACTCATAGAATATTAAAACTAAGAAGAAATATAGAGATATTTTACAAAATTTCTTATTCGTGATTGAGGAGAGTAAGACCTAAAAAGAAAGAAAATATACCAAGGTCATGTACCCAGATCTCTGTTAAAGACAGACCAGGAGAAGGTATCTTGCTGTTTTACATAATATGTAAATGCTATTACCTGTGAGGCACTTAAGAAAAAAACATTTGTACTTAATGCAAATTGTAGTGTTCTCTCTTAAGAGAATTCTAATGGGAAAGGAGAGATTTATTCTAATTTTGTTTACATCAGGTTTTGATGGTCCTAGTAGTTTTTTATGATTACTTCTGTTAGGTAGAAGTGTTGGAAAGTATTATATAAAAATAAACAATAATTAGGTTGATAATATCTGCTTTTAAGTAAACTTTTTGTCTTAGAATAAAATAGTTTTATATTTACAGGAAAATTGAGAAGATAAGACAATGAATTGTCATGTGCCCCACATCCCATCCCCCTCTTATAATATTAGCATCTTCCGTTAGAGTGGTACACAGGTCATGACTAATGAACCAGTCAGGATACTATCACTATCACTAACCAAGGTCCACAGGCTATTCACATTTCCTTAGTTTTTACCTGGTGTCCTTTTTCTGTTCCCGGGTCCCATCCCAAATATCACGCCACATGTAGTCCTCATGTCTCCTGCAGCCTCTCTTAATCTTGACAGTTTCTCAGGCTTGCCTTATTTTTGATGACCTTGAGAGTTTGAATAGCATGAGTCATGTGTTTTCTAAAATATCCACTAATTAGGATTGGTCTGATGTTTTCTTCACATGAATAAACTGGGGTTATGGGTTTAGGGAGAAAGATCACATTGATAAAGTGCCATTTTTATCACATCATATCTGGGGTACATACCATCACCATGGCTTAACACAGTCAATGTTAGCCTTCATCACCTGACAGGGTTAGTAGCTGTCATTTTTTTTCTGAAATTATCTCTAACATGGATATTTAGTCATACTTTCAGTACAAATAGAATTGTGTACCACATGACTATGTTTTGGTCAACAACAGACCACATACATGATCGTGCTCCTATAAGATTACAAGGAGCTGAAAAATCCCTATCTCTTAGTAATGCCATAGCCATAGTAACACCATAGCACAACACATTACTCACATGTTTGTGTTGGCGCTGGTGTAAACAAACCTACTGCGCAGTATAGCGCATACAGCCATATTTAGTACATACTATTTGATAATGATAATAAACAACTATCTAACTGGTTTATGTATTTACTATACATTTAAATCATTATTCTAGAGTGTACTTCTTCTACTTATTAAAAAAAGTGAACTGTGAAACAGCCTGAGGCAGGTCCTTCAGGAGGTATCCAGACGAAGGCATTGTTATCACAGGAGACGACAGCTCCATGCGTGTTATTGCCCCAAAGACCTCCCAGTGGAACAACATGTGGAGGTGGAAGACAGTGATACTGATGATCCTGACCCTGTGCAGGCCTAGGCTAATGTGCGTGTTTGTGTCTTAGTTTTTAACAAAGAAGTTTAAAAAGTGAAAAAAAAAATTAAACATACAAACAAGCCTTATTGATTGATTCTAAATCAACATATTCACTACCCTTCTTTATGGCAAATGATTCCTTCATTTTATAAGATGAATTTATATAAGTGTGCTAAGCTTGCTTTTCTTCTGAACATTTTAATGTCACCAAACACACAAAACATCCCAAACAGATTATAGAGGATTTGTGGGGGGAGGGGGACAATTCCAACCTTAGGGATTTTCAAGCTATTAAATATTACCACAAAGCAGAGATACAGGTTTTCACTAATGGAGTTTGAATAATATAAATATCTCATTCTAGAGCTGTTATGAACTGAATCGTATCCCTCAAAATTCATGTGTTGAAGTCACTCCCAACTCCCTGAGTGACTACATTTGGAGTCAGGACCTGCAAGGATGTACTTGAGTTAAAGGAGGTATGCAGGTGAGGCTCTAACACAAAAGGACTAGTGTTCTTATAAAAAGAAGAAGAGACACCAAAGCGTGCTCTCTCTTCACGCTAGAGCAGAGGAAAGGTCTTGTTAGGACACAGTGAGAAGGCGCCATCTATGAACGAGGAAGTGGGCCCTCACCACACACTGGATTTGCTGGTGCCTTTATCCTGGACTTCCCAGATTCCTGAACCATGGGAAGTACATGTCTGATGTTTATACGCCCCCCAGTCTATGGCATTCTGTTATAGCAGCTTGAACAGACTAAGACGAATTGATAAAGATAGGGTCAAAAGCAAGTCTGATTTGAGATTCTGAGACACCCACATATTACTTTTAATTTTTTTCAGCTGTCAAATCAGGAAGTTCATAAAAAATGAAGACCACTCACAATATTTCTAAGCAGAGATGCAGCGGTGTTTATGAGGTATGTGTTTCTCTCTGAAGTATTCAGCTCATAATCAAAATAAAAAATATTACCTCACGTTGGTTACCTTTAAAAAACATCAAATGCCCATTACAGTTGGATTCTCATATGGAATATTCACATGGCGTGAACTCCACATCCTTAGACAAGAGCACCTGTTTTGTGTTCCCTTAGCTATGGTTATTATGGTGATGTTCACTATTGATTTGCTTTAATGCCTTGGTCTGGGCTAAGTATAATAACACGCCTATGCCCTGTCTCTGGATCTCTCCCTTTACAGCTGTGACCTTTTATTTCACCTTTTATTTCAGCCCCATATCATCCTCTGACCCTAATTACTTCTCTGGTTTAGATTAGCACAAGGAACATAACCATGAATTGAATCTATAGCCTCATTGATGGTTTTAGTCTGGTTCTAGAAACTGGGCTTATTTCCAGATTTCTCCTTTTATATACTTTACGTCAAATAATCTGTTAAAAGCAAACAAAATAATTCATAGCATAGTAAAAATATTAGAGCTGGGAAGAATGACAGGAGAAATAAAGACATGGGCATCATTTTATGCATGAAGCTATAAACATACAGTGGAGGTTCAGAACACTAAATATCTAGACCAGGATGCAGGTTGCAATGTCCATGTTATTCTCCGTCTCCACTTGGTCTACTCGTGAAGTTCTTGATGGTGACACCGTGGCAGGAGCTCCTAGACTCTTGTCCATGGACTGGTTTGGGGCTATGACAATGTAGTCACCAATCTGAGTCAAAAAGAGGAAAAGTAGAACAGAAGAGCAGCGTTTCCACAAGTTGTATCTATACAAATTGTATACAGCATGGTTCCTGACAATTCTGAAGTAAAATATTATTTCTTGTGTGCTTTGATGTGACAGTAGGTTGCAGGGTGTTTTTTTAAATGTTTAAGAACATCCTCTCTGGGAAAAATCAAAATAAAATGAAAAATTTGTGGTGATCTCCAATATTTGTTTAAATGTAACCAGACATGCCATTCGGACATTAGGAATCAGTGCCATGGAGTGCTGGATTTTCCATTTCTTTCCTGCTTCATCACGCCTAGGAGGAAGTGCATCCTCTCAACCTTAAGAGTGACCATGGTGACTTCTGTGGAACTGCTGTGATCCCCTCTGTGGGATGGCCATGAGCTCCTGACTCCGCCTGGACCCAGGGCTCTGCGACTCTCCACCAGCACATGTGCCTCGGTCCATCAGTCTGTACATTTCTTTGAGCATTGCAGTGAGCAATTATTTGATGATGGCTGTCTTATTATTTGAAGGATTTTGAAGCAAACATATTTGCACACACTTATATATTAATGTTTTTATTTCCACAGATTATCTCTTCTCCAAAGTTAAATTGCTCAACTGAATGTGCAATTTTGTTTGTTTGTTTGTTTGTTTGTTTGAGACAGAGTCTCACTCTGTTGCCCGGGCTAGAGTGCCATGGCGTCAGCCTAGCTCACAGCAACCTCAAACTCCTGTGCTCAAGCGATCCTCCTGCCTCAGCCTCCCAAGTAGGTGGGACTACAGACATGCGCCACCATGCCCATCTGAATGTACAATTTTTTAATTCATGCTGAAAGTGCCAAATTATTTTAGGAAAGGAAAATATTTCCATATGAGAATTCAGGAAACTAAAGGTGAGATAACTTAAGTATTATTCTCTAGGATCATCCTATAAGAGGTAAAAATAGAAAAGTAATCTATGTCTCTCTAGCTCCAAAGCTATGTCTCTTTTCAGTAAAATAACTATCATGACCCTCTCTGAAAGACAAAAAGATAACGAAAGTTTGCATAAGTTCATGAGACACCAAGCACTTAAAGAACAGTTGAAAACATCAAAGCCTGACTGGAAAAAGAGAATGAACCACTACACTGAATAAATGTATTGATATGGGATTTCAAAACACAGGAATGACAAGTATCTATGTAAAATTTAAAATCCAGCCTTCAAATGGGTTGTAAATGCATTTATTGAAACTTGAAATAAAAACTGTACTTCATCTCTATTTTCAATGTCAAGTTTGAATAATTATAAACATAAAATATGAGAATAATACATAATAATAAATATATAAAATATGAAATAAAATAGACAAAGGGAAAATTGATTATATGCATATAGAATTTGATCATTTTATGTCAAGGAACAACTGTCTCCAGGGAGGAAATTGTATTACTTCACACATATTAAATAACATTTCTTTTTATAGTGAACATAACATTTCATTACACTGAAAAAAATTTTATTTAACATTTCCCAATAAAATTAACTTTCCAGTTTAAGTGTCACACCTGATGGTATTACGTTCCTTAAATTATTCAGTCTTTTTTAAATGAAGTTGCCATGTTTAAAAACATATATTGTTTTATCCTGTCATTTACATTCTAACTTGTCTCTTTGCATAGGTTTTGTTGTTATTTTCTCAGAGTAATGTTTGAGTTTCCTTTTTGTACCTGCCATTCTTTTGCCCTGAACACTCTCTCCTTCCCCCACATCCCTTCCTTGAATAATCTCAGCATATTCTTTATATCTTACCTGAGATGCCACTTATTCCAAGAAGGTTTCAATTTCCTTTGAAGACTGGGTTAGATATTGCACCACATCCCACTGCAGTGAGACTCTGTGTTTTCAGCACACACGTGCCTGCCCACTGCCCAGCCCAGAGCTCAGTGGGGGCAAGAGCTTCGTCTTCACTTGATCGTAGCCCCAGCAGCCATGGCTCCAAATTTGCTACACAAAAGGGACTAAAATGGATATTGTTTCTGAAGGGAGAAGATAAACTAGGTTGCCAAACACACCGCTTTAAAAATGTCTTGTTAGGTAGGGCTGGAGCACTGATAGGGAATACACACTCCCACAGTTTAACCCTGCACGATCCACCGGCCCTCGGTAAATGCCCATTGCATGAGCATGTTACCCTTTATTTCTTCTTCTCCTCTGTCGTTGCAGGCCTCTGGTTTCATTTCCTCTCTTCTTACGTTGGTCTTTTCCTGTCTAAGGCTGCCTTCTTTAAGTCTATAAGCATATTCATGTCTCCTTTATGCTTAAAATCAAACAAATAATTCTTGCACCACAATTCCCTTTCCTTCATTTATAAAAATATATCTCAAGAGTAACATATTTTTTCTCCATTCACACATACTTCACTTACTCCTCAGTAAACCAAAGGTGCTATCACTGCCAAAATACCTGAGCTACGTAGGTGTTCATGGGGCCAGTATGCTGTGCAGGGAAAGCTTTGATTGGGCTACACCAGTGTCTTCCTCCTCCCACCTGTGTTTTTTCTTATCTCTTTGATGTTGGACCTTTCTGAAGTTACAATAATTGGCCAACCCAGTTCCATATGTTGAATTTTTATAACTAAGAATCTGGTAAGCATAAACCCTCTTAATACACAAAAGGCAGCAACCAATATCTAGATCAGCATAGAATGATTATCATCCCTTTTTTATCTGCCTTGACTCAAACATTTTAACCTATTAATTCTGTTCTGTGTCAGGACCTACCTATGTTAATTTCTATATCACTTAGAATGTTGTGACTGCAAGCAACATAAACTATGTCTGACTTAAACCAAAGAGATATTGAAAGAAAATGAGCTAGGTGACCATGACAAAGGAGCAGACTTCAGAAATGACAGGAAAAGGGCAGCTTTAGGGGCTAAGAAGCAACGTTTAATGCACTCTCTCTTTGGTATCTTTCTGAAGATGAATTTCTGCAATCATTTTCAAGCCCTTTCATTCCAGAATCACGTTTCTGAGAGCATCTGATTTGTTAAGTTTTGAATATATGTCCAGCATTTAACACCTCTACTGAAAGCACCACCATAGGCACATTGAAGGAAGGTTAGGCATCCAAAGAAACACCAGCAAGGTAGCACCTGAAGAAAGAGGATTGGATTCTGTGCAAGCAAAAGCGTCTGACATCTATCATAGCCACAGAATTTCATTTACCTCCTACTTACCAAATCCTATGCCGTCCCACTTTTCATTCTTAGATAACTTAATGCAATATTCCAAGGTTGGAAGCTCAAAAGTTCAAACCATTCCTGACATTTTTCGTGTGAATCTCTCCTATCATGTCCATGTGTAGAGCCTTTGCACAAACTCCAGCTCCCATTGTATTCATCTGAACCACTGAAAAGTCTTGCTAGCTTTCTTCAGTTTGTCTCATTCTCCTACCGGTTGTGTTCACTATTATTAATGTGTCTTTGCTAAGACATGGTCCTAGCACAGTTACTCCTGGTCCCAATGATGTCAATGGCTCCACATTGTCTATCATTGCAATTATCTGGACATAACCACATAAACCTGCTTATGATCTATTTAGTTTCTACACAAATACTCTTACTTTTCACTACTTTTGTCATTAGTAAGTTGTTATCGATTCTCTTGCAAAAAAGGTTTTGCACCTTTTTTCATGGCTCCATTCTTTTAAGGCCAATTTTGTTTTTTTAAAATTTCCTTATATCTTAATGTCTACTTTTTCTATGAAATTTCAGCAGATCTTGAATGTGACAAAATAAATTCATGCAGTTTATATACTGACCAGTTGATTCTTATGATCCCCTGGCTTGGGAACCACCACAGTAAATATCACTTTATATCAAAAATACATTCCTCAGCCTCACAGTGAGTTCCTTGGTTATCTCTCTTTCTGATAAGACTGTAAATTTATTTACTACTAGAATGGTGTGTTATCTATTGATTTATTCCTGACATATTAAAATCATAGCCACCTATATATGGTAGATGCTAAATAATTACTTAATAAAATAAATTAGACAATGTAGATATAGATGTAGTTGAATTCAGAAACAACAATTGGAACCCATGTTTTCAAATATTTAAATAAAATGTACAATGTAGAGGTCCAATATCTGAATATGAATTTACAAGAAGTTACCTAATCTAAAGATTTTCGTTATGTTCAAGATATGTCTTCTTTATCCTTCAGTGATATTCTTAGCCTAGACTGTAGAAATAAAGTCTTTGATCCACATACTCACAGTGACCTCGTTCTTTAATCACTCCCTGTAAGTCTAAACCTCTGTCGCTTCTCAGTTTTCTTTTAACACCTCTTTCTAGTAAAATCTCACTTTACCTCCTCATCACAACTGTTTCCCCAGCTGTTACCAAGCCATTCGATCTGAGTAGTTTAATTGGTGAAGGAAGGGTGGGTTTTTGTTTTGTTTTGTTTTTTTTT
>VBSM01003157.1:50585465-50637304 GCA_008086735.1 Cheirogaleus medius | reverse complement strand
TATTTGAAACCCTAAAATTTGTACCCCCATAATTTGCTGAAATAAAAAAAAACAATTAAAAAAAAAGTACTTTGCTGATTAAGTTATGCAACTAATTATATGTTTTAAGAAACCAGAAATCCTATATCCAAATTTAACTAAATTAGAAAGATTGGAAATTAAACTATGTTCCTTTTAGGCTGATCATCACACTTGACAGGGGTCACACTGCTGTCCTTTCACAGGCACAGGGAGTGAGCATCTGTGCATTCAAAGAACAATGACTTCCGTTTCTTAGACTGTTTAGCCGGTCAGAGGTCAGAGTATAGAGCCCGTGCTACAGAGCAGTGGCTAGAAAGTTTAGCTACATGATCTGGTCTGCATGTCGCATTCTGCCTTTGTTTTGTTTTTTGTGTTTATTCCTCTGTGTTTCCTGTTTTCTATTTTGTTTCTCTCTCTGTGTTCTTTGTAGTCCTGAGTACATCCATTAATCGACACATATTACTGATCAACACCATTAATCGACACCACATGTGACAAACAGTACTTTTAAGAAGGTACTTTTACCTTTTAAAAGTACCTTTAAGAAGTTCTCAATATAATGGCAGTGATATTGCTGATAAAGTATGTCTAAAGGATTGTGACAGAAAAAAAATTGACTTAATATAATGATATATGTTATAAAGATTTTCAGAAGCAAAAAATCTTACTGAAGATCATAGCAACTCTTTGAGCACCGCTTTCATCACTAGTCTGCAAATGAGAAAAATGGACATCTAGAGCAATTTTAGGTGCATTCCCAGGTTTATATACCTCACTAATGAAAAAGCTGGTTTATAATTTCCTGTTGAATCCAAGTCCAGTATTCTTTGTACTTCAACATTAAAGTCGTTGTGCACTCAGAAATATTAGTTGAACATCAAATCCTCCCAGTGAAGGACACAGGGAATTTACTTCTGTGCACACATGCATGTGCAAACACACACACACTCTCCACATGCCTGACAGTATGACTTCTTATAAAGTAGGAATTTGGAGTAGAGAATATAAACCCGAGCAGTTGAAGAAATATGGGATTATAAGGAAATGGTTTTGTTTTATTCAACAAAATACTCACATTCTTCAAATTAGAAAAATTGCCTGATCTGCTGGTCTCCAAGGTTTACCTCTCAAGCATTTGTGCAACAAGCTTGTAGAGAAAAATTTCTTACACAAAAGAGGAAAGAAGCAAATGTATCGTGTTATGATAAATTCTACTAATAGGCAGGTACCCTACAAGCAGAGGGAGGATGAGGAAAATTGTCTTATTCTGTTCATGGGTAAAGGAGCTGCATGTTAGGCAAGCATTTGCATAGATTCTTCTTCTTCTTCTTTTTTTTTTTAATAGCAACGGGGTTTCCCTCTTGCTCAGGCTTCCCTCAAACTCCTGAGCTCAAGTGATCCTCCCGCCTTGGCCTCCCAGAGTGCTAGGATTCCAGGCGTGAGCCACTAGGCCCGGCCAAGAAGATGATCCTTAAACAGAGTTTTGGGTGAATCAGAGCTACTTATCAGACAAGTGAGGAAATAGTATTCTAGGTTATATCACATGCAAAACAAGGAAATCAGCTCAATCGTTAAAAATCTAATTTATTGAGAATATTTGCAGTCACTCCTAAGTGACCACTAATCAATTTCTGAGAATCTTAGAAGCCTCCAGATAACTTCTATGCTTAAACTTAACTATCCTCATGTAATTTATGGAAATTATCTGCACACTATCACACCTATGACAGGAAGAGGATTGTTAATTCCAATGTTCCCTTCACTCTGCCAGCGGGATCTCCAGTTACGGAACGGTTGGCAGGTAGCATGCTCATCACACCTGCCACGCTCTTTAAAGCTGGAACCAGAGATTTGCCACTGTCATACCTATTATTTATTCTTCCCACTCCTCCCCCCCCCACTATTTTTTATTAAGAACTCATTGGTCAGGGATCATGACTCTTCGACAGCCTTCCAACGTGGAAAGCACTCTCAGTCATCCGCTTTTACAATCTCCTTTATTTCTTAGAACGTTTAGCTCGTTAGTAGATTTTTCACTTTTCAGGTGTCGTGTCACACGATGTATTTTTGGCTCGGTTAACACATCATATCGAACCAGTAGCTGTCAGCCATGCAAGAATGTTATCTTTCTTTCTGAGTGGGTTTACCTGGCTAGTAGTCCTCTTGTTCACTGGGGAAGAAATAATTACTCATCTGCCAGCTCCTCTGATGAGTTCACAGGGCACACATTGTAACCCCAGCTGTATTAAAGACCTGGACAACTCTTATTTATCACCTTTGTAGGCCAAGACACAGTTCTACATGATGTGGAATTAAGTCAGTACTTAAATTACTTCCTGTAAGGAAGGCTCATTAACCGTGGTGACCTGAGAACACTTCCAATTTCAGATGCTGCCCAGTGAGGAAAGTCCTTGTATTAATCCTGTGGCTGCTGCGGATTCAGCTTCCTCCTGCTTTTTACTCGACGAAATTAACTTTTGGCTCCCCAGAGCTAAAAGAGCAACTCTTTCCCCTTCCCCTACATCCACTCATTTTTTTATCTGAAACAGTGATTTGATATTTATGTTAAAATGAGAAAGAAGAAATCATCAAGGAATTTGATTTTGGTGTTCTGAAGAACCATGTGAAAAGTCCACAGAAATCAACTTCACTTGTTCCCAAAATGCACAGTGAGGTATCACTCTTGGAGATCATTTAGGAAAACACCTCAGTAACATATTCTGAAATAAATATTATCATTTTAAACTTTTAAAAAATAACCATAATTCAGATTGTAAAGTGTCCTGAAAAATCTCCAAATGTATAATCATTTGTTTTAATAACATTCAAACTTACCCTATATAAATTACACGTATTTTTCTTAGATAAAAGAGACAAATTTTTAGGGTGGACTAATATAACAAATTTTTGTCAAAGACAGAAAATAAGACATCTTTATATTTATAAAACTGATCAATACAGATGTCCTTTTTGTATATTATAAAGAACTGTATATAATGGAAAGCTGAACTTAATATGAAAGTCAAAATGCTTTAATTGATACAAAAGAATACTATTAGTGAAAACTGAAATTACACTAACACTAATTTTTAACTACCACTGTCATTTCCATTCCTTTTCTGAGAATAACATGTAGAAAAGTACATACACAAACACACACACACTCTTGTTTATGTTAGGACAAATTTGATAGGATTGTAAATCTATTTCTTTCTCAGTTCTCCAAAAAGGTATCATTTGTATAAGGTTATAAGAAGGCCCTAAATGTATGTACATGTCCTAATGCAATATTCATTTTTTTACCTATGAATACATATTGCAACAGCACCGAACACTAGGTATGAATGAGTCATACGGTTCTGGAATTTCTGATGTAACTCCTGGCTTGTCTGTAGAAAGAAGAGTTGAAGCCAAGACGATACAAGAGTTTTTCCTGAGTGGTTTTGTTGTGATTAGCCTTGTAGAGGGCAAAAAAAAAAAAAAAAAAAAAAAAAAAAAAAAGAAGAAGAAGAAGAAGAACAAACAAACAAAAAATCTCTAAACTGAGCATGATCAGAAAGAATATCAATTAGAAGTAGATGACATATAGCATGCTTTAGAGACACTGCAAGCCCCAGATTAGCAACATGATAGCTTCTCTTTAGACTAAATTATTATTTCTAGTCTCTAGGAAAATCAAATGCTTCTCCAGGAGGTGTTTATAGAGTAAATGCCATGTTTTAAATATCTGATAAATATAAAAGTACTCATCCGTATGACTCCATCTTTCCTCAGGTTTACAATCTAGCCCAGGAGGCAGAACTAAGACACATAAAATAATTGGAGAATGGTTAAATGTTAAGCAGTGTGAAACTCAGTACTGTAAAACGTTCAGATACATAAAGTACCACCCCAGCCTAGAGCAGGTGTAGAAGATTGCACTTGCCAAGATTTCTACAATCCAAAAAGATGAACAATGGAAATTTAGGAAGAAGAAATAATATTATTAGGAGAAAAAATTTTAAATAGATCAAGAACGTTTGAAAGAAAGTGAGCAGACTTGCCAGAACAAAATGGAGTTTAGGAGTTAAAAACATTATAAAATAATATTGAGGAAGACTAGCCAAGTTCCAAGTTGATGCTGGAGAACTCTTATGTAAACACATGGATGATTTTAGGTCTTTACACCACTGTGTTTTGGCAAAATTATCTAGCAACGATTTAGAAGAAAGATAGGAAAGAATGAAGTACCCAGAGTCAAGGTAACAATTTAGAAACTTTACAGTAATCCAGGAACACGATCATTGATTTCATTGTCTGGAAACTAGAAGAGTGTCTGTTTCATCATTGTTCTTAATAACAATTTTTTTTTCTTTTGAATTAACATTGAATGCACTTGTCCTTCCTGAGTCACTGGGATTTTGAAAGAATCAAATAGAAAATACTTTCAAAGCCTTAAAGCACAATCCAGATATGAGGTGTTATTGTATTAAATGAGAAATAAAGGAGTAAATGCGGAAGACAGTAGAGGCATCTCCACGATTTTGAAATGGAGAGAAGACAAAAGCTCATGTCCTTGCAAAGTATTAAAAAGTGTGCTTGTTCTGATGAGAACAATCAGAAGTGCATTCCTGAAATATTCAAATCTCACATGAAGCAAGACCATGTCTCAATGAAGATGTTTTATGGGGTGCAGCTCCAGTGAGAGATTGGAATATAACATACATGATAATAATAAGAAATACTTATATTTATTAAGATATGCCAGTTATCATGACAATTATATTAATTATATTAATTTCTCCTGTATTTCTGATACAGCTTTAAAAGATACATAATGTTGTCATCCTCACCCCTAAGGTCACACCAGCCCTCAGTGGTGGAGTCAGGGTTCATAACTAGCCAGTCTGATTTCGAGCCTGCCCATAAGCCACACCGTGCAAAACAGGGGGTGTTTAAAAGAGTGGGGTGATTCAGCTCACCAAGACAATCTGGTGCCCAGAGAGAAAAGTCCAGCTCTATAAACAGGGCCTTTGTATTTACCCATTATTAGTTTCCTCAAAGATGAACAATAAAAACAGTCAGAGAATCAATGCTTGGAGAAGAGGAGGAAAAACAGGAAAGTATAATACCTTGAAAATCAAAATGCACTATGTTCATTATAGCATGCTGTGTATAAGCTCATTGACTGATATACAGATTAGGTCTCTGGTAAGGAAAGGTAGACCCAGGGATTTGCGAGACTGCACAAGTAGATTCTAATGAGTATGTGGGTTGTATAAATCTGAAATTCTCAATGGAGTAATTTTGCTGCCCATGAAATATTTGTCAATGTCTGGAGATGTTTTCTGTTGTCACAATTGGGGCAGGGGAGCTACTAGCAACTAGTTGGTAGAGACCAGGAATGCTGCAAACATCCTTCAGTGCACAGAGGAGAGCTCCACAGCAAACAATTATCCAGGCCCAAATGTTAATAAAGCCAAGTTGAGAAATCTTGCTATGGATGCATCTAACGTCCATATGACAACTCTCAGAGCAAAAGTGGAATATAATACTGAAATATTCTGGACATTTAGGGAAGAGCATGGGATTTGAGGGTCATAAAGTGCCCAATCTATTGTGATGTCTGTATCAGATCCATCTTGGGCATCTCTACAGCTTCCTCTTAGCTACACATCCTTTCCTGACACTTGACTGCTCTGCTCAGCCTTAGCTGATGCTTAAAGGTGACCAACTTTGTTCTATCAATGTAACTCCACTGCCTAAAGCTTATCAGCTTCATTCACCATATCCCTACCTCATCTCCCCATTTCTTCATTGAATAACGGCCTACACTGCAAGGCAGCATCTCCATTCTTAAGAAGATGCTAAAGGCGGCACAGGTGTGCATGGTGGGCATCTGGGAGGTAGCTCTGCAGTTTCTCACGGAGCCGTGTCCAGTGTGAGATTCAGGAACCTGCATTTCTTCCTATCCTGTCCTGCTCCTGTCCCTCTCTCTTGCTGCCCTGGAGTTCTGCCTTCCAGTAAAGTACTGGTAATAAAGCTTTGTCTCAGTCTCTGCTTTCTACGTCTCTTAGTCTCTTGGACTAAGAGAATAGTCTTAAAATTTACCAAGGAACTTGCAGGGTATAAAATATATTCTGCATTTCAGTGTCATAATTTATTGGCAATTATTAAATACATGAAGACTTATTCTTCACATTTTAATGGCCATGTGGAATAGCACCAATGGAAAAAATAATAATTTGAGATGCTATGTAACCCGGTGAATGTACAGAAATGTTGCATTCAAATTCTAGAAAGCGATGCTTAAAAGAATGGGAAAAAATTGTGGAGCTTGTCTGTCCTAATGACTGACTAGAGCAGACTAAGAATGTTTTTTTTAATAATATAGATTGCCCAAAATTCTCACATATAACTTTCTTAAATAGATTTTTATAACTTCCCCAAAAAAGAGTATTCTGCTAAGGTCACTAAGTAAGCTAGAACAAGATTATATGAAAGAATATTACAGCTCTGCCATATGTCCTAGTTATAATAATTTTTTACTAAAAATATAGAAAATTGCTAAATTAAAAAAAATTTAATATGTGTTCATATATATATGAAAATATCCTAGTATTTTTAATAACTCTTACTGAATCATCTACTTGACTATCATCTTTGATGTAGTTGCCATTTTACATTTTTCATTTTTTCGTCTGCACTAAGGTAGTTATCGCTTAATTTACAAACATGGTTATAATGTCCAACTGTACCTAAAAGAAAATTCAGTTAAACCAATTTAGGCTTAATGTGGAATCATATTCTTTGAAATGATTGCAGTATGATATATTTTCCAGCCAAAGAATTAATCTATGTGTACTTTCCCCCACATGCTGATGAAGACTTACGGGCTTTTGCATTGCAAGAGCAAGATTGCCTTTTGTTATAGCAAATGTTACATATAAATATTCATATACTGAATGTTGAATATTTATTTAAGTCATCTGAAAAGTCATATGTTTTCCTGAGAAATCTATTATTTATCTTTATCGTTATGCTGCATCTAACACAAGGGAACACAGCCATTGGTGTTAGGATAAAATGATATGTGGTATTTCATCCCAGAGGAATATACATATAAAGAAAGAGTGTTTCCTTTCAATTTATTTTGGTCAATTACTCACACAGAGTTAAAAAAAAAAACAAAAAAAACCTTCATGGTAGTCCCACTAGACTATCATTGGGTTTCTACATGAAAGCATGTATTAATGCATAAAATTATATGTGAATTCTTTTGTTATCATTTATTGTCAAGAGTGTTAAGTACCACTGGATCCCAGAAATGCTTTCTGTTACTCTGGTTGGAACATGGAAAACTCCTAACATGAACTTCTTATTTGCCTTTTAGTAGCCTCTGCTATTTCAAGTGGAGAGAGCCACAGAGTTCTTAGCTGGAGGTAGGAAAATTCCTCTCCTTGTGTTGATTGTGACATTGAACCTGGATAACTAAATTGACCTGAATCATTAGAGGTTATATGTAATTAACTTATTCAAACCTTCACATATTCAACTGCAAAAACTTTAGCAGAGGTAATAATAATAGTAGTGTTTTTCATTTTTAAAATATTAATGAGGATTACCATGTTATTTCGTATGACATTTCTTGCAACTTCAAAGTATAAAATTGGATAAAAATAAAATATTACTATTAGGCATTTTTCTTAATGACAGTAACTTAGGATACTCTGTTCATTGTGTCATAGTCTCATTGGCAAGATTTATGAGCACAGACCTAAAAACAAATGATGATTATATATTTCGTTATTTTTCCACATAAATTGCCCCTAGTCAACGTGGCTTCTAAACGGCCAGAATGATTCTAAATACTACTTTTAATTTTCTCCATTATATCTAAAATTGACGAGCTAGAATATTTTTAATGTTGTTCTTTCTTCTTATAAACAGGTTTAGATATATATTGATACATAGTGTGGAATTTGTTTTTTTATTTCGATTTTCAATTATTAATAATGATGCCTTAAATGTTTTAGGAGGTGTAATTTTCAGTTTATAAATATATCTCTTTGATTTATATATGGAATTATACACAAAGTTTTGAAGAGTAATTTTTATGTGGAAGCTTCATGTGATTCTATATATACTTTATATGACTCCTGATTAACAATCCTGGCACAAATTAATGTAAAGCAATAAACTACCAAGTGGAAAAAAATATAACCACTTAACCACGGTAAACTCAAATATACAAAATACTCAAAGACACTCCAGGCCAACTTTAGGAAGAATTATACATTAATTAGGGTTTGTCATTAAGACCCTGGTTTCCCTATTCAGCTTCATTTCTCTATATCCACGAATCTGAAATGTGTGGTACCTATTCCTTACTTCTCAAACTTGCTCTGAGATAATCAAAACCTTCCATCAAAATCTTTTTGTAACTCACACTTACAATGTGAAAACATGGTGAACAATATTCTCATTACGGTAGCTGCATTGAAACAGGTACCAAAGTCTTAAATTAAAGAAAGTGTTCAGAAATCAGATGGAGAAAGAAAAATTATTTATTTATTTTTGCTATTGTTGTTTTTAATTTTGTTGAATTATATTCTTTCAGTTCCCCCATATAGGCAGATAAATTGGCCCTGAATCAATTTAAGACTT
The DNA here is from genome assembly GCA_008086735.1 of Cheirogaleus medius. NCBI lineage: Eukaryota > Metazoa > Chordata > Mammalia > Primates > Cheirogaleidae > Cheirogaleus > Cheirogaleus medius. The sequence continues at coordinate 50,628,637 of VBSM01003157.1, read as the reverse complement.
TCTATGGAGGCTGAAATATCCAATTAAAATAAAATAGTGGTTAAACTTGAGAACTTAAGAAAAACATAATAAAAATATTCTAGTATGAGATATTCAACCAAAAGCAGGAACCTAAAGATTGTAAATTAGCAATTATTTTAATACACTAGAATTAAGTATTAAATCATTAAAATTCTTATCTCTGTTTTCCAGTTTTTTTCTCAGTGAAATCTTCTAAACAAGGATTTTCTATTCATTCAGATAAATGAATCTTTATTTAGTGAATGATAATCTTACAAATGTTTTAAATGATGTTTAAATGAATATATTTAAAATAAAATATAAATATATAATTAGCCATAATCCTTTGCTTTGGAAATATCATCAAAAGTGTTTATTAAAAAAATAAAGCAAAAATCCATGTTTAAATATTTAGAAATATCAAGTCACATGTGTGGTATATTCAAGAAGTGAAAAAAGTAGAATCTATAAGTTATAAATTATGTCATGACTTTATGATACATTTGGTATTCATTTTCACATTTCTAATAAACTTATTAAAGGGAAACTTTGATTTATATGTCATCATAACCATGTCAACTCTGAGAGCCATGCCGCCTTTCCCTGCATTTCAATAATTTCCCTTTCTACCTTCAAATTAATTTTATCTTGATTTTCTGGTTTATGTAGGATGATAGTAATATTTTAAGTAAACATGACAAACATTTACACTTTGAATAACATCAGGAAATCAGTGTATCTATTCTCCTACACTGTAAAGTGAAATGCATGTTTTACTATGAAGAGAATAATTTCTTGTATATAAATTGAACTTATTTTCAAATACTTTTCTTTTTATCTCAAAAACATTCTTATTGAAATTGTCAAGAAATCTGTTACATGACTGATTTTGTTATACATTACTAATATCTAAAAGTTAAGTCTTGCTGCATATCTGGAACTTAAAAAGACAATAAAGTTACAAATCAATTCATTTCAAGGATGTTACATCCAAACAAAAATGCAAAAATTCAAATAACTTGTTTGATTTATATGTTGCCACGCATCCAATTTTTATTGTTCCCTTCCTCTGACTTGGAGATTGAGTAAACGGGACCGTCTGGTTGTCTATGGATTTATTTGTATAGTTCAACTTTGGAGTAGCCCAGTCTGAATAGAATAGAGCTGCACCCTATGTACATGTGACTGTATGTATGTATGTAAGAATGTGTGGGAGTGTGTTTTTATTAATTCACACAATTCTTTAGGTATAGAAATATTAATTTTAGCTAAAAATAAACAAAATAATAATATTCAAAAACTGCTCATTGAAAGGGACAGTGAGTTTAGATTCAATGTTATCAAAACAATGAATGCTGAGAATGTAATTTTATCTAAGGAAATAATGAATTAAAAGACATGAGTTTTGGACTGGAAATAAAAACCTGATAAAAATGTGAATGATATAAAATAAAGCCCACTGATATAAAATATAAATCCTGGAGTTATATATATGCTATAAATTCTGGTCAGGCACTTCTAGTTTAAGTTTGTGAGGTTTTCATTTAAAAGTTGCTTCTTCTGGCCGGGCGCGGTGGCTCACGCCTGTAATCCTAGCACTCTGGGAGGCCGAGGCGGGTGGATAGCTCAAGGTCAGGAGTTCGAAACCAGCCTGACCAAGAGCGAGACCCTGTCTCTAAAAAAAAAAAAAAAAAAAGTTGCTTCTTCTTAGTGTAGGAGAAGCTGTCAATGGTCTTTTTAAATCAGATTCTCCTTATTCTTTATTAAGCAAAAATCATTATATGCCTCCTTCAGTTTCATAATATAAAGAAAGTTGTGACTATTAATGAGGGTGATTGTGTGGCCGGACAATTTTGTGTGAGACACCACTCGGGCCATGTCTCACATACTGCTTGGTATAGAATTCAGAGATTTCTGATGGACGTGGGGGCATATTTGAGATGATCTCTTCATGAGCAATGCAGCTGTTAAGGTCTGAATATTTACACTTTCTCAGATTCATATGTTAAAGTCCAACCCTTCTTCCCCTGGTAGTGGTGTTAGAAGGTGGGGCCTTTGGGTGGTGATTGGATCATGAGAGTGGAGCCCTCATGAATAGGATTAAAGTCCTTATAAAAGAGGTCTCAGAGAGACCCTCGACCCTTCCACTCTGTGAGGACACAGAGAAAGATGAACATTTCTTCACCTGGAATCGGGCTGTCGTCAGATACCAAATCTGCTGGTACCTTGGTCTTGGACTTCCCAGCCTCGATAACTGTGAGAAATAAACTTCTGTTGTTTATAACCCACTTGATTTGTAGTATTTTGTTATAGTAGTTCTAAGAGACGAAGACTTCGGCCGTCCTGGATTGGTGGGTTTACTTGTGGAAGAAATATAAGAGGGCGAGCTGCCAGACCCAGGTCCAGAACACGCATCAGCAGATGGGATGCTGAGAGAGGTGATGTGCTCTGGCAGCCAGGGAAGTTTCCTGCTTACTCCGGCCAGACAGAGGATGGAATACTAATTTGAATGGTAAAAAGAGATAGGAATTTACATGTTTTCCTATCTGAAGACATAGATATTTTATCTGTATTTATAATTACCTTAAAAAGTTGATACTTCGAATCTATACATTCACCTCAATTCTGTTTCTTTCTCAGTCCCTGAAGAGAGACCGGGCAAGAGAAAAGCACACATACTGCGTCTCCATTACCTCTTCCCATGGTGCCTGCCGGGCTCTCACACTTTCCTTCAATAGAATGTTAATTTGTCTTAATAATATGCACGATGTCTACTGTAAATATTTGCGCGTACATTCAAACTGAGTGAATAGATTGCAGCATCTTACTCTGTCATTCTATCACAGACACCTCATTGGAAATGAGGTCAGAGTGGTTGCATGCTCTTGGTAATGAGCATGTAGCATCACGAGGGCTGGTTGGTAGATGCCTGTTGACATGGTTTGTCACTCACTACGGCAGAGCACGCTTATTTATCCACATCACAAATACATCGGTGCAGCTGCAGACCTTGCCTTCAAAAGGACGTTCTTTAAGACATAGTGTCAAGGGGCATAGGGAATAATTAGAGATAACATAAAAAGACTTAAACTGTAATGAGGAGGCCGCAAGTTTGTCGTTGAAATGAGTTTTACAAGGCACCATGCTCCTCCTGGCACCAGGTATCGTGGCTTCTACCCAGTCAATCACTCATTGAACACTGTTCCATTTAGGTTGTTAATGGGTTTCGCAAGAAAAAATTAGGAAAGCCAGATAATAGGTTTTTTTAAAAAAAATCACAAAATCTAACTATCTGAAAGCATTTGGTAATAGTCTTTAAATCTGTTGAACTATTAATAGATACGGACACATCTCTCCATTAATTAAATCTCAGATAAGTTTTTAAAATATGTTCATCTTATATACATAGATCAAGGTTTACACATTCAGTTGAAATGGACTAGTTCATTCCACTAATCCACTTTGAAGAGATGGAGGGGTGATTTCAGGAAGAAACTTTAGAAATAAACTAAAGACCAGAAGGTCCAAAGAGTTCAAACCAAGGAAATCTTTTATTTCCTAATGAAATTTGAGATTTAGTATGTGCAGTTTGTGCAGATGATTCATCAACTTTGAAGTTTAACTTCTGCTCTTAAATCTTTCAATAATAATTTTTAATACAGATATGTGAGGTTTTGTGTGGTGTTTCTGCTTGGTGACAGAGTAGCCACTAGACTCTTGTTCTTTTGGGGAAATGAACACACTGTTTAATGATTCCAAATTTCAAAGAAAAGTACTTTGGTCTCCGTGTTTATTCATGCCAATTTCAGAATAGATTTTTTGGAAAACTTAAGCAACTTTATAAGGTCACATGTTTTGAATTTTGTTATGTTTTTATACTTCTACAAAGGAAGCTCTTTGAACTAAAATATATTACTAAAATAATACATCCATTTGTTTGATATTGTTTACCTATATCATTCATGACTCGCTGAAATTCCATGTATATTTGTGCTTGGATAAAAAGAATAGGCTTAACTGTACATTCACTGTAGCCTAGTTTACAAGTCAGTACTTACTAAAAAGGTCATGGTTGATCTATGTGTGCTTGTGTCCGTGTGTGTGTTTTCTCGAGTTATACTTATGTCAAATGTCAGCTGAGTAGGTTAATATCCTGACGCTGAGGAGTGAAGGTGATGATTGAGATCTGATCAAAAAGTCCAAATGTCCATGAAGAACAGAAAACTGAGTTTAACAACAACCAAAGTGTACCAGCAAGAGGCCCCGTGGTACATGATCATAGACAACACACACGGAAACATAGATAGACACTAGATAAATAGGCTGCCATTTAATCTAATATTACTAAGTATGTAAGCATGGATGATTTAAGTTACTTTTAATAGACATTGTTCTAGAATGATTTTACCATATATATGCAGACATATATTAATATATGCACCTTTAATCTTCTTAAAAAACAGATTACAATTGAAACTTCATTTGGTATAATTTGAGTTTCTCAAGAATCTATATTGTCATCTTAATTTTGTATGCTGCTGTACTTATAGGCATGGTCAGCCAACATTTTACTACAAGTCACTTACAACATGGAGTTGATTACACAGAAGAAAGAATTGTAGTCTTCTTGATTATAACTAAAAAATATTTTAAATCGATTAATATTCCACAATTAATTAGAATGTATTTCGCAGCTCGGGAATCTCACAAATAAAGTCCTCATTAAAGGAAAGACATAATGAGGCATTCTGATGACAAGATAATCAGCACATGCCGTATCTGCTCTGTATTTTGTGCAGGATAATATTTTAATAGCCCAGGGAAATGTATTTCTTGGATAGGCCCTTTCTTACCGAGACTCGAAGGAGAGGCGTTGCTTTGTCAGGTGTGAGAGGAATGAACCACGTTGCTGTGAGTCAGAGTCCTTTGGAAGAAAGTTTATTGTAGACCCTGAAAGAAATTATGGGATGATTTAGACATATGCCTGAGGAGTAAAAAACGATACTTTTTCAGAAGGTGTCACGTGGAAAACTGTGTTTTCTCAGGCTATGGGTGGTAGATCGTCTCCAAAAATGGTGCTGCTGCTTGCTTTCTTCCTGCATGCACATGCAGTTCCCTCTTCAGAAACAGAACCCCCTCCGGGCCCCACCCTTGCATGTGTGCACACCTTGTGACTGGTCCGACAAGTGGCATGCTGCAGAGAGACTTCCAACGCTTTCTGAGCCCAAGCCTTGTGATGATTGGCAGAATGCACTTCCTTATTCTTGGAAAGCTGCTGCTTAGAATCCAACCTTCTTGCTTGGAGGGAGTCCAAGCAGCCAAATGGAAGGTCCCAGTAGAATTCCCAGTCAGCAGCTAACACCAACTTCCAATCATCTGAGGAGGTAAGTTTGGTCCTTCCAGCCATCTTGGTGCTGCAATAAACACCACATAAGCAGAAGAAATGCCTGGCCAATCTGCAGAATGAAGAGATAAAATACACCGTTGTTGTTCAAAGCTGTTACGTTGTGGGGATGTTTGTTACACAGCCATAGATAACAAAGCATCTTAAATTATAAATAACGCACAGTTTAGAGAGAACATTGAAAATTTTAGTTTGTTTTGTTGGGAGATGATTCCTTTGTTTTGTTCTTTTTTTGATGTTGTTAGTTTGCTATGAACTATCTTTGGGAATTTCAAAATTTATAGTAGATCCTATTCTGAGGAAGGAAAAATTCAGTTAAAGTAATAATGTTCTAGAATTAAGAATCAAACACTTGACGAGACAGGCAATTCTGAGGAAGAGTATACTCTGAGAAACCCTGGGAGAGGTTCACTTAGAGAATAGAAATTTTTAATTTAGAGTCTTGGTAAGCACTTGATTGAGAAATACTTATTCTGGGATATTTTTTGATGATTAAATTTGAGGAAGCAGAAATGTAGAATTGTGAGGATAATTCCAGGAGAGACAGAAAAGAAGAAAGTACTCCATGGGTGAGGAGCTTTCCCTTGAATTCTTTGAAAATGCATTAGCCATAGAGACATGCACATGTAGAGTCTGTAATTGGACCCAGATGAGATACCCTTGTCTGGAAGGAAGATCTGCAGTGAAGGCTGCACAGAAGGACTAGAGGTACCTAGAGTGGCTTTGCTACATCACGTGCCAAAGTGCACTTCACTGAGCAAAGTTCTACTCTGTTCCGAAGGACAAAATGCCCCTCACACCACCCACTCTTTGCCCCAATAATGTGTGCTGCCTTTACACCACAGCTTCTGGAAACACATATGCATAAAGACATGCATTAGGGTGGCTTCCACATCAAACATAGGAACAACAGTGTGTCCCATCTTTTGTTCAGAAGTTGAAGTACTGGAACTTTTGAAGAAATTCATGATTTCTCCCCTAAAATTGATGACTCACTCTTATAGGTACACAGCGAATATAGGTTTCGACGTATTTTACATTGGATAAAGAGCTCTCAACGGCTTAGCCTTTGTGCAATTTGCTTTATCTATGTCTTTATAGGGTATAAAGATATTTTGCCTGGATGAAATTAACAGCCAAAATAAAATACAAAGCACTTTACATATCAGTGCTTTTAATAGTATAGTTTATTTACTGAGGCACATATTATAAAATGTTCTTTTTCAGTGGAATTTCATAAACAGTACTATAGTTCTATAGTGGAGATAAAAATAAATTTCTATTGAGTGAAATAGATACATGCTAACTGCACTATATTTAAAAAATAATTTTTCTCTGAGTTTTGGTAGTTTTTCAGAAATACATGGGACATATTTCTTCAAAATGTCTTGTAATAGTAGATATTCGAGGAACACTTTGAAAAGTATAATAGTTTTGTCATTTGACCCATAATAGCCAATAGCATCTTCTGCATACCAGTAAAATGTTTTTAGCAGTCATCTCCGCCTACCCTCTCTTTCCACTGGGGGGAAAGTGTGTTTGACAAGGAAATTACTAGCTGAGTTTATCGCAGCCTGTGGTGTTCATGTTCTAGCTTGTATTTGCTCAGTGGCTACAAAGTAAGATGGAAGAAATGGCCATAAAGTGTGTAATATGAACATGATCCTCAGGAGACAAGATCACGGTCATCACAAAACATCACTCGCTTGTGGGCCACCATTCTTATGACAGCTCACTTTCTATTAGTCAATCCTATCATTTTTACAGTAGTGTAATTTAAATAAATAAGGTAGATATGAAAATATTTCGCTCCAAATAGAATGCTTTCTTTATTACAATATGAGCTAGACAAAATTTTTAAAGACTTTTTTTTTGATATGACATTTAAAGAGAAGTATTTTGTCTGGAACAAAAATATTAGTTGCATAAATGCATAAATAAAACCCATTCATTTCAGAATTAAGTGATAGGCCTGGCCTTATTTACAAATTTGAACTAATAAAGTGAAGTATATCTGATGCTAGGGGAAAGAAAAAGAGGGCTGATGGTTAATGAAAGCCTTGGCCCATTAGGCAGTGCAATTATTGCCATTTGGGAAGTGAATAAATTAGCATGAATTAAAAAGAATGAGAGAAAGGAAACAGGGAGAGTTGCTAGCCCTTAGAAAGGATGACCATGTCCTGGGAGTTTCTGACTTGAGCACCATTCCACAAACTTGAAACTCTGGAGACAGTAACGAGATAATCATGACATAATCAACTACACTTTACAAATAGGAAAACTGAAGTTCACAGAATTTAACAAAACATTTTAAAGAAAGCTCAATAAGTGATAGACTAGAGATTCAACTTCAAGTTTTTTTTTTTACTTTACTCCAAAAATTAAGATCTTTCTGAAACACTAAAAGTGCATAATTTGTTCCAGTAAAGTGGAAATAGAGAAACTGTGGTTGAAAGACCTAGAAGGGGCTTTCACCTCTATGAATCACACTTTCACTAAACAATTAATTCTACTCTTATCATATATAATAATATATGTATGCACACTTATATATATATATACAATTTATTAATTAAAATTTTTAAGGTGCCAAAAAGGATCAGTTTTTTAAAAATTAAAATGCACAAATCTAACATCTTATTCAATATCAAGGTTTATTCATAATTTCAAAGAGACGAGTGATCACGGTCTGAGACTTCCAGCACACCTCCCAGATCCATGCTCCCCACACGGGGCACACTCTGGCCCAGGTCATTGAAGGTCTTTAAGTCATATGTGCAGGTACATCACTGACACAGAAAAGACATGTTTAGAGAATGAAACTCCTCTATTATATACTTTGAAGATCAAATAATGCATCTGACATTTTCTAGACTGCCATGCTCCATCCATCCATGAACCATAAGTTCTTAGACAGAATTGGTACCTGTAATTAAGAGCATTCTATAAGTAAAGGCTCTTATGTTAGCAAACAGTTTTTAGTGCCTTTGTCAGTTTGGTCTTTAGCAAGTTTACAAGGAAATTTAATGAGTCACCTCTCTTTTTGCTTTTCCAGGGGCATTTCCCCACTGCAAAGGGAGGTGGTGGACTGCCATGTGCTGCTGATCCTCTCCGGCACAGTGTCTACAGCTAAAATAAAAACATGAAAACCATCAATATCTACAGAATGTGTAAACCATTAATCAACCTTCATGTAGCCAATTAAGCATTAAACATTTAAGGTTGTTATTACTCTTACTTACCTTGTTTGTCATTCTCTTGTCAGATTGTCCTCTGAATATAAATATTTTTGCCAAATGAAGCATAATTACCTTTGAATATTTTTATATCTACTAAGAGTTTCAGTATTTTGTATGAATGGCAGAAGAATATGGATTAAATTATTAATAAAATATAATAGTAATTATTAACTAGTACAACTTGTCAAAATATCCTCACACTATCTACTTGATAAGTTCTGGAAGTTTTCCATACTATGACATCAGCCTATATTTAAAAGAATATTCTTCTCTTTCTCCCCTCTAACAATTGGAATATTGGTTTACTTCCAGTCTGTGAGCATAGCTACCATTCTTCAAATATTCCCAAATGTGGTGATAATTCTGATAAATCTTCAATTGTGCTTAACATCATGATGTACAATTAGTCTATACGTAGGTAAACCCATTTACTGAAGGTGAAATACTCTTGCTATTCCCTTAACTACCTTAGGCGGCAACTTTAATTTTTTAAAATTTTCGTTTCATTGATTTATTTTATGTGAAAAGGATTATCCCACATAATGAATAAGAAATGCACAAAGATTTTCTCATTTAATTTATTTTAATCCATGACACTTTATTGCTTTTTAATGAGAGATATCAATATGTAGTTGGAACAATTGACAAAAATAACACCATTTTTTATTCATTTGAGAATATAAGACTTTGTCCGTAAAACTGCCATGAGCTAATTCAAAACAAGTTTAATTGTTTAGTAAAGAATAGAAAATATTATAATTTTTCATTAAACTACCCTGCAATTTATATTAAATATCTGATACTTAATTTTAGAAAATCAACCAGTTATTTTTTATAAGCAAAGTTTCAGAAGTTCAGAAACTTTTTATAAAATAATGAGAAATAAAAATATACCTAAGTCTTCTGTTGATTCTAAGATTAGCTCATTTTTGCTCATGTATTATGAGGCAAATTAGTCATCCTATTGATGTGTCTGTACTCTAACCTTAGGTAAGCTGAATTTTCTATGAGTTGCATTGATTGAACAGTAAGTGTCATTAATCTAGATGGTTATACATCCTTAATTCCATTGCTGACTCACTAAATGATCCTAAGCACTAATTCCACTTAACTTCATTATAATCAGCTATCATATTGTCTTTTTAAAATGTTCTCTGTGCATATAGCAGAAATTACTTTGGGATAATGTAATGGTTAGGAAACAACAGCAACAACCACAAAACTTTATGGTTTTATTTCAAATATCTTTAAAGCAACCGGATCTTTGTATCTTGGTCACATCTCTCTCCAGATGATTGCTGTAGGCTAATAGATTGTAGCAAAACTTACTCTCAGAATAGGGCACATAATGAGAGCAAGGAAATCTCAAATGGCAAAGTCAAGTCTGAAATTCAAGCTCATGGACGTCTTAGGCTCTTGTGATTAACCAAGCAAGTTTGAGTTATAAGTTATATAAGAGCAAGTTATCACTTATGCTAGATTAATGCATCTACTTTGTCTTTGACTCTTTTTTCACCCTCATCCATCATTCCCCATTATGGGAAAGGAAAAATTAGTGAAAAAATTCAAAGTGGTATTTAAAACAACTCATTATTTTTCTTTAAATGGAGACTTTTCTGAAGGTTTGCAGGGAAGATCACCTAAATTTTTGAAAATAAGACTGTATGTTCTCCATTAGTTAATTAATTAATTAATTATAAAGCTGACTTTAAGGCATCAATAATTGCTAAACAAGGTATTCAGTTACTTTTTTTCTGTTTTAACTCATTTTTTAAAAATGATAGTTATATTTGTTTAATTATTACTCTAGGCAAGACAGCATCCTCAGTGTTTTTTACTATTATTATTGTGATGAGAACCTTTGACATGAGATTTTCTCCTTTAAATTTTTAAGTGCACAATACAATATTGCTATCTATTGGCACAATGTTATACAGCAGATCTCTAGAACTTATTCATCTTTAATAATGGAGACATTATGTCTATTGAACAGAACTCCCCCTTCCCCCTAGGCCCTGGCAACCACCATTCTAATGTCTGTTTCTAGGATTTTAACTATTTTATATACCTCATACAAACAGAATCAACAAATCACAAAGATAGAAAGAGAGGAAAAGAGATACAAAAAACTACAAAACACATAGAAAACAATTAATAAAATAGTCCTAAGTTCTACCTATCTTGTATTCCTGTAAATGTACATGGATGAAACTCTCCAATCAAAAGACTTAGAATGCACTCTGGGAGGCTGAGGCGGGTGGATAGCTCAAGGTCAGGAGTTCGAAACCAGCCTGACCAAGAGCGAGACCCCATCTCTAAAAAAAAAAAGACTTAGAATGGCTGAATGAATAAAGAAATAATACTTAACAATATGAGATGGGTATATACAAACATAGTGAGATGTGCAACGTTGTTCAGGGGATGGTCACACTTGAAGCTCTGCCTCGAGGCAGGAAGGGGGGCATGGGCAATATACGTAACTGTAATATTTGTACCCCCATAATATGCTGAAATAAAAAAAAATGCTATCTACAAGTGACTACTCACTTTAGAAACAGAGACACACATAGGCTGAAAGTGAAAGTATGAAAACAAATATTCCATGCAAATGATAAACAGAAGAGAGCAAGGTTGGTTCTAATTATATTAGGTGAAATGACTTCAAGTCAAAAACCATGAAAAGAGAAAAAGGAGGTCATTATATAATAATAAAAGGAACACTTTGTCAGGAAGATACAATTATAAATATGCATGCACCCAACATCAGAGTACCTACATATATAAAGCAGACACTGTCATATCTGAAGGAAGGAAATAGGCAGAGGTGAAATAATAGAAGGATACTTCAATACCCTGCTTTCAACAACAAATACAACGTTCAAAAAAACCAATAAGAAAAAAGCAGACCTGAACGAGATTATAGACCAAATGTATCTAACAGACATACACAGGGCATTCCACACAACAGCAGCGGAATACACCTTCTTCTCAAGTGCACTCAGAACATTTTCCAGGACAGATCACCTATTAGGTCACAAAACAAGTCTCAACACATTTAAGAAGATTGAAATCATATCAAGTATTTTTTCCAGTCAAAATGAAATGAAACTAGAAATTTATAGCATAAAGAAAACTAAAGAATTTCACAAATGTGTGGACATTAGCATACTCTTCAAAAACTCAAAAGGGAAATTTAAAAAGTTTCTTGAACCAAACTGCACATGTACACCATACATTTGTACAAATAAAAATCTCTTGGAACATATGAAAAGAAAACATACCAAAGCTTATGGGATGCAACAAAAGTAGTACTAAGAGGGAAATTTATAGCAATAATTGTCTACCTTGAAAAAATAAACATCTTTAACTCATTGTAATTACAAACATGGATTAGGTAATAAATATAAAATGAAAGGGAAATTAGTTATGCAAGTTATATAAGTCGTGGAATAGCTAAATGACAAAATTCTAGGAACCTAATTCTTCTGGACAAGAATATTTGCAGCAGAAATATGTCTTTGGAGAAAAAGGAAACAGTGCTTGAGTAATGAGAGAGAGAGAGAAAGAGAGAGAGAGTATTTCAGTAATACTCAGCCAAGTTGATGAAGAAAATGGAAAATCATATAATATTTGGGACAGCTGACTATTTGAATATATATTATATATTTTGTTACTGTTCTTATACATTTATTGATTAAAGATAATTTTTAAGCATTGTTAGAGAAAGGGATCTAAGCCAAGAAGTAAATTTACTCATGGTCTATTTGGGAAGAAAGGATCATGACCACTTAATATTTATAAATCATGGACAGTGGTAGATCATATTTAATACAATCAGACTGTTGAGAATATGTGTGAAGAATGCTTCAATATATACTAGTTTATTTGCATCTTTCATAAAATTTGAAGAAAAAAATAAAATACTTTGAGGGATAAAATGCATTTATTCGACATATAATTAAAATTCATTATACAATTATGGCATCCATGAGAGAATGAATACACAAATGGATATTGGTCAGACCACATCATAGCAATAGACCTGTGACCCTAAATCTGTAGACTTTGTTCAGAAAGCCAAACCACAACTCTGCAGCAATCAGCCTAGAATAATAGGACTCCCAGCTTCCTTATTTCTTGCCCTGCTTGGAAGTCAAGACTGACCAGGGAAAGTCAGATGTACTCACAAACCTAATACAACATGCCCAGCTTCTAGATAGCTCACTTCCAGCTTCCCCAGGCCAACAATCTCCAATCAGAGCACATCTGTAGCCTTTTTTCTTTTTTCTTGTTTTTTTGGTGCACTCTAAGGATTTTCCACTAATCTGCCTCTTTGAGTCTCTGCCAATCATGACAGTGGCTTTTACCACCTTGCTATACAGCAAGCTCTGAATAAAATCCTCTGCTCGGTCTCATTTGTATGGTCTTTGTTTATTTCCATATCTGTAATCAATCATTCCATTTAGTAGCTTAGCTTTAAAAACAAATACAGTACTTGGTTTTGGGCATAGAAGGCATGCAAACATGTTAACGTAATTGAATGAAATCAATGTCCCTTAGCTTCCATATAGTGATTGAAACACAGGCATTTTAGTGGAGATCATATTTCTGGTTGAGTCATAAACATTTAAATTATCCCCTATATTTTATATTATCTTACTGTTTAGTTTTGAAATCCATTTTGAAGGTGAGTTTTTTTCTTAGTTATTTAATGGCTTTAAGTTAACCTGTTCTTTGCCATATGTAAGTACCAAATATCATAAACCTTGCCATTTAAAATATTTAGAGAATGTGGACAATTACATGCTACATATTTTTGTCAATAAGATATACTACTTTCCCTATACTGCATATAATTTAATTCATCTTTGATGACTGAGAAGGCATTTCCAAATCCTGCATTCTTTCAGGATTCATGTTAAAAATGTTTTGACTGCCATTTCCAATAGTTTCATAAAAGTACAAAATACATAGGAAATGAATAGATATCCCTGAAACAGAAAGGGAATGCATGTTGTTGTAAAGACATAGCTAAGTAACCTAGCCATCAGAAGTAAATCTCCAAAGAACTCTTAACAGGGCTTTAAGCAGCACTAGAGGCTACTCAAGAGTGATGTCTCAAAACCATTTCAGGTTAAAAAATACCTCTGTGAGCTTCTCAGCATATATGTGAAAACCAACAGGGACAGAGAAACCAGTTTAAGCAATGCTAATGCGGAGATGACAATATCACCCTAGGAGCCACTATCATAATTACATAGCTATTTATTATGGCTTCTCAGTGCATAAAAGGACAGGCAAATTGTCAGCAGGAGATGATAAATTGAGTGGGTTTTTTTTTTTGCATGTTACTATATGGAAAACAAAATATATTTTACACAATATAACATAGTATAACGTAAGGACGTATTTTATTTGTAGGAAAAAGAATTGAATTTTATTTTAACAAATGCCAGAGTTTACTTCTCATTTTCATTGAAGCTATAAAATAAAATAACATAGTAGAAAACCTGATATTTAAACAATGTCAATCACAAAAACGAAAAGCAGAGAGTAAGTTTTTACATCACTGAACCATAAAATTCAGGTGCCTTCCTTCCAAGGCCATTGCTAGACTTCAGGTAGTCATTAAATAAAACCGAATTTTGCTCCTTAAAGCTAAGTGTTTCTCCACTGTTGGAAATAGTATCCAAACCAGAAGAGAAACAGCCTTCTCAAATTGAATTTCAGATGACATTAACATGGGATTACATTTAGAGACATTTATTTTATAGTACAATATATTATTTTAAACATAACTTCAGCCCTCAATGAGAAAACACACATATGGTATAATTCTCATTTAAATGCCATTGTCTAAATAAACCAAAGAGTCAGTAATGACATTTCTCAGGGGATTTGATAATGGGGAAAGGGGAAACAGGGGGCATGGGTCAAATGTACATGATGGGATTCTATGGTCTAACACAGAGAAATTAAAAGTTACTCTATATGGGAATGTGCTGATTGAAATAATAAAGTTTTATTGTAGAATAAAAATAGCTTAACAGTGCTAGGTATATAAATGGGAAAAAGTGAAACTATTAAATCTCTCTTCTCTATATAATCCATTAGCAATGGGAAATTTATCATGCAATATTTTCTAAAAGCAGCACAATTGTACAGTGAGGGCGCTTTATGTCTACCTAAATCCATTTTCTTTTTCTCTTTTTAGGCACATAGTAAAATGATACATTACAGCTTCCCTGAGTTCTGGACAAAGGGATGTAGGCAAATATTGGTATTTCCCACTTCCATGTCGGGATTCCAAAAGTTCTCTGCAACCGTCCACATCTGTTTTCATGCCAGAGAGAAAGACAAGGTCCCTGTCCAACCTTGACACTGCTGTGTCACTTTGAAAACACTACTTAACAACTCTAGGTGTCAGGTTCTCCATTAAAAATGGGCATGTGACTAACCTCATTCAGTTGAGTAAATTAAACATCACAATGCATATAAAGTATCTAGTAATGTGCCGGTTCAAAGTTGGCTCTTATTAAATGACAGTATAATTGTTACTGCCTCCCATTCAGAGGGTATTATGTGGCATCATGATTGTTAATAGCCGTAGAAGTGATAATAATAACTCACACTGACTTTAGTCATGTAATATGTTAAAGCACTTTCACATATTATTTCATCATTATGCCACTTATAACCTATGTATATTATCGTCCTTCTAACATCAATGGAAACCAGAAAAATGTTATGTGATTTTATCCTCAAGTATAGGGAGATATCAACCTGTACATGTAAATCCAGCATTCTGAATAGTGTGAAATTTTATTTGGCTGTTGTGATGTATAATCATAGTTGAAATAATTATTGCATCAAAAGTCAATAAAATGCAGATGGAAAATGGTAAAAAGAAACATAATTGCTATATGAGTATTTTAAGGAAAATTTATACCATCTTTATTTGAAAATATATCTTAAAATAAACTTAATCAACAGAAATTTTATGCATCTTAGCACCCAATTGTGCATATATTGCATTTGTTATGAAATTTTATAAAATTTCATCAAAACAATAATACTTTTCCTCCAATGATTCCAAAGAGTTTTGCACTGCATAGAAAGCTATTTAATTATATTTCAGTTGTTTTCCCAAAGAATAAATTTAATAGTCACTTTAATTGCAAAGACTAAAATTGGATTAATAGTAGTAATGGCTACATGTACTGAGTACACTGTAGGTAGCAGGGAAAAAGGTAAAGAAAGGCTTTCAAGGCATTGGCCAAGTAAACGTCATTGCATTCCTATGAATAAGGTATCTTTTCTAATTTCCCAAATGAACACATGGAGATCCAAAGAGGTCAACTATTTTCCTTAAAGTTTTGCAGCAAGTATAGCAGAGTTGGTATTTGAACGCTGTCTGAAGATAACAGGGTAGAATGAATAATTCTCAAGTTTTGTTTCGTGAAAGGTACTAAGAGAACTTCTTAAATGCAAATTCCTAGAGCTAAATAGACCTACTGGATCAGCAGTTCTGAGTGGGGGGGCCCAGGAATTTGTATCTTTAAAATACAATTCAGGTAATAATCCTGGTACAGATGGTTGCGGATCTACAATTTGATAAACACTGTACTGTTTGATTGAAACATTAAGGAAATTATTTTTTTAAATATAATTTTTCACTTATTTTTCTTAAAATATAATTCTAATTTTAAAAAGTTTTTATGTTAAATCTTTATCAATGGAAGAATTTAAATTCTGTCTCCACAATTGTATTAATATTTCTGTTATTACTTTAGAAAGAAAATATTGGACTCAGGTTGAAGTGTCTCTCCTCAGCATTAGCCAAGATTAGTGCATGCCCCAGGATCTAGCTCTTTTTTCTAAGTTCTGCGTCTAAGGTTTTGTGGATGAGCAGGGCAGACTGATCTACTTCAGAGAGACTTAATGAAACTTGAAAGAGTACTGATGCCCTTGTGCATTTTTTTTGAAAGTTGATTGTGCTTTTCTTTATTTATCTTCCAGGACCATTTTTTTATCTTCTAGTATTCAAGGCTACTTACATCTAATTTTCTATGCTGGCTTCAGAATATATTTGTGTTGCATGTGTATCCACTGGTATATTTAATACATTAGCATTAACGAGTAAAAAAAAAACTAGGTGTTTACCCAAAAAGTTTACCCCAAAATTGGGTGTTTACCCAAAAGAGTTCGTGAGAGTGTATAGGGGTTTATAAGAATAGCTGGCTATTGTAGGAGTGCTTTAGGGGTATAATTATTAATTGATCAGATTAGCATTGCTTAATATTCATTTTAGGTGATTTGCTTATCCTAAATCAATATTATTTCAGTTAATGTATTTAATTTGATGGGCTCCTGCCCTAAGAATTACTTGATTAATCTCTATTTGAATTTGTAAAATTGTATTTGTATGTTAAATATCTAGCTATTAATGTCATTGGTGCAAGTAAGTGCTTTATATTAAAAAATGAGAGAGAATTTGTTTTTAATGAATAAATTCTAGTATTCTCTTGTTTTAAAATAGTCTTCAACATATTTTTTGTCCTCAAAAGAAATTGGTGAAATTAATAGGGATAGCTGGTACTATTTTGTAATTAAAGAAACTGATATTCAGAGGACTTAACATGATTTACCCAAGATCACATGAGCAAAAGGTGGAACCCGGAAGACATTTCGTCTGCAGACTCCTTGTTTAGTGGAGAATTACTAGTTCCATCTAACGGGCCTATGGTAAAGCCTATTTCCAGAACATTTGTCTATGTGTACTCATGTCTACCTACATGGTACATTTTGGAGGGTGGTACAACATCAGCTTACTCAAATCAGTTTCCCAAAGGGTTTCTCTGAAATTCACACACACCATCTCACTGTTTTGTCCTGTCTGACACTGAAATTTTCCTGCATGAAGAAAGTCTGTCTCTTGGGCACAATGCAGGGACCCTGTTGAGTGGGGGATGTTTGCGAACTGAGTGGAGCGTAGGGAAGCCCCGCGAGAAGCCCAAGGGCGCTGAGATCCTCCAGGGATGTGGGCGAGCACAGAACAGAAGCCGAAAGGTCCTAGGCACCCTTAGCTACTGCACATCACTGCCCGGGGCCAGTCTAGTCCTCTCTATTGCAAACCACTCCAGCTTTAGTGTATCTTCACAAGAATATCCAGGTATGCCATCGTCTTTAAACTGATTGTAATTAATTGATGAATTAATGTTAACATGCAGAGCATTCTCCAAATTTAAATTTCAACCATGTGTAGATTAACATTACGTTTCTGTTATCTTAATGCCGAAACCTAAATGTCAACTTGAGAGAAATAGGAAAAGCAAATATTCAAATGACAAAAATGATTTTAAAAACTGTAAAAGATGGTTGTTCGGTATTTAATGAGATGTGCACTTTTTTTTTTCCTGAGCCAAGGAAATGAGATGCACTAATTTCCTAGAGGTCACCGGTCAGTGGCCTTTGCAGGACTTATAGTAAGGTCTCCTGAATAAGATGCTCTGTCCACTTTCTTTCCACTATGCTGCTTCTCACATCTTTGTCAAGCTGAGTTATATTTTCAATAAAATCACCAAAGCATTAAAATTCTAAAGCCATCTGTCACTCCCCATGCTTATTTTTGTCAGCATCAAAGCTATACTTGAAAACATTCAAAAGTGTATCTACATTCTCTTTTCCCGGATCTGGAAAATTCAAGGACTCGAAAGCCAGACTGCTGAGATTTGCATCACGGTTCATCCATTTATAACTTGTGTGACCTTGGGCTAGCGACCTAGCTTCCCTGTGTCTCAGATTCCCCATCTATGAGAAGTCGAGCATAATAATAATGGCCACATTGTTTGTTGTGAGGAATCAATAATTGTACAGGTCAGATTAGGATTCACCTAATAATAACCACCATAGATGTGCTCCTTATAAATGTGAGATTGTATTTGGATCCAAAAAATTGTGCGTGGAGGGTTATGGGAACTCATGCTCCCAACTGGAGTCAAGCTGCTCTCTCTGTTGTGCAGAATAGAGTTATTTAGGAGACATTGGTACCACAGCAAATGCAAGTACTTAGTTGCTATTGACTGAACTTTGGGATCTGTTTCCATGCATAATGTAGATATATTCCTTTAAATAATTTACCAGCCACTTTATTGTCTTGAAGGGAATGTAAAAAATGTGTGAAATACTGCACAACCCATATATCCCTTCTATTTGGAAGTTTAAGACTATCTATTTAAGAAATGTTTACTTCCTTTTTTCTCTCGTGGGCATATGCCTCCAGCTAGTGACCATTATGTTATTTTAAATGTTGTTTCCATTAGGGAACACAGGGCAGGGTATCTCTGCATAATACAGAGGCGGACAATAACCAAAGGTACAAAATTCTTTGCTGACCACCTAGAATAAGGTCTCTCTGGAAGCTAACTAGCCATTATCTTGGCATTAGGTTACATGATTTGAAATTTTCATCTCATTAAAGGATGTGGGCACAAAACAAAAGTTGTAGAGTTGACCCAAACAAAACAAAACAGCAACAACAAAACATGCAGTGGTTTGGAATAGTAAAATCCAAATTTCTTATCATGATCTAAAAGTACCTATAGGATCTGTCCCCTGCTTTTCATTCCAAACTGATTTCTAACCCACTTCTACTTAGTCCATTCCAGACCCACTGACTGACTTGACATTTTATCAACACGTCACTTTTATTCCAACCTTAGCATTTTTGCACTTGGCCATCTGTCTGGAAAATTTTTTTCCTGTATCTTCACAAGTATTTATTCTTCTTCTTATGTTACTTGGTTCTTCACTGAGATTCAGACTGAAACAGGTTAGCTCTACAACTGTGCTTCTCTCACTGTGACATGAGTTCCGTGATCCAACACGATGCCATCTGAGATGTCATGAGGGCAGATCCGGCTTTTTGTGAGGTCACAGACTGCGGTGCCAGCAGAAGCATCTTGAGTTGGGAAGGAAAATCCATACCCGGAGTGTGAGTCTATGCCAGTGAGGAATATTGCTGCCCATTGCAATCCTCCTGTCACCAGGTGCCAGGCTCCTCTGCGTGGGAAATGGCTCTATATCAGGTGCTCAGGACTCATTGTTGGTCTCAGGTGACGGCTAATCAGGCACTCAGCAGGCCAGTCTTGATAAGAATAAGTCCACGAATACTCTCATTCCATCCATGAAGGCCGCTGTGTTTATGGGCCCATTGAACAAGCTCTGGGAAGATTGATTAAGGCACTGAATAAGAGTCCCAGAGAGTGTTATTGTGTCCTTCTGATTTTTAAGAGTCTCTCTTCCTGTGCTGAGAATTCACAAGTGACACAAACATCTTCACACTCTGTGCCCATTCTGAAAGGCCCACCCACGTATTTCTTCCCAAACTTCCTTTTCACCAATCTTCCAATCTTGTTCCTTCCAAGCCCCTGACCTCCCAGCCAAACCATTAGCAACAGCTTGTGAATTAGTAAAAATCAGCGCTTCTGTCCAACTTTCACTCCAGAAGTAGTGGGCCATCAAATGTCCTGCTCAAAGTTTGTCCCCCTGGGAGGATTTTCCTGCATCCCCACCCTTTATGTTCACTGCTGAATGGTTCTGTAAGTTCTGTAGCTGCTTATGTTCAGGCAGGGCCACATATTGTGGAAAACTATCTGTCAACCAGGCACGAATTTGTTGTTTCCTAGCTAGTTGGTTATCAGGACATTCCGGGCAGCCACAGGGTTGGATTGAGAGAGAAGAGACAATGCCACAGTGGTTGGTGCTGAAAGAGTCGGAACTACCTATTCTTGCAACTTATTTGTGCTTTCAGGACCTGCCTGAGCTCAGAGTCATATGCCCCACTTCCATTTGATGACAGATTTCTACCCTGCACACCTAAATGTATGGGTAGGTGGGTCAAATAACAGCCAATTAATGATGGAAGCTCAGATCATGTGGTCACCTGTTGTCCCTTGGTTAAGTGTCCTATTTGTACAAGGCCCAGAAGCCAGTCAACAGTTGTATCGTTATCTGCAGAAGAGAGTATAGATTTGTTCCAAAATCCTAGAGGTCTATGCGATAATTCTAGCACCGGTGCTAGCCAGAGGCTCTGTACAACAACTGCATTCTCCACGGACACATGGAGTGCCACTGGCCCTGCTGACCTGTCAGAGCAGCTTGTACTGCTGCCTGAACTCGCTGCAGAGCCTGCCCTTGCTCTGGGCTCCACTCAAGGCAGGTAGCCACGTGTTTACTCTATACAGGGTTGAAATACCACACTCAATATGGCATAGATGGACTGTAAAATAATATCTTAATTTTTAAATGTGGCACCTTGTAGAGATTCTAGTAAAATAATTGTTTTTAAAGTTTACAGAATTTGGAAGCACACATTTCTAGAAAATAAGCAACACTGTTGAAATGGTTACGTTAAAAATCCCAAAAGGCCCTTCCAAAGCCAACATTATATAATTCCATAAATAATTTTGGGGTCCAGGATATTATTTTCAAAATAATCTATTATGGACAGAGCATATCATTTTATGTACATTCTTTATTCTCATAAAAAATAAATGTTTATTTTAAACAGCATATTAAAGATCAGTTAGATTAAGAAGGCATGTTTTTTTCCTGGAAGGAATTTTCTAAATGAGTAGTAAAAAATTGCTTTTAAATCTGTTTTAAAACAGACAAATAACTAGAAAAGGTAATTATATTAAACATATATTATATTAAACTTGGAGATATTTTTCCTAATTTTAAATGTCTATAGATTTCCCAGAATAAACCTGTATGTGTTTAAAGTTACATACTTATAAACTAATATTTTAAAGTTTTATTTTTTGTGTAGAATGTGTAGTTAAAACAATGATTTTATGATGTACTAGGTTTATAATATAAATTTATCATGTATATAAAATAATTGATTACTCATTATGTGATGAAATAATCACTTAGAATGAACTGATTGTTTTAATAAAACATATGAATATATGCAACCATTGGAAACAATTCTTTGAAATTATGCTATTTCATTGAATTTTCACATCAAGTTCACCAAGACAATTGCTTCAGATATGAGGCTCAACTTTCAATAATTCCAGAGCTTAAGTCAAAAGATTTTAAGACCTACAAGAGGCCGGGCGCGGTGGCTCACGCCTGTAATCCTAGCTCTCTGGGAGGCCGAGGTGGGCGGATCGCTCAAGCTCAGGAGTTCGAAACCAGCCTGAGCAAGAGCGAGACCCCATCTCTACTATAAAATAGAAAGAAATTAATTGGCCAACTAAAAATATATAGAAAAAATGAGCCGGGCATGGTGGCGCATGCCTGTAGTCCCAGCTACTCGGGAGGCTGAGGCAGAAGGATTGCTCGAGCCCAGGAGTTTGAGGTTGCTGTGAGCGAGGCTGACGCCACGGCACTCACTCTAGCCCGGGCAACAGAGTGAGACTCTGTCTCAAAAAAAAAAAAAAAAAAAAAAAAAAAAAAAAAAAAAAAAAAAAAAAAAAAAAAAAACCTACAAGAGAACATCCAGCTTCTTAGAACCTCTGCAAACAGGTCCCTAACTGGCTGAACTTCTCTGTAAAATTTTGTCCAAACAAGGCACTGTTTTCTCCATAGAATATGTGTCACACACATCAGTTGAATGAATAGACATCTGATACATTGTAACCTCCTGAGGTACCTTGTTTCCCTTGGCGCTCTCTGTCCTATTTCTTACTCACCGTCAATCTTATCCCACGCCTGAACGGACGGAATGTTTAACTCAGCTCCCAGGCTTCGTGCACCATCTCTCCCTTGTCTTGTCACCCACAGGACTCATTTTTATGCTGCCGTTCACTTTTATGCAGCTCAACTTTATCTTATCTCTCCAGTAATACATAACCACTCCACACGCACAGTTAGCCAAACACGTCGTGGATGATACATAAACTCTCTTGCTTGTTGATTGATGTTTATGGACATAGAAAGGTATTTGATTTTCTAACATTTACCCTAGGATGAGCCAGCACAAAGACTCAGGCTTACAAAATAGAATGAGAATTACATGGCAGAAGCAGCCAAATTTTGATTTTAGAAAATTGATAAAATAACTTGCCAAATGCTCGTTTATAAGATTATTCATTTTTCAAACCAAATTACTTTGGGCCATGCAGAATCTTACAACCTAAAAGGAGGCATGCAACATAGGTATATAGACAGTAACAATCCAAACAAATATGCAAAAGTATGCTTTCTTTTTGCCAGTTTTAACTCTTTAATGTCTTTAAAAGTCATTTAATGTAATTATAAAATTCCACGAAAATTTTGTCAAAAATATACCTCAGCACAAGCAGTGCTCACTTTACATGCTTCGGTGTTAACTGAACTTCCATATATTAGAGCAGTGGCCTCACTTGGCACGGCTGAGGGGTTGGGTAGAGCATGAGAGGGACATGTCTGCTCCTCACCACCCCTGCGATGCTCAGACCCAGTGATGTTCAGGCTCAGTTTACTCAATCACACCACTGACTATTCTAATTGGACACAAAACAACAAGAGCCTCACAAGGGAGGATTAGTGGATGAGGTCACCCTTCCCACTGTTTCAGTTAATCTTAGGGCCACGTTTTACAGCCATAATCTCATTCCTCTTCCATTCTTTCTGCATGACGCTCAACCCCAACCAGTATGTTGCTGATTTATGTTGTTTGCACTTAAACTGTCCCTTAGGGTTTCTGCACCTATTTCTTATGCCTTTGGCCACGGTTGGAGCAGTTGCACGGATACAGTTATTTTTGGATGCGGAAAGCCCTGGCAAGTGCTTGAAGGATCTGCTGAGTTACAGATATACTTCTCCCTGCCCCATGATGAAGGAGCAAACCTCTGTCCTCATGACAACTCATCACCCGAAGGCCATAGGTGTGACCTGAGTGATAAATATCAGTGCTACAGAGACAGGTAACGTGAAAGTTTGGACCATCCTTTTGTGTAACTTCCTTTAGCCCTTTAGTCTGCGGAAGCCTTGCACAATTGATTTTTATGGAGCCTGCCTGCCTAGCAAGTCATATCGATGGATGCAGCAGCAACCATCTGATGGTGATGAACAGCTCTGCTTACATTGTCACTTGGCTCACCATGGCCAGATATCCAGTCTCTTAGTCTCTATCAGAGGCTAGATGCATGGCAGAAGCTGGTTTGGGCATGTAACCTGCTGCAGATGACAGAGTCTTGCTCCATATCTCTAGCATCTCCACTTTGGCTTAACTATTCAGGCTTGCTAGAGATACCACACAGCTTCCTGACTACCACAAAATACCAGGACCCCCACTGGATCTGCTGGATCAAAATGCCCACATTGCAGTGTCATAGCCCATTCAGGCTCCTCCAACAAGCTACTATAGATTGGGTGGCTTATACAGGCAGAAATTTAATTTTCACAGTTCTGGAGGACAGGAAAGGCTAGATCAAAGTGCCAGCAGATTAGGTGTCTGGTGAGCGACCGCAAGGTGGTGCCTTCTTGCTGTGTCCTTACATGGTAGGAGGGGTAAAGGGTCTCTACTGTAATTTTTTTATAAGGGCACTAATCCCATTCATGAGGGTTTCCACCCTCATGACTTAATTGACTTCCCAAAGCCCCACCTCATAATACTGTTACAGGTGCTAAGGTTTAACATTTGAATTTTGGGAGAACATGAGCATTCAGTCTGTAGCAGGCAGGAACTCACACACTGCAATCTGAGCCTACAAAAGTCTTCTCTTTCTCTGAGCATCACTCAAAGTCAGCAGCCTTCCAAGTCGCCCAATAAATGGGTCAGATGAGGTGTATGCTGTCTCAAAATACAAAGAGGCCTGCCAGGTGTTGTTCTTCCTTCAGGGTGGTAGGTGGTATAAAATGCAATAACTTGTCCTTTTATTTTGGTATGACCCATCATTCTCCAGACCCAACATTCTTCACTGATGTGGCAGGTGGGCTCTAAATATTCATTGGGTTTCTTTTCCACTCTTTTATGTTGGCATGGCTTGCTAGGGCATCCACAGGACATGGCATTTCAAGCTTCTGTGGCCAAATTAATGGATGGAGGTGAGACCCTCATCTATGGCCAGGTGAGGAGATTGACAAATATTCTCCCCAAAAGTAAATGTAAATTTAAACAAATTGACAACAATTGTCTCTGTGCTCTGGAAATTGAGTAAATGTAAACAACACTCTGAGCCTCATGCTTTAAACACTGTGAACTCCAGTAAAGAGTAGGAGTAGGAGTGGGAGCTTATGGTGCTATGGCCTGGGGGTGCTTAGACACCTGCTCCCAGCTTGGCAGTGCCAAGTTTCTGCCAGGACAGGGCAAAGAGTGAGTAGAGCCACTTCTCTGCCAGAGTTAACAGGGACTCATCTTGGAACCAGAGGACAAATGCCAAGCCCAGCAGCTCTGTCCATGGCGGTGACTACTTGAAAGCAGGCAAGAGAAGGAGGGCCAAAAACTGGGCTCATTATTCTGAGGTTGCCATCTCAGTTGGAGCAAGTGAAGTTCTGGCTGAGGCTAAGCACATGAACAGCCAAGACCAGAGATGGATGAAGACATTCATGCAACACTGGTCTCAAGGTTTTGAAGTGTAACATGTGAGCAGAGCAGACTTGGGAGGGCCTGGGGCAAAGTAAGATAATACCTTTCTAAAAAAACCAAACAGAAAACAATAAAAAAATGAATCCTTGCAGAAATGGCTTATTTTAGGGCTAAGGGAGGGAATACAGAAGATGAGAACGTAGTATCATAGAGTGCTAGAAAAAAGGAGGTGCTCAAAAAATATAACAGTGCAGGTATGTCAAGAGAGAAAGTATCCCACAGAAAGACCTCCCAATGGACAAAGCTGGGACAACTTAAGCGACACCATAAAAAATGCATTCTTGAATTGCAATGCAAAATATGAAATACATATTCATGAGTCTATAATGATAAATAAACGATAATTAAGTAAATAAATGGGGGAGAAGGGACAAAATGCCCATGCAGGAGAATGACAAATAATTTATGTAGCTATTTTGCCCTCAAGGAGGCGAAACTGAAATCTCTATTACATAAATGTCAGTTGCACACAGAGATATTCTTCCAAAGTACACAGTGTGGAAAGGTGGAAGAGTAACTTTCCTGTGGATAAATCCTCCAGGCACTACCTCAGCCAGGAGATCAACCCCCAATATGGTGTGATGAGAATGATGCCTTTTCTCTGTGGTCTTCCTCCCACAAACCTATAACTCCGTGTTTAACCACAAGGAAAATACCAGGCAACCTTAAATTGAAAGACAGACTATATAATAACTGAACAATACCCCTCAAAACTGTCAGTGTCATCTAAAACAAGGAAAATCTGAGAAACTCTCCTAGTCTACAGGAGCCAGAGGAGACTTAATGATTAAATGTGAAGTCATATCCTGCATGAGATCTTGAAGAGATATGAACAGGGTGAGCACTTGAGTTAATAATGTTGTATTAATATTGGTTTATTAATTGTGAACAATGTAGCCTACTAATGTCAGAGCTTAATCATACAAGAAACTGAGTATTAAGTGCATAGGAATGCCATTTACTACCTTTGCGACATTTCTTTAAATCTAAAGCTATCTTATTATAAAACATTTACAGGAAATATAAACTTCATTGCTTTAGCCCAGTTTTGCTACTAAACAAACAAATAAATACAACAAAAATACAACAATCAAGAGAAAAATATCACACCTACTTCCTCCCTCCCTCCCTCTTATTTTCTTGCTTCTTTCCTTCCCTCGTGCCCTTCCTCTATCTTCCATTCTTCCATTTACTGTTCCTTCTAGCCTGTCTTTCCGCCAACATTCCTAGAGGTGACTATATATCCACTACAGAATCAAGAATTTAAAAAAATACGAATGAAGGTCTCAAAACTGAATTTCTAGTTCCAAAGATAAGAAAAATCATATTCTGTAAATGAGTCTTCATTTACATGGAGCAATAGACTAAAAAATATGAATAATATGAAATCCAGTTTTAGTGTTACCTTTTATTTCTCTGAACCCCCTGGGCGGGTGGTGGGTGTCCTTGGCTTTCGGGCGTCCTTCTGCCTCTGGCTTCCTGTTTGCTGAGTAAAGATGTGGCAGAGGCTGAAGGCAGAAAAGAGGCTGAGTAACAATGCAGCAGCTCAAATTAACCACACTCTGTCATTTCAAACAGCGAATGTGGCCTGACTTAAGCTGGCACATTATAGTCAAGTGCCTGCTTTTAATTTAAGGCCTAGAGGCATCAGCTAATTGAAGGTGGGTGTGATAAAGTGATAAAGTTTGATTGCAAAATGGCAGATATACCAACGACATATAGTCTCTGCCCCCAAGGACTCAGTGTTTCATGTGTGAAAGAAATTAACCAATGGCCCCAATACAATAGGATTATAGAGACATTCCTAAGGGCTGTGCAACACAGAAGTGAATCATCTCCTAATGGGCTTTTCCATGAGTTAAAACATGATTCTGAATCTTATTAGCATGGAGACACTATAAACTGCTTGTAGAAATAGCAAAAGACAACCTATAGATAATCAGGAAGTCATCATTTCTAGTTCCAGAAGGGATGATTGGACAACCTACTATTAGCCAAGCGTTGTGCGCCCAGAGCTTGCGTCCACATTTGCTCGTTGCACTAATTCCACAGTCTTGTTATTATTAAATACATTTGTTACACATGAAGAGAACTGAGGCTTTGAGAAGTGCCAGAAGTTAAATAACTTCCCCAGGTTCATGTGGCAGGAATAAAAGGGATTGGAACCCATGTGTCACCCTGATGTTGAGCCCCTCGTCATTAAACCACCATTCTTGGCAACTACTAAAGCTATTTAGCAGAGTCCAAGTAACATGCCCTACATTCATGAACAAGATGCCTACTTAGCTACATGAATCAGAGTCCAATTAGGACACTGGAACCGTGCCAGTGTCTGAGATCTGCCAAGGTAAAAAGGTGACATTAAAAGATCATAATGTATAATGCAGAAAGCAGCTAGTTAAAAGTTTGGAAGAATAAAGGGTAGAGGTTGGGATTATTAGAGTTTAGAAGTTTGAAAGATGGGGCCCCTTCGAGCTGGGACACAGATGTTGAAGGAGAGCCTCACTTGCCCAGTATCTTACTTGAGCTCAAAGAAGTGACTCTATTCTTTATCGGTCAAAGGAGAAATGTGGTTTGCAGAGGCCAGCTCTTGTATCCAAAAGCGAAGTATATCAAGATGGGCTTGTGACTAACGGACGGTGGCTTAAGAATCAACATGCTCACTGAGGCTTTATTTCTGGAAACTCAGATACTCTTTTTGCAACTTTCAGAAATTCTTCTCGTAGGTGCGACTACAAGAATCACCACCATTACTGAAATTAATATCAGGAGCTGCTATTAAGTATTTTGTTCTCAGAGTGTCATAATTTGCTCCCCAAATTCAGAAACTCATTGATATGATATATAATTCATGTAAAATTGTATTTATAATATGATAATTTTTATTTGAATTTCAAAATCAGTGCAGGCAGGAGTGTCGATATTTTTATTATACACCCGTGACTAAATATAGTTCCCCTGCTGCAAACTTACATAAAATATTTACTTAAGTGTAATTATGCCACAAAAGCTTATCTAAATACCAAGCTTATTTAGGAGATTTTTACTGTTGTCTTAAATCTAGACAGGAAGGTTAACGGCAGTGTAATCACTATGACCTTACGCCACATGTATCTTTTTACATATTATGCTATTTATAATGCATTGTGGCATATTAGCCTTTCAAATATATAGGAGCCTTTTAGTAAAATGAGTTATTATTGCTATGAAGAATATATAGACAGCAGTAAAAAACAGTTACTGGACATCACCTAAACGCACAGTGCTCCTTTAGAGACACAAAGAACTGCAAAGAAGCTCTCAGCTCATCGTGAGCTCACATTTGTGTAGAGGATACATCATGCACATGTGAATACTGCATTACTTGCGGTATCTCATTAGAAGCAAATATGTGCTATAATCCATAACTGCTATAAACATTGAAAGGAAAGAAACAAATTCTCTATAAAACCCATTGACATTGAAACTTTCAAGAATGAAGTGGAATTTGAGCTCGATCATAGAACTTAAATTAGTTATGCCCTGTTCTATTTCTGCCAATAGTCTGTGAGTTCCTTGAGGAAAGGGATTTTGCCTTGTTTATCCTGAACATCTACTTTCAGGATCATCTGTTAGCCAAACCTTTGGTTGTCGGGCACTGGATTAAACACTAGGTTAGGCAAGTCAATAGCCCCTATCCGCGCATCAGTCTGGAGTCTCACCAGCAAGAGAGGCATGTAAACTCCTGCACCCAAGATAGAAGGAGCCACTGACCAAGTGAAGAGAACCACTATTGTAGTGTTCAGCTCAGTCTTGACAGATGTGTTCATGCGTTGAAACACCACGGCTGTAGAGAGGCAGAATATTTTCATCACTCCTGAAAGATTCCTCACATCTCCTCCTCCCTCTGCCTCCATGCATAGGCAACCGCAGTTTTGCTTTCTATTATTATAGACTATTAAATAGTTTGCATTTCACACAAATGGAATCATACAGTATGCCTGATGTACATACATATACCTTATATATATGCTATTTTGTGTCTGGTTTCTTTCATGCAGCAAAATGATTTTGAGTTTTGTCCATGTTGTTTTATGTGTCAGTAGTTGGTTCCTTTATATTGTTGAGTGATATTCAATTGCATGGTTTGTTTGTCTATTCAACAAACATTTGTTTTGTTATGAATAATGTTGCTGTGAGGGATTGAATACAAACCTTTGTGTGAACATGTATTTGTTCATTTATTTTGGGTAGATAACAACAGTTTCTTTTTTATAGAACTATTGTTTCAGGCCATTAAGTTATAAAAACAGAACTGATATTCAAACAATATATTAATAGTTATAGATCATAAATCTGATCAACTACATATGAATATGTTAGAATTAATTACATTTCCCCTTCATTTTAGAAATGTTTCTGTTGGTCATTCTTGTTTATTTAAAAATATTTAACATTAGTGTTGGACAAGCGCACAGCTTTTTAATGTATAAAAGCAACTACTTTATATAAGAGGACAGCTCAAAACTAATTATTAAAATAGTTTCAGTTTTTCAATGATGTTCCAGATTGTTTTATTTGGTTTCATTGAATCTGTAGACACTCTAACAATATAGATTTTTGTATGTTGATTTTATATCTTTCATAAAGTTGAGAGAAAAATGATTTTCTTATAAATTTATACTCAATATTAAACGTTTCAAATAAAAAGCGTCTAAGCGGACAGTCAGGGTACACAGCAGTAGAACGGCAAAGCTGTCCAGCTGTAATATTAAAGTTTAGTTTTGTCTACCTGACATTTTCTCTGGGTAAACTTCCCTCTCTATTGGCATCCCAGGGGCCTGTATTTTTCTGCAGGCTTCCAAAACTTCCATCATGACAATTACTCCAGAGTACTGGGTAATTATCTTCTTACTCGACTGTATGTGTATTAAATTAAAACAACAAAATGTAAGTGATCTGAAGGAGAGAAAAGGGAGTTTTGCTAAACATTTATAAAGAACAAAAGGGAAATTAGGAACAGGTATAGCTAGGGAAGACAATGGTTACCGAATATTCCAATTGTTCGCTTGCATTTCCCCAGCCTTCCTTGAAGTTGGGAATCAGCCACATAGGCTGGACACGGTCATGCTGTCATTTTGGGATTAAAAATCCAATGTACTTCCACCCTCTTTTGCTTCTCCAGATAGTGCCTTTCCAGTTCTTAGGATGAGATGATGAGATGGTCAAACCCCGAGATTAAAATAACCTAAATCCCTCTGAAAGTTGCCAGACCCATGTGGAACTTGGTATGCGTGGAAAATAAACCACCGTTGCACTTAAGCAATGAGATTTTGTGGTTTGATTATTACAGCACCTAGCATTAATTATTCTAATTGAAATATGTACTTTCCTAGCCAGCGTAATGCTGGCTGCTCATCATGTTTCATTCTTAACAATATTTAGAGTCTTGTTTAGGACCAAAAGAATAGTTCACTAGTACTTGAGTTTAATATGCTGGAGAAATTAATACTGAATTATTTTTAAGTACCACCTCATTTTCAATGGCATGAAGAAAATAATTATCATAAAAGTATCCTGAATTCAAAGGTCAAGGCAAAAAATAAACTCCTCATCTGAGGAGACATTTGTAAGAGGATCGTGCACACGTTATATAGATAATTTGAGATCTTGAGCTTCTAATGATCCATAATGATATGTCACATAAGTAAATAACAAATAAATCAACACTTTCAAAATTTATTTATGCAGCAATTGTAGTTGATTTATTCTGTGAAGGCTCAAAATATTCTCTTTGATAAAAATTTAGCCATTACACTAATCCATAATAAATATTATTATGTTTTTTTTGTTGTTGTTTTGTTTTTCACAAAAGCCCTGGAATAGAGCTATCCCATTTGAAGTGGACCTTTTAAATAGTTCTTGCAAATGTATACAGACAAGGTATTATTTTTTAAACCTGAAGAGTATTATCAATATAGCTGAATTACTTTTGAGTAAAAGACTTTGGTTTTGAGAGTTAAGTGATCAGGGATGTGTGAAGAAAATTTTTCACGGCATATTTTTCTAATTACCTAAAAAAAAAAAATCTCTGTTCCCCTAGGTACTACATGAAAAAGTTTATTAAAATAATATGAGGAAATTACTATTGTTTCTCGACCACTATGCTAATTGATGTGTTTGTAGTAGCTGAATGTATCCCATGTGAACTGAACTTAAATCACAAGTGAAATAAGACAACAGAATGAAAGAGACTGTGCAGAAAAAAAGTCAACAGAGCAGGTCTGAGGCTACTCCCTTTAGGAAGGCTTGCTCACAAGGTCGGCTCTTGGATGGTGTCTGCAAACTTGGATTTCAGGAGGTTCTCACCATTCTTCGATAAGTGTGGCTCACTGTACCTGAACCACTTATGCAAACAATATGGATTGTGCTGAAACTGCTTTCCTTCTGAGAGTCTGGAATTTGGGCATGTGCTAGGCAGAGCGTGCCTATGCAACCGGCACCCAGTATAAACCCTGGGTGCTGAGTCTTTAAGGAGACATGAAAGATAGACATTTCATACGCGTGATCCCTCAGTGTGTCACTCGGGAATTAAGTGCATCCTGTGTGACTCCAGTGGGAATTTTTTTCTGTATATTTCCTAAGGACTTTGGTGGGTATTGGATGGCATCGGCATCAATAATATATGGCATATTTATAAGTAAGATAAAACAATTTTGGTTCATCATGTTAATTTTTACAGCACTGTAAAATTCATCTTTTACAACTATTTTAACTTGTGATGAAAAACATGAGATGCCAATTTAAATGTGAGAGGAAATACATAGATTTCCAAAGAAATTAGCAAAATGGTTTGAAAACCACAATTCTAAACAGTTGCAAAGACAGGAGCTTTTTCACATCTTAGGAGCCATGGTTGCGGCAGGGTGATGCTCTCGCACTCCATAAAAAACGTTGCTTCCCCCACCCCCAAATTTAGGAAGTATATTTATTCTTCCTTCCTCTTTCCTGTCACCCTGAAGGAAATGAGAAAACCAAAAATGTATTCCTGTCCAAAAAAGGTCACAACTAACCATCCAGAGGGTACAAGGAAAAATCCATTTCTCGAGAGTTACTAGCTAAGTTCTGAAGCCAAGGGTGTGAGGAATTAACTCCTAATGGTTAGATTAGAAAGTGTACTGGATGCCTAGGTCTTTGCAGGGAATGCTCGTATGTCTCCATGCATCCTTCCAGCTTCTTAGGAGTAAGGCATGTCTGCAGATAGGATTCGTCAGCAAACGACATTTAGGGAAAAAAAAGACCCAAGAGACTTGTTCTCCTTTTCACTTTTACTTATCTTCAACAGTTGTAAGTCACTTATAAAAAGTACCAGGCAGTATATCTTCTAAGACGGTTAAGAGCTTGATAATGTCTACGGCCTGGCAAGCTACCAGAGTGGTGTTCCGAATTCACTGGACTAAAACAGGTCATGTGGAAGGAGCTACCTGAGAGTGACCTCGTGATGCTGAGTAACTGAAACTGTTTGTTCATAAGAGTTTAGTGGCTTCTACGAGCCACTGTCACCCCTAGTATTTGGTATGACAGAGCTAACTCCATTCATATCATAATTCCAGAAGAGGTCATTGTTGCTTTCCCACAGTGAAAAACTTAGTCTACACTTGTCCCTTCAACTGCACCTCCTGGCAGAATCCCCAGGGGATGAAAACGGTTTCCAGAGCCACTGTCCTTTTTTTTTCCACAAATACCAGGTAACCCTAGGTTAAAAAAAAATGAAGATGATAACTTCAAAGTCCAACTTTCAAACTTTCTAAAAGCAAAAGTGGGCATCTGGCCCAGCACGGAACACATCACGTTCTCAAAGTAAGTTCCCTGGACCAACAGCATGGGAATCACCTGGAACTGATTGGATCCTCTAATTCTTGGGCCCCAGCTCAAACCTGCCAACTCAGAATTGCTGGGGTGGGTCTCAGCCATCTGTGTGTTTGGTAAGTCCCACAGGTGATTCTGAGGTATAACAAAATTTGGGAGCCACTGACACAGAGGTCCGTCTGTGTTCTTTGGAGAGATCAAGGTTCGGGCTTTCATCCTGGCTCTGACAAATGCTGTGTATACGGCATCTGCTTATTTGTTCATCTCCTCTCAGTTTTAGTTTTGACATCTGTATATTAGAGACAGTACTCACTGAGACAACATTCTTGTAGAGAGGGTGGTGGCAAAACACTTCTCAGAATGCACGAATTGCTTCTAGATCACCAAAACTACAAGTGCCATGGAATGGGATCATGAGAGTGGAAACTACTTCAAGTCTTAGGACAGCAGACACTCCATTAGTTGGATGTCTGTGTGCATGCAGAGTCTGAGAAAGAAAGCAACTTATGATGTCTGCTTTTCGCAGAATGCCACCAACCCTCTCGCTCTGAGAGGATGATATGTCCTAAAATTGTTTGTGGTGAGTCTTTTCCAACCTGCCAAATGCATTTCCTGAAAAACAGCATGGAATGCCCCATAAGGGGCCACAAGAGTAAAGTGTGTGTATCCAACTTGGAGGTAGCAGAACGGACAGGTTCTTTCCTTGTTCTCTTCATCCACTCAGGAGCATTCCTTAGGTTTACATTTTGATGTGAATGAGTTTTTGAGTTGCCTTGAATGGGGGTGCCTCTTCTCAGATGCTATGACATACGATGTGTTTGGGGGTGAATATTGCATGTGTATCGATTATTTAATGTTCAATGCTTTTCTGATATGCTCACTGGAAAGAACAATCACTCTGTTAAATTAGCAGCTATCTAGAGTTTGCAAGTTAACCTAGGAGCCTAACTAACAGCTATTAGTTCTGTTTAGTTTAAGAGAAAACATATCTCATTTTCAGAACAAACAGATGAGTTTTTCAGAGACAAGACATTTGGGAGTTGGGATATCTCTCTTGTCATGAAGAGAGAGCTCTTCCCAAATCAGCCTGATGTCTTTTAGGAATCACAACAAAAAGTGCTGCATCAGAAAAGCCTTCCCTATAACTCTATCTAACATTTAACCTGCCTTTTCTTTCCATCTCATTTTCTTCTTTATTTTTCTTTATAATACTTACCAGTATCTCAACTTTTAAATTTTTATTACTAAATGCCTAAGCTCTACAAGGCAAGGACTCTGTGTATTTATTCACTGCTGTTTTCCCAGCACTCAGAGGAGTTATGTGAACATAGTGGCTGCTCAATAAATATTTATTGAATGAATGAATGAATGAATAGATGAGTCTTCTTGATGTTTTAATAACTTGCTGTTAATCATCAATACATATTCCTTCAATATACAATATTTTATTGGAAACAGGTATGACGCTAACTCATTTTCTGTATTTTGAACATCAATGTTTCCAAAAATTCTACATTATCATAAAACTTGTATCATTCTTATATAATGAAAAGTTAAGAATCTCTTCTTAATTAGAATTTGGTGCTGTAGCCCATTTTCCTTTCTATTTGAAGCACTGCACAACAGTAACCTAAGGCATATATATATATACACACACACATATACATATATATATACCTTTGTTTCTACACATCCATTCCTCTTCATTAATATTCAACATTAAAAAATATAGAATAAGAGTACATGAAACCATGAGAAAATACAAAGGAAGGCAATTCTTTAGCTTTCTACAGTAAATCTGTATTTGGAATAATGAAAAAAGAAAGTCAGCAATACACATATCATATAGACAGAAATGATGAGAAGAAACTGCAGAGAAAAGAGTGAGACATCAATTTGCTTTTACAATCTCTCTGATAGGATGAAGAACACCAAAAGCAAAAAGAAAGCATGTAAGAGAACAGTGAGGCAGTGCCCAAGGACTCGAGACTCCCAGGGGAGGGTTATGTGAGTCTGCCCCATGGTGACACTGGGCTACACATAAATCACTGGCTTACTCAGAAACACATTCATCTGATATTTCTTGAAAAAGTAGCCAAAACCTATCACGCAGTTAATTGATTTAAGAAAGAAGACCCCCAAAATCAAGGATTATACAGAGGGCTCTGGAGGTTAAAAGAAATTAAAATTATTTTAAAGGAAAACATCAGAAGAAAATAAAGGCATGAGCTTTCAGATTTTTCTCAAGAAAATAAAAACAGAAGATTAAATTTTCATTTTTTCTTAACATAGATTATATAGAATTTGGCCCTTAAGTTCTCCTCCTCCTTGGTGTTTGGGATTTTTTGTTCTTCAAGATTTTTTTTCAAGATTGTCATTAGTATCTTTCCTCAAAACAATTAGAGTGGGGGGATATGGGAGTAGGAGAGGGATCACTGGGGCTGTGGTTGACAGGTTTGTGCCTCGCCATGAGTCCTGTCACAGAATACAGGGGACGGTTTAGGCCACCAAGCTCAGGGACCAGGGATATGTGCCTCGTGACCCAGGATATTTTACTCAGTGCCTGAAGCCACCAGATTTTTGGGCAAGATGACAATGTATTATGTATTATTATCTAAAAGTCTCAATTAGGAAGCCCTTGCAAATCATTTTGCTTGAACAAAATCCTGATTACTGCGTAGTAGATATGATCTTAGCCTAAATCATCCCCTCCCTTCAAAGACACAGTCCGGCTGTCCGCAGTGTGACCTGAGACCTTCAGGGACTGTGTGCCGCTGCCCACCACAGTCTCATCACGCACGCATTGATTCACCGATTGTACTTCCTTTCCAGAAACTTTTATACGCCCTTCTCTTTGACAGATCCTTCAATTAAGTTTAAATAGTGTTTTAATTGGCAGATGTTGCCAATGTAACAAGCTTGATGAACAATATTTTTTCTCAGTTTCATGTGGCTTGAGAATCCTTATTTTTCTGAAAGAGAATAATTTGAATGTGATGTTACATTCTCTCATTGCTAAGCAAGTAGCAATCACGCTTCATTGATGGTGCTGAATAGATTCACACAAGAATAGTCCACACAATTTCCAAAAATTTATGAAGGCTCCGTAGGCATAGTACCACGTATGAGCATCCACTCATCTATGAGGCATATGGGGGAAATTGATACAAATCAACAAGTAAACACTCTGTCAATCATAATTTTGCAAAATATATTTCAAATCAAAACTACCGTTAGATGTAATTCTGGTGAAAAACAATTCATGGTGAACTCACACTGTGAAATTAAGACTCAATAAATAATCACCTAGATTTTTGTTAGTAAAATAAAATTTCAAAGCATTTTGTGGATATTTCACAAATATTTTCTAAAAGTGAGAATGTGAGAACACAAAATATCTTCTCTAATTACCTTTTATTAGGTCTAGGTATTTAACATTGTCTTTGGTTGCTCTCTATTAATCTCCCTCAATAACATTCTATTACATACTCCCAGTAAAGTCTGAACTAATAATAAAAATGTTTACCTGAGAGAACAGACCTAAACTGGGCTTCTATATTATTAGCGTAAATAATATTAAATTCCGATGTTTGGTCTGCAGGATCACATTTATTTGAATATCAAATTTCAGTATTAACACTGTAAAATTGTCATTTAATCTATGGGGAAAAGATGAATTATTCAATAAATATTATGATAATCAGGCAGACATTTAGATCAAGATAATGATGAATCACAGGTTTGCAACTTTTACCAAAATAAATTCCAGAAGGATCAATTATGCAAGTGAACCAAGATATATCACGAAGTACTAGCAGAAAATATCAATTATGAAAAAACATTGGAGTATAGAAGATCTTTGTCGGCATGAAACAGAAATCATGAATCATTTTTAAAGGTCATTACCTAAAACATCACAATTTTCTTCATGGCAAAAAAATTACCATAAATATATAAAACATGAAGAAAATATGGGAAATCTCTTGTGACAAATATGACACTGTAAGCTTTTATGTTCCTGAAGATAAAAATAACAATAACAAAAATTAAATAAAACAGTGGAAAAAAAGAGCAAAGGAAATGCCAGAGTTCCCTGAAGTCAGAAGTGATTTTAATCAGCATAAAATGTTATCAATCTCATTTAGAAAATGAGAGAAAATGAAAAGAACAATAAGATGATACCATTTTACATAGTAGTTAGCAAAGATCAAAACATTTGATAACTGTTGTCAAAAGTGTGAGAAAGGTATTCTTTTGTACTATATTAGTCACTAAGATATATGTATATGAATATACATATATATGTGTATGTATATGTATTTAGCAAAAGGACTCCAAAACAGAATAGGTTGGAAAAGATTGTTGTTTATTTCTCTATAGTGTCGCTATCTACTCATTTCTGGGCAGTGGTGCAGTTCTTCTCCATAACGTCATTCAGGGATCCAGGTAGAGTCCATCGAATTGCTCTGCCATCTCCTAGAGAGAAAGCCTTCTCTGTATAGCAGATAGATAGGTCACCGCTATTTCTGCATTCTCATGGAATAGAGGAATGAAAAACAAGTCCCAGGTCTAAGAATTTCCTTCCAGTCCCTGCTCAGAAATTTCACCATTCTGTGCTGAAGAAGTGGGCAGATACAGGCATTACAGAACCCCAGACTGATGTCAGAGAAGAGCTGGGACAGAAAATATTTGTGCACCATCAAGGGAAGGTAAATGCTCGTTTCCCTTCAGAATATTATCTGGACTCCCTGGCCCTAAGCAGAAGAAAAGACAATGAGCAAATATGAGGAGTCTTCTCTGTCCAGAGCCTGGGGTCGGGCTGGAGACCGGGAGACACAGGCTGCTCCTGTTGCCTGGATAGTGAACCTGCTGTCTCCTGACTGCCACCTCCTCCACGACCGGCCCTTGGGGACAGATGCCACCAGTAACAATGAACCTCAAAGAGCAGACAAGGAAAAATATAACATCAAGGAATAGAAATCTCACAAAAAGTTTCACAATGACAGAGAACGGACGAAGGTCATAGATGACCTTGTACATAAACAAAGACAGAAGAATAAAATTTCAGGAGTATATACAAAGATTCCAGTATAGACTCCACAGACATTTCCTGGAAATAAATTTTTTCTAAAAAAAAAACTTTTAAAAAGAATATAGCATACTATACATTATTGTGTATGTGTGTGTGTGCGCACCTCCTTAGAGAGCACTGATCATGCATGATTTCCTAAGTAACATCTTAAGTTTTGAAAATCATAGACTTTCAAACCATAATTCAATAAAACTGGAAATAATAAAACAATTTTCCCAAATACCTTGATTACGGAAAATTAGAAACCCATTTCTTGGTAAGTCAGTCCTACAGAAAGAAAAATAAAACATGACAGAAATGACAGGCTAGCTACAAAACAGTATGAAATTATAAAAAGAAAACAATTGAGAGAGCAATAAGAAATTGAAAAAGAAAAACAACACAAAACAAAAACCATTAGAACTCCAGAATTATGTATATCATATACAAAATAACTTTCCATGCATATATTACATATAACATATATCTTCCTATATAGTACTTTTGAAATGAAAAATTAATATAACAGCTACTTCCTTGAAAAGGCTATTGAAATAGATAAACTCCTTGGGGAAGCTAAGAATCAATAAAAGAAAAAAGATTAATATGATGTAGAATGAGAAAGATTAGATGGCCATAGTTATAGAGAAGGTAAAAAGAATGAGGGACATTATATACAACATTACAATATGGCACCTATAAATGTAATGATTCAACAATATCATCAATTATATTACTGAAATAGCACAAGGAATCATATTATCAAATGTGTACGGTCTGAAACCATAAACTGAGCTCTGCAGTTCCCTCTCACCACACGGCACATGCTCTAGTCTAGAAGGATATGGAGGTCTCCAAGCAAGTTCTGCATTTCATGTTACATTTCCCGTTCCATTACATGGAAGACACTGATTTAGTCTCAAAACCATCTACACTCTGTTGCATAACTTCTTCTTCAGTGATTCATAATTCTCTTTGTAGAGATCTTTCACAATAGCATTGAAAATTTAGGCACTAACAAGAAACTTTATTTAAAGGAAGGATATTATAAAAGTCATATTTTTAGTTTGATTAATATTTGATTCAGTATCATAATGTCATCCATTTGTATGTAGTGTCACAAGATCAAGCTCATTATAATAGGTTAAAACTAATTTTTATATTTTTTCAGTATTATCTAAATTATTTGATTTAATTTCTACTTTTTGAAATTAAATATTCCATCAGAAAGTATTATGAACCTAAATGTCATATCAGACTTTACGTGATCTATGATAAATGCATTAATATGCATATTAATAGCCTCTTTAAAAAAGCAAGTTTATAATTGGTGATGTGTTATATTAATAGTTAAGTGGCAGATTTCAATACAACATAAATTATTATATTGAAAGACTGGTAAAGGTTTTGAATATTTGAGCAGTTTCAATGAGTTTACTGATAGCAATCATTGGGAGATTAATGCATAAAATAAGCAAATGAAGTCAGTTTCTGGCTTTACAGTTAAAGAATAACAAGAATATTTTTCCATTTTATTATTGTGTGACTAAAGAAAAGCACCACATTATCCCTCCTCTTCAAAGTTAAAGTCAGGAGAAAAAATTTCTTCCCTAAATAACTTATTATGATTCTCTTTCCCATAACTCAGTCATAAACTATCTCTTTTTTTGCCCTGGTTGCCAGGAAACTTAAAACTATGGTATATTTACATATATATGTACATAATTTTACCAAACTATTCTGTGTATTATATAATATTTTATGTAATGTGTCTATTTATATAGTTGTCATAGGGATTTTGTCATTTATATTTAATTGATATATTTTATATGCCATTTCTTACCACATTTGTTTATGAAATTTAGTTAAAATACAAATGTATTTTTTCTAGGGTGAAAAAGAATATTCATTAGAAATAAACCTTAAACATCTGAAACTTCTGTCTTCCTGTCCTCAATAAACAAAACCAAAACCAAAAAAAAAAAAAAACTAAAACAAATTGGTTCAGTCTTATAACCTACCCATTCACAAGCAAGCTAACAGACTAATCTGTGGATATGCAAACATAATGTGTACACAAAATACTGAAATTTATTTGGATCATCATTTTAACAGCACTCGACTTCTGGAAACAGAAATGAAAAACAACGACTTTAACAAAATGGAGTTTTATTCTATTTCTTTTCACACAATGGGATGTTCAGGGACAAGTAACGCAGACAGTATAGCAATGCTATGACATCAGAGACCTGGGTCTCCAGCCAGAATTTCTCTAGTTTCCCAAAGTCCTGCCCCTCTACCCAGTGTCGTCCTCATCTCCACGACTGTGCGGTGCATGTGGGGCCACTGCCCTTCTTCTCAGCACTTGAGCCAGTAAGGAAGACGAAAGGGGAAAAAAACCCAAAAAGTATCCCCCCATTGATCCTTACAGAGGTCAAGTAGTTTTACAAACCATCACCAGAACAGTTATTTAACTATTTTTGCATAAATCCCTTTGGACAGACTATCTGCAAGGGAAGCTGGGAAATGCTCCAACGGGGTACATTGTGCTCCACCCACGCCCCAGAATAATGATTATCTCTGCTACTATATAGGTCTACATATTCCATTGTTTTTAAAAAGATATTTAAATACTGTAACTGCATATATACATATATATGTATGTATGTATGTATGTATGTGTGTGTGTATATATATACACACACGCGCGCATCTTTTTTGGTCTATTTTCAAAAATTTGTTTAACCCAAAGTCTAATGATGCAAAGTAAATGCCACCATGAGTTTATTGGGAGAAGACATTTGACAACAAATTTTATTTCTACTGACCATGCACATGATTTATCAAGGGAGCTATTTGATCTATCCCTTACCATGTTCATACTCTTCATGTGTAAGACATTTCATTTTCATTATTTTATTAAATTGATCAAATTTTATTGATTTAAAACCAGGAGTATTGGCAGACATTTTTCTAAGCATTTTTGTTTCTTTTTTTTTTTATTTGCCTTATTTTCCAAGGCAATTACATAGTAAGAGAAATATTATCCTAGAAAAATTGTTTTGTGGATAATAAAAATATCAGATTATTGGCAAAAACCAAGAAGCAAAACAGGGAAGCAGCTGACTTAGTACATGAGTTATTTGGCCCATTTATTCTCCAGGGATCCTCTCAATTCTTCAATTTAAATACTACTTATACCCTTGTTTTTAACCAACCTCAATTGTCATTTCTAATCTAAAGGGTAATTGGCTGATAAGTAATACATTCTGAGTTTTTATTATACTTCTGGTTTTCATATACTGTGATTTGATTTCTCACAGGGAAGGTAAAATGATTTAGCCTTAATAAAGAATGATAAAGGAGATGAATTTTAGTTAATAAACTGGATAGGAAACAGAAACTTGGATCTATCATTTTATTTTGGAAAGGGATACGTGCTAAGGGCTCTCAGAGAAGATGTTGCATTTGAACACAGAAATATCAAAGTTGCAGTGGGAAACTCCAGGAGCTGGTTGAAGATTTAAATATGGAACTGAGTATAATAATGTGGGATACATCAGCAAGGAAATGAAAAGAGAAGATGTGACCGAACATATGAGATACATACATAAAAGGTAAATACCTAATTTTTTGCAGAAATCCATTTATATTGCCTCTGTCGGTTATGGTACAGATGAATAGTATCAAATGTGTAGTGCAGAGCTTCTTACAGAATAAACTCTGCACTAAAAGATGCTGTTGCTATTTTTCAAACTGGAAATTTATTAATTAAAAATTTTTAATTATCCAAATACTCCTTTTTTAATCTTAATGACATTTTCCTGTACACTAAATATCATGGGCATGAAACTGTCACTCTTTAGAACTGTTTTCCAATAAATCAAGTAACTTATGCCACATAGTAACATAATCGCTATAATAAATATATTCAGAGACTTCTCCTGACATTAGCTATAAAAATTAAGGATATATTTTAGGAATAAAATAATTAACAACATACATTCAAAATAATATGAAAGGTTATGGGTGTTTCATTTCGAGTAATGATAAGATAAGTAATTTGGCCTAGTTTTCCCAGTAAGAAGAACTAGAAAATTGATCAAGGAATTAACAAAAATCAGTTTGAAGTCATCCGATCCTCTTATAGTGTCAACAGAAATACTATTTTAAAAATAACTTTTCATAACATATTCAAATATTAAAATGCAAGATTGAGAAATGTGCAGAGAAGTTGAAAATATGCAAAATAATTAAATGTAAGTATTGAATAAAAATGTACATTTGAAATGAACAATTCAGCAGGTGGGTTTGACAGACATTAGACACAAACAAGGAGAGAGGCAGGAGAAGAGACCTTAGTTGCAACTGAGAAGGAAAAGAGGCAAGAAGAAAATATTCCAAATCGAAGGTAGAGGAAGCCAAGGCAGAAAGCATACACAAAAGAGATTGTGACATATCGGGGGTTTGCGATGTCCCTGATAAAGGTAGGGTCCCCTGGCAGACTATGTTGCAAGAGATAAAAGAAACAAAGACACAGACACAGAAATAATAGTTAAGAAAGCGGGGAGGTCAGGGGACCACCAGCACTCCAGTGCTAAGGTGGTGGTGACTGAACCCCAGCACTTGCTTTTTATTCTCTTTGCCATATTGCAAAACATAATGATCTCATGTGAAAAAATCACGAAATACAATGATCAAAGGTTTCGGGGCTTCCCCCCAAATCACAAGGTGTCTTAGCTAATTTTCTTCTCCTTTCTAGAAGTGAAAAACACATAGTTCTTCAGTAGGTACAACCCTTTTGATCAAAGTAAACTGATTTATCCCACGCTCAAGCTATGTACATGGATATCAATCTTTAATGTCAGTAGCTGCGACCCATTTGATCAAGGAAGAAGGAAACTACATGCTTCCCACTGGGAGACTGATTTTACATTAACTGAGGCATTGCTGAGAGAAAGGGAGAGAAGGAAGTTGGCCCAGGGTTCAAACACTATGGAAGCCTTGAGACCCTTCTCCCGGGCTGAC
>VBSM01003157.1:50574543-50585365 GCA_008086735.1 Cheirogaleus medius | reverse complement strand
AAAAAAAAAAAAGATAGAAAGAAAATGAGATCCATCTAATATTTGAAAAGAAAAGAGCTATTTTCTAGATAATAAATGTAGTAAATATTTTCTGACCATAGATTTTAAGTCACAGTTTCGATGATAGCGACAAAACTCGGACACGATCAATATAAAAAAACAAATTATAAATGGTGTCATCAAGGTAAAACTGCTAAAAACCGAAGACAAAGAAAAGGATTTAAAAACTGCTAGAGAAAACCAAGATATCTTCTAAGAAGTAGAAGCAAAACAGACAGCTGACTTCTCCATAGGATAAAGATGAACCCAAAGAAAAAGTTGTAATCTTCAAAATGAAATAAAATAAAAATATTTGAAGATAAAACTGAGTAAATTCATTATTATCATATCTTTATTAAAAGAAATATTAAGGAGCATTCTTTTGAGGGAAGGCAGATGATTCAGATTGTCTCAGAGGAATGAAAAACAAAGAAAATGATAATGTGTGAAAATCTAAATAGATACTGACTATATGAAACAATAATATCCTACAGAGTTTTAAATATTTATGGCATTAAAATAGATGAAAAGTTATAGTAAATCATTTAACTTTATTAGTTTAATCTATTTAACTGTGTTAATTAGTTTAATTTAGAACAGATACAAATTGACTTAAAGAGTTCTAAAGTTGTATTTCCAGTGAAAAGATAAAATAATTTAAATTAGGCTTTGAAAGTCAAGGAACCATGTTTAATTTATAGGGTAACAATAAAGAAATCCAAATGTAAAATGTACAATTAATAAGCTAAAAATGTGAAAAATTAAATTTAAAAAATAATCCGAATGAAGACAAGAAATCAGAGAAAGAGAACAAAGTCCTAGTGGGAGGGGGGTGATATTAAAACCTGGCATTGAATGCAGATATTTGAGGACTTTTTCATAGCCTTTC
Organism: Cheirogaleus medius; assembly: GCA_008086735.1. Lineage (NCBI taxonomy): Eukaryota > Metazoa > Chordata > Mammalia > Primates > Cheirogaleidae > Cheirogaleus > Cheirogaleus medius. The sequence continues at coordinate 50,584,437 of VBSM01003157.1, read as the reverse complement.
AGTGAAACTATTAAATAATCTGTTTTTGTTAGTGTACTACCAGATTTACTATGCAATTGAGCCAAGATCACACTGATGGAGTCATACCAGCATAGGAGCTAGGTTATGCTCAAAAGTGTGAATATTCATAACCTCACACCTTACTGTTCAAGGTGTGATCCACAGACAAGCAGCATCAGCATCCTGCAGACACCTGTAGCAAAGGCAGAATGCTGGCTCCCACCACAGACCTACAGACTCAGAATATGCGTTGTCTGATGAGTGACTTTCAGTTCCAGAATCCAGATCCAATTCCATAACACCTGTCTGAATGACTGTTTTCTAGGTTACTCCTACTACCCACAGTCAAATCCTGGTTTATCTGAAGAGCAGACCCTGATACAAGAAGTGGAGATCAGCTCATTTAATTGGGTAATGGTCCCAGGAAGCTCAAGGGAGGACAGGGGAGAGAGGGATTGGAAACCAGGAAGAGCCGTGAGCCAATAAAGATGTGCTAATGGGTGAGTGATCACTTTCAAACCTGCAGAGGACCTCTGAGATATCCTTTGTAACAGGTCTCACAGTCATCCCACAGAAAAACAGGGTGGCTGGCACACTTGTCTACTGACTGCCATCGTGGTGGTCAAAGGTTGACCCAGGGATGTCATCCTGCTCACAGAACTTCCAAGTTGCACGTGTGCATGAGACCCTGGTGTTGCCAGAGCTAGTCTTTCAGTGCAGAGGTAGAGAAACATGCTGCAGAGCTTGGAAGCTATCAGCTTCACAAGAATTCTCTCCAGCTGCTGGGAAACGCCGGTGGATCAAGGGCATATAGAGCAAGCAGCAAAGCTTCTGCTACCCTCATTTTTTGAAGTTGCACATCTCTTTCATTCTATAATTTCCTTCATATTTATGGTGTATTTTGGTGGGCAGAAGTTCCTCATTTTAATGTAGCCTGGTTATCTAAAGTTCCTTTGTGTTTGCTGTGTCTTATTTAGAAATCCTTCCCCTTTTCTGAGGTCACAATTTTTGTCTGTAAATTACCATGTAAAAATATTTCTGATTTTGTTTTTTACATTTTAAGCTTCTCTTGCCAGCACTATGAAGTGCTCCTTGAAAGTAGTAATAAACCTCCTACAGGTAAGCAAATGGTTTCTGCTTGATACCTATTCAGTATTTCTGATTGCTGTTATTTGTTCACCACGGTAAATATTGCTAACATCTACACGGAAATTTCAGTGTGCTGGGCAGTGTTTGGAGTGCCCTAGATATATTAATTTCATTTAATCCTCACAACAATATGTGAGGGGAGAATTATTATCACCCGTTTTGCAGATGAAAAAAAGTGATGGCAGGTTCTCTCATGGCTATCTTGTCCCTGCTCCACCATCAGTGTTTGTGTGTGGGGGGGGGAGGGAAGGTGTGTTGTATTATGATTCGTATTTTTAGTTCATAGCTTGCAGTACCATGTGGACTGGATGGAGAGACTATGCATCACCTGTAATACATAAATTGAGATGCAAAATTTTTATGAAATGTTGAATTTTGTCTCAGGGTTTTTGCGTGTAGAAGCAAATGGCCAGAGGTGACATTTGACAGAAATGGACTGCTATCCATCAATATTTATTAAAGCTTTTTTTTTTTCAGGGAAACAATTTCCATCCAAGGACTATATTGCCGAGCTATATTTATTTCTAGGTATATTTCATATACCCCAGGACTGATCCATAAATACTTGCCAGGTAATTCTCCATACTCTCTGTTTCCGTATCTGTTGGATGGATGTCAACACCAGGATGTCCATGAAGCCGTCTGTTGAGGATGGCAGAGCTTGCCCTGTCGAGATAACCTGTATGAGTGTCTGGGGAAGAGACAGCCCTGCTCCCTGTATGTCTATTGTACTGGACACCAACAAGAAATAAATTTCAATGTCCTTAAGCTGCTCAAATTTCAGTTCTCTTTTAAACTGTGGGTTTTCATGCAATGATTTAGTGTTAGCAGCAATAGCGAGAAAGCAAACTACTCAAATCGTATTTTATTTTCTTTTTCACAGAGGAAAATGTTACTCAACATGGAAAGGGCAGGACTAACATAACTGGAAGTAAAATGAAGGTTAAAAAGTGCACCCAAATAATACTAAGGAATTAGAATGAACCTTATTAGTATCTAAATCAAGTAAAAAAAAAAAGAAGAAGAAGAAGAAGAAGAAAAACAACTCTCCCCCCAAAATAAAACAAATAACAAGATAGTTATCCAAAGAGCAGACATGAACAAATATTCAGGGTCAAAAATTACAACAAAAGAGTTTAAATATAGATAACTCTTCTTGAACTCCTAATAAAGCTTTAAAAAAGTAACAGATAACTAAAATTAAAAGAAACCACAAAATATTACCTATAAAATTATTTAACATTAATTTTATTTCCTTTTTAAATAAATATGCTACACTAGAAGATAAATGAATGCTCTGGTCAAAGTTTACACACTTCCAATTAGGTGCTTGTGTGTAACAAGGGGAGATTCCAGCCCATGGTTAACTTTTGTCCTCTGTTTTCTCCACTCCTCACAGATGAAACTCCAATGGTGATCATTTGGTGGGACTTAGGACAATCTACTACCTAGTTCACAAGTCAGGTAAAGTTGTTGCACTCCCGTTTGTCTTTCCAGTTTCCTTGAAGCCACCCTGGTTACTTGGCAGCTGTATTGCCCTTGGGCCAGAACTCTGCCTTTAATGTCTCTCAAATTTATAGTAGTTCTCAGATGGTAGCATGTTCCCTGTTATCTTAGTCATTCTCTAAGTCAGGGACACTGTCTCAATTTCCTTCTCCCCTATAACATAATCGCCCCTCATGCCCACCTCAGACCCTCTGTCCACCACAAGCCTCATTTCTGCTTCCTTCCCAGCTTTCCGACAAACTCTTGCTGAATTCAGATTCTCTCCATTTTTCTGCCTCTTCTCTGCAGCGTATCTCAAAGCCTTAATCTTGACGTATCATAAATATATGGCTGCGTAATAGAAGACGGTGGAGTTTTCCAGAAGAAAAGGCATTCCATAATATTGTTGTTTGATGTACATGAGCATCAGCCAGATGGTCTCTGTCCTTGGCTGTTAAGTTTAATATTTCTTCATTTACTTCTAGGATGTAAAATATGAGTTAAACAAATATACTGGTAGCACAAAGCTAGTAGGCTGTCATGTAGAGCAGCAGCAATAGTATCTGCGATGCTTTTTGAAAATGAAAATGAAAAGCCAATCAAGCAATATAAAATGTAATAAAGAAAAAATGTTCACTCCTATATATAGCAGAGAAAGTGTGTTTGTGTGTGTATGTGTGTGTGTAAGGAAGAAGTATGTGTAGGATTTAAGAAAGTAGACTCTGAAGTTAGATAAAACTGGGATCAAATCAATGAACTATCACTATTACTGTTGTGACTATTTATTTTCTTAGATTATTTTCTTTGGCTAATTATTTATTTTCTTAGACTCAGTTTCTTCTTTGAGCAATGAAAATTTGGAAAGATTAAGCCAGGCACAAGGTGTTTAGCATAGTACATAATATTAGATAAACACTCAAGAAATATTAATCACTATTATAATCATCATCATTATTTTCATTATATGGGAGAGACTGAAATTTAAAGCAAATCATTTGAAAAAAGGAAACAAAATCTCTGAAATTAATAGTTAATCATAATCACAACACAAGCTGTGTGATACAGCAACTAAAAAGGTAAGTCAATTTTACACTACATTGTCAGAAAAAATGTAGCTACCTCAAGGTTAGTAAACAACCTCTGTAGGTCATGGTCTACTGCTTCTCAAACTTAAAGGTACTTAGAAGTCACTGGGAATCTCAGTAGATCAGAGGATTCAATAGGTCTGGATGAAGTCTGAGTGTCTGTATGTCGAACTCCAGGGTTATGTTAATGTTGCTGGCCTTTCACATTAGCAAGTGTCTAGAACAAATCTGGAGTGTAATTTTCGCCCTAGGCAGCAAATTAGAGGACTACTGTCAAATTAAATATTATTTTAAAGAAAGTGATCAGGAAGTTGAAAGATTAGAAACTTGTTCAAATGACAGGAGAAATAATAGAAGGAACTGGACATCATACCATTAAATATTATTTTGCTTATTTAAGTTATATGTAAAGCATTACTGATGATTTATTAAATGTTAATTTATTTATGATTAGTGAAGAAAATAGTGGTTTTTCCCTGTCTCCCACATATTTAAGGAATAAAGGACTTTTATAGGCACTTAAAAATACTAATTTGGGATACTTAGCAAATTTATTATATGCTCAGTTTTATTATATGCTCAGTTTTGCTAATATCACTGTATTAAAGACCTAATATTAATTTTAAAATATTTGTTAGACAACCTACGTATATAAGTCATTGTGCTTAAGCCTGGAAACTCCATAATAATACAGTCTGCATTTAAAAACTCACAGTGAAGTGGGCAAGACAGATACATAAACATCTACTTTTCATATAGCAGATAAACATGTGCAACTACAATCAATTTACAAAACAGCTACCATAATGTATAAACTTAATGTCCAAAGAAAACCAAAGTTACAAAATATATGAAATCCTGTAGCAGCAAATTAAATTGTAAAATGGCCCATCAGAGCCCAAGAGTTGGACACACGGCCAAATTCTCTGTCATATTTAATTCATTGTTCAGAATAATATATATATCATGCTTTATTCCTAAAACAATCTTACGAATTTATATGATTGTATTATTGAACGTAAATCTACAGAATATGTAACTATAACTGGAAGTAGTGGTTTATAACCAAATGACCATCTGATAATCTCCAATTCATTTAAATTATTCTAAATGAAATAATGCCAAGTCTCAAGACAGTTGGCGTCTTCTGATGTTGCCTCATTTTCAATTGCTCTCTCCTTCTCTGCCAGAGTCACTATTAAATAGATTACAAGGAGCACTAATAATAGTATTTTCCTTTACAGATGTCTTCGTCAAAGGTACAGGATGTATGCACTAATTTCAAAAAATAGGAACATAAGTGTAATTTTACATATTACAAATAAATATAATTATATATTATATGCGGTATATATAATACATATATAAAGTGTGGTGTATGTGTATCTGTGTGTATATAAATGTGTGTGCATGTGTGCATACGTGTGTGTGTGTGTGTGTTGGTTTACGTTCTCTTAAACTACTTCCATATCGCCAGCCCAATCCAGGTAGGGTGGTAGGGCGCTATCACAATATTTACTCACACTCAGTTTTCTCTCTTTTTGAAAAATGTGGTCAAAATAAAACCACAGGAAGAATGCTGAAGGGAAAAGCATTTGAAGAGCTTGAAATATGTAGACTTCACACAATGAATGATACATTAGGAGAAAAAAATTAGATCCGTTATGTTAAAATGTAAATACTAAATAAGCTGTCAAATTAAGTAGCCCTGCTATAGTTATCTAAAAAAATTTTAATTAACACTCAGAAGTTAAGAATTGAGGGTAAGTAAGCCCTCAGTCAAGTCTAGGTAGCATTGTCTGCATGCTAGACAGTGTCCTAACTGTTGGCGCTGACTGTGATAAAGTGGTAGCTCCAAAAATGGTGGGAATGAGAAAATTAAGAACTTTAAGCGTTCTCCTGGAAATGGAATCTTTCAATTCTGCATTATAAAGAGGCTATAGGAAAATATGTCATGTAAGGGAGAATAGCTACACATTCAAATATGGCAATGATAACTTTCTACTGACCAAAGTAAGTTGGCATTCTGTATTTTTCATTTTGCTATTTTGATGCAAGACTGTGGATAAATTCATATTCTTTTCTTGGCCTTCATACTTCATTATTATGAAGTCAGGTGAGTCACTGCAGTTTTTCTCAGCTTTATTTAAGTGGCTTGGAGTCTGAAATGATAGTTGTGTCACGGAAAGACTTGTGACCACACAGGAGGAACAGGGGCTGAAGCACTTTACTGTGAAACCAGATTTATTGTGGAACATATCCGAGGACTGCCTGGAAATCGGAATGCTGCTCCCTGAGTCCATACGATGGTGGGATTAATGCAGGATGGCTCCTGCAGCAGACTATAAACAGCTAATACAAAACACACATGCACACATGCACACACACACGCACGCACACACACACGATATAATGGAGCCCTCCAGGGTCAGTGAGAGGTGAAAGCAGGGAGTCTCCTGAATTCTTTGTTCCAGAGCATCTTTCGAAGGACAAAGACAACTAAGGTAAGCCTTCATTCCAAATAATGCCTATTTCGGACAAATCTGGAGAGATAAGATAAACGAGGTAGGAGTATTAAGCAAAGGAAATAATGTGAACTCTTTCCATTTTTCCTTTTTCTTAGAGAACAAAGGAATAGCCGCAATAGTTTGATTGAAATATACTGTATATTATTGGAAGAAAACAAGTACAAAACCTTTAAGATCAACATAGCTCACCCTTAAATATGCTGCTATATGCAGCTCACTAAATATTTTTCTTCTATAAATATATCTATGTATACAACTGATCTTCCTATTTATTACAGTTTGAAATTCTCACTTTAAAATGGCATTCATTCTATTCTGAGAAATTAGCTTGCAAATGTAGACTCGACGCATGAAAGTCCTGAGAAAACGCCAAGGGTGGCTTTGAACTTACAAATAGGTGTTATGTTTCTGTCTCAGCACCTACAATGTGCCCTTTCTTTTCATCATATGAAGTCAGTAAACTTTGCACAGCTGTTTGTGATGAGACATTTATCCTCCCCACGTAACACAGACATGAGAAATCTCTCAGGTCTAGATTTAGATGGAATTCTGCAGTAAGGTTGAGTGATGAAGGCATAATTTCCCCTTTTGTATAATGTAGAGCCCAATTTATTGAACTATACACTTACACCACCTTTTTATGAATAAGAGTGAAGTCAGAGCTTCTATTATAATTTTTTACAAGTTGTAAGGTTTTGCCTTAAATGCCCCCAAATTTTGAAATGTGTAACATGAATGTATGGATTTTTGTTTGACCATTGACTTTTTTTGAATATGATAGCCATTAACTATTACTTTTCTACAATAGTATGTGCTATGTAGCAAAATCACTTGATTTTTAAAATATAGTTATTAGTTTGGAGGTTAAACAACTGAATTTTCCCTTTGCATTTCATATATTTTTCCAAAAATCACTTCTTAGATTTTATATCTAAAATCTAAAAATATAAATACAAATATGAAATAAAAAATAATAAAAGGGAAATGTTAAACACATAATAAAGCAGATGATAAAAATTAAAGCCTATGAAGAAAGAAATTTTAAATAATTGAAATTTTTAGGCAAAATAGTACTTTTCAATATTTTAAATGTAGGCTCTTTTATTTTATTTAAATTACTTTATAATGTTGTCATGTTTGTAGCTGATTATATGAATACAGACGTATTTTAAACTTGTTTATGAGAATTTATTTACCAAAATTCATAATGCTCTAAATGCAATGTAGTATCCTCGTTTGAATCCTAAAAGCAAAAATAAAAAGCATTATGAAAAAAAAACGGTTATTTTCAAATAGAGTGCAGATTGAATTAGTAGTAGTGTGCCAGTGTTGGTTTCTCAGTTGTGCTGAATGTACCATGGTGCTGTAAGAAGTTAATATTAGGGGAGGTTGGGTGAGGGATGTATCAGAACTCTCTTCACTATCTTTAAATTTTTAAATAAGTCTAAAATCATTTCAATATAAAAAGTTTATTGAAATCACAATACTTCAATCATATATTTGGAATTGCAGTTGTTCATGTTGATAACTGTCCCTTGGTTTTTATAATTTATAGTAAACACTATATTATAATTAAAATCAGTTTATAATGTTATATTCCAAAAATTTGTTAAAAATAACAGTTTATTTTCTTGTCCTGCTAAATTGTGCCATTCTGGTGATGGAAGTGAAGATGAGTTTACTAATTATGATAAATATTTTTATGCTTTCATTTGTTTAGCAGATAGTATTTTCTATTTAATATAGTTTAGAATCTTTTGGGATCTATAAGACAGCAATTCGTTACAATCCAATAAAAGGAGAAAATATTCTATATGCAAATAGGCTATTCCATACCTCAGATTCTAGAATTAGAGTCATCAACTTTGATACTTCACAGCTATATGAAGTATCACAAAGATTATTTGACTCCCCAAATGATGATAATTTATAACTTCCTTTCCTTAGATCAAATACTGCTACCACAGAATGGTGTATCTGCTACTTCCACCCACCAAACAAATAAAAGATTAGCAGTATTTGTCACAGATAATTCACTCTATTTACCAGATGTTCAAGATATAAATCTGCTATGTGCATTCTGAATTGATTATAGCTATCATGCATTAAACTTTCTGTCTGGCAGAAAGTAGATAAAGATTTAAATGTTCAGTGAATCTGCAACCAGAACTCTGAAGGGACACATCAACTTTTACTGACTTTACTGTCCAAATTTAAAGGATAACTTCCAGATATTTACTTAAGATAAGGGCTGGGGAGAATTAGACATGAACTGAAAGCTTGAGGAACTAGGACATTATTATGAATGTTTAAACTGCTATGATCTGAAAAATAGCAATGCTACCAACAAAAAGAGAAACATCTTTGGGGTGGGACGGGAGAAGATAAAATTTAGTTCACTTGAGATCTGTCAGGCACAGTTCAAAGCAGAGGAGATACAGAGAACATATCCCTTTCGTCACTGTCTAATGAAAAAACCAGGGCTGTAAAAAAATTATTGTAATATAGGTTGAGTATCCCTCACCTGAAATGAATGAGACTAGAATTATTTCAGATTTCAGATTTTTTTTCGGATTGTGGAATATTTTCATAGACATAATGAGATATCTTGGGGTCGGGACCCAAATTCAAACACAAAATTCATTTGTGGCTTATATATGCCTGATACACATGGTATAAAGGCAATATTATGCAATATTTTAATAATTTGATGTATGAAACGAAGCTTGCATAAATTGAACCACCAAAAGCAGAAGTGTTACTATCTCAGCCACCCGTTCCTATTTGCACACCACACCTTTGCAGTCTGCTGCTAACATACTGTTCTGAAAGTGTTTTTATATTTACTCTTCACTGATCTAAGGATACGCTGGTCACATGGATGATTTAATAAAGTCACATTTGGGAGAAAGTACATGGCATAAACATTACTATTAGTGAGAATTTCAGCTGGAGGATGAGCAGAGCAGTTGTCAAGGAATAACAAAATCTTGCAGTCATCATCTAGCCCAGCTTCCCTGCAGTAAGCTCAAGCTGCTGGTAGAAAATGTTTCTGAGATCAATCAGAAAAGATGTCCCTGGTGATCCTTGCCTTTTTGTTAGCATAATACAGCAATGCACTGGTAAGAAATTTACTTCTTGAAAACAGCAAGGATGCACATTTTTGCCTATCACAGCAAGTTTACGTTTATGTTTGCCTGCTGCATTAGCATATCCCAGCACAGTCATTCTGTTTTTGACATCCCTAATTCCTATAAGGGCTGTCTCATCAGATGTAGTCCCTGTCTTCTTGGAGCCATAACACGAAATAGTGATGTTTCATCAGCATTACAGACTTTGTTCTGGCCTCAGATTTTCATCAGCGATGACGTTGGCAAACTCGTCAACGAATTTCTCCACTGCTTCCTGATCAGCAGGTGTTTTATCACCACAAATCTTTAAAAACTGGATGCTGTGTCTTTTCTTACATTTCTGCAACCAGCCTGTTGAATATTTACCGTCCTCTTCAATTTTAAATTCATTTTGATAGATCTTTGCTTGTTTCATGATCAGCGTGCCATTCAGCGGTATGTGTTCACTTCGATGCTGATGGTTCAACTCTTTCAATACATGATCAAGATCTTCATTTTTAGTTTTATGCAGTGTTT
>VBSM01003157.1:50549083-50574443 GCA_008086735.1 Cheirogaleus medius | reverse complement strand
CTGTCTCATGAGGTCAGGTGTGGAATATTCCACTTCTGGTATCATGTCAGTGCTCAATTCTTTTTTGGATTTTGGAACATTTCGGATTTCAGATTTTTGGATTGGGGTGCTCAACTTGCACAATGTAGCTGGGAAAAGAAAGAAGACGTGTACCTGGAAGTACACGGGGAAGGTAAGCTTGAAAGACAAGAGGGTAAAAGATTCTGCTGTAGGTGCTGCTGTGCAGAGGCACAGCTGGAGCAAGAGAGAGAATGTAGACGTCAGGCTCTTTATTTGCTCATGGGATCTCTAGCACCTGTCACCCCAATGTCTGGTGTCCAGAAAGTGCTCAATAAATACTTTATGAATTAAGTTGAGTTGAGAATTTATTTGTTCATTCCTATAACACATATTCTTAGAGAGACTATCACGTATAAGGCTATCACTACCTTAGTGAAGGAGATATATTATTAAATTAGCATATCACATGCCCTGCCTTCATGGAGCTTATATTCTAGTGGAGGAAAAATAAGGAGGAAAGGAGCAAATAAATATGCAGTATGCCATGTAGTGAAAAGGATTCCCAATGAAAAAGTAAAATAGAATGAGAAAAATAAGAAGATATGGAGGGAGATGCTTTTATGTATTAAGACAGCAAATCAAGCTTTACTGATCGTATAACATTTGGCTGGAGATTTGGAGGAAGCAAAGAAGAAAAACGTGTTGACATCTTAGGGCAAGAACTTGCAGCCAGACTGAACAGTGAATACAATGGCCCTTAAACTGGACTCAGACCTTTCTGCAGAAGTGAATGCATAAACAAGAGGCAGGAAATAGAACTTGATGAGTCAGAGAAGTTATAGGGGTTTGCCTAGCAGGGCCCTTTCTCAGAGCAGAGTTAGGAACCAGAATATTAGTTGGAGAGATGGGAAGCAGCATAGGAATTTGGGCAGGGAGAAAGGAGACCACTTGCATTAGCATTGCCAGTTACAATGTGGAGATCATGCCATTAAAAAAGTCAGAGTGGAGTCAGGAAACCCTCATGGAAAGTGACTGGCTCAGTGAAGGCAAGGAATGGTGACGGGATGTGGACATTGTTAAAGGTAGTAAGGAGCTCTGCTCTGAATGGAATTTGAAGAAAGGGTCACGATGTTTGCCAATTAATGGAATGAGAAGTATGAGGGAAATGAGGATTACTGCAAAGAATTTTTTGGGTTTTTTTTCTTCCTTTAACCAACTGGAGCAGGGAGCTTCCATTTATGGCAAAGACATATGGGAGAGTGGAGCAGGATTGCAGCTGCCAAATGGGCCGGATGGAATTCAGGGGAGAGGTATGGGCTGTGATTCAAAGGAGAGAGTAACAGACAGTCTAGAAGTCCATGTATCTGAGTTTGGGTTCTCCAGAAACAGAACTGAAGGCAAAGATGATGTGCTCATACTTTATTGGGAAGGTGACACCCTAGGACAGCGAGAGAAAAAGAAAATGAGAAAAGGGAAGGTTGGGAGGCAAAGAAGAAGGCACGAAGGGAGTGTGTGCACCGTCCTGGGCTCCTCAAAATGAAGAGACTCTGAGGAAGTAGAACCTCTTCTTTAAAGAGGTCATAAAGTTGAGGAGAAGCAGGCAAAGCTACACAAGAACAGCCAATGAGAGAGCAGAGCCAAGAGAACGTGGGGTCCCTGAGGTTGGAGGATACTGCTAATAGGCTGAGCACAATGGAGATGAAGAGAACAGGTGGGGAATGAGAAGCAAAGGTAAAGAGAGGAAAGGACAAAAGAGGTTTTCAAGGAGTGGTTATTACTTTAATGGTGACTCATTCCTTTCTTTCTTGAACAAACAGCATGTTTATCAGAAGTGTAAATCTTGTTCATTCTCAATTTATTCAAAGCAGTTTTTAAATAGTAAGTTGCCTCCTAAGTGCTTCTGCAAGAATGCCCATTTCTCATAAACGTGCAAAGAACTTTCAAACAGCTAGAATATAGATTTGTATTACACTTATAGTCATGTTTAAATAGGACTCTAAGAAGAAGTCTATCCCTCACGACTGGAATCATCTCCTTTCCTAAACTTCCAGAAATATGTAATTGTTAAAAAAAAAACCATGCAGCGACACAGAAAAAATTCTGGAAGAGTTTACATGGCGACCATAAGAAAATAGTACATATTAAAATATCACATAGAAGATACCCAGATGTAAAAGTAAATACATGAGAAATTAAGCAATCTGATAATCCCAGTTAAAAATATAACTCTATTTTTTTTTTAGCTTTTGAGATCATTCTGCATTTTAAAATTTCAAATGAAGAGGAAATGGAGAGTTCTTTTAGACATAGAGAGCACATGAACTTTTAAAGTCAAAGAAAGTTGTGAATTCATGTGCAGTTGGGGAGATTCCTCACTAACACATTCATGTTGGCTTGTGTATCATTTTCTCTTTTTAAAATCTACTGAAAGCATACGCTAAGTTTAAATACTAATTGATATGTCCCTGTATTAGTTTCCTTAGGCTTTCATAATAAATTGCTACAAGCTTGGCAGATTAAAACAACAGAAATTTATTCTTTCACAGTTCAAGTAGCCAGAAGTCCAAATTCAAGTTTATGCTCGATCCAATTCCTTTTAGAAGCTCTTGAGGGAAAATCTGTCCCATGCCTCTTGCCTAGCTTCTGGTGGTTGCTGGCAATCCTGGTGTTGCTTAGCTTGGGCCTGCCCTTGAATCTCTGCCTCCATCTTCCTGTGGCCACTCCAAGTGTCTCTGACCTCTCCTTCACTGTAAGGACACTCATCACTGGGTGGAGGATCCACTCCACTCCAGGATGAACTCACCTCAAGATCTTTAAGTACCCCTGCAAAGACCTTTCTTCCAAATGAAGACACATTCGGTGGTTCCAGGTGGACATGACTTTTGGAGGGACACTATTCAACCCATTCCCGCCGATATATGTTTCTTATTTTGCAGTAAATCTTGGGAGCTTATTTGCTCCTTTAATAATGTCCTATACGTCTTTCTTAGTCCTCCTTGACTAGTGTTATTTATCCCTGGGGCATATTAGATAATTCAGAACAATAATATGTTTTTAAAAATGACTTTCTTCTTATGACCAGGAAAACTCTTAGATAGTGAATAGCAACTCATTAGTATGTATAATCATTTTAATTAATATAGCATTTTATTATGAATCTCAGAAGCAATTATTTGTTGTACTGCTTCTCAATTTTATTAACATAATATTTGGTTTATAGGAAAAGAATAGACAAGACAATGTGTTGTTTATTTTGGATAATGTATGCAGAATGTATTGAGTAAATTGAATTGTAATTACTATGTACAAAACCATATTGTGCACTTACACATAAAAGTGTGAACTGGAAAAATTTTTATACTTGAATCGAGAATAAAAACCACCTAAAAGTAGAAATCTGACCTCATTTTAACATTAGTGGTTTAATGATGCTAAATTTTATTGTGACTAGAACTTAAAAGATCATTGATTGTAAATTCACTTCTCTGGAATTAGGAATATTCCATCTATCTACAAGTACATCCCATGTTACTGAGAATTTATAGAATTAACAATTTCATAAACTCACATTAGAGCTGAGAGAATGTTTTCTATTCCATCTTAATAAAAATGTCAATTCCTCATCTTTTGCAAATCAATGTCATAAAAGCTATAAGAATACTTGATCTTTCATGTTATTTATTTGGGGAAAATATAATCTATGATAACTAAATATCCATTCATAACTATGTAAATACAAACAATTTAGTCAGAAGCCCACCCTCTAGGCTATTGAAAGTCTTACAAATAGATAGGATAATCATGTTCAGAACTAAACTTTCTCTTAAATCTTAGATATACCTGATACATTTTTAAATATTTAAAACATACCAATTTCAAGGATTTGTGGTTTCAGTTAAAATTTGCATTGTAGTCTTCATGAATTCTTCTCATTGTCCAGTGTGCCATACGGTATGTTGCTATAAACCTTAGGAGATTATTTAATTAAATTATCAATATTCATATAGTAGCATTTTTGAGAAAAGCTCAAGATTTGTAAAGTGGTTATCGCGTTTAAAGATAAAGAACATGAGATAGATTTGTTGCATATTGTTATAATGTTTACTATTGTTGTAAGCCCACACTGTTTCCACATGTACAACATGAAGCTTACAATTACCTCTTTATCTGTAACATGCCAAAGGATAACATAATATTTGAACAAAGTATAACTTTCACTGACTACACTTTCACATAAATTCAATTTTTACTTTGCTATCAAACTATATGAAACATTAACTTATGAGCAGGAATTTTTTATATTAAATATAAGTAATAAAGCTTCATGTTCTAGGGGTTCTTATTAAAAAAAACTAAAGGAAGGAAAGAGATATAAGATAATTTTAGCTTAGTAGATTTTATCTGATCACAATTATATAATTTTATTTCTATTTAGTTACTATAAGACACCCATTTATTTATATAAATCACTGCTTGAAAATTAGGATACAATTTACAGTCACTTACATTAGTCAAGACCTATTGTGACTTTGAGATAGTGAACTTTTGACAAAAGTTCTTCGAATGGTGGTCCTTTCTTTCTCCTTTCTCCCACAGCTCAAATTTCTGGGTAGAGATGAAATGTCCTCCAGTCTACTTTCATCATTTAATTGTTAGTTTGTCACAATCGAGTCACTTACCTTTTCTAGTCTTTACTTTCTGCATTAAAACTTCAAGGCAGACAGAGTTAAGACCTCTCTCTAGCAAAGGCATGAAGATCTATAAAATAAGATGCTGTGAGAAGGTGAGAAGGAATGAAATTGCATCTACAAAGAATATTTTATGATTTTCAAAATAACGATCACAGCACACTGCAGATGATCTATTTCTTTTAATTAATTCTTCAATTAGAGAAGCAAACATAAAAATAGCAAACAAAGGTTAAGAAACATCTCTGTCTAAAAGCCAATTGGTAAGAATTTTTATCTTGAACTTTTTGATTCCCATTTTGCAGGTGCAGTTTCAGAATAAGATGAATACATTTGCAGCAATTATATGTTTTGTTGAATAACTGAATCAGCCAGCTCTTCACAAACCATCTTCTACCTATGCCTGCCAGAAATTACCTCACTACTTTAGAGGCTAATGACTTAAATACACCAGTCATCTGTTGCACTGCACAGTCCTATAAACAGATTCAACATGATTATTCTTTAATGAAAAAGAAATACAGTCTCTATATGCTGCTTTCATTCTCTTGGGGTAAAGAAATTTGTTCTCAATTTAAAACCAAATACTATCATCAATATCCCTTGGAAATCCTACTTAATTAAGATGCTCTAGTCATAAAATCTGCCAAATAAAAACTTGCTTAAGTTTTTCAATTAACTGCATTTAATTAGAATTATATAATATGGAGTAGCTGTACTTGTGTAGCTTATTCTAAACAAAGAGGTTGTGGTTTGGTCAAAACAAAGAGAACATATAAAAAGTAATGGATAACAATAGGATAAAATTCTCTTTTTTCCAAAATAATTTTTTATCTAGATGACACAACAAAGGGAAAAAGTCCCCCGTTTTTGTGTAGTCTATACGTCACAAGTGCATCTCCATGACTCTGTTCTGCAGCTGTATGCTGTGGCTCAGAACACAGGGACCTTTTTGTCTGTGCCCATCTCAAACCAGTCACTAGTCTATTCTTGTGGCGCTGGCTTGAAAAAGGAAAAGTTGAAACAAAACGAAAACAAACACACAAAAAAACTGGCATATAAGTCATGTGATTTATGAATTATATTTTCTTCAGTTCACAAAACCAAACAAACAAATCATTACCAGCCTTCAGCACTATTGTAGCAAGACCCTATTCCAATGTTTACAAAGAACAAAAAAGAGTGCGCCATCTGGAAAATTACACGATCAAGGCCTGACACTGCACTTCTCTTTGAAGTCAGAGTACTCATTTCCATGGATGTTGGCGATCACGATTCAGGAATCTGGTCCCCAGGCGAAAAGCACGCTGCTTTCCATGAAAACCACAACTACGTGAGAGCATGTAGAAATGGAACGTCCAAGACTCTCTGCATCTATAATCACAGATTCATGTTTATATATGTAGATGAGAAAACTTTTTATATTCATAAAAATCTTTATTTTTTAGGGTGAGAACATTGTTTTTTGTTGCTCATACTAAATATAATGGGAAGAATAAAATTAAATAATTTAAATTTTCAAGCTTCAGGGTTGCACTTGATCTCACCGTGGACAAAAAAAAAGCTGGTGAAACAGGGCATTTGAAAGGAAAAGGGAAACGTAGCTCAGACAAGCTTATGTCTTGACCTAGGACAAAGAGAGGGTAAGAAGTGTGGACACCTACAGCACAAAGGTCTGCTCACTACGTTGACTTGACAGGAGTCGCTACTTTTTAATATAAAAACCATTCTTAGCTTACCAGCCATACAACAGCAAGCTGTGGTCTCACAGCTGTTGTTTACTTATCCATGATTTAGATCCTTAAAGTTGGTTGCTGACTTCAGCCATCCCTACCACCCCAATGCAGAATTGTTTTGATCTACTTTCTTGACTTCACTTAAATATTTACCTATTTGCTTGGTTTTGATGTATTTATATTATTTTATTTCATCAATTGAATTCAATACATTTTAAGACTTTTTAACAGCTATATCACAAAATCAGAACAGTTTATGTATTGCTCCGGTGAAGTCTGATTGATGACTGTCATAGGCTGGCTTTTCTGGAAGCTGAAGCTGAGATCCGGTGTGACGTGTGGGGTATTTATTAGTAATCAGTAACTGTGGGGGCCAGATTGAGGACAGGAAGGAAGCAAGAAATGTCAGAGGCAAAAGGCAACATGCAATGCAGGTTCCATAAAGCCTTGTCCTGCCCATGGAGCAAATCAGGGGCATAGCTGGCCAGCTGGAGTCACCCCATGCAGGGCAGAAATGCCAGGCCTTTATAACCTGGCTCAGATTATTGATTGCATGTGGGCCACCCTGGGGGTAGGCAGCTCACTGCTGCTGAGGCAAACCCTGGAGGAGGTGACAGCTGGGTATTGTCTGCTGACAGTATCCTTTTTTCTGACAAAATAGGAAATAATATATTTAACAAATCAATGCTAAAATGGCATGTGACTGACGTGTGTTTATCTGCTCTAGCCATTGGGTTAATATTTAGTCGAGACTGATGTAGTGCATTGTCACCCTCCGGGATCCATCCTTTGTCTACAGGGACCAGATGGTCAATTAAACAGAAACATGTTGGGGCCCTGAATCATTTAGATCATGGTGGCAGAGGTCTTTTTTTTCTGTAAAGGTAAATGAAATAGTAAATATTTCAGGCTCTATGAACCACATATGGTCTTTGTCATATACTTTTTGTTTGTTTTTACAATCTTTGAAAAATGTAAAAGCCATTCTTAGCTTATCAGTCATGCAATAACAGGCCACTATCTCATAACTGTAGTTAGCTTACCCCTGATTTAGACCCTTAATGCTGGTACAGGCTGCTGCCTTCCCTACCACCCCAATGCAGTGTTGTTTTGATCTACTCTCTTGGCTGGGAGTGGAGGGGCAGTTTCTCAGGCTTCTGCTTGGCCCTTCCCCAACGAGAGTCAATCATTACTTGGCTCCCACGTGCCTCCATTCTAACAGGGGCCATGATGAAGCTTGGGATCATCAGATTTAAACACCAACATGGGCCCTGTAACCAGCAGTCCTCAACATACTTGTTATTAGCTTTTCCCCAATGTTATGGGCTGAATTATGCACCCTCCAGAATTAATATGTTGAAGTCCTGAACCTCAGATTTTGATATTATTTGGAGATAGCATTATTGCAGATGTTAGTTAAGATCAGATCATACTGGAGTTGGGTGGGCCCCTAATCCAGCATGACTGTCCTTAGTCAACCTACAGAATGGGAGAAAATAGTTGCATTCTGATAAAGGACTAATAACCAGAATCTACAAAGAACTCAAACAAATCAGCAAGAAAAATCAAACAACTCCATTAAAAAGTGAACAAAAGACATGAACAGAAGCTTTTCAAAAGAAGATAGACTAATAGCCAATAAACAAGATAAAATACTCAATGTCACTAATCATCATAGAAACGGAAATCAAAACTGCTGTGAGATATCACCTAATCCCAGTGAGAATGGTTTTTATCAAAAAGTCCCAAAACAATAGATACTGGCATGGATGTGGAAAGAAAGGAATAGTTACACACTGCTGGTGGGACTGCAAACTATTGCAACCTCTATGAAAAATAGTATGGAGATTCTGCAGAGAAGTAAAAGTAGACCTACCATTTGACCCAGCAATCCCACTATTAGACACTTACCCAAAGGGAAAAAAGTCATTTTATCAAAAAGACACTTGGACTAGAATGTTCGTTGCAGCACAATTCACAATGCCAAAGATCAACCCAAGCGCCCATCAATTCATGATTGGTTTTAAAAAATGTGGTATATGTATACCATGGAGTGCTACTCAGCCATAAAAGTTTAATTAATATCTTTCCAACAACCTGGATGAAACTGGTGAACATTGTCTTAAGTGAAGTGTCATAAGAATGGAAAAACAAACACTACATGTACATTTACATTGGAACTAACCGATCAGCACTCATATGCACAGATAGAAGTAAAACTCAATGGAAATCATGCAGATTGAGGGAGGGGATGGGTGAAATCAGACCTAACAGGTACAATGTACACTATCTGGGTGATGGGCACACTTATAACTTTGACTCAAGCAGTACAAAAGCAATCCATGTAACCAAAACATGTGTACCCTATAACATTCTGAAATTTAAAAAAAACAACTTAATGTAGGCAAATAATCTTTGCAGACAGCTTGATTTATAGGTTGTGTGTATGTGTGTGTGTGTCCTACTTCCATGTAGTCTATTCAGCTAGACTTTTTGGATTTGGAAATAAATTAATCTAAAATGTGGATCTTTTCCATCCTCTTTCCAGCAAAAACTGTCTGTTATCAGCCCCTGCATTATTAAGAATCAGCATTGTCCTCATGAATTTTATTGTTCTCAGCCTCACATATTTATTTGTCTATCGTTTATGTCTGTCTCTGCCATTAAACTTTAAGCTTCAGTACATGAGGGCAAAAAAAATATTATTTACATTTCAACTATGTTCTTCTCTCCTTTTGATATGTTATAATTATTTTTGTCATTTTTGTAAATATATTCTCTTTTTGCCTCTCAAAAAAAATATTATACCTCACCAAGTTATCAATTAATTGAAGGTTCAGTAAAGGATTTTCCAGGCATGGAATAGCTCAGAAAATTCCCTCCTTTTTCTAGCTTTTCTCAGGAGATTACATGTGTTCCAGACAAACAAAGAATTAAACTAGAAAAGTGTTAAATTGGATCTATTAATTAGGTTATTTTTAACTGTAAAATACTGAAAACCAAATACAGTCTACCAAATGCAAATCATCTTACTCATAAACATCATCATCCGCACAAGGTGGGAATTCTTTATTCATTTGCATAACATTAAAGTTTAAGGGTAAGTTTGGTTTTACTCTCAAACAATTCCATCCACAATTGACTTTTTCCATCTTGTGGATCACACTCCTTTCATTCATTAGTTTACTCCATTCTGTCTCTTTTAGCCTTCTTTTGACTGCAAGTGAATGCAAGGTATCTAAACACAGTGTCTCCCAGCTTCATGTGCATGAAAGCAGGAAGAGCTTCTTTCCCACAAAAACAAAGAACCAAACAAAAATAGTACTCTAAGGCCTGACTCTTATTGGCCCAAATTGGTTACTCAGACAAAACAGAAGCAAGAGGAATTACCTAGAATAAATAATTTAAACTATCCGGCGGCCACCTCTTGGTAGGAAATTTGGGCCAGTTGCACAGAAACCACATTTTCTGAAAGTGAAAGTAAAATGGTACCCTAAAAAAAAAATCATGGATGTAGCTAGGGAGGAGAATGGGTGCCGAGAGATCAACAAATGCCAAATATCTACTGCACTTAAGAAACAGGAGATAATGGGTCCATTTGAGAAAATAAATGGGTGAATGAAAATCTCAGGATGTATAGAATAGAGGGTGTCTGGATCAGTCTGTGCCTGAAGGACAAAACATTCAGGTAAGGGGTCCTTAAGGAAGAAACGTACTTCCCCTAGAATATCTGCTACATCAAAATAAAAAAAAAGAAATATTGAAAGAGGACATTACAATAAGAAGAAAAAAGACGTCAAAAACTTCACTGAAAAGCAAAATGAGTATAAGAAATGTAATCATGATATACTATTTGACTTCTCAGTGAACATTATTTACATGATCATATTGTAAACACTAAACATTTATTTTGTACTTAAATATAGTCTATATCTCACTGAAGGATGAATCAATGGAGGTAGTATGTGGTGGAAGACAGCTAAATTCTTATCCCTCATGGTTAGAAGTAAATAGGCAATCTCCAACCTGACAAATCAAGATATAGCAACCTGTGTAACCTGAAAGATACAATGTCTCTACCAAAAGAAAACCTAAAGGGCAACAAATCTATTGAGTTAGAGGGAAAGAGGCAAAGGGGAAAAGAAGATGGGGGAGTGTTTTCCTTTAAAAGACTTTCAGAATTATTTTATTTCCATCCATGGTCATGTATTATTTGGGTAAAGTTAAATATATTCTTTAAAGACAAGCTGTATTCTATCTTAACAGAATCCAAGAGTCCAAGGTCAACTTCAGAATCATAGGGATTTTCAAGTTAAGAATTATTCAGTGCTCTATGAAGTTTTCAATAACTGGAGTATATTTTTGTTTATCCTTTGTTTTTGTGAACAAAATGTGGCCAAGAAAGAATCCAGAAAAAAAAAATAGTAAATTTTCTTCTTGTATTCCACTCATACCAAGTTCTCACAATTGGTTGGTCTTATCACTGGGCCAAAGTTAGTAGACTCCAGATTTTGATATGATGGATCAACAATCGAACATAGAAAACAGCATAAATGGAGTTTTGAAGCACCACATTTATGCAGTCCACGCATGCCTTCTATAGTCTGTGAAATGAAATAAATACTCAGTCCTATCGTTCATCTTCTCACCAGATATTAGAAATTGTCCT
Source organism: Cheirogaleus medius (assembly GCA_008086735.1). Classification (NCBI taxonomy): domain Eukaryota; kingdom Metazoa; phylum Chordata; class Mammalia; order Primates; family Cheirogaleidae; genus Cheirogaleus; species Cheirogaleus medius. The sequence goes on along the minus strand of VBSM01003157.1, from coordinate 50,563,350 downwards.
TAGGCAACTGTGACAAGGAAGGAAAATAAAATAGATCAAAATTAGTTTATCTGCTTCTCTTCATTTTTTACAGATTAATATATCTTGAATGAACAAAACCAGCAGCTCTGAATGTGAAAATAGGAAGGTATTATGTCATGAAAAGAAGCATACAGCCTGGGAGGGACTATGAAAGAGAGGAGGGGGGGGTGTCTCGCCGCCTGCTTCTCCCCAATCCATGTTTCTCATGCACATACATGTGTGAAGCGCTCGGCCTGTTTTAGTGCTGGCTGGTGGTTTCCACCTCCTTCTCCTCCACCTGTTCTGCTTCTCCAGCACCTGGCCCCTCTGCCGACAAGTCTCTGCAACGAACAACCTGCAGCAAGGACTCGATACGTAACGATATTTATGCTATTTGTTAATTCTTGAAATGAATTTTTTAAAAAAGGGAAGACAAGAGGGTGATGTGACTTCTAGCAGTACTGGCTACAATTAACACATTTGTATTTTATTTTTCTAGTACATAACCCAATTTCTGTGGATTTCATAAGTTACTTCTTCAAGGCATGCCTGAAATGTTTTCATTACTGAAGGTTGAACTTTAATGCAAAACATTTAGATTTATTTTTTAAACTGTACAATCAGATGCTGCATTTAGTGTATTTGCAGAAAAACTATTGTGTATTCTATGCAAAAATAAAACTTGAAATAAACAATAATGGTATGTGTTATTTACTTACTGAAAATTCTGGCGGTAATTTCAACAACTCAATGCTTAAATGGCATCAACAAGAAGACTATTTCAGTCTTTCCATACTGCCATCCTCAGCATATTGACTTTAGCCTTAACCTTGTCTCTCATGGTCAAAGTGGGAGACTATTCAACAGGGAAATGGAGTGAGCTATTGATTCACACAATAACATAGATGAATCTTAAATGCATTTTACTAAGTGAAAGAAGAACTCACTCGCAAAAAGCTGCACATTGCATGATTCCGTTTGTAGAGCACTCTGGAAAAGACAAAAAGATAGAGGCAGAAAAGTTGGAAAATCAGAGGTGTTTAGTTATTAAAGGTAGGGTTGTAGGTTGATGAAACTGTTTTGTATGGTAATGGAGTGGGAGGTATATGACTGAATAAACTTATAGATTACATTCTTATAATCCATAGAACTGTACATCACAAAGAGTGAAATTTTAATACCTGAACAAAATTTTAAAACATTCAGTGTATTAGGGTTCTATAGAGAAATAGAATCATAAGGATTTTTCTCATAATTTATTGGTAGATTTCTTTTGGAATTTCTATATAAACAATCATATTGTCATCAAATATTGGTAGTTTTATTTACCTTTGTCTAAATCTTACATTTTATCCTGCTTGCCTTTAGTTAGGACTTCCAGCACAATATTGATCTAGTAGAAAAGATTTAAATAGATTTCAATGAAGCATGATAACCATTACAGTTTTATTGTTGATATATTTATTGTGGTGAGGAAAGCCCAATTTGTTCACAATTTACTCTTATTGGTGGTGGCTTTTGAAATTTATTAAATACTTTTTCATGCATCTATTAAAATGATCATATATATTTTCCCTTTTTCTCTTAGTATGAGGTTAAACCAACCCTTTGTTTTGGTTCTGACACAAAGTTCCATTGGTTTTTTACTGATTTGAACATTCAATGTGGAAATTAAGTCAAACTAGTTATTTGTCTCATTCCAATAATTAAAAATTTTTTTGTTAGTTTACTTGATTTAACAGCTTTTAAATTAGATTTATAGATCTTGACTTATGCTGATAATATTATCAAAATATTCTTGTATTTCTACAAAGAATTTTTTTGCATCCATCTATTTTCTTCTTTAAAACTTTAGTTAAATTAGAGAATTAGTTCCTGCATATAGATAGCCACAAAGTTTCTATGGATGCTATTTAGAAGTTATTTGTATTCTCCACTCCTTTGACAAAACAAATGTTGGGAGTCTATTTAATAAGCAGATTGATTCCATATACAGATGACAGATTTTCCTATAAAATACAGTTTATAGGTCAATTGTACTGTATTTCTTTCCTGATTTCTCTTATTTTGACGACAATAAAATAATAGTCCTTCGATGCTACTATTTCCATATTTATAATTATTTTTGAATGACTTCTTTATTGACTTGAGATCAATAAAAATAAAATTTTTATTATATATTGCTTAATAATGTTTCTATGTTTTAAGTGATTAATTTTATTGATATTCTTAATATAATATAGCTTTATCCTAGCTGATATACATGTACTCTGACAAAATAAGCAGGTTAACCAAGAAACAGATTTTGAATCTTGCTCACCATAATGGTAGAAGCTAAAAGACAGAGCTATTAGAGCACAGATGATTTTTCTTTGAGAAAGTTGTAGTTTTGAAGTTTTTAGTTACAAGTAAAAGAAAATCTGGGTAATCATGGCTTAAGCCATAGAGAAATTTACTATTTTTTTATATATATATAACAAAGAGTTTAGGATAAGACAGGCTTCGGGTACAACATTTCTGGGCTCTGAATCTTTGTGTTCTGCTATTCTCTTGGCTTTTCCCTTCTTCTTGAATATGTGGACTATATCTTCAGATGCAGGATTGCAAGAGAACCATACATTGTTTTTGAAACACAGCTGTAACAGTAGAGGATTCATATGACAACAACAGTCATAAGACAGAAGGTAAGCCTCCTCTTTCTAGTTTCTCGTTTTAAGATCACAGTAGACTTTTCCTAGAAAAATCACATGCTCATGTCCAAACCAAACATTAGCAACAGTTAAGGCCCCGACATCATCAATTTAAATATTTGCATTTAAACTTGAACTGAATTCTGAGCAAAGCAATGAAAAGCTTCACGGAATTGGAGCTGAGTTAGCACATACAAAGTAGGCAATTAATGTTGGTATGACCACCATCAATAACGATATGTACCTCTCTGTGTATATATAACATCCACTCATACCTTTCATCCTATACGTACATTAAAATACATGTTTACAATAAATGCACTTTCACAAAATCCACATGTTCTCACCCTTTTACTGCTCCAGATCTAAGGGCAAGGTGTGTCACTGTATAGAGTTTGTTTCATCAAATCCATAATTACTTTTCTCATAATTTGATTTCATAAGAGAATCAGACAAATTATTCATACCCAACACACCCAATATGCAATGGCAGAGAAAGAATAGGGTAACCACATGGAAACTACCAGTCGTTAAATAGAGAATGTGCAACATGTGGTAATAATTGGTCCCTCACATACATCAGCTCCTGTTATAAAGACAGAAAGATCCCTGCCCTGAGAGGAAAAGGATCTGATTCTTCAACCAGTCATCGTGATTCTTTTGCCTGGCTGGGAATTGATTTAGGCAGGAACATGTGACTCAGTTATCACCAAAAAGAGGTGGGGAGCTCACCTCCATGCTGAAAAGCTTATGCCAACACTTTTCCTCACTGATTACAAACAGATATATGGAAAGAAAAAGAAACTTCTGACACTTGTTTGTGTTGGGATGCCTTGCCTGGGACCACTACAGACACAATTTTTAACGAAAAGACTTTTTGAAATTTTTATTACTTTTCATTTTCTATCACCACAATTAACATGTGAATTGTAGAAACTTTATAAAGGACACAGGCAAAAACAAACTAATTTGGGGGCACATTTTTCCTTCTCTGTTTTTCTGTCTTCCTTCCTTCCTTCCTTCCTTTCTTTCTTTTTCTCCAGAGCTAAAAATCAAGTGTTTTCAGATTAAAAGGTAACATAAATACCTGCATTATAGATGAAATTGAAAAAGACCTTAAAGGCACCATAGTGGGAAAAAATGTGTACAAAGCTTTAGGAATCAGCATGGCATTAGAAATATTAATAACAACTGGGATCTGGGACACAATGAAAAATAATCAATTTTCTGGTGGAATACAATTACCAATGCAGAATTCTATACTTAGCAAAAATAATAATTGAAAGTTGAGAACAGATATAGTACTTTTCAGAAATAAAAGTTATCAAAAATGTACTTATCCTTTGTACATTTTATCACAAATCTGTTAAGTTTAGACACCAAGTTCTGCAATTTAGAAGAAATCCAACATATTGATTTACCTATAATTTGATGGAGACAGAGGGATTTGTTCAAAAGTAGGAAGTAGACCAACACCTTTTATAATAAATAATTTACCAAGAAGTGTATTCCCAAACTTAAGATAGATATTTAAGTCATCCTGATCACTCAAAATGCCTTCCTGTTTTATTTTATGATGTTTAAATGATTGGTCACATATATTTAGAAGGGGGGGATAAATAGCTACGATCTATGGAATTTATAAAGCTTTTAAGTTGCAGAAACATGTCATCAAATAAGATATCATGACCCTTGAAAACTGGCACCCCATAAACTCTCTCCTAAAAGCACGTTTTCTCCTGAGATCTCTCCTCCAAAATTTCCCTTGGGATGTATTATGATTCACTTGTTTTATTTCAAGATGAGTAAGATAAAAAAAATAATTTGACCTATGTTTGACTTTATTTCATATGTTTTATTCTATTGATACATTTCGTAAGCTTCTTTGTGTCTGTGTGTGTGTCTCAGCTTTCTTTATCAAATGAAGTTTTCTACAACAAAGAACAGTCAAATCTGATTTCATGTTATCTATTTTTCTCTGAAGTCCCCTTATGTCTTCTTCAAAAACAGATTATTTGAGATAGTTGCTAACAAATTCTTACCTCACAAAGTAATCAAGCAACTGGAAATTCTCTCTCTAGTTAAACATGTAGATTAAAGTATAAACTAACTGATTTCATTTGCATAATCAGACTTATGCTGAGTTACATTGAGGATCATGATTTTAAGAGGAATTAATAAATTTCATGATTTCAGATAGCCCTAGAATATGCAGCATAGACAGATTTATTGTTGAAAAAATTATAACGAAAGGATAAGAGGTAAATGAGATTCAGTGCCTCTATCACAGTAATGCCCTCAGGGAAGTACAGTTTGTATATAATTTGTACTAGGTAAATTAGAGTGTTCTTCAGAATACAATGAAAAATGATATAGAAGATTTTTTCAAGAAATCTCAAAGTAGCTTACCCAAATAAATCAGAATTCAAGATAAATCACTGTCATTTTTTCATTGTTTAAGCAAAGTACAGACTCATTATATTTTAATAATGTTTTAAAAATGATATTACATCTTTAATTTGTTGTCTCCAAACTCTACTTGCAATGACAGGTTTTAATTTTGAATCCAGTATTCCGGAAGTGCAGATTCTCTTTCCACGCACCTTTATCCATATGTATGTGGTTATCCTAAGTTGTATGCCTAAAATAAAAGAATATAAGTCAAAGGTATATATTAAGAATACATTATAAAAATTCGTATTGCTAAGGATAACATGAACAATGCGTTCCATCTTCAAAGTAATATATAAGTTTTCTAAGTAAAAGCAAAACCTTCATTTCAAAAAGACGGATAAGATGGTACTTAGTAAATTCTAGACAAATAATACTAAGGTATTAAATTCTAACATATGACTATTCACCAGCTGCTTATTTATCATCTATCAATCGAGCAAAACATCTATTTTTATACTTGTATTTTTCACTTATCGAAGCCCTTTCCCTATTTTTTATGGATCAAAATTACTAGGAAATAATTCATTTATCATTTTAAAAAGTAATCTGTATTATTAGTATTGTTTGTCTGTTTAAGTCAGCCTTGGTTGTACAAAACATATTCTATGGCTGTATAAGAAGAATTATTTTAGTACAGCATATTGACTCTTCATGAATCAACCTGACCTTCTTCTCTCTCTCCCTTGCAAATCCACTCTCTGTTTATTCAATACAGAATCTTCTTGAAAAGAAAAACAAAAGCTTAAAAAGAAGAGTCTTTATGTAAGAGCTTTGTTCTTCCCTGGAGGATTTTGTCATTTGAAAAATAATTCAGGAGAAGCAGAAACAAAAACCAAGAAAAGATAAATATTTATTCCCTAAGGTGAACATCCTGACCATAGATTTCCACACATAATATATTTAACTATCCTCTGGAATTCTTGGAAATAATCCTCAATACGTGTGATAGAGTTCTACATCTGCAATACCTATTACAAATATTTTTCCATTTTCAAATTTGAGAAAAATTTTCGGATACAGTATGAGCTTTCACGTGGAGTATTTATGTTAGCTATCTAAATTCATGAGGAATGCCACCTTCAAATTTGAAAATAAAATTGTTTTGTGGGGCAAAAGGAGAAAACTGGGTGCAAATATAATTAACTATGTATCCGGTGTGTAAAAGTATGACTACCTCTATTCTCTTATTTCTGAACTCAACTCTTAAAGCTCTATTATTTGCTCAAATAGAAGAAAACAATTATATTCTGAACTGAAGGTAACATAATCACTTACGATTTAAAACTCAATGCCTCACCTCCTTTCACTGATTTTAGACCAATGATGAGGTTCCAGGTTCAGCACATTCCAACTGTGGAGAACCTGTCCCTGTTTTGAAACCAAAGGAGGACCTTGGAAGCAATCAGCAAGTGCCAGGCTGGGATAGAGGGATGATGTGGACAAAATATGGATATAAATAAGAGAGTTTTGACACGGGGGAAGAGAACTTGCTTGTGATTTTTAATTTGGCAAGGACACCAGAAGTAAGCACTAACAATAAACTACTATGAAACTACTAGACCGTCTCCTTGAAATTTCAAGAAAATAATGGCTCACAGTGAATCAGCTGGAAATGCTAGTATTGCAGGTATATAGAACCCTCAAGATCCATTCTAAGGTTCTGCTAATAATCTCCTTTTTCACTATACAGGGACAGGATTTCCCCAGTGAAGCCACACTGAAACTTGAACCTGGTAATTGGTTTAGAATCGGTGAAGTATGGTAAGGTCAGATCTTGAGGAGGGTATATATGTTATCCTCCATGGTACGTACCTTAGAGTAAGAAATTACAGGGATTGAGACAAGTGGAGGCTGCTATTTTTCTAGTAAGCGTAGATGGGGCACTTGTGCTGACCCAAAAGATTCAGAAAAATCTGAGTGTTCAATGTTCTCAAGCACAGACATCACGGAACCTCCAGCACAAGCCTTAACATCCTACTTCCCTACCAGAGGCCGACTTTAATACAGAAACAATGATGAAAAGACATATACCAGGACAGCCTACTCTGTTTTCTATCCCAATTTTCCACAGGCAAAAGCCTTAGCAATTGTGATGCTATATTAATAACACGCCGGGGCATCGCTGTTTCAGTAATCCCCATGAATGGAGTACATTGTTATATATATTCAGTGAGTGATCCAAACCCAGAATTCCATCCTAAGAATCTGCATCCTGGGAAGACTTCAGGTATCAATTGCCTTTCTCTAGAAAAATAAAACAAAACAAATAAAAACTCTGATTCTTTTGCTCTGTTTCATTGAATTTTAGCATTTTCTTTGTTATTTGTTTCTTTCCTTTTTTTTTCTTTCAGTTTACTATGTTGTACTATACCTAATATTCTTTGTGCTTTTTTTAATTGAAAACTGCAAATTTTCTTGTTAGGATTATTTTCATTGTCATTTTTATGCTTTCTGGTAGCATGCTTTTATTTTTATTTTATTTTGTTTTTATGCTTTCTTTATTATTATTTTTATTACTGTTATCTTCCACTGGATGGGTTGAATTTTACTTAGGTAACATATTTTACTTTCAGTTTGATTCTTATAGTGATTACCAAACTTGTTTATATATAGCTATGTTAACATTTCCTAACAGTATCTAGTGATATTTGTTATCTATATTTTTTAAACAAACAAGACAATAAACTTAGAACACATTTACCTCTCTCTGTTCTTCCCATCCAAGCCCATACACTATATATATCACTTGAGTATTCAGACAACAGTGAATTTTCATAAGACATTTACTCACCTTTACTTCCATAAAATTGCAAAATCCTCCTTAAGTCATCATTCTTCTTGCTATAATACATCATCTAATCATTCTTTAAAATTGGATATGCTGAAAATATCTTTCTCTATGCTTCGATTTAAGCGATAGTTTACATGCATATAAATTTTAAGTTCAAAAAATTTTTTCTTTAACACTCTGATATAGCTTCGTCGATGTTTGTGTGCCCAGGGTTACTTTTCCGAAGATTGTCGTTCATCTAATCCTTGTTCTTTTCTGAGGTGACCTGTGTTTTATGCTGATATTGTTATTTTTTAATTTTCTTCATCATCCTTTCAGATTTTCTCTTTGACTTTGATTTTATTAAATGCTAGTATTGTGATTCTAGTTGTGTATTTTTTCTTCAAAATATTCTGTTTAGTCCTGTATACGTGTTTTTGGTTTGAGGTCTTATGATGTTCTATAATTATGTTATTATTAACTTGAAATATTCCTTTTTTATTGTTACATTATCCTGCTCTCACTCTGAGGTGGTGTTACACAAAGCTTTCCCCCAGCAAACCCCATTCACACCCACTAGCCTTCTCCAGCTTTCTCCACCCAGGGCACAAACCTCTGCTCTTTCCTGAGCCGTTTTTCACATAATTTGTATCAGCTATTGAGCTTGGCTGTGATGTGTGCCAAGCTTTCTTGATTTAGGTATCTACCAGCATTTTTATATTCAACCACAAAGATCGGGTGGCTTGATGACAGAGGTATAGACGTTAACGTAGGTACAGGTACTTCTGTAGCTACAGGTATACGGGTAGATATTATCCTACTACTCGGCTTTTATGGAATTGCTTTCATATACTCTTCACAGAAGTAAGTAGTCCTGATCATTGTGTTAATAAAAATAGCAATATTTATTTATATATGCTAGGAACAGTGCTAAATACTTTGTTTTATCATTTAGTTATTCTATATCTTTATGTGTTATTCTTAGCACATAAGCTAAGAGAGTTTAAGTAGTATGTTGTTTTGTTTTAATTTAGAGACAGAGTCTCACTTTGTTCCCCAGGCTGAAGTGCAGTAGTGCTATCATAGTTCACTGTAGCCTCAAATTCCTGGACTTAAGGGATCCTTCTGCCTTAACCTCCAGAGTAGCTAGGACTACAGGTACACATTACCAATGCATTTTGTTTTATTTTTTTATAGAGATGAGGTCTTGCTATGTTGCCCAAGCTGGTCTCAAATTCCTGGCTCAAGTAATCCTCCTGCCTTGGCTTCCCAAAGTGCTGGGATTATAGGCGTGAGCCACCATGCTCAGCCCAAACAAAATGTTCTTGACTCCAGTGTTCTTAACTTCTACATATCACACTTAAATACTGTAAAAATCTTACTAAGGAATTGTTATTTTTTTCTAGAAGATCAAATTATTATTGTTTAGCTTGCATATTATATTCCCTGTCTACCCACCTGATCTCTCCTTATGTTATACGTGTGTGTCTACACATATATGTGTTCTCAGTAAAACTTTACAATGACATGATAATCTCTGCCACCCCCAATTTTTACTTTCTGTGCACCAAGGAATTTCTTATCCCTGTACTGTTCCTTACAAGAAACTTCTCTTTTTTACTAGAATTACCCTTTGGACTTTTCTTTTTTTTTTTTCCCCTAATAGACATGTATTACATTGGGCAGTGGCTCTGGAGGCATGCATACTCCAGCTAGAAGTGAGCAGATGGCAAAGTGCAGAAAACATTAGGGCTTACCTTTGAACTCAGGTGAAGCAATCCAAAATGTGTAGCAAGGTTTTTTGCCTTTTTTTTTGTTGTTGTTGTTTAGATTTGGTTTTCTAAGTGAGTTATGATGTTATAAATAAAATGACATCGTGGAAATCACTGCACTCCTTTTGGCCCCATTTTCTTCACTTTTAAAATGATAGGATAAGACCAAGGATTGCTAACTGAAATGCATTTAGAGGCTAGGCATATAAGCTCTAACAAATCATGACTAGGTTCTAAATAGTGAAAACTGGTGTCATAAAAATGTTGATGGAGATGTAAAACTGCATGCTACTGCAAATGAAACGGTAAAGTGGTATGGATAGTTCCTACACAGTGTGAAGGAGTAGCTGAAGGTGGTGGAGATTGTGGTGACTTATCAATTGCTTGTTCTGATTTAAAAGACCACTGATATCCAGGCAAGTCAGTTAGTTGGGAGCCAATAGGGATTTCTAAGGGAAGAAGCGATTATCCACAACTAGGCAAAATAAAATACATTATTCCAAAGCATTAGTGTATAACCTTTGGTTCAAAAGAACTCTGCTGTGCTTTCCATTTATACATTAATAGCATTTAACTTAGTTTTTTCTGATTTTGACTTAGATATTAACTCAGTTCTTATAACCTGACCTGGTGATAACATCTAGTTCTTATAAATACCAAAGAATGTCTCCCATCCTATAATCTCCAAGCAAAATCTAGAAATAAACAGCTTTTTAAAATAAAATTTTCAAATTTGTGTCATATGCATATGTAACGATGTTTTTCCCTTTACGTGCCTGTCAGTTCCTCTGACAAAGGCCCACCTCACTCAGAGGACTCTGCTGAGGCAGACTTCAGAGCTCCCCCTGGAATTTTATTGTTTCTGTCAATTTCAACAACCTTTTCTTTCTTTTCACTTGATTAGAAAACATCATTTTAGAAGGAAATGCAATTATGACAGGAGTCATGAATTGTAGACAGTCCCATAATAACTATAATAAACACTTTACTTCCTAGAGAAATCTATCCAGAAATTAACTATATATATATATATACACACATATATATCAATTAGACAATTATTTTGGAGACTATTATTTTAAATGATAATTTACTAAAAAGATTGAAAGATTTTTTCCTTGGTTTTTGAAAATTATCATAACTATAACTGTTTGGCAAAAACTTTGCTGCATTGCTGCTTTCTGAAATTGTATTATTTTGTAACGTGGTCTTCCCTGAAACTGTGAACAGAGCTATTTTATATTTCTTTTCTTGTCTTGTCTTGCAAATGTAAATGAAAACATTTTTGGACATTTCCTTATACCATATCAAGTATAAAAGAGAATGGACAATCAAAGAAGGAAGAATAGATAAATGACTTTGTTACTATTTTTAACAAAGCAATATTTTCATTCATTATTTACTTCAACATTATTCCACAAGCACCAAATATTGTTAACTGTCCTCAAAATGTATTTCACAAATCAGATATAACTTTTGTTCTATCTTAACTTCCAGGATTATTTTCAACGTGCAAATCTTGGCTTTCAATATTTTCCAAATCCACATTACAATAAATCATAATAAAATGATATGTCTTATATAGACAATGCTACTAAGTTTATGTGATGTTATTTATTCATATAATTATAGATAAAAGTGTATATCCAATCCATAATTAACATGCACATATATGATTTAGCAATTTTAAGTAATGTTTTGCTGTTTGTATTTATTAATGGATCTTTTGACATAGAATATGTAGATTTATTCTTCAGATTAACTTATATTTTCCAAATATTGTTAAGTTCCTTTTTCAACAAGGAATGGAAACTTGTTATTTCTCTAAATAATGAGTGATGGACAGTGAGTGGACATTGTGGTATGATACTTAGTACAAAGACAGCTCCTTTACACCTTTCAATCTTGGGATATATCTTTCTAAATGTCCCTTTAGGTTATGTTGATTTATAGAATATGAGCTTATAAATTAGTCAAATGATTATTTAAAAACCTTGATAGTATTTTTATCAACCACTGTCAATTAAATATCAATCAAAATCAAAATAAAATTTTTCTGAAATTTTAGCATAGATTGGTGCATCATGGAATTATTTTTAATGCCCCTCATCCCTTTTTTCCTTAAATAGAGAAAGTAATTACATTGTTCCTGGAGCCAAACTGTTACTTTATGTGAAACAACATGGACAATAACTATGTATCTGAAAGTACTGGTTAAATATTGTTTGACTAAGATAGTGCTATGAAAGTTCTTACCCACAAGAGGCTAATATTCTTGTACTATCTAAAAATACCATATATTTGTACTTCTAAGAAAACCATTTTTCATTTTTCCTTAATAGTGATCATAAAATATCCTATTTGATTTAAATGTGAGATATCAAAGATTTTGGCATGTCTTGTATTTTATGAAGACTGTCTACTCTGTTACGATACACCTGCAGATTGCTGAAGAGAAAAGTCTTCATCAATATTGTTTAAAACAAGCTTCATGTTAGAGTATTGCAGAAAATTTTCAAAAACACTACAATATTTGGCAGCAAGCTATTTATTAATATTTTGATAGACTAATATTATGACATATTGAGTTAATAAAATGGAAAAAACAACTTTATATCTCACAACTATGTAAATAAATTAAAATGTTACCTAAGAAATAAATGTAAAAGTAATACGAAATGTGTCAGAAGCACTGTTTTGTTTTAGTTATTTTTAATAACATCACTTCGTTTAGTGATAGACAACTTTTAAGATGATGCCACTGCTGCTATGAATTAATGAGCCAGCCCTAGTGGACCTGTATCTTTATTGAGAATTACATGTACGTATGCAAATATATAGAGAAGTACATGTATGTATGCAAATACTATGGGCATTTGAACTGGAAGAACAAGTATCCTACACTAAACCCTTTTTAGGGTTTTGGAAATCCTTCTTATCTTTCATTGTTATGAAGGTGCAAGCTAAAAGGAAACTAATAACACATTAATTGGGTTCTAGTGCCTTTAATTCTGCATTATCTTATATAGTAGTCACTAATTTAACACTAAACTTGGGGAAATGTGGCAAAGCACTGTCTTCCAGGGCAGCACATTTAACTCAAAAAAGCTATCAGTTTATAAGCTGTCCCTTTCAAATTCATCACATTTTGTAATCTCACCATATGTGCGCACAACCTTCCCTTGGAGGAGCGGAACTTTCTCCATATATTGGTTTTTCTCAAAAAGAAAAAAAAATGTGGGTCCCAATTCGAGAGGTAGCATTACTCAGCAAGTGGTGATTCTGGAACTCAAAGATGAGAAGGCCGCTTGTCAAGCAAGTAGGATGTGGTGGATGGTTAAAAGTATGTGCGGACGTGTATAAGGGGAAATGAATATAATCTTCGGGGAAAAGGGTGCACCTGCTACCTGGGAGCATTAAGAAGAGGGTGGAGCCAGGGCCTCAGCACTTGCCTTGGCTCAGTCTCTCCGTTGGTTGGTTAACAGAGGACTTGAGCAGGCCTCTGTTGCATGTTCCCGTCCAAGATGTGCACACACTCACTCCTTCACCACTGAGGTTTGAGCAGAAGTTCAAAGCCTCAGCCCTAGGCGTTGCCCAGGGGAGCACTGGGCCTTACAGATCAGACGCCACAGTTTATGAGAATTTGACCTCAAACACAGGCATGGACAAAAGGTTAGGGGCTTTTCCCTGGGATTTCCTTCCTGAATTTCCTGTACCCTCCTCCTGATAAAAGGACTACCTGTGTATCAAGGTGGCCACTTCCTGTGCTGGGTTACAAAATGTGTTCGGAACTGGGCAAAGAGGAGGGAAGAGGTTACCAAGTTTTCTTTACCTTCAAATTGTGTTTGAAAAATGTCTTAATTTTCCTAAAAACTATTTTATGTATTTATTTAGAGGCCTGGTCTCACTCTGTGGCCCCGGCTAGCGTGCAGTGGTGTGATCATAGCTTGCTGCAACCTCCAACTCCTGGGCTCAAGCGATCCTCCTGCCTCAGCCTCTTCTCCAGTAGCTAGGACTACAGGCCTGCGCCACCAAGCTAGCTAATTTTTCTATTTGTGGTAGAGATGGGGTCTCACTCTTGCTCAAGCTGGTCTCAAACTCCTGGCCTCAAACAATCCTCCCGCTTCAGCCTCCCATAGTGCTAGCATTACAGGCGAGAGCCACTACGTGCCCTCTCCCCGTCCTAAGAATAATTTTAAATGTTGCCACTTTCATTGAAGAATTTTGTCATTTTCGTGAAGAAGGCATATTTTGCATAGAAAAATAATTACCATCCAATCTTAAATATTCCATTATTCAACTATCAAGTCGCGTCCTGGCCATTTTTTAAGAAACCCCACCTTCTCCACAGATGACCTGGATCCAAGAAAACGTTTTACAGGCGTTGTCATTGTTCATCCATCTGTCAACCATTCTCGCCACTCTTTGGACGCTTTTATTTCTTTACACTTGGAGAATTTCTTCCTCAAATACACTCCTACCACCGCCACCCCCAACCCCAGGGCTCAAAGGAGAATCGCACATTGGGCCACCGGCCCCCGCGGGATCTTCTGCCTGTTTTCCCCTAGATTCTTTTCCAAG
>VBSM01003157.1:50377897-50548983 GCA_008086735.1 Cheirogaleus medius | reverse complement strand
CCCGCCGCGTCCTGCTGCCAGCTGCGGCGGCGGCGGTGATGCAAGGGAGGAGGGAGCCGCCGCAGCCGTGCTGATGGTGGCGGCCGGCGCCCGGGTGTGATGCCAGCGTCATGGTGTGGATGCTGGCTGCGCGGCGGTGACCGGGCGAGCGAGCGCGAGAGCCAGCGGGCGCGGAGGACCGGCCGGTTCGGGTCTGGCTGCGGTGTGGACTCGGCTCTCGCTCTTCCCTCTCTCTCTCCGTCTCTGTCCCCCGTTTATGTTTTTTCTTGGTTTGCATATTTAAAATCTCCCCACTCCATCCTGTCCCCCACCACTGGAAGTCTTCCCGTCTCTAAATGGAATTAGTGGAGCTCGGAGCCTCTGGTGTAACGCACAGACATGATCTATGGACGCAGTTTGTTCCACAGTGAGTACCGTTCCCGCCGCGCGGGGCCAGCCCTCCGTCCCCTCCCTCCCGGCCAGACGCGCGGGGGAAAAGCCTCGCGCCACCGCGCTCCACCCGGACCCCGCGGTCCCCGCGAGTCGTGGGGCACATGTAAACTTTCTGTATTGCAGCAAAATAGACCCGGCGTGGGGGCGGCGCAGTCGGTCCCCGCTCTGTCCTAGGGTCTGCCGGGGAAAACCGCCTTTCCCCAGGCTGGCACCTGCCTGGGGTTGAGAACGGCGTGCCATTCGGGGATGGACACGTGCGGGAGGCTGGGGGCCCAAGCGAGGGCGCAGATGCAAAGAGACAGAAAGCCGGGCTGATACTTTGTGGGACGAGAAGAAATAATCCGCTTTCTGGGGCTAAGCGAGCCCATATTCCCATCCAATAGGTAGTTCAGGCTACACTCGAATCCAGTGCTTGAGCGAAGCGCAAGGGTCGCCCCCAGCTCTGTTCTGCCCAGGAGACCTCTGATGCTGCTTTGTAGATCTGTGGTAATGGGGAGTGTTGAAGTGGGAAAGAATGAGAGCCAAATAGCATCAAAAGTCATCTACTAAAAGGCAATGTAAGAAAATGGGAGGTGGAAATTTAACATTATAAAGCAAGGATGGAGGCGTTAATCCTGTGCCACGCAGTTCAAAGACCCGGCTTTACTGATGAGTTAAAGACAGTACATGTTCCATAATGTGATTTCATCAAAACAGGAAAAGCAGAGGGAAAAAACCACCAAATATACAACCTAATACTGATGGATGTGTACCTGTGTGGGGTGTGTGTGTTGTGTGTGTGTGTGAGAGAGAGAGAGAGAGAGTAGAATCATGGCAAGTTAAAATGATTTTTTTTCTATTTAAACACTCACAGACAATAACAACAACCAACGTTTCCATCTAAAAAGTAGATGACTGGCTAGAGTATTAAGCAATATAATTGATAATTTCTCAAATATTATTATCAAGACCCAGATACTTTCCTTAGAATAATGTTTTATAAGCTTCTGTAATGAGCTTTCATTCAGGAAACAATTCTGAATTATGTCCTCCTCCCCCCAAATTCATTTTAAGTGGAAATATGAAAACATAGATCTTTTATGTAATTAGGCAACCAAATAAATAACAAAATAGATGAGGAAAAATCAGAAATTATAAAGACAGGATTACTTAAATATACTTTGTTAGTTTTAGGTTTGGTAAAAACATTGAGCAAATCAAGAATATAGAAGTGAAACAGAAGTTCAAGTTATAATGGCCTTGTACATTTACTGTGTAATTACAGATCAGAGGCTCTTTTTGATACTGGAAAGAACAGACCCAATATAATGCTTATAGAAATCACCTTTGGCAAAATAATAATCTATTTCTGAATAACAATATTAAATCAAAATTAAGATTAAAATAGATTAATTTCACAGCTTAGAAAGGGCCGAAGAGAGGGGTTATAGGTAGCTCAGTACATTTTTATAAGAAACATTTTTATAATGCCGGTTAATGCCTATAATCCACATTAATCTGTTTTCCTCTTGTTTCCCCTCCCCCACAGTCAGTAGGATTTGCCTGAGTATTTATTTTCTAAAATACCACCACACTGGCAATGTGTTAGGATCAACCATGGAGCTCTGGCTCATTATTTGACTTTCCCTTCCTCCTCTACCTGCTGCCTCCCTCTCTTCCCTTAGAGATGCTGGCAAAGCCATCCACAAAGGGTAGTTTAGAAACAGCGTGGGTCCCCAAATCCCATTTTTAATGTGTGTGACATTGGTAGATTCTCATGTTGCCTTTTAGTGTTGAAGTATGTATTTGCCTTAGGAGTTTGGGTTTCATCCATTCTTAACTGGTATTACTTCCTGAAGGGACAGTCCCAAGTTTTCCTGATTTCTGTATTTTAAATGAGATTTTGCAAGTTCTGTGTCAACATATAACACTTAGCAATGATAAAATCATTCTGCTTTGATACTATTTTACCTTGAAATTATGTTATATTTCTATGGAATTTGATCATTTCAGTGTGTATTCTTTCTAATTTTTCTTTTCTGTTTCAGTTGTAGCAAGTTTAATCATCCTCCATTTGTCTGGGGCAACCAAGAAAGGAACAGGTGTGTTTCTTTAGAAAAATGCTAATGGAAGACCTCTAATTATTCTGTATTTTTCTATTTTCTTCATAATCTCAATATTCCAGAATATCTGAACCTTTTCTAGTGTGTATAATTGATTGGTTTTGAGTAAGACAACATTTAGAAATTAATTTACTAATGGATATTATAAGAATGTCCTATTTTTAGTATTATAGAAAATTGAATGATGGCTCTTTTAAATTTCTTTTTCTTTTACAGAAAAGCAAACCACCTCAGAAACACAGAAGTCAGTGCAGTGTGGGACTTGGACAAAACATGCAGAGGGAGGAATCTTTACCTCTCCCAATTATCCCAGCAAGTACCCCCCTGACCGGGAGTGCATCTACATCATAGAAGGTAGGGGAGGCAGTGCCAGAGCTAGAGAGAACACTATGCCAAACCCTGGCCATCTCTATGCTTTGGATGGACAGTATGCATATATACATTACAAAATTGATTTTTTAGATTGTGCACATAAACATCTCCGGGTGAATCAAATAACTGTAAAGTCTGGAATCAGCCTAATTATCGAAATTATTAGTGATGGGTTATGAACAAGCAAATTCTGGGAAATAAAAACAAATCCACAACTTCAGAGTGTATTTTGCAGTGGATTTAATTGATTTAGAGTTCCAAAGAAAGAGAGTGGATTCAAAGTTAGCATAATATTACCTTATATGTAACAGTTTGAGAAACTAATATTTTTAGTTTAATAATTATTAGAATAACCTATATACTTATTACTATTTTCTTTGATATCATAAAGCACAAAAAACACATTAATGTCAAAGATGAATCTAGAATCACATTTTCTAAACATCAGTCTTGAAAGCCAGTTACCTTATCTTGTGCTACCAAATGACATTATCACATTTTAAAGTCGAAGTCAGGATTCTAAATTATGATGCTTTCTTTCATCATTTGTTCCCAACTTGAAGGATAAACAGTCTGAAAAAGAGACCTTGTGGACATCTCTGTATGAAGTACAGTTTTGTAAAACATACGAACATTTTATCTAGTGATAGAAGCTTTTTTTTTTTTTTTAGACAGAATCTTGCTCTGTTGCCCGGGCAGAATGCCATGGCATCAACCTAGCTCACAGCAACCTCAAAGTCCTGAGCTCAAGTGATCCTCTTGCCTCAGCCTCCCTAGTAGCTAGGACTACAGGCGTGCACCACCACACCCGGCTAATTTTTTCTATTTTTAGTTGTCTGGCTGATTTTCTTTTTAATTTTAGTAGAGACAGGGTCTCTCTCTTGCTTAGGCTGGCCTGGAACTCCTGATCTCAAGCAATCCTCCTGTCTCCGCCTCCCATAGTGCTAGGGTTACAGGCATGAGCCACCAGCCACCGTGTGCCTGGCCAAAAGCTTTCAGTATTTTAAGTGTTAGCACCTTATTGACTAATACTTGCAAAGGCTCCACCAACACACACACAGACACACACAGACACACACACATCTGTACAGACAAAGCTACCTTAAAGAAAAAGATATGTGTGCTTTGTACCTACTTATAAATTAGAGACATCTCTATTTGATCCATCTTTCAAAGAAGCAGACATTCTGTTTAACTGACTTGAAGAATCTTTATAAATTATTCTTTTACTTTTTTGTAATTTTGGGGTGAAGTATCTTGTATTGAAGTTGAATTTAGCAAAGATACACCACACTATGGTAAGCTCTGATATTAAAAGGATAACGCTGAATAAAACTAAGGTCTGGAAGTTTTACTTTCTCTTATGAGTAATAGAAAAGGAAATTGATACTTTCTTTGCGGGACATATTCTGGGGACCATTCCCATTTCAGTAAACAATGTAAAGGGGCCCCAACATTACCAGAGCGTGGTTGAAACAAGGTGAGCAAAGAGGAGACTACAGGGAGGAAGAGGTGCTTACCTCCCTAGAACAGCATGTGCAGAAGTTCAGAGATACAGTATGATTTGGGACCTACATATAGGATTCCAGGGCTTCTGCATGGTATGAGAACAGGAGAGGAGGCTGAAGAGGTAGGCAGGTGCAGAAAAAAGAGTACCTGGCATTCCATCTGTCCACCCCATGCAAGTCTGGACATTATGTTATGGACAGTAAGGAACCATTGAAATAATTTGAGTAGAAAAATAATGTGAGATTTCGCTGAAGAAGTAACTTAAGGAAAATAACATACACTAAGAAACTACTGCAAACACCAGATAAATCACAGTAAAAACCTGAGCTAAAGAAGTAGCATCTGTGATGGACTAAATGACAGAAATGGAAGGTATTTAAGAAACTGAATCACGAATGGTTGCCAGTGAAGATGAGAGAACAGGGAATCCTAAGTCCTAACGCTTTTCGTTTGGTGACTTGTTAGATGGAATTGTCATGCCAGTAAAGGAATTCAGGTGGAAAAAGAGAATTTAAAGAAAAAATAACGTGTTAAATTTTGGTGTTTATGGAGATGTCTCATAAAGAGATTGGATATATGGCTCTTTAGTTCGGTAGAGAGATTTGTGTTGAAAAAATATCTATATGTGAGAGTGAGTGTGTGTGTGTGTCTCATAGGGATTATTGCTGAGGTTGTTAATATGAATAAAATTATCCAAAGAATTTGGAGCACGGTTTTCAACTCTTAAAAAAATACAGATGCCTGGGTCTGTCCCCAGGAATTCTGATTTAATTTATCTTAGATGGAGCCTCAGGCATCATTGTATTGTCACAGCCCTCAATGGGGATGCCAGGGTGTACTTGGTCTAAACTGAGAGGAAAGAGGACATAGACTAGATTTCTAGAAACTAACATGCAAGAGAGTAAGGAGCAAAGTAAGGGACTGAGAAGGAGAGCCGGAGAGTTGGGCAGGAGAATCAGGTGGAAGTTGCCACAGCAACTACAGTGGATGGAGTTTCAAAAAGCAGAAGTTTGCTGTCAAAGTTTTCACAGAGAAGAAAAATAAAATAAAAAGCGAGATGCATCTATTACATGAGGCAATTAAGAGCCTGTTAGTAACTTTAGGATGAGCACTCTTGTTGACATCGTGGTGGGTGTAGCCAGGTCCCAGTGCACGGAGCAGTGAGGCCGCTGGCGGGTGAGGGGCTTGGCGGATGATGGAACCCATGGTAAAAAGGCAATTACTTTCACTCTTTCTGTATATTCTTCTTTTCATGGGGCAAACTGTATATTTTTAGCTCTTAAACAGATACTCTATTCTGTAGGAAAAAGTACACTTAAAATATAAGAGAAAGGGGTATAAAATAATTGGTCAAGTTTCTAGAGGTATGACAGAGTGTGGTAAAGAATACATGTGGGGTCTCAGAAATGAAAAGGAGAGTCCCTTTATGAGTTTCAGGGGGTCTAAAAACTCCCTCAAATTGGAGGATATATTCTGTACCTATGTACACTATTCAGATAAAAGTTCCTACCTTCCTTGACGTGTCTAAAGATTCTCAGAGGATGAAACCTCTCTTAAAGGAGCCTGGGTTTTAGATCCAAGATAACGTAGAGGAAGTGTTAATGTGAAAGGCAGTCATGAGCTGAGAGATTTGAAGGTAAAGAAAATGTAACTTTAGGGATCTGGACTTAGATAGCTTCAAATGGTTTACATGTGCCATAATCATTCATTTTTTCTACAACTAGAACTATATGGCATGCTTATCTTAAAAAAGTTATTTCGCTATCTACTAAAATTCAGCTAGTGGGGCTCATATGCGGGTGGGTGGGTGTCTTTAACTTCAATGTGTTGGACCAAAGGAAAATGAATTGTCCACATATGATACCGTCTACCAAAAGCTGTAATGATAGCATTTCTCCCAAAGGAATATTGAAAGGTTTGTTCATCCATGTTGGGCAGAACATAAGGGACAATGAAAATGAAGGTATAAATAAATGAATTCATGTTAGATACCCATGTATTTCCTAATAGAGGAAAGAGGTGGGTGTCTTGTCAGTAGATGATAGAGAGATTTCTAAGTAAATTAGCAAGGGCTGTTCTCATTGCTTTACTTTTCTCCAGACATACATTATTGACGTCTAAAAGGATTATGCCACAATCAGAAATGGTTTGTTTCCTCATAAATTTTGATGCTGACTTATCGAAAAGGAGATAAACAAGGGAGATATATGCTATAGGAAAATAAAGCATGCAAATGGTGTATTTAATGCAAATACATAAATGGGTCCAGCTCTTTAAGCATTTTCCTTTTGTTTTTAGATTCATACTTTAGGGAGAAAATATAGATTTTCAGGTAGTTTCTTAGGCTACTTTCAAATTTGCAGATTTCAAAAAATTCATTGAAACTCCCTCAAAGCTATCATTACTGTGGATACTATATTTGTTGACCTTTGTGATATATATTAACCATGGACAAGAGTATGCCTGTCTTTTCTTGAAATAGTTATAAAGGTCTCTTTTTGGTGTGAAAAGAGTCAGAAACATTTTTATAAATTAAAAAATAACCTGTAAAATAATCTTATAACACGAATGGACTTTTAACCTATGGATCTTTAATTTTATATCTGGAGAGCATCAAGGTTATATTTTATTCCATAAGTCTCTAATTTCCAAGTCACTACGTATCTTAATTTTGCATAATTTGTTGACATCTCTGCATACAAGGGTTCACTTTTTAAGTCATCAAGGGCGATATTCAGTATATATTTAAGAACCTGTGAGACAGGGGCAGCCGCCTTCCAGAATGGCTGTTGATCACATGGGAAGCAGCCTCTGCTGTGCTAACTCTTAACTTTCAAGTGTCTGGAGGGGCTCTGTCCCTGAAGAGGGCCACATAGCAGAGAAGCACTCAGAGGGTTCCAGGCAACAGCTGTTTACTAACGAGGATAAATGTGTGTTGATATTTCAACAAATGTTACGGCCGTTCTGGAGTAAGCTGGCCAAATGTAAGTCTGGAGTGCCAGAATTTTGGGCTGGTTTGGATATGAGAGGGGAAGAATGGAAGAACATTAACGAATGCATTCATGTGGTGGTGTATGGGGTTGCTAGCCCCATAAGGCTCTTCTGCGATTCTTTAGAGAGCTATAAA
The DNA here is from genome assembly GCA_008086735.1 of Cheirogaleus medius. NCBI lineage: Eukaryota > Metazoa > Chordata > Mammalia > Primates > Cheirogaleidae > Cheirogaleus > Cheirogaleus medius. Next base: position 50,541,441 of record VBSM01003157.1, on the reverse strand, counting down.
GACACCTGTGTAAATAAATTCATTTATAATTTACTCAAAAATATTTTGGGGGAAATTCTTAATGACAAGTACTAAGTGCTGAGAAAAGAAGGTGACTAAGATATGGTTTTTATCTTTCGTGAATGATTTAAAGAGGAGGTAGATAAAGAAGAGTTAAATTGTACTTGTATCGATATTTGAGAAAGTGGGAAATATGGGCTGGTCTAAAGATAGAGTTCACAGCCAGTTAGTTGCTTACAGCCAGTTACAGGTCAAACTCCTTGTTCTACTCCTTTCCCCCTTCTCAGTACTGCACTTGACCAGTCTTAAAAAAAAAAAATAGGAACATACATAAAAGCTTGAAAGAGCATCCTGCCATAGACAACATGGCTTGTTGACGTGGTCCGAGCTTGGGTTGTCTGCGAGGTGAAAGACCCTGGAAGTAGGATATCTTTAAGGATAAGATACGTCAGGTGCATTGCAGAGGTTTAAACCTGAGAGTGATCAGATCTGCATCCTCCACAAATTGCTCTTAATGTCCTTGGATATGCACTTGGAGGTAATCAAGACACCTGACTGGGACTCGTTGAGTGGTTGTATAACTCTATGCCGAACAATTCTCAAGTGGTTTCTGATCTTAAACCTGGGTGTTCCATAAAATATAAGAAAAGACTCAGAAAAATGTCCCCGGAACTTTTAAACCTGAGTTGGCAGCTTTTCACAAACATACTGTGACTTGTTAGTTCTTCGTTAGACATCAAAGTGGTCATTTTATATCAGAATAATATTTTGTGCAACATCATCAGTTTTAAAGTTCACCCCTTAGACATTTTTATGAAAATGTTATCCCTTAGAATAGCAAGTACCATATGCTTTCTTTGTATTTCCATGCGTGTCATCTGCAAAGTTTGATAGGCGTACAAATAGAATCTGAAATAAAATCGGAAAAATCAACCTAAAGATTTAAGAAAAGGCCCTTCAGGCATAATCTTAAAAAGTCTTTTCTTCTTCACAGCTGCCCCAAGACAATGCATTGAACTTTACTTTGATGAAAAGTATTCTATTGAACCATCTTGGGAGTGCAAATTTGATCATATTGAAGTTCGAGATGGACCTTTTGGCTTTTCTCCAATAATTGGACGTTTCTGTGGACAACAAAATCCACCTGTAATAAAATCCAGTGGAAGATTTCTATGGATTAAATTTTTTGCTGATGGAGAGCTGGAATCTATGGGATTTTCAGCTCGATACAATTTCACACCTGGTAAGTAAGGGCTTTTTCTTTGTCTTTCTTTTTTTAAATCTGTGTCTTTTTCTTCCTGTTTTCTATCTTTATGGTATGAAATCTTTTGTAAGACATCATTATAACTTTTCAAAGAATTTTCAAGTTCTATTTAAAACCAAACCTACAACATGCTCCCTTTTCACTTCATGAATTCCGAAAGGAAAATTTCCTATTTTCCTTGAAACGTAGCCTACACTAGAGGTAAAGGGTAGTGACTTAGAGGCCTCCATGATTATCAGAAACACAGTCAGTTAAAAGGACTTCTATTATGCTGGATGTGCAATTAGAGAGACAGTCTGTAATGAGGAAACTAATTATACGTTGGATCCCAGTAAACTTGAAAAGGCAATTGCAGTATTATAAAATATATCAGTCAAAATGATCTTTGGAGAAGTTGAATAAAAAGTTTATTTGTTCTGAAAATTATCGTTTTTAAAGCAAATAGATCCTACTACAAAGTAGTCTGATCTCTTTATAGAAATACAAATACCTAAGAGTTTTGATGAAAGGAAAACTGAGACCTGTAGCAGCCAAATATTCATTTGCAAGGTCTTGTAGACACTATGTGCAATGATAAAATTATGCATCTATGTCAATTATACTTTTAACCTGCTAATAATAACACCGGTCTGTGATGTTGACTGGCTCACTTTATGAAGTTGCCATTCATCACAATAAAAATTGGTTATCACAGTTTTAAGCTACAAATGCCTCATAATCATCAATTTGAGATTTGATGAAAAGAAGTCATTATTTTAAATGAGAAAAATGATTCAAAAATGATTTATATATAAATGCCTATTTTTGGTCTGTATGTATTCTTTTACTTAGGTTATAACATGTAATATAAGAATTTGAAATATATGTAAAATTCATTGAAATTTCTATTCCGTGTTACAGACATAACATCAAAACAGGGCTTTGATACTCAGTTAAAAAACTAAAATTTTAAAAATGATTAATATAAGATTAATGATGACTTTCATTATGACATCATGGTGTGTGTTAAATTAATCAAATATTAACTGGATCATATGCATTAATCTTAAGCATTAGGAATGTTTTTATAATATCACTGAGGGATTGTGATTTTAATCATGCTTTGGTAATATCGGATTGCTCACAGAAATCATGGGTATTTCATGTGCCAGGATCAAACTAATTTGAGGTACTCCAAAAAAGTACAGGCATTAGCTTATTTTATCTGTCAGATTATTAGGCTAGAGTTGTAAATGGAAATGTCTTGTATTTGTTCTTAACTGATAATTTTGAATATAAACCGAAGCTAGAGACGGTGGAACATGGCAAGATCCAGGATTTTATACATTATATTTTAATTCTGCATTTGGTGATCATGAAAATGATGTCTCGGCTTTAAAATTATGGTTTCATAAAGAATGTAGGGTCAACTAATGTACTTTGTCAACATAAGCAATACTATCCACTTGTCTAGATCTACTTGAGATGACAGATGGTACAACTCAATCTGATCCTTTAGGTTTTGAAACCCTTTTGTTGTTGTTGTTGTTGTTTCCTAGGCATTGTTCTTTGCTCTTTGTTAATTTAGAGCCACCATACTTCATCTATAGAATGAGAAAGTTTCATTTCAAGGGACAAGTGAATCAGAAGCCAACTTGAGGAGATGGTTCCATGAAATTAGGATGAGTTAAGGATGGGCTGAGGCTTCTGTTTACACTTAGATCAACTAGAGTGAAGCCAGCAGGGAAACTTGGCATATGAGGAAAAAAACGGGACCATAAGAAGGAGACTTGTAAAACTTCCATGACAGTAAAAGTTGACGTTATATGGCCTGAGGCCACTGTCTGAGTAGCAGAACAATGTACAACTCATTCCATAAAGGGGCAGTACTGAGGAAGCCAATTAGTTATTGAAGTGGGAAAGGATTCCGTGATAATTTAGACTGCATTCATGGAATCTGGAGCCAGGCTGACATCGTCACTTTGGCTTAATTTTTATTTGGTGGTACGATTCAAGTGGCGACCTGGAGAAATTGAGGGTGGAAGAGTTTCTCAAGTCAACTTAATGATGTATGTTGTCAAGCATTGCTGGAATTGCCAGGCCACCCGAGTGGACTCACATTGGTGGTGAAGGTCTCCTAACAGGTCATCTCAGGCACCTGGTCTCCAGGACAGCTGGGAGGGGCACTGGCTTTGGAAACAGATCTGGCTTCCAGTTCTGGCTTCTTTTCCTTACACGCTGTAAACTTTGGGCATAGTTTTTAACATTCTCTGCCTCCATATTTTTAGTTGTAAAATAAGGATAATATTGACCACTTCACAGAATTGTTTGAAGATTAAGTCAACCAGTGCATATGTATGGAATTTTTGAGTGCCTGTAAGATTTCAACCATTCATAGCTATTATTTTTATTAATTTGATCATGCATTCTTTCAAAGAAAAGGGGACGTGGTATAGGAAATTGAGAGAACAAGTGTCCCAGATGGATTTTGTTTTTAATTCTAACCCTCTTTCCCCTGATTTTTTAAAGTAGATGCACAAAATTCATACCTATAGCATCTTACTTTTCCTTAGTTTAGGAAAGTTAGTTAGTTTAAATGGGCTTGGACTTCCAGGTGAGGGCTATAGTTATTTATGATGGCAGTCATAAAATATGTCAAGGCAGAAATAGCAGCAGCAAAGCCAGGTGGTCTTTATTATTTTCATGAATTTACCACAATCTGGAATCTAGATTTAATCTTATAGTCTCAGAAACTTGATGTCAACACATTGAGAGCATACCCATCTCTTAGGAATGAATCACCTTTGCCAACCTAGCAAGACTGAAGATACATATATACATAATGCATATAAATAAATACACATACATATATAGATTATACACACACACACACACACACACACTTTTTCAATAAGAATTCTTAGAATCACACAGCACAGTTTTTCCTGTAAGCAAACATACCTGGGTAGGCATATTATATCAGAAAGTTGTTTAGTGAGTGTGGAATCCACATACAACACTATATAACACACACATTTTATATCATCAAGCTAAGACCTAGTGATCCATCTCCATGGATCATTTCTTCCAAAGGAACTTTAGATCTCAAACTACCATAGGTTAGTTGCAGTCTCCAAGCTCCTGTTCCCATCTTAACCAGCACACTGACTGTGTAGACTTTTATCAACAAAATTATTTCTGTGTCCTAGTATCTGGGTCCCTGACTTTCTTTTCTACTGCACTTTAAAGAATGGCCTGGCTCTTGCTGTTCCTAGGAGTTATGCTTCCGAATTCCCGGTGATGTATGGAAACCAGCCAACCGGAGGTCATGCATGGCCATGGCGAGTGGGAGGGCAGAGATAGAGAAGATACCTCGGAAACTCACTTACAGGAGGCTCTTCTCTTTCTCCTGATATATTCCGATGATCCCTCAGTTTTTAGTTCACTGACAGATATTTTTAGATGCTGTGGCTTTACCCGCATCCACAATGCAGTGATGAATCACCTAGGATTATAGTCTGGCATGCATAAAAAGGATTTTGAGATTGAGCAATAGTCAGGGAGAAAGCAACCGGTTTAATTTCTGGGGTCTGCTAAGGGCATAAGTGACACTGGCAGAAAGGATATGGGACCCAGAACTCTGGTGCCAGCTCAGGGATGACGCCTGTAGTGACAAGCTCTCTTCTTCCTGTGTTAAGAAGTCTCCTCTCCCACACACTCTCCCACTTCCCAGAAGAGAGATGAGTGCAGAATCACTGACAATGACAAAAAATTACATGATGGAAAATTTGATAACAGACAATTCAATAAGAAAACATGTAAAAAACATATGAAAGCATTCACTGCAAGAGAATTATATTGTTTTCCCAGTTAAAAAGACATTTTTCTTTAAAATAATTTAAACCAAATTTATTATAGAAAAGCAAATAATCAGAAAATATTTTGTGATACAAGTAATTTGAACAATCCCGGAATATCATGAACACCAGGCTCATCAGAATAGTGTTCCTCGGCACCCTAGACAACGGTGGCAGAGGAGGAGAATGAGGATCGCAGGGGCCAAGGTGGAGATATGTTAAAAGTTGACTCAACTTCAGTGGTGATGCTTTAATTTTCGAAATGGATACTGTATTTTTGGTATTATGTGAGTAAGTAAATAAGATAAAAAATAAGATATACTACAGTTGATAATTTTAATGAATTTTTAGAAAGGGGAATATCATTTTTGCATGTTTCACAAATTTTTCTACTCAAACTAAGAATGCTTTTGGAGCAGAGTACAACATTTCCCTGCAGCCAGCTGCCTTCCTCCCTCAATTTTCTTTGCACTTGAAAATAGAAGGAGAAACACGTCACAGTTATCTACTGTACTCCTCAGTCCCATGGCCTTACCCGGGGATTTTATATTCAGTATTAAGAAAGAAAACATTCAGGATGTTCCATTCCTGGAGAAGTTAAACCTTCCAATCTCTTTAGTAACAGATATCTTTTGTTAGTCTTGTACTTTATTTCCTAATGGAGAGATTTTCTGCCATTTATAGAAACAGAATGAGACATTTATGGAATCTTCCTCTTTTGAGTATATTTTTTTCTGTACTAGTTTTATGAAGTGAAGTACACACAATGTACTGGAGATGTTTAACTTAAGGAATATACCTCAAAGTACCAAATAGGTGAGGACGTTGAGTTAGACATTGACACTGAAGTGAGTGGAGTTGTTAAATATGGTGAAATTATTATGATACTTTGTACGTAAATAGTAGCTTTCATCTGAGGAGCTCAAAATATTTTAGGGACTTTCTGACCAATTCCTAGCCTCCTCTCAAGTTCCATGTAGATTCACTTCAAAGGCAAAAGAAACAACACACGACAGTGCCGTGATTTAAATTCAGCTGTTTTAAAAACTTTCTATGCATATTAAATGAAATGTATTATTAAGGTAAGATACCCTTATGGATTTAATGTTATTTTAATTACTCAGTGTGATGTTTTTCTTTTTTTGGATCAGAAATATGAATGCATATGTGAGTATTAACCATATTGAAACTTCCTAAATTTTTTTAGCTAGATAATCAGAGTTCCAACAAAAAAAAAATGTTATTGTTTTTCAGCAACATAAGTTTAGTTCATATTTTGCACCAAAAGAAGAGAATAGAAATTTTTTAAAGCTAAGGTTCAAAGGACTTTGATTATATTTTTCACATGGAAATAAATGATTGAACAAATTTAGGTCAGTATGTGTTGTCTTTTAACTATTATGTTTACATTGTTAACTCAAAATATTCTCATTTCATCCCCAGCAAAAGTTCTCAAATGGAAAATGTAAGGAGCAAAATTACATTTTTTTTCTTGAGGAGTATTTTTCAAGAACTTAAATTAAAAACTTGATAGTCACTAACAAAATTATCGGTGTGTAATAGGTACTATTAAAGCTGTTCATGTGAGGTGATTCCTCGTCCCTGACTCCAGTCCACCCAGCCCCAGACTTGGCTGATCGGATTCATGTAGGAGAGGGCTCAGGAGAAGGCAGGAGGAATAAAGGGAGAGACAAAGATGCTGTTTGGTCTAGGTGGGTGTTCAGGAGAGAAGCTGAGAGTGGGAGAGAAAATTTCCAGGATTAGCTCCCATCTGTGCAGAGAATATTGAAAGCAGTAGCAAAGGAGAAGAAAGGCTTTTAAGAAGTTTCCTGTACAGAAAGAATGTCTTCCTCATCTTGTTTCCTGGAGAGGCAGAGAGAGAAAAGGGCTTAGGTGTGTTTATATTTATTTATCGGTTAGTTGCTGGACTGTATGTTTTGAATATGATTTGTCTGGGATTGGATCCCACGGGGCCCCAGATATAATTCCATATATTTTCTTTAGATCAGAAAGAGACCTTGAAATTTATCTTGTTCAACCTTTTTATTTAGAGATAAAGAAACCAGAAATCTAGAGAAAATGTGCTGCCCGGGTTCGTGAACTCTGTGTAGATACTAAACTTATGCTTGTTTATCAGTTATATAACCCTGTGCTGATACACCTTCCACAAAGTGTTGAGATTATGACTTTAATTACATCACATATTGCAAGTAATTTTAGTATAGTTATATTAAGAAATTTCATTAAGGGATAATACTATATCACTCACATTTCACCATTAACTGATGTATGAATTTAAAATGCACCTTTCCCACGTTGTCTGAAATGTCTTTCGGTTCACAATGAACAAAGAAACAATGGTTTTCCCCCTCTCCTTCTAGCTCTATTATAAAATTCTGCCTTCTCAACCCATCTGAGCCTCAAGTACATGATTCATTTCCTGTTATTCTCAAATATCTATTATTATTGACATGGTCTTTGTGTGTACAATGCTCTTATTAGTTGAAACTTGTGGCTCACATGTTAAATACTTACGGGAAGAACTTTAGTTTGTTTCTTCTAGCTCTACCACAGTTTTCCTTATTCCCTAATATGCATGTCTCTTTGGCTTTTTCTCGTGATGCTAGTTACTTCTTGTCACCTACCTCACCACCTCGCCTCCCGCCCCCAGGGATGTCGTATCCAGCTGTGCACATTAAAGACACTTAGTTGAGAGATGGGATGATTCCCTGGAGCAGGGCAACATCGAGAAGTAGGATTGTTTCCTAATTTATAAAAAGAGGTGCTGTGGGCTAGCAGAGGCCACGCCTTGATGAATCATGACATCACCTCTGTATCCAATCGTATCCTCGGATGACCAGCATCCAGCCTTCACTTACATTGTCTAAAGAAAAATGGCATCATTTGAAAAGAGGAACACTCAAGAAACTAGATAAAAACACAATAAAGAAATGATGCATACGTCCTATCTCCATTTTGGATTCTCATGTGCTTGAGTGTCTCTAGTCACTAGCCTTCTTGGTAAACTCTTCTCCTAAAAACCTCTAACAAACATTTAACGTATTATTGCATATTCAAAAAAAACCATGCTTCTCAAATTTTAAACCTCCTTTATATTTTGCCTGGGAAAATGTTATCATCTTTTCATTCTTTTAAACATTGCCTTTCATAACAGTTTGCAGACAGTTTGAGGCTTATTTTTATTTTATTCATGTACTGAATAAATCAAGAGATTATAGTAAAAATAACCCATAGTGTTTTGTTTTAACCAAAAATTTTTTGCTATTTTGAATTTGTATGCCATTATAAATATTAAGTATAACTCATGTTAATATTCTTAAAGTGAATACCCAGAATAATTTGGGTTCTACTAGACTGTATTAGCCATTTACATTTATTCAACAAATATCGATTGATCACTATGCTAACGTGATAGAAATACAGTATCTACAAGACTCTAGCTTCCATACAATGAGTTCAGCATCTATTAGAAGATAGAAGCCATGTGTCTAGAAGGCAGATAATGTGCTTCCTCCCAGACATCCATGTCTTAATCCCTGGAATCTATGAATATGTTAGGTTGTAAGGCAAAGGGGTGTTAAAGTAGCAAATTGTATTAGGGATGCTAATTGGCTGCCTTTATTAGAGGGAGATTATTTTGGATTTTCTGGGAGGGCCCAGTGTAATGACAAGGCTCCTTCAATGTGGAGCAAGGAGGCAAAAGAGTCAGGGTCAGGGTGATGTGATGTAAGAAAGACTCCAACCACCACTGCCAGCTTTGAGGATGAATGGAAGAGTCAACAAGCCAAAGAATATGGCAGCTTTTAGTAGCTCAAAAAGGCAAGGAGTGGATTCTCTTCTAGACCTTCCAATAAGGAACACAGTCCTGCCAACACCTTTATTTTAACCCAGTGAGACCCTTCCAGACTTCTGACATCAAGAACCATGAGATAACACATTTGTATTGTGTAAAGCCACTAAATCTGGGGTAATTTCTTGGAGAAACAATTACAAATACTAATTTTAGTTCCTAGAATTGGAATGCCGCTGTAAAGAATGCCTTAAAAATGAGTGAATAGTTTTGAAATTAGGCAGTGGGCAAAAGCTGGAAGAATTTTGAGAAGCATATTAGAAAAAAGTCTACATTGCCTTAAACACACTGTTAGTAAAAATATGGATGTTAATGACTGCCAGAAATGTCTCACAAGGAAGGCAGGGGCATAGTAAAGAAAACATTTGCATTACAGAATATCTAAATTGTCATAAACAGACTATTCGCAGAAATACGAAGGTTATAGGTGCTGATGATGATGGCCTAGCAGAAAATAAGGAACGTGTATTTGGAAACTGAAGGGAAGGATGTATTTGTTATGTTGAGTCAGAAAGCTTAGTAGAATTATATCCTGGAGTTATGTGGAAAGCAGAACTTTTAAGCAATTAACTTGGATATTTACCTTTAAGAAATTCACTGTCAATTGAAATTTAAGGGATCTTTGGATATGATTGGAAAAGCATGGCCCTAGAGAAAAAAATTGAGCTGGAGAACCTTTTGCTAATCCCCCAGAATGATCAAGAGGTCAGAGTAGTCAGTCTCATTTAAAAAGATTTTTGAAATAATTAAGAGTGTGACTCATAAATCTCAGCAGAAGCCAAAAATAGGATGAGATTACCTAGGAAAGATCTGTGAAGAAAACTCTGGGCTAATGGACTGAATCTCATGACACACACAGGAGATACACATGGTTCTTGAGAATTTTATATCAGCAGAAACACTGCCACCTTCACAGAGAGAGGATGAGGGCAAGAGGGTGGTCAGAACTTTCAAATTTGTGCAGGCAAGGAGCATGCTGCTATAATTACTCATATGGAAATATATGCTACATTTCATGAAAAATGAAGGCTGATTGGAAAGGCACAAGCTCCCAGCCCAGAGAATGGGGACTTGACCCCAGAAGGTAGAGTGGAGAATCACAGAAGATTATTTCCAGTCCTTGAAAACAAGTGGAATTTGTCAGCCGCATTTCAAAATTGCTAGGACATGGCGAATTTCTTTTTCCTGCTTTCTTTTTTTTTTCCATTCACTTTTTTTTTTGGCAGTAATATCTATAAATGCTATGCTATGCTATGCCTGCCCCACCATTGTGTTTTTGGAGCAGGTAACATGTTTCTTGAGTGTATAGGTTCGAAGATAAACTGTACCTCAGAGTGGACCATATATAGAGCCTCACTCATACCTTATTTGATGGTGTAGATATTGTGATGTGGGACTTTTGAGCTGATGGGATTTGGACTTTGAGTTGATGCTGTAATGGGTTGAGACTTCTGGGCAACATGAGATGGGATGAATGTGTTCTGTGTGTGGATGGATCTGAATCGTGATGGGTCAGAGGTCAGACTGTGATAGAAAGAAAAACTGACCCCCAAAGATGTATACATTCTTAAGTCTGGAACCAGTGACCATGTTATGTCCCATGACAAAAAGAGATTAAGGTCATGGTGGATGGAATGAGGTTGCTAATAAGTTGACTTTAAGATGGGAAGATTGTCCTGGTTTATTTGGGAAAGCCCGATGTAATCACAAGGGTCCTTCAACATAAAGCAGACAGGAGCAAGAGTCAGTCTCAAAATGACACAATGTGAGAAAGACTTCAGTGCTCATTGTTGGCTTTGAAGAGGCCCATGAGTCAAGGAAGTGGGCAGCCTCTTGAAGCTTGAAAAGGTCCCCCCACCTAGAGCCTCCAGTAAGGCACACAGCTCTGATAACACCTTGATTTTAACCCAGTGAGACACACTTCAGATATATCTCCAGCACTGTGTGATAACCACTTTGCATTATTGAAAGCCACTGAGTTTGTGGCAATTTGTTACAGGAGCAAAAGAAAATCAATATAGCATCCATCAAGGTAGATGTTCATATATGTCTTTTTATATCATTTGGTTTTATGTGAATGCCATCTTTATGCATAAATATGGTTAAAACCCCAACAAAATAACTTGCGATCCTTTCCAAGGATGTGCATGGGATGGTGGCATTTTTGTTTGTGGCAATAATAGCTATTTGTAGAACCTGGCACTCTTTAAGCCTCTGCCTCTTCATGGCATATCCGCCTGATGCGTTTGCTTCAAAAGAGCTATGCTGTCTGTTCCTGCTTGCTCAGTTGGCGAGTTGCCTACCATTCCACAGCTATGCTGACTTGCTTGAAATTCTGCTTCAGTATGTCCTTATGGCATTTTCCCTTTCCAGCTACTTTCAGATACCTCGCTTCAGCTAGACAAGCCCAGGAATTGCAGAGTGATTACAATACAGTATGACTGTTCACAATCGGCAGACCATGTACCCACGGAAGAACTATAGTTGACTTTTTTAAGCAGGAGGATATATTAGTCATAAATATGTCACTTCCATTCTGTTCTCTATTGATCATAACCCAAATCAGAAGGCTGTGCTATTCCCTGGGAACTTTTCTTCAGGAATCTGCACTTCAAAGCCCCAAGAGGTTTCTGTAACTGATTCAGAGAGAAATGCAGTGTAACAGGTATGATATGGAAATCTTCACTATTCATACCTTAAAACGTTCCCAGACCTCCACTGTGCTCACCCCTGCGGTCTGAAAGAAATGTGTATTTGCTTTAGAAGATTTGGCAGGTAAACAAAGTAGAATTTGTAGGGTGGTCAGTGGCTGTGCTGACGAGGTAGAATGGCACAGACGAGGGTTGCCATGGCAATAATAGGTAACATCTGAAATAGAGGGTTTCCGTAGGCACAAAAATGAATCGGCCTTGCAGAGATCTGCTGTTGTAAATAATTGGTTAACTGGTGAGAAAATTATTTCTAGCTTTTTTGCAGGCGCACATTACGTTCTTTTAATAATCATTCTTTGGGGAATATTTGCATCTCAATTTTAAATAAAAAGGAAATAATTATTTAAAAAAATAATACAAGCATGCTTATTTTCTGTTTACAACTGCTTTACTTTGACATCGCTTCCCCTCTGTCCATCTTATTTTTTATCCTTTTGGATTCTTTCACTTTCCCAAGCAGGGGCTTCACAGCGCTTTCCTTGACAACTCTTAAGCTGTGCATCCCCCACAGTCTCTGACTTGTTCCTTCTCCAGGCTCTGAATGCATATTACATTTTTTGACTCTGCTAGCCCTATTTTAAAATATTTTTTGGTCTGTTCCCACACTTTCTAGAAAAAAAAATCTAGATATAATTTCCAACTATTTATGAGCCCTCAATGTAGGAGAAATGTAGCAATTTTATGAGTAGATAGAACATTTAGTTTCCTATTAAAAATGCCCGTGTTGACATTTCTGTTCATTGCGCTAGACTTTTCACCTTTCCACTGTATAGCTTGAATTGAAAATAGCTTCTTTTTTGTCTAATGACAAATATTCTAATCTAGATCACAAAATAGTACACCATAAAACCCAACTTTCTGTTAATTTAAGGTAAAATGGTTATAAAAATATGGTTTGGTATGTTCTCATTATCTCACATTTCATGTGTGGTTTGGATAAAATATTGTTTTATGCCTTGCAGGAGGTACTCATGTTCTAGAAAAGTTCCTTAATGGTTTTGAGTAATTCTCACTGTAACTTATATTTTCTTCTCAGGAAAAAATATTACTCATCTTTTGAAGCCATAATTCACTGTACACATTCAACTAAAAATAATTTATTTTGACTTTTTTCTTTAAAATATACTAGATGACGCTTAGCTCCTTTCAAAGACAATATACCAAATCATTGCCATGGTCTATTCGTATATGTCTTCAGTTTTTCAACTTTGCATAAAGTCATTTACTATATTTCATAGCTTCATCTTATAGATGTATTTATATATGTATCATTATATCATATAATCTCGATATGATCGTTTCATTAAGCATAGTTAAACATAGACTACAGTGCTAGATTGTATGCTGTGAAATTCTGGCTTAGATACTTTCTTGCTATGTGACTTTGGGCAGCAGTGATTTACTTATTCTTACAAGGCTTGAGATTCCTCCTGAGAGAAGCATCTTCCAGGTACCATTACAGGTGTTTGCTACCTAATGATAAGGTGAAATTACTGACAGCACTTCACATGTGATCACATGAGATCACATGCAAATCTCTGATTCATTATTTCCTATGTTGATTCAACAACAAAGGGTTATTGACCCATAGTTAATCTAGACTGTACAATAAATACTGATATATGAAATGGTTGACATGCAGGATCTGCTTGAGGACCTTAGAGTGCATTTGGAGAAATAAATATCTATATCCATCTCAATGAGTGCCGTGGCATGTGCACAACGTCACGTTCACCCACAGGGGGGTGCAGGCCACACTTGGTGGAACATGAAGTCTGTACCTCTGCAGAGCTTCTGCGCAGCCCTCCCCGCATCCCCAGGATGGACGAGGTGTGCTCCTGTGCTCACTCAGCCGTAGCTCCCTCATGCTCTTGGGAGGTGCATTATCATAAAGTGCATTATCTTGCACTCCATGGACACTAAGCTTCCTATAAAAAAAGAAACTTTGGTTTTCATCTTTAAATTTCCAGTGTCTCAGTAGTGTTCAGCCACAGCTGATGCTTGATGAAATTTACTTAAATGACTACCTAATGAGTCAATGAATGAATAAATGAATAAACAAAGTTAAGTAATCAAGGCAAGTAGAATGAGTGAGGCGCCAGATATGAAAACAATTGGTAATGTGCTGCTGTGTGTCTTGTAGTCAAGACCATTTGGAAAGTAGGTGTGTGACTTTGAAAGGAGAGGGGGTGAGATCAGACTGAAGTAATAATCTGATTCAGATAATGAAGGGCTCTGTAAGCCATGCCAGTGATTCATACAGAATTTTAGGAGATGTGGGAAGTATATTAATATTTTAAATGGAAGAGTAACATTTGAGATCTTTATTGCAGGAGTGTGTTTTATCAGAATGTGGATGATAAATTGAGTAGAGAGAGAATAAACACATGGGAAAAATAAAACATTTAAAATACAAGTGAAATAATACAGGTAAGTATGGTTAGAACCGATATTAGAGTAGTCGTGTCTGTGGCGATGTAGTGAAAGAACAAATTTGGAATCAATAAAATTTAGTGGCAAATCAAGTATGTGTGTTGAGAAGGAGAAGCAGAAATGACTGTGGTTACTATCCTTCATGATGTGGTGATTGGGTATGCCATAACTTACTTTGGAGAATAAAACGATAGAAAATGCTATGTTTATTTTAAAGTGGTTGAAAGAGAAGTGCCAGTGAGATACTTTTGTGGGCATGTTAGCAATTTAGAGCTGAGGCAAGGAAGAGTGCCAGGAAAGATGAAGAAGTGAGCTTATTGGATGACTAAGAACAAACCGTCAACTAATGATGCCATCCACATATAAAGTAGAACATCGTATGGGTTTGAGCTAGTCCTCTTCTCTGAACAAATTAGAATACAAATTGTGTGTTTGGGAATTTTACATTTCATTCAGTCTTGGTCTCTTTCCTTACAGACAATTTTAGCAGGTTACCAGTTGGCATCGGTTTTTCTTTGGGGATAAGTTGACTCCAATAGTACACTTTTTTTTTTTGTAAGATAAGGGAAGAGTTTTTTTTTCGTCTCATGTTTGGAACCTTTTGTGAGTTATAGAGAGAACTAGCTTCATGAGACTCAATACAAAATATAAAAAGGAGCTTCCTTGGTGTATTTCTGAAAAGGACAAGTGTAGACATGAGCCATAATGCATATGAAATGACCAGGTCAATTGGTAATATGTGGTTTAATTTTCATCCTGTATAACTTTGGCATGCTTCATTTTAGGAATGACCTCATTTATTTTTACCTACTTTTGAAAATACCATAGCATCTCTATTATCAGGATGATTTCAGGTTTCCTGCAAGATTTGAAGAAATACATTTGGTCCAGCTTTAAAAAAAAAGAGGAAAGGTAGAGAAAAGAAAAGAGCCACTTCTTTCTCTTCATTATTTCCTTGTCATTCAGAAATATTTACTTTACTACTTTAACTGTTGTTCGATTCTCTCTGTTAGGATTTAATCTAATTGCAATTACAAGCTATAACACTGTAAAATACCAATATTATTTGCCATTGGCTATAATTTAGATAAGAAAGGGGAACTATTTTGGAAAGTATTCTGCTACATATTTTTAATATATTAACAAAAATGACTTCTTTCTTATCCAAAGCATTTGGTTTTATTAATTAGATAAAACTCTCTCTTCTAAGTTTCCCCATGAAATTGTCCAGTAGAATAATTTGTGATATATGCAGCCATTCAAAATTAATTTCAATGAAATAATGGTATAATTAGGCAGTGATTCTTGCTTTCTTAAAATCTCATTATAAAAAAATCCATCCTAATAAAAATAATGAATTATTGAGCCGGTATCAGAAGCTAAGTGTAGTTCAAAGAACTTTGCATGCATTATCTTCTTTGGTTTTTATAGCCTACCTATTTATTTTGTGCTCTAACACCTTTCATACAACATCAACATTTGTCCCTATATCATGATTTAAGAAAAATTTTCACCTACATTTAAAAAAATTTTTTTTCAAACAGAGTCTCACTCTGTTGCCCGGGCTACAGTGGCGTGGCATCAGCCTAGCTCACAGCAACCTCAAACTCCTGGGCTCAAGCAATCCTTCTGCCTCAGGCTCCCGAGTAGCTGGGACCACAGGCATGAGCCACCATGCCTGGCTAATTTCTTTTCTATACATTTTTAGTTGGGCAATTAATTTCTGTCTACTTTTTTAGTAGAGACAGAGTCTCGCTCTTGCTCAGGCTGGTTTCGAACTCCTGACTTTGAGCGATCTGCCCGCCTCGGCCTCCCAGAGTGTTACGATTACAGGCGTGAGCCACAGGGCCCGGCCTAAAAATCTTAATTATAGTAATTGCTTTCATCATTGTCATCATTGTCATCATCATATTAGTCAACAGCATTGGTAATCAATGTCAATAATAACAGTATCACTGCTTATATTTTATATCTTATACATCTATTTCAAATCCATGATGATATTTGTCATATATATTATAATGTATACTTGCCATAGAAAAGTGATTAATTCACTCACTCTATGTTGTCAACTAGTGGGAGAAAGTGAATAACAATTTCAAATGCTGAAATAATAATTGATTTTAGCCCTCTTCATTTTGAATATTTCCCCCCATGGGCACTACTCTATATTTCTGTGTATTTGTAAAAAAAAAATAATTTTGAAACGATGCTAAATTTACAAAAAACTTGCAAGTATAGTACAAATATCTTGCCTCCCTCTCAGGAAAATGTCCTGTATACATCTTATTTAATTGTTTTACTAAGTGGAGAAATAGTATCAATCAGCAGCTTTACTTTTTCATTAAACTTCAGAAATAGCTAAATGTCTTTTCTCTTAACCACATTTCCTGGACCTTGAATGTCAAAGTGGTACAAGTTCTTGGTTTAGTTGTTGCTGGCAGGTGGGAGCTCCACTGGACACAGTGGACGAAGGTATGCAGATCTGGGAAGTAAGATGTACCTGTACTCAAGCTACTTATGAAACCATACTGATATTAATGAAAAAAAAAAAAAGTCTTTCCAAGCTCATTTCTCATCTGCCAAGGCTAGTTATAATAACTGTTTCATCCAATTTTGCAAGGATTAAATAAGATAATATAAGTGCAACCTGTTTGAAAGGTTCGCTTACGGATTCCTCTCTCACCTTGGGCCTGTTTATAGACTGGTCTTGGAAACTATTTCATGTTGACACAATAAAAATTCAAATATAATAGGAAAGTCATTGATCCACAATGAAAATTTTACTAAAGGTTTAAGGATACGCGTTAGGTAATTGATTCAAATATCAAAAAGCAGATTTCCTAAATATTCTCTTTAAATATCTGCTTTCTTCCCAACCTTCAAATGCTCTCTTTCTCTCCCTCACTTCAAACTCTTCTCAGTCTGACCATCATCCTTGTGTCAGTCTTCTCCTCTTAATCCCCCCCCCATCTGTCCCTCTGAGGACTAAACCAACAGCTAGAATCCTGGCAACAGTTAAATAATGAACAACCGCTGTTCCTCAGGTTTATACTGCTCTTAGGGGTAAGGAAAGGACTCCCTCCTTTGGACATTACTTTAGTACAGTCTCTGAGACTGTATGAGTTAGCGGGCACTCTACAAAACATAGGTAAAAGCCCACCATTTAATTATTTGGCAGTCACCATTTACCTGTTCTACTTCATGTCTACTAAAATTTTCATTAGTATACTATTGTGATCATATCTACTGTCCATCACTCTGTCTGAATCCCTAAAACAAACACTGATCTTGCCAGGAAATTTACTTTACTTTAAACTTAAATTAACAGCATTCTTATATCTGTATTGTTGGTTAAATCTAAGAGCATAATTTCTAAGAAATTCTTTCTTTGTTCTGTCTTTTTTTTTTTAATCTCTTAATTTCCTGTTGGAGCAAATTCAAATTTCCTGTTGAGTTATATAATGCATAATTTATGGACAATTTCTCTAGGCCACTAGTGGACTTTCCAAGATTTTTATAAATCATCCTCAATAATTGTTCCCCTGTTGCTTGTATCATTGGAAGAATGATCCTTGAAATATGAAAAGCTTGACTGGCACATGACGATTTGTTTTTGGAGTGTTTGTTTGCCTTTAATTGGTACTCTGATGATATGTATGATGGTTTCAAGGTCTGTGTCAAACTACTGCATACATGGAGCAACTGGATGTTGCTATACTAAGAATGAGTGCTTCAGAGATACTCTGTTTTCCTGTGAGCATAGAAGGCAAACTAAGTCCAGCCAATAATGTTGGAGGATTGTGGTTAGCACATGGATAGCTCCCATTTTTGCATTTCTGCATTGTTGTCTGTCAGTAAAACCTCAGAATCTTATCCGGTGTCTCAGTCACACAGATATAGTTCTGAGCTAGTGTCCCCACTGGAGAATGGCTTTGTAATCCAGTCCTTACTGATCAGGAATTTTACCTAATGAAGAATTTTATCCACTCTAACTAGGGCAATCTGCATTTTAAGCAATGACTCACAAAGACTGAAAACCATGCTGGTTTCAAAGCAATGAAACAGGGAGGATATACTTCTAAGCCATGACAGGAACCATGGAGAGAGAAAAACAACCTTGAGAGCTTTGCAATATTCTTTAACTCACAGGGCACATGCATTCATTAGCCAAATGACCACGGAGTATCTGCTATGTGTTAGGTATTGGAAGTCATAGACACAAAGCCTGCCCCTGTCTTCTAGAAGTAGTAGACAAACAGGAAAGTATAATCATGGTAAATATAAGGGCTAGGGCTAATTAAAAGATGAAAATATGTATAAGAAAATTTCTCCAATGTGCTTGAACATTTGGACTACAGAAGAGGCTTTTTCCCCTTTTCTCTTCCTTTCATGCGGAAAACATTGCTCTGTTTACACTCTCTCTAAATATCCCTTAGCGGGAGAGTCTGTACCTTTTTGTAACAAAACCTACTGAAGTAGGAAATACGAAGGCATTTGAGGAGGGTTTATTTTTTAATTTCAGAATATTACGCAGGTACAAATGTTTAGGTTATATATATCGCTGTTGCCCCACCTGAGTCAGAGCTTCAAGCGTGTCCATCCCTCAGTGAGAGTTTTAATGAAATGAGGCAATGTTTCTCTCATCTCCTTCAAGGCCCATGGTCTGATGGGCCCTGAGTCAAGACCTTGACCAAATGACGTTTGGAGAGTCCTTCACCCAGTTAGACCTCCGTTTGTAACATAGAACTTGATGTCATCCAAGACTGGGCAGCTCTAACATTCTAAAATTGTGGGTCATTCACTGTTCCATTAACATTACTTTTAGAAAGATTGATCACTTGATATTTCAAAACAAAATTACGTTGTTTTCCCTGTGTTCCTATTTTATTGATGAGTCATTTGAATTTTGGAATAATTAAGGGGCTTGCGCACAGTGCTTATCACTAATACCTGAAAGACTTAATATCCAAACCCACTTTGTCTAACTCTAAACTCTTCATAGTTTCTTTTTACTCGTGTTGAGAGACAACAGATTCAGATTCTTCATTTCATACCTTCAGTAGAACTTCCCCTTGATGTCCAATTCTTAACAACTGCTCTGTGATAAGAAAACATTTATCATTTATTTTGTTTACTTTCTTTTGAAATTATAGTGACAGAAGTTTACCTTTGTTAAATGTCATGTGGTTGTGAATTCTTAGTGAAGCAGTAGGCAAGAAAGAATAACAACAGGCAAAATATCGGATCATTTAACCCCTAACACAACCCTGAAAGTTTAAGCATTATTATGCATATAACAGGGTGTAATTGTTCCTGTTGCCTTAAAATTCTGGTCAAAACTTTATAATTGAGAAAAGTAGCTTAAAATAAATCCCAACATTCTAAAGACAACTGTCAGATATAATTTAGTGACCAAGCTTGTGGTTCAAATCTCACCACTCATTTCCCAACAGTCAATAGTAAACTGAAAATTTAGGAAGTCTGAGAGTAGAAGACCCTTTCCCCTAGTTGTGGATTCTCTAAGAGATCCAATCTAGCGATTATGAGTTTCTGCAAGGAATGGAGCTAGGAACTTCCAGCACCAAGACACAGTGGAGCAATGCAGTGAGGGAGTTCATGGGCCTTCGAGTTTGGGAGCATTCAAGCAGAAGGAGAGGTGCTTGCTTCCCACTAGAAGAATTTCATTGGCTGGAGTGTGGATGCAGGACCCTGGCATGGCAGTCGAAGCGTGAGGGCGGCATTGAGTCAAGCCTGTACTCCTGCATCTCGGGATAGCAAGAGTGTGTCAGTTTCTTGTGAGCCAAGTGGTCGCTGCTGAAACCGTCTTAAAAGAACCTGCCCATCCAGGTGGTCTGAAAGGGAGATCAGACCTAGTGGTGTAACAAGAGTTGTCTCAAGACATCAGTTAAAGAGAATGGGTGAGGAGGAAAGAGTCCGAAGTGTTCACATAACTGTGTCCTCTAAGTGAAAAGCGTTTTGTAAATACCTGCCACTCACAGTGTATCCATTAAAAGTCAAGATTTGACTACAAATATCTTCAGCTAAATATACAAGTTTTGCTCCTTTTCCTTTAATCTCTTCCACAACCAGAAATTTGCAGAAGAGAAGAGGAGTAAGGGAAATAGGAAGAGGAAAGACAGGCTTGGCTCCTTTTTCCCTCTGTAGGTACCTGTCATAGAGGTATCTGCCATCGGGAATGGGGATGGGAAAGCGAGAAGGTTTTAACTGTTTAAATCAGATGTGCAGCTATTGGCTTTTAAACAGCTGAAATATCTGAAACTGAGTCTTAATGATTATAGCAAGATGTTTTTTTCTTTTTTTTTTTTTCCAGAATTAAAATGCTATAAAATCCCCCCAAGCTCTCATTGAAGGATAGGGAAAGGAAATACCACATCAACTAAAGCCCATAGTTGGAAATAAAGTAAGATTATTCTTCTTTGAACTCCATAGAGATAAGTTCAGTAAATCAATTACATATGTAGTTATATTCCTATATTAGAAATACGAAAATAGAAGCTTAGAAAAGTTAAGAAACTTTGGTGACCCAAAGATAACCACTTTGCAAATTATAGCAAAAATATTCAAATCCCATGCAGTCTGACCCTAAACATTTGCTTTTAACTTCTATGCAGTACTTCCTATGAAAATAAAAATGATTTAAATTTAGTTGTAGATATGTTCACAGTAAGAAAGAACATCATTTTGACTCAATTTTTATTTTACTGACTAATCCAAGGATTGTATATTCTTAAACCCAGACCACCTGCTATTCTCTTCTTTATCTCGCTGCACTTTCTATGGAAATTCAATTCTGAGTTCAGAGCTACTTATCAGGAATTCCCTAGATGTACTCGACGCATTTTATTTATGATCTAAAAACTTGAACTCATTAACTCCATATCCCCAAATGAGCACCACATACTGAAAAATACCCATAGGCCCAAGTCTTCCCCATGTTCTATTTATCATTGATCAATAGCACAATGTGCACCCAGAAATTCAAATCCGCATCCTATGAAACGTTTCATTTCTTTTTTTCCTTCTAATCTTCAATTGTTCACTGAGTCCTGCTAAATATACATCCTAAAACTTCTTATGTGCTTTTCCCCTCTCCTTTCCTGCTGACCACACATTTGTTCTGGGCCTTCGTGTGTCACCTGGCTTAATGTAATCGCTATTTCCTCTCTTCCAAATACATTTCCCATTTTGATTTAACAGAGTTATATCAGAGTTATATGAAACAAAAATCTTATTGTATCCGCCCTCTGATTAAAAACCACTCAGTAGGACTGCAAACTACTACAACCTCTGTGGAAAGCAGTATGGAGATTCCTCAAAGAGCTACAAGTAGAACTACCATTTGATCCAGCAATCCCTTTACTGGGTATCTACCGAAACAAAAAAAAGACATTCTATAAAAAGACATCTGCACTCAAATGTTTATAGCAGCACAATTCACAATTGCAAAGATGTGGAAACAACTCAAGTGCCCATCAATACATGAGTGGTTTAATAAAATGTGGTGTATGTATACCATGGAGTTCTACTCAGCCATAAAAAAACAATGGTGAACTAGCACCTCTTGTATTATCCTGGATGGGACTGGAGCCCATCCTTTGAAGTGAAGTATCACAAGAATAGAAAAACAAACACCACATGTGCTCACCATTAAATTGGTATTAATCGATCAACACTTATGTGCACATATGGAAATAACATTAATCAGGTGTCGGACGGGGGGAGGAGGGGATGGTTATATACACACCTAATGGGTGTGGTGTGTACAGTCTGTCACATGGGCACACTTGTAGCTCTGATTCTGACAGTGCAAAGGCAATATATGTAGCCAAAGCATTTGTGCCCCTGTAATACTCTGAAATAATGATAATAAAAAACACTCAGTAGCTTAGTATACCATTTCTTATCATAGCAATCAAAGGCCTTAACGGTCTGATCCCTGTCTACGACATCCTGCCTTCCTCCACCACCCTCCTTCTGACACAAGACCTCCGTTCACGCAAAACTATTTGCAATTGAAATGTTTTGCATGTGTTTCTCTTGCCAGAAATGTCTTTGTCAACTCACGCGTTCATTAATCAAATACATATTGTACACTTGCTCTGTGTACGGAGCACTGGGAACACAGTGACAATCTAGACAAATGTGAACCTTCGTCTTAAGCACCTTAAACATCTAATTACAAATATTAAATAACATATTTAGACCATTACTTACGATTAAAATTGCCGTAAGTAAGCGGGATCGAGGAGAAGAAGAGAATGTTACGAAGAGAATATGACGTGGGAAGCTGACCTAGTTTACGAGATAAAGATAAGACTTTCCTGAAAAAGAGACTTTGAGAGGAGGTCGATAGGGCAGTGGAACTCAGCTATGCAGAGGAACTGTGGATCCTGGGCTGGCAGAGAAAGGAGGAGCGTTCTACATAGTGGGAAGCCTCCATGGCAGCTCGCAGGTGCGAAACAGCAGGCCACAGGTAGGCACTAAAAGAAGGCAGTGTGGCTACAGCTACAGCTAAAATAGAGGTAGCGGGAGACGGTCTACTTGAGAAATTCTTATTTACTTGTGTGAATTATCCCTGAATGCTGCCCCCTTACTCATTCCTTGCCTTTTATCCCTTCCCTGCTCCTGTCTCAAGGTGGAGAATCACGCCCTCTTCTTAGTGCTCTCACCGTCACGTACATACACCTCTCTCGTCGCTCTCTCACATTGCACTGCAATTATCTGTTTACGTATTTCTTTTCCTCTCACTCCACTGTGAGCTTTCTAAGGAAGCAACCGTGAGTCATGTTTGTGTTCCAAACATTAGCCATAGTGTCAACATATGGAAGCATATACTTCGAGTATTATCCTCTCACCCATTTATTTCTCAGCCTACTGTTGTTTTCACTCTTGTGTCCCATTTCTTCCTCAAATTTGAAAACGTCAGTATTTCTTTGTGAGAAAGTTTTTGTCTTCCTTCATCATTTCATACTGGGGATAATAGTACTGCCAACGTCCAGTCCACCAAAGGATAGGCTGTGTGTTATCCGTCCTTATTCCCTCTCCCTGAACCCCACATCCTTCAGAAAGGCTTTCTAGTTATTTCTGGCATCTCTGCCATACGTTTCCACCTCAGCACTGAGTTCAAGCCTTCCTCATTTCTTACCGTGTTTCCCCAAAAATAAGACCTACCCATAAAATAAGCCCTAGCAGGATTTCTAAGCATTTGCACAATATAAGCCCTACCCTGAAAATAAGACCTAGCGATGGGCGTGGCTACGCAGGGTATCTGCACAACCCATGCATTTTGTGGCGGAGCGGTAAAGACGACGAGCAGCCCTTCTCATCTGCCCCGTCGTGACAGCTACTATCCCAGAGGTGACCAGAAAGGTGAGGGCAGTGCCACCAACAAGGTCAGCTCCCCCTGTCAGGTCCCGGCCATCCTGTGCTTGCTGCAAGCTGGGCTTTGAGGGGAAAATAACACATCCCCTGAAAATAAGCCCTATGGTGTCTTTTTGAGGAAAAATAAATATAAGACCCTGTCTTATTTTCGGGGAAACATAGTACCTGGGTTACTAGGAGAGATTTTTAACTGTGTTCCTACTTCAGAATTGATCCTCCCACATTATCCAAACTTCTGTGAAAATGGACTCCCTAAAATTCACATCTATTATGATACTGATCTAATTAAACTTCTTTATTGACTTCTCTTTGCCTCTAGAATAAAATATAAACTCCTTAGCAGGACATACCGAGTGTTTCGTGATCTTCTCCTTCTCCATCACCTCATCTCTGGATGCCCCAGTGCCTAGAATTTTGATTTAAAGCCGTCTTGAAAACACCCCCAGCTCCTGATGCACCATAATTTGTGTCCCTAAAAATGCTGTTTCCTCCATCTTTCCAGAGAAAGTTCTTCACTTTCTTGCATTTTGCAGTGTCTAACTCCTGTCGAAAAACTCAGGGGAAGGTCCCTCTCCTCCAGGGCTTCTTCCCTCACCAGCCTCCCATGTGAACTACATCTTGTTCTTATCCTTGCATCGCGATCTTATTTTTATTAAAACAATGTTGGTGGTAAACTCAGCCCCTCCCCAATATGTCATGAGTTCTTAAGGCCAGAAATTTTGCTTTGCTTTTTTTATTGCCAGTGCCTGGGAATTACCACAGATTTAACATATTTTTGTTAAAACAATGAAATGGTAAAAAGCTGTTATTCCTCCATTCAGTGAGAAGGTTGGAGATGACTTAAGGACCCAAAATAAATACACAAGTGAATTAATTAATTATAACACATGAATTTCCTGTAGCTCCAACAACATTATGATCTGAACAGCAATATTGTTTAATAGACTACAACAATATCTTTACTACTTTTATATTATTTATAAAATACTTAATATTCTAATAGTTGATTAACTTTTTAAAATATCGCATAATTTAAGAATGGAAATGGTGCCTGGGCCCAAATATATTTTTCTGTGTTTTGTTTTTCTTTGAAAATTTAGTGAGACATTCTCTACTCCCTTCACCAAATCCAAGCTGTCTAGTTCCTGAGCCTCTTCCTATTTAATGTCTCTTTTCCTTTCTTTCTAAAAAGTGACAGATTATAGATTTGTCATAGTTATTTCTGTCAACATTATTGTTACTGTAGGGACAGTCAGTATTATTATCATTGTAGGGATATAGTTAAAACTTATTTTACACTATAATAATATTTTACAGTATACTAATATATGCATATAAGTATAGTATTTTATTAAAATATTAAACAAAAAGATTGTTAGAAGTTCTAAACACCACACCATTGACTTTAAACAGAGGGTCTTCCAAGACAATAAGGCAGGAAACACAACTAAGTCTTTCTTTAAACAGTGAAATGAATATAAGTATCTAAATGAAAATATATCCATCTCTTGAAAAATTGGGTATTAGAATGTTAGATTCACTATGGACCTGCTAAGTTTAACATGCAGATGTTATAGTAGTAGAAGTCATAAATATGAAAATATATCTTTTTAGAAAAGCAAATTGAATTATTTGATGAGAGATATAATGTTTTGTGGCTATGCTGAAATAGCTGCTAATATTTTGGTGCAAGGACAAATTTGTTTGGACTCCCAAACAAATCCTTAAACTTTCAGTTCTTAAAAGTTGGAAGAATTGTGTATGGCATATAATTCATGCCACCCACAGGCCATATCCTCTTCCTGGCTCTCACCCCAGTCCTGACCCTGAGAGGATGAGCGACCAGGTGGGCTTGTGGATGGGGTCAGGATGATGTGAGAGTCAGAAATATGTCATGCATCAGTGAGGGTGGGAGAGACAGTAATGGTGAAATAACTCAATTATTAAACCAATTTTCCTTGAGAACTATTATGTTGCAAGAACAGTTCAAAACAAGAGCAAATAGTAGTAAAAAATATAGAGCATATAGCTTTAGTAGCAGATGCAATGTCAAACCATTAGAATAAAGTGTGTGAGTGTCGCGATGGAGAAAATGGGGTGATATTGGAGAATTCAGTAAAGAATCCAACCATCTAGAGGCCGGAGAAAGTCTCCCTGAAATATTAACATTAAGATACAGATCTGAAGGAGGAGGTTGTAGCCAGGTGAAGAACTTAAGTATCAGAAACATCTGAAAACCTTAAGTGTCAGAAATGTCTATGACTCAAACAGCTCAACAATGAAAAATGGTAAACTCATATTTTGGGAAAGCTATTTTATATGGACACATAAACATGCAGATGGTTCAAAGTTTCCTATGTTGGATTTCAGTTTCCAGTTCTGCTGATGATTACAAAGAATTTGGATGGTTTCTTTATATATATTGCATTTAAGTTGAGTTCACAAAAGTAATAGATTTGTAGAGCTGTATGGAGGCTTAGAATTTAACTCCTTAATTTTTCCCCTATTTCTCAGTTGAGTGCTGAAGATAGGAAGAGCATTAAAGAAGACACTTTCGTAACATTCTAAAATGTCATCAATTTTGGAAATAACAGCTTCAGTTCAAAACCATATAAATTATGGGACAGTTTTTTCTAGGGTTCATGTATCTGTTCAGAAACCATGATTATGATTAATTGCTACATAAATCTGTGTGTTATTATCTAACATAGTCTATATTTATGTGGAAATGGTGAGTATTAAATACTATAGACTTGTCATAAGGTGACAGGTACTTAATGATTATGAATTGATGACCAGGGAAAATAAAATAGATTAGATTAATAACAATTATTTTCATTAACCCTTGTGCAAACCATTTAAGAGCATTTTTAACTCTTGCTCCTTTTTATTCAAATTTCAACCTACCAGAATTATAACTACACATTTACAAAAATAGAATAAAATAGTATCACTTTTTAGTAAATACACACCAATATTAAAAACAGCTTTTTTTACACTACTGTATATGTGGAAATATGCATTTAACCCCAACACTATAAAGTTTATATTAAAAGCTGAATTTTAATAAACCATCCTTCTGTCTCTCTATTGCTATTATAATAGCCTGTATAAATAAGAGCGGCAGGCAGAATACATTAGGTTCGTCTAGTCACACATCAATTCCTTAGATGACACTAAGAAGCCAGAAAATGTTGTATAACAGGATTTATAAACATCAATGGCCAGATGTTACCTAGAAGCTCAAGAGATAGAGTTGTGAGATCTGCTTATTGCAGTGTATGGGTTAATAAAAGTCTAAAGGAGACTACTTGGCTATTTCCTAATTCTTTTGCATTATAATTCAGAAGTGGCTCTTCCTGAAAGATATATGTAGGTAAATAAAATCTGAAGTGTTTATATTGCCCAGAAAGAAATCTGATCCATATGAATGTAATGCAAATTACTCATTTCAGACTTGAGATTTATTAGCTGTGAAAACAATAATGTTTTTCCTAAAAATATATTGAGTCATACTAAAATTTTTAGAATGCTGTGAAAGAATTGTTTATAAATTTTGGGAATGAAAATTTTATTTTACTTTCTAAGAATTACAAAGTATTTTATATCACCTCCAAATTTAAGAATTTAGAAATTGGAGAGCTAGCAGGAATGTTAAATCTACCATCTAATTCATCTATCAGGTATTCATTTACTCATGTGCTAAACACTGGAGGTAACAAATAAAATAGACTCAGATTCTGCTTATATTCTATTTAGGGAGTTAGTTCAATGTTATATATGTCACAATAAGGTAAATGTATCATTTTAAAGAAGTAAGGGACCTTTAACTTAAACTGACCCACACTATATAGCAATACTTTCAAGAGATAACATCAAAGCTGATCTTGAAGCACTTAGAAGACCTAGCTAGAAGGCAGGTGTGAAAGGGCCTTTTAGGCTGTGAGGCTACAATGCCAAAGACAGAAATATTAGTATTACTTCTCCACTAGAAATAAAGGCTATGTACAGAGATATAATGAGTTATATTTAGAAGAGTTCTCCAAGATGAATGCCAGTGTTTGGTATGCTAGCATAATTGAGTGTAGCCTTGAAACAGTGGAAACCACCCAATATTTTATGTATGAAAATTATCACATTTGAGACATAGAAACACCATTGGATGACAAGATAGAAGGTAAATTGGGACAGGATGGAATTGTTGATGAGTTGAAAAGCTGTAAAAGGTGTCCAGGTGAAGTAATATAAGTGCTAGTGGTAGCACTGTCTATGACCAGGGAGATGCAGCCTCAGAGTTACGCAGATGTTAGAATTTATAGCGTATGCTGATCGTGTGAGAGGAGAAGAGACAGTGAGTTACGTTGGGACATATTTCATTTGAGGTACCTTTGAGATACAGAAGTGAAGTAACCCAGTATCTTTTGTCATCTGGCACACCAGACTGTAATTCTACTAAGAAATAGATCATTTTAATTCATTGTTGTGGCTTCACTTGTTGAATAGAATTTTAAATTATAAGAAAGATGTGGTCTGTGGAATCAAATGTGTTAGTCATGGGCATGGAGGTGGTAGTAGAAATCATGGGTGTGGAAGGCATTGCTCAGCAAAGAAATATCAAGAAGAATAAAGTAGGTGTTCTGGCAAAGGAATAGACAGGCTGTTGTTTGGGAAGCCTAAAATAAATGCTGAAATATGTAGCCAGCAGGGCAAGGTGAGCTTAAGGTGGTGGGCTGAGGGTCCTGAAAACCAAGAAGACAGATATACTTAAGTTGAGTTATTTACTGATTTGTAAAATAGAATACTATTACCAAGAAGATACTGCAACCAAAAGGAGCAATTGATAATCCTATCAAGTGCAACTTTCCCGGGGTGGTAAAAATTCAGAGCGCAGAGAACAAAATTGGGAATAAGTCTGAGCAGCTGGAGCCTAT
This sequence comes from Cheirogaleus medius, assembly GCA_008086735.1. NCBI lineage: Eukaryota > Metazoa > Chordata > Mammalia > Primates > Cheirogaleidae > Cheirogaleus > Cheirogaleus medius. The sequence goes on along the minus strand of VBSM01003157.1, from coordinate 50,512,990 downwards.
GGGTATAGAAGAATCTTTCAAGAACCTTGTCTGGTGAAAGGAATCATGTGAAGGAAGGATTAAGAAAGAGTGGGTTGTGAATTTAGAGAACCACGCAGGGTCAACAAGGGCTCTATAAAGTTCATCTTTTGTCGCTTCATTATTCAAGACATGGTTCTACTAGGAACCAGCCTTGAGGCAGGTTTTCCTATGCTGTGCCTCCTGGAACATGCTGGCAATCACATATGGCAATCACATATGCATCACATGTGTTCATTGAGGAATTGTAAGCCAACCCTCAGCCCTCAGCCCTCATGATCTTTATTTTTGTCACTTCTTATTTGTTGCTTGGACTCCTAGTTTAGATGCCCCAGTTCCTCTCAAAGCCCAACAAAGATGATATACCACGATGGTTTTCTGAAAGCACTCGTGGACATCCTGATGTCGCTGAAGTTCAGGCCTCCCTGCCAACCCCAGGTTCTGGTGTTTGGGCGCTGTCCAGGGTGCTGACTGTGTGGACGCAGACGCGACAGCCTTTGCCGATTTCAGCAGCACTGCTCCCACTCTCGCCAGCCTGCACCGGGACAGCACTGCTGCTCCTGCCTCACGTGAGGGCTGCCTCCTCGCCCACGCTGCCGCTTCCTCAGTTCTGTGGACGGATTCTGCACACAATACTGTGTGATGATAAAGCCTTAGGTCTTTTAATACTTTTCTTGTTTCAGCCACATGTATATATCTGAGGACTGAATTGAGGCAGTCTCAGAGACACACACTATGATCTGCTCCAAATCACCTTCTCTTGAACCTGTTTTTGTACAACCAAAAGTCTGTATCTTTTCTTTTTCTGTGTGTGGGTTTATTATTTTCCATTTGGATACACTTTAAATACATTCAGTACTGTTTCAACCTACCTAGGTCAATACTAGGGAAATGCTGATTTGTCTCAAAGCAGGATAAGACCATACTCATACCTATATATGGGAGTGTTGTAACTAGGGGCACACTGAGGTGACAGAAAAGTAAAGCAAGACCAACACTGTCTTATGTTCTCAGCTAAGAGCACCAGTGTGAACACTGTACCCCCCTCAGTTTGAAGGGTAACCCTCAAAACATTATTTTGTTATCTAGAATTTTTATTCTCTTATCATTCTATATTCTTTCAGTCTACTTTTTGACAAGGGAGCAACAAATCAGCTTATATTCCAAAAATTAAACATATACTAGGGTAAATCAAACATAGAGCTATTTTAACAGCTAAAGTGGAACCTAGATGTGAAAATATACATTTAAATTCCAGAGTGAACCATATCAAGTGCATCAGAGCGAAGGTGCTAGGATTGTGAAAATACAGCCGTAACAATGATAACAATGATAATTAGTATCATAATATCATTTAGTCAATAGTTGGAATATCCGGGGTATTTTTGTGCCTTTATTGTTTTGTTAAAAAGTTGAGAATCAGCTTGTCGGGTTCCAATAAGAAAATCACTACTGGAATTTTGGTTGGTCTATACATCAACTTGAGGAGAGCTAGCATTTTTAATATTTTGAGTCTTATATTTTATGAACAAGGTAAATGATGTGAGTCTTCATTTATTTAGGTCTTATCTAATGCCTTTCACTATCATTCAGTTCTAAGTCTTTTAAAATTCCTTCTTTTTTCCATTTTTTCTTTATAATGATTGTGTTTTTAAATTTCTAAATGAAATTCATTTATTTTTGTCATGTAATCAGAATTGTGGAATGCTCTTTCTTACCATTCCATTTGGTCACTGGTCTTTCTTGCATTTGAGGCTTTTCGTAGATAATTTGGTTTCTTTTTAAACTACATTCTTAAAATTTTCTTTAGAAAAGTTCTCTTGGAGATAAAATCCTTTAGTGTTTACTTACTCTGTAAATGTCTTTATTTCCCCTTCATCCTTGATAAATTGTTTTGCTGACTGACAATTCTAGGTTGACAGGTATTTTTTCCCAGCTCTTAGTAGACATTATTTGACTGTCGGTTGGCTTATGTTTTTGCCATTGAAATAAGTGCAATCATCCTAACTGTCATTTCCTTTAATTGACGTGGCTTTTCTCTCTGTGCCTTCAAGATTTTATCTTCATCTTCTGTGTTTAGCAATTCCATTGCCATGTATCTATGTATGGATATCTTTTTGTTTATTTCCTTTGTGGAATATATCATTCCTTCAGAACAGAGGCTACAGATTCTTACCCACGTCTTTAAAGTTTGTAGCTATTATTTCTTTGAATATTGCCAATTTTCAATTATATTCTTTAACAAAATTTTAATGAAAATGCCACTTTTAATCTCTTTGCTTCTTATAGTTTCTTATTGTATACTTATTTTTGTAATTTTTTTCAAAACATTGCACATATACCTACAGAAACTATTCTATATTTGACAACTGCAAACTCTAGGATAAATTGTATGTCATTTCTGCTGGCTGTCATATATAGAGAGCCTTTTTGTGAGCTTTTGATTTGCTCTTTTAATCTGTTGCTATTACATAGAATAGTGCTGGGAAACATTTCTAAATATGTTTTTTTCTGCTTTTGCTTTGTTTCTGCAAGTAGCAAATGATACCATCTAACAAAAACCACTTCAACACCTCTCAGATGTTTTTGATGCAGAAAAGATCCCCAAGCCAAGCATCTTTTTTCAGTTCTTTCCCAAAGTTCAATATTACCACAGAAGTTTTGCTATAGGAATCATGCATCACCAGGCAACCCTCCCTTTCAGCCTGCCCAAACATTCTGGACAATTTTTTGAACCTTTGTTTCTAAAAACATTCTCCTGCTCTGGGCCTGGTTGCCAGGTGTTTTTCTCCCAGCTACTCCAGGTCCTTCTGGCTTAGGCTACAACCATATGGTCTGGTGTTCAGCTTATGGTTACCTGGTTGTTTGGGTCTGGGGGTTTATCATGCAGCAGTGAGATCAGGGAGGCCACCATGAGTGTGACTATAAGGGGACTATTGATGGGGAAGTGTGTATGAGTGTGTGTGTGTGTGTGTGTGTGTGTGTGTAGCTTCCTACTCATTCATGTTACAAGAAGTCCTCAGATTTTTTCAAATAATGATTTTACTGTGAATATACAAAACATACAGTAGATATAGGGAAAAAATATAAAACTCAGCAAACCCACTACTGAGCCTTTACAAATATTAGAAGGTTACAATTAAATAGGCGTAACTTATAAATTTGAGAAAGAAACATTAGATATGGCAGGACAGTTCTCTGGGTGGCCTTGGATAGACCCAGGTTTCCCCCCTTTCTCACTGTAGTTTTCAAGAATAACTGTAGAGTGTGTTGGGAACACAGCATCTTGAGATAAGGGTGACTGGCCAGAACAGTCTGGTCTGTGTTCCAGTCTCCTCTAGAAACAGGTTGTCCTTCAAGGCTTTGCACTGGTGTGTCCTGTTTCACTGAGGCTGTAACCCCCAGGGTGGGCTGCCTTCTGGGGTCACTCAGTGTGGTGCAAGTGGGGGCACTTGAAGATGAGATTCTATTCAAGTCATGCAGTGTCATCAGTCCCAGGAGACCACTCACCCTGAATCCTGGGCTTCCACTGTTGCTGGAAGCCTATCTGGAGGTCATAAACTCCCTTCTTGTAGCTTGCTGTTTTCAAACATGCTCTTTTCCAGCAGGCTCAGAAAAGCCAAGCTGGTGTCCAGTGCACAGTGAACCTGCTTCACAGGCACATAGAAATGCATTCTATAGTTTCCGAGGCATCACATAATTAAACGGGAATACAAGAATTTTTATCAATGTAACTGAAGTCAAGAAAAGAGATAAAAGGCAAGGTGAAAAAAAAAGATAATGTAAGAAAAACACAGAATATAAGGGTAAACGTAACCAATAAATATAAATGTAAACAGAGTAAATCTACCACTTAAAAACCATGAGAAATGGATTACATTAAGGAAAATATCCAGCAACTTAGTATTTATAAAAAATACAGTTGAAAGTAAAACATACATACACACGTGCAGAAAGGTTGAAAAATAAGAAATATATACGGAGAGGTACTAAAGAAAAAATCTGCTACAAGTAAAATTAATATCAGGACAATTAGTATTTGGAATAAAAAGATATTTAATAAGGAAGTAACTACATAATGGTAATAAGAACATTTTCAAATAAAATAAGCCATTAGATGTCAACAATATACTTTTAAAATATATTAATTAAAAACAGATATTTAAAGCAAGAAATTAGCAAACCACAATAATTATGGAAAATTTGTGACTTCCCTTGGTATGGTTTTACACAAATAAAAGTAAGTTAGCATATAAAAGACATCAAAAAGACAACTAGTATGTTTGATCTAACAAATATGTTTACAACTCTGCACTCAATAATGAGAGTATCTATTATTTTCAAGAATACACAAAATATTTGCAAAATTTTACCACATGTATGTCACAAGGAAGATCTTAACACTTCCTAAGTAATCTAGTGATTTATATAGCATTTTATATATTAAATGGGATCAATAAGATGATTGTTAAAAATCCTGTTCGAAAACTTAAAATTTCACTTTAAGATTAAGTAGTTACAAGAAGGAACCAGGATGAAAATGACAATGTAATCAGAGCTTCATGCTAATGAAAGTGTTAGCAAAGCTCTGTATAACACATTCTGGCTTATACCCAAAGTAGCTACCTAAACACAACTGTTGATAAATGATCAAAAGTATTTAAGATTTAAGCATTATCTCAAGAAGTTACAAAAAATGATAATAGACTGATTTTTTAAAAAAGTAGAAGTAGTAAGAATATAAAGATGGAGAAGAAATTAATGAAATAAAACAAAGAAACTAAAATAAATTAATAAAAGGAAAACATGCTTTTTTGAAAACAATTCATGAAAGTTGATCAAGAAATGAAAAAGGCAAAAATAAATAATATTAATGAAATTAGAATATGTGAGTACAATTTAGAAAGAGTAAAAGGAATGTTCTGAGGAATTTTTGCCAAGTATATTAGAATAGTTTAATAAAATAGGCCAATGTTTAAGAAACACAGGTAAAATCACAAAAAAATGACTTGAGAAGAAACAGAAAGCCTACAGTTGCTATTATTTGATAAAGCAGAAATATGTAGCACCGCAGGTAATGAGGAAAGCCCCATGTGAGGAGTCTGGGGTGCACCATTCCAGCCTTTGAATTCTCTTCTGGCCTTTTCCTTTATAAAGTCACTTCCTTCTCTTCCTCAGGACTAATTTTCACTGCTCTTATATTGTAACATCATATTCTAAATAGTGACAGTTCATCTCCCCCTATTTAGCATCTCTTTCCATGTCTATTATGGTTGGCTTCTGAGTTCATGGTTGGAGATTTTTTACTTATCAGAACTTTTGCAAGAATATTTGACAACTTTTCTTGTTCTATTGTTTTAAAATCAAAAGGGATTTTTAGATTTAATATTAAATCTCTTTTATGACAATTTAACTTGCTTTTATAATCTCGGGAAATGAAATAAATATATGGGAACTATTCTCATATGATGATTTTCTTAAAAGTTAATGATTATTTTCCCAGAACATTTTCTGTTGTTCAGATGGGACCTCTGATTCAACTGTACCCAGTATACGGAGCAAGATAATTATAGATTCTACTGGAGATCATAATTCTAAGATTGAGGCTCACAAAAGTTTTACAGCAAGAAAAACATATCAATAGCAGAATGGCAGGAAAAGATAATTAGAATTAAAGTTACCTGTAGTCAAGTTGCAGCGAAAGATTTGAATGTATTTGCTCTTTAACAATTATTTAATAAGTGCACACTAATGTTAGAAATTCTGACAACTGTATTTACTGAGATTAAAGCAAACAAACAAACAAGCCTACTTATTCTCAAGGTGGATATCTAATGTATTAGTTTTGGATGAAGAAATATTATTACTCGAGAACAAAATTCTGTAAAAATTCTGTCAAGCCCTGTTCCCCACAGAATATTTTCCACATAGCAGACAGAGTGATCTTTTAAAAATGCAAGTCAGGCAAAGTCACTCCTCCACAAACCCATCCAGTGATTTTTCATTTTGATCAGAGTCTTTCTGTCGCCCTGCGCCACTGTGTGTCGGCGGTGGAAGCTGGCAAGCTTATCTTCTGTGCAGGGCCGGAGAGTTAATTTCTGTGCCTTTGAGGCCACGTGGTCCCTGTGGCAAGCGCTGGGCTCCACCATCACAGCAGTAAAGAGGAAAGGAGTGTCTTTGGATGTGCTCCAGTGAAACTTACTGATGGGCATAAAATGTGAATTTCATATCCTTTTTCTCATGTCCTAAAATATATTTTATTGACTATTTTATTAAAATATACTTTTAAATGTAAAGAACATTTGTAACTCATGTGTTGTACAGAGTCGAAGGGTGGGCAGAATGTGCCCTGCTGTGACCCACACCCCCCTCTTCTCTCACTGCCCCAGCCACTCTGGTCTCTTCCACACAGATGGCCCTTCCTTGAGTGAGCATTTGGGGTCTTGAAATGTCCTGTTCCCTCTGCCTAGCAAACTCTGCCCCCTGTGATCCCCAGGCTGGTTTCCTCTCTTCCCTTCAGTTTCCCTGCAGACGTCATTTTATCTCAGAAGTCTTCTCGCCCCCCCATCCTCCCCTGTCCCCCATATAAAAGAGTAGCCCCTCACCCACCTACCCACCTACTACCTTGTGCCTCCTTAATCCTAGTTAATGTTCCTCATAGCACTCATTACTTAATACTGCATGACATTTTAGATATTTTTATACTCTCACTACCAGACTATTAACACCATGAGGTTAGGATTTTTTTTTGTGCTAAATATTACATCCTCAGCACCTAGAATAATGTATGGAACATAGAAAGTACCTAATAAATGTGTACTAAGTAGTAAAAGGATGGGAAGGACACTGAGCAAGTCAAAAGAATGCATCTAATCATGAGGGGGGTTATATAGGAGGCTTTCAGTGTTTATGCGTCTTGTAAAAGTAATGCAGGTTCAAAAATACAGAGATGTTTGAAGAAAAATTTAAAATACCCCAAGCTCTTTGCGCTCCCACTCATTTGAGACATTGTAACAGTTTGGTAAGTAAATATTCACATTGTTCTTTATGCCCCATATGTATGAGTACAATACAAACATACACCCATGCATGTGACCCCCCCATGCTCATTTTTTTGAAGGGAAGGTTGGAAACATTATTGCTACTGTCACTGTTCTCATTTTTACAGAAATATGATTATATGTGCACGTTTAATAATTTATAAGCAAGCTTACAGAACAGTACTTGCCACAAGTTAAATCTTCAGCTTTTGTTCCTACGACAATCCATGTTGTTTGGTAACAGTAGTACAATTGTTATATATTTTATAGTTACAAAATGCACAATATTCTGGGATAGAAAAACTCCACTCTCTTTTATAACTAAAATAATTTCCTTGACTCTGAACTCATGGTTTTGCTTGGCAGTAGAAAACTGACACTTATCTACTGAATTTTCTCTTTAAAAGCTGGATTTAAGAATCAGGTAACTCAGTTCTTTGAAAGTGTCCCTGAAAATCGCTCCCCCTCCCATTTCCTCCTCCCCAAGTCCTGCCTGGTGACTCCAGGGCGGCAGTGTCCTGGCCTGTCACATGACCTGTGGCAGGGTTGTGCCCGGTGCTTGCTCTCCCAGGTGACACGTTGGACAGTCTGCAGCCTCCTGGCTTGGTGAGGCTGTGGGGAGTCAATCCACCTGCCCACCTTGCTGCCAGCTGTCCACTGGAGCCCACCTCTTCCCATCCCCTCCAGCCTTGGAGACTTGAGCCCCAGTCAAGCTCAATGTTCGCCATCCTTTCTGTGTCCATGAGTCGCATGCGAATTCCCCCCCCAGCTGTAAGGAAAGTCTGGGATGAGTACCAGTTCTTTGTTCCTCTTCATGGACTTCTCCAACGCTGTGTCCAGTTCTAGGCCACACTGTGGCAACAGGGCTGTCTAAAGAATGCCCCTCACACACCAGTCCCCAGCGAGGGAATAAAACGTCAGCTTCTCTGCTCCTCAGTAGCCCTCCCCATCCACCTTCCACCTTCATGGAGGTAATTTTAAAAATTAAAAGAAATCCAACAAGGGGAAAGGCCATCATGAACCTAGGTGATCAGTGAGGGATATGCCCCTTACAATTCCTTTATGTTAAATTTTAGAAAGGCTCTTTAATAGTGTAGCATTAAGACTGGCTCTAGAATAACATTACCCGTATTCAAATTCTTGCTCTTCCACTTGCTTGCTATGTGACTGTCACCAATTTTCTCCATCGCCTGAAGTCTCTCTTTCTTCAACCTTAAAAATTGGGATGATGGCAACCCCATGAGATAGGTATTATTTTGAGGATTAATGAGATTATCAGTGTTAACATTTCTAGCATACGGCACGGCCCATAGTAAAGGCTTATTAAATATCACATGATTTTTCTGGAAATGGTTCCTATTCTTTTATCTATTTATATAAAGAAGAGAACATTCAGAGCCAACACAGTCACATGGCAAGGACTTAGCTCCAGGAGACAGAAGACAGGGGGCTAGAGGAAGGACAGGTGTCAGCTAGGGGAAGCTGCTCCAAGATCAGGAAGCTGAAAGAGATGCAGGGCTGTTTCTCAGACAACAGATGAACAGGAGAGAAATACTTTGTGCCATTTGTAATAAGGTTCTAAATAGGAGATTATCTATCTATCATCTATCTAAAGAGATATGTTATAAAGATTTGGCTCACACAGTTACAGAGGCTGAGAAGTCCCAAGATCTGCGGTTGACAAGCTAGGGACCCAGGGGATTTAGTGGTGCAGTTCTAGTCTGTAAACTGGCTGATTCAAGACCCAAGAAGAGCCAATTGTTCGGTTCCAATGGGAAGGCGGGAAAAGACCCATTTCCTAGCTCAAGCAATTAGGCAGGAGGAGTGGCCTTTTAGTCACTTAGTTCCTTTCAGGTCTTCAATTGGTTAGAGGCCACACACCCACACTAGGGAGGGCAATGTGACTTACTGAGTCCACTAATTCGAATGCTAATCTCATCTGAAACACCTTCACAAACACATTCAGAGTAATGTGTGGCCAAATGGCCAAGCACCCCAAGAGATCTTCAGTCAGGGTAATGTATTAACCATTTTACCATATTATATGTTTTCAAAGCTGTGACAAAGAGGTCAGGTGGATTTGAACAAACAGCACCAATAGAAGGAGAGTGAATGGGCTGGGGTGGAGAGTAACTGAGTTCTATTGTCCTTAGGTAAAGACAACGGAGGAGAACTCAGGCCTGCATGTTCTAGAATTGATTTTGCTTTCCATTCTGACCAGTTTCCAGCATGTGAATCTCCTTGTTTAATTGCTATAAAGAGGGGTACATTGTAAAGAGTTGAAACGTTAGAAATATGTGCTTATAAATTTTAATCTGTACACATTTATTGGTGGCCTTTCCTAAAATAGGAAACGTAAAATTCATTCCTTTTCTCGTTGTCTGTAGATAAATTAAATGAACGTTAAGGGACTATATATGTGTCAAAAGGCCCCTCTAATTTTTTTTAGAGTAGCTTATAAATTTGATCTTTTTGTTACTTATGTAACTTTAATATAAAACATATTCTTTACCTCCTTTTGGTACAAAAGCAAAACAGAAACCATTTCATCTCCTAGTTAGTGCCAGGTTACTGCCATCTATATATTTGATTTTTTATTGCATAAATCTCTCACCAACCAAATAAATTTTGAAACAGAAATTGGCAATTATTTAATTAAATAAAATGAGCTGATGGAAATCAGATCTTAACATAATATTTGAATTTAATATCCAGGAATTAGAGCATTTTTTCATTTCAAATATAATTTAAAATTATTTTTTTACCTTTGGCATATTATATTTTATTTAGAAATTTCTCTACATTTAGTGTTTCTTTTTATGCTTAATATTATTTTATATTTTCTGTATGTCTCACTATGTGAAAATTTTAGAGACAGTTGTCAATAGGAAATTTCAGGAAAGGAATTTTAAACACTCAAATTCAAAGAGATGAAATTACAAATATATTAATACTAAAAGTTTTTATGCTATCAAGTATTTCAAATCAAATTTTCTTTTTTTTTAATTTCAGAATTTTACTGGGGTACAACCGTTTTGGTTATATGAATTGCTTTTGTACAGTTTGAGTCACAGTTAAAAGTGTGCCTGTCACTTAGATAGTGTGCATTGTACCCGTGCATTGAACCAAAATAGAATGAGGAAACATCCATTTCTAGCCTCAGAGGGATAACTCAGGTTCAAAGAGAAGAGAAATAAACTCTACCTCTTGATGGGGAACTGTTACCTCTATAAAGAGAGATAAAAAGTGAGAGGAGGACTTGCTGGAGCACATCTTTGAATGTAGAGCTACCTCGGTTTGCACTGTGGCTGTAATACTCCATATGCCTCCCACAAGCTGCATGCTCTCACACCCTTCCAAAACTCTCAAAAGTATCATCTCATTATGGCATCAGCTTGCAGCCTCGTACCCCATCATATGCACTGGGTCTGCGTGCAGACGGGACTCCGTGGCAGCAGCCCATTGGCTCAACTTGACGTGTCAGTCTTATTTTTCTTCCTGTTCTGTTGGCTTTTTTAAAACTTTTATTTATTTTTATGTATTTATTTATTTATTTGTAGAGAAGGGGTCTCACTATGTTGGACTTGAACTCCCAGCCCCAAGTAATCCTCCCACCTCAGCCACCCAAATTGTTGGGATTACAGGCATGAGCCACTGTGCCAGACCTCTGTTGGCTTCTTAATGGAATCACGCATTGCTATTTTAATTGTACTGTGTTAATTATCAATAAGATTAAATGGCTTATGTTACATTTTGGGGAGCCTTAGATTTCCTCTTGTGTGAAATACCTTTTCAGGACTTTTTGCCTGTCTTATATTGCATTGTCTTTCTTTTTGTACAGTGATTTGTAGTAAGTCGGTATATATTCTGGACACTGGTGATTTGAAGGTTCTATGTGTGGATAAGATCTTCTTGCAGTATGCAGCTTATCTTTGCATTCTCATTATGATGTCATTTGAGGATTAGAAGTTCCTAATTTCAATGTGGTGCAATGTATCTTTCATCTTTCATTTTATGATTTAAGAAATTTTCCCTTAGTGAAATAACAAAGATTTTTTTTTACTATCATCTAAATACTGTTTACCTTTCAGATTTTGACTTTTAGTGTGTGATGCAAAGCAGGGGTTCAGTATCATTTTGATTACATATGAATACCTAGTTATACCAACACGAGTAATTAAAAAATAGATCATCAAGACAGATGCTGCTCAAGAAAGTTGAGCATTTTTGCCTTTAACATATGGATTTAAAATTATAAGTTTCCCTGTAAGCTCTGCTTTAGCAACATCACTTTGTTTATATAGTATTTTATAATAGTTGTTTTTATAATACTTATTTTATTAAATAATTCTAATTTTTAAGTTTTTGCTTCTGATAAAATCTGCTTCGATGATTATAGATTTTTATTTCTCTTTGGAGTCTGGAAATATTTCACCCATGCAATGATAACATTGTACCTATGGTATTAGATTCATGTACATTTAAAAATCTTGTATCTGCTCAGAGAATTAAGTCTTTTGGAGTTGTGACATAACTCAATTTATATCTAATTCTTTTTTCCTTAAGTTTTTTTTAATCCCTATAATAATTGCTATATCTTTGGGTTTGGACTTGTATGATGACTTTTTTCTGAAAATTTCAACATTTCTGTATCCCTATATTATAGTTATCTCTGAAAAATAGCACAGTAATAGATTTGTGTTGTGTTTATCCTGTCCTTTGATCTTTACTTTTTAAGGATGCATTTAGTTCATTTATATTCATATATCTAAACTTAGATCAACCATCCTATTTTATGCTTTGTATTTGTTCCTCCTTTTTAAAAAATTTTTATGTGTTTTTATGCCATTTATCTGCCTCTATTTATTTTTGAAATTAAATTACTTCTTTTTATCTTCTTAGTGGTTATCCAAGATATTACAATACACACATTATCTTCTTAAAATCTGTTTTTATTGCTTCCTTGGAAAACACAAGAAACTTAAAAATTTTGTATCCCAAATTACCGTCACTTAATTTATATGTTATTTTTGTTTTACTGTTATTGTTTGATTCAGTCAATGCCCATCTGTGTTTACCCACATATTGCGTATTCTTCATTCCTTCTTGCATCTTAAATTGGGTGCCTAGTATCACTTCCCTTCTGTCTGAACTACAGACTTCAGAGATTCTTTTAGTGAAAATAGACTTTCGACAGCACTGTCTGGGGGATGGACAGGCTTGTAGTTCTGACTTGGGTGGGGCAAAGGCAATATATGTCACCTAAACATTTGTACCCTCATAATATTCTTAAATATATATATATATATATTTACATATATATGTAAATTAAATCACTTTTGACAAATAATCATAGCTTTTATTTGACTAAAAGCATCCTGTTTTACCTTCATTCTTGAAAGATTTTGATGCAGGTGATGAAGTCTATGTGGGCATTTATTTTCTTCAAGCATGTTGAATATATCATTCCAACATCTTTCAGACTGTCTTGAACTTGGGTATCAATCTGATTACTGCTCCGTTGAGAAAGCTACTCTTTTTTTCCTCTAGATGCTTTAAAGATTTTCACTTTCTCAACAGTTTTGAAAATTCTCAACAATTATCACTTTAAACACTAAGTGCGCTCCATTTTCCTCTCTCTTTCTAGAAATCCAGTAAGATTAGCATCTCTGCTCTGTTCTGCCTTTTAACTTCCTTTATATTTTCACACTCTTTATCTCTCTGTGCCACATACCGGAGAATTTATTCTGGTATCTTTGAATGTATTCTAATCTGCCATTAAATCTGTCTATTGGGTTTTTAATTTCAATTATTGTTATTTTCATTTCTAAATCTATTGGGTTGTTTTTTGAAAATATTAGGTTCTTTTTGATAGTTTCCTGTTCCCTGAAGATATGTCTAATCTTGTTTGTAATTTATTTAAAGACTGTAAACACAGTTTTTTTATAGTCTATGTATGGTAGTTCTATTATCTGGAATCTTTCAAGATCCATTTCTGTTTTGTTTTCACAGTTTCTCCCTCAGGTCTTATGCTCCAATGGTTATCTTTTATAGTAACTCATTTTCCTTGGAAAATTATTTGCAGGAATTGTTTGAGGTCTTGAATGAAGTTATATTCCTGCAGAAAACAGCTGTATTTACTTCAACCCATTTTAACCCTTGTAAATTAAATGCATGGCTTAAGATATTTGGATAATCCAGGTATTGTGTATTTGGGATGAAAATCTACTGGAATTAAAAGTTTTGGTTAAAACTTCTCATGCACATTTTTGTGCCTCACTTTGTTCAGCAGCAAGGCCTATTCTCTTTTTCCATTATTTTCACCCCTGGGTGTGGGAAGTCAGCAGGAGCTGGACCTCCCTCTCACTCATCTTGTGTAAGAGGTGGTGCACTTCCTAGTTCTAGCTTCATGGACAGCGGGTCTCTCTTCAGACTCCCAACCTTGGATGAACCCTATACTTTATCTTACGCCACATGACATGTTAGGTACTCCACCAGACTTTCTAATTCCCAGATTCTTGATGTGCCAATGAGGATTAAAGCAGACTTACTTGTAATGATATGGCCAAGTTTATAGGGGATTATTTAATGCATTATTAGCATTATCTGGTGTGCACACACAATCACACATGATGCATGTGTTAGCTAATTTGTCACCTGGATAAATACATTTTCTATTTATAAACTTTGCTGGGCATTCTAAACTCTTTTCTGCATATACTAATTCTGCGGTCCCCAACCCCCAGGCCACAGACTGGTACTTGGGCATGGCCTGTTAGGAACTGGGCCGCACAGCAGGAGGTGAGTAGCAGGAGAGCCAGCAAAGCTTCATCTGTGTTTATAGCCACTCCCCATCACTCGCGTCACTGCGTAAGCTCCACCTCCTGTCAGATCAGTGGAGACATTAGATTCTCAAAGGAGCATGAACCCTACTATAAACTGTGCGTATGAGGGATCTAAGTTGTGCTCCTTATGAGAATCTAATACCTGATCATCTGAGGTGGAGCTGAGGCGATGATGCTAGCGCTGGGGAGTGTCTGCAAGTACAGATTATCATTAGCAGAGAGGTTTGACTGCACAATAAATGTCATGCACTTGAATCATCCTAAAACCATCCCTGCCCCCCAGTTCGTGGAAACAGTGTCTTCCATGAAACCGGTTCCTGGTACCATAAAGGTTGTGGACTTCTGTACTCATTCCTTCATTCCCAAAACAATGCTGCGATAGAAGTGTAATCATGGGTCCTATTCTGTGATGAGGACACAGTGCCACAGAAGGGTTAGGTAACTAGCCAAGGGTCCCACAGGCTGCAGCTGGAACAGCTGGAATCAAAGGCCAGCCCTGAAAACCTGTTGAAAGTGTACCCTTAACCACGACCTCACACTGAGAATAGGGAAGGAAACAGACTAGTTATCTCATCTAAAACTCTCCTTAAGACAAACGCATTACTGAATGGGTTAGACACAGGTGTAAGAATTTCAAATACCTCCAGCATTGGCCTGGATATAACAACTTCTTTTGGTAGCTGGTGATACAGTTTATCTTAATAGTTAAAATTGCTCTTGAAGTAGTTTGAGTATTTGTATAAAAGTGCTAATGACAGCAAAGTAGTTTAATTTATATATTACTAGACTGAATTCCTAGGACCTGCATACTTAATGTGTCATACCTTAATCTAATCCTACTGAAACACAGTCTTTGAGATTGGGCCCAGAAGCTGAACTTTAATGTGTTCATATAGGGATGTTTAGGCACACTCAAGTTTGAGACTTACTGGTCTACTAATATGATTTATTAAGTACTAAATTCTTTGTCCTTAAATATCTTTCTCATAAGTGAGTGAATAATCTTGGGAAGCTCACCAATGAATAATCCTTATTTTGACTTCTATTAAGATATAGTATTAAAGTATAGATATCACCACTAAGAAAAATAAAACTAGTAGAGTTTAGTAGAGTTATTATTAAAAATCTTGATGTTACCCTCAGTAAAATTACCATGGATAAGGGAGCCAAAGCTATGCTATAAAAATTATAATTTAAGGCCATTTGTCAGGCAGGGACTAAAAAAATAGTACTATGGTTCTTGATAGTCATGAGAGAAAAATGATTCTGTGTGGAGATATAGGTGAGATATTAAATTATGGGAAGAGGCCCTGGAGTTAAGTCTGAAAAATGGGAAAACTTCGATATGTACATATCTCAGAGATGAGCACGCCATCCATAATGGCCGTTTAACCAAAGTTGTATTTTGTGTGATAGGAGGTATGCTGTGGTGATGAGGTAGTTCGTTCTCGCTTGGGGATTGACTCCCAGAGAAAATTTAGAACAGGTCTTGAATGATTGCTAGTAAAATATATCTAAAACTTTAAGATTTATCATGTATTTATTAATATAGAAGCAATTCAACATTTCTGACAAAGTCGGCAGCCTCTAAGGTACATTCTAGAAAGACCAGCTCGAAAAGCACAGACATTGAAATTAGGAAGACTGGATGGCACAAATGATGTGCTCTGAGTATGATGAAGGGAATAGTAGTGGGAATTGAGGGGAAAAAGTAATATAAAGAAGAACATTTAAGAGAGGAATTAACAGGACTTGGTCATTATGAAGTAGGTACAAAGGGGTAGTAAGAGTGAGGGAGAAATCAAACAAGTTCCTGGAATTTAAAGCTGGATAACTTTAAACTCATTCATGACAGTGACCAAAATTGTAGGGGAAAAGTGGAGAAAAGATAACAATGTCAATTTTAGAGTTGATGATTCTGAAGTGGTAAATCAATATTCAGGCAGAAATGTCAGGCTGAACTAGCGGTGAAACTGCTACCCATTTTGGAGGTTTGATAGGTAATAGTAGATCACAGCTGTGAACAACTAGGTTCACACAGACTCCATTCAAATACTGCCTCCCCAGTTACTCATTTTGTGATTTGGGGTGAGTTCTTTAATCTTTCATATACTTTGATTTTCTGTTGCATTCAGTGAGAATAATTGTGCACATTTCATATAGTGCAATGATATCACTACTTACATGCCATACAATTTATCCAACAAAATCCAACCTACCACAGTTCCTCAACAAAGATGTTAGGATTAGACTTATAGTTACAATTTTAATGCTGCAGTCACCGCAGAAGCACCAACTCCCTTACTAATATTTGTACACTCAGGTCTGCCTGCTTAGATCCCGCACACTGTTGAACTGGGCGTCATCTACCTAAAAAGCTGAAATGAGAGATAGAGCCAAGAGAAAGGTCACTAAGAAAACACACACACACACACACACACACACACACCCCTCAGGACCCAAATTCATGGATTTATTTATAAATTACTTTTCCACTTAGTCTATCAAATGTTTTCATCATTTGCTTTGTACCAGTGTAACTCAATGAAGTTACTGAGATAAATGAAAGGTAGTTTGTAGTATAAAGCATCCAGAAGAAAGAATTTCAGGAAAGAAAGAAAAAAGATTATCCCAACTAGCAGTGTGGCTGATGAAAGTTTATTTTGGAATATGGACGCAGGAGAGTTTCTAAGTTGAGGGAAAGCTGTCTTTGGAAAATGGAACCATGACTACAATAAAGAAAATCATTGGTAGAATGAGAATTCAGAAATTATTCACGGGTTTTGATCATGGGAACAGGTCGGTGGGTGCAGAGTGAGATACTCAGATCTGTACCCAAGAACGGTCAGTGGCAAAGCAATGGAGGGTGGTGAGGTTGAGGCAAGATGATGGTTCAGATTCTGAAGCCCGAGGGCAATGATGCCTGGGACTAAGAAGACCACAGCCGGTATGGAAAAGGAGGGAGGTAGCAGAGATCTTACAAAGAATCACTGAAACCTCTTGGTATATTTGTGATGAAGGGAAAGTGTGAGGAAGGAGTCAAATTTATTTTGTTTTTGAAGTTTCCAAGCTCAGGTTAATGATGGATAAAAATGAAAAGTCTAAGGAATAAAGCTGAAGGCACTCCATCAATCTCACTCTCTAACGAAACGAGAGAGACCTATTCTTTCCTTCTAACATAACAGAACCTAAAAATTATGATATCGATTTTCATTGCTTTAGACCATTACTCTGAGAAAGCCTCGGATTATTTTCACACCTCTTAATGAAATCACCTTTGATGCTCTTGTACTTGAATGACAGGAAAATGAACAAGGAACTGCAGATTTAGCAAGTGCCTCGATAAACAGCTGTGTCTACAGCTGCAATCTAGGGGCAAATGAGCCGTCTCAAAGTCCTTCATTAATGCAATGCCATTTTCAAAATCACACAATTGTTTTAAATGCCGGTGGAAATAGTATAGCATTTTTAACAATTATAAGACTTCCATTTCAGTCCATATTTATACTTGTATTTGATGTAGGCTGAAATGTTCTTGATTCTTACAATCCTTGAGAGATGATAGATTCAGGTGCCAAGTGGACTCGGGCGGTCTAGTTCCATCTGGAGCTCCAGGATATATCATTCTCCTCAGTCCCCCAGGGTAGAGGCTACATTTCCTAGAAACAATTCTTTCTCAGAGGTAGGAGGAAGTCAGTGAGCTCTAGTCTAACTTTATCCATATGTTGTCCAAAACTAGCTACCCAACGTGATCACTTCTATTTTTCAAGTGCACTACACATTAAAAATACTGGCTTCAGATGCCTATTCAAACTTTCAGAATTACCACACTAATTGGGAAAGCAAGTACCAGGAGGTCAAAAATAAATACAGAAAATAGAGGTGAAAGCCATCTGATTTTTTTTTTGGTAATGGTTTACTTCTTCTGTTTCTAAAATGGACCAAGATTACTTGATATTGGCGAATGCAAATAAATCCTTTAAGTTCTTAAACAGGTGCATTCATCCAGGAAGACCTCATAAAATGTTAAGTTGTGATGGTAGAAGCGATATTTTTTAAAGTGCTTCATACATATTTAGATTAGCTCAGTTTTATCATTATCTAAAATTTGGGTGTAATTTTTGAGCTAAATGGACATAGAAATCTTTTGATACCTAGTATACAATGCTATTAATGTATATTAAGGGGAACATGGATACTTGGACGTTTAGCAAGTATCTGTCACTATTTGGATATTTTTAAACATGCAGTAAACTCTATGTTATCAATTTTCATCAGGGATTCTCCAACTGTTCTCAGGCATTTGAAGAAGTGAGATGAACTCTTCTTTAATTCTGAAGTTAAATGTTTTTCAGCAAAAATAATTTCAGTATGTGGAATAGCCAATGAGGCTACAATAATAGTGTTTGATTTGTAAATAATAGTTATAAAACAGCAATCATATTTCAGGTGCTGTTATGAATTCAGATGATTTTCATCTATGCATCACCAAGAAAGAAATTCAAAATATAAATTGCATATACATGGGATAATTTATATTTATGTAGCATTTTATACTTTGGCAAATCTCCACTCCATTCATTAATAAGCTGATATTTGCAAGTATTCTGTTTTGCACCAACCCAGTGGATATTATTTTTCCCAATCTTTTATAAGGGAGGCAAGTGATGCCTTAGAAGGTGGAATTCTGTCTATAGGTGTTATTAGATATATGTGGATTCAGTATATTAAATTTTTCTGATGAATTGTTCTTTAAGAAATTAAGCATTTGACCTACTTTTTGATTGTATCTTTTGGTTTTGCTTTTAAATCCATTTTGTTTAGCATAACATCATTGCAAAAAGATTTTTCTTCTATTTATTGCTTGACTGGCATACAACCTCTGGCCCTTTTAATTTCAACCTTTCTATGTAAGAATGCATCATGTGTGGCTTTTTAAGAAGTGGGTGGCTGGATTTTGCAGATTTGAAAAGCAGAATGATGGCTAGAACTCAAATATTCTGACCTTGGTAAGGGAAAAGAAATGTGACTTAATAGTAAGGATACATTTACTTTTAAAGACAGAATGTGATAACTTCAGCCTCCTGTCCAGACAGGCAGCAATTCATGCTATTTGGATGGTCCCATGGGGTTCCCTAGGTTTAATCAAGCAGTGCCTCACGCACACTCCGTGCCAACCCGCTGGCGGCAGCAGCACTGGGCATTTTGAGTTTACTCTTTGCTTCCAGTCCCACGGTGGCTCCGCTTGCCCATGTGCACTGCCACTGCCTGGCATAAAATCTCTAGTGTCCTTGCCAAGGGCACCAACAGAAGAAGCTGCAAAAGTTTTCAATTAGAGGCTGCTCCAACTCTGCTTACAAGGGGCTAACGCTCATCAAATTCACTGGAAGCAGAAGGATCTTGTCTTGAAGCTACATTTGCATGGCTTGTACAGCTTTATTGCATCCTTCCTATATTTAACTGTGGCATATAAGGCTTCTTCATGATGCTGGCACTTATATCTTTAGATAGTAATAATAAAATGGAGAAAGCACAACTTTTCTTATAAAAAATATTTTGTTTCTTAGTTTTTATCGACATAATTAATTTACTTTACAGTGGCATGAATGGGATGAAGAGGACCATGTCAGTGAGGACAGCGCCATCCCCTACCCGCCCCCACCAGACACACACTAACCTGTCGTGCCACCACCATCTCCACCTGTGTCAGAGACAGGGCCTTCTCCTCCTCTGCAGCCTTGTGCCACGCTTGCTAGCCTGGGTCCCAATGCAGTGCAATTAGGCATTTGTAGACTCTCACATCGCTCCATGAAAAGTTGCATCTTGCTCTCACTTTTCTGGGCATCAAACCTCAGACCCAGTCCTATCCTACTGGCCATAACATTAGCTCCAAACTCTTCTGTGGTTAGCACTTCCTCCCTCTCCCTGGTTTCTAAACAACACTTTTTGTGCATATCAGTAAACGTGAATGGATATTCAGAAAGGTGTGAGTTGTGGCATAATTGAGAGAAAGAAGACAGTGGAGGTATTTTATCCACTAACCATGTTCGTACCACCGTTGTGCCAGGAAGAACTGCCCGATTAAACCAGTTCTAGTGAAAAAATGGTTCAGAAGATGGACTCATTTATTTTGGGTTCCACGTGATTTAAGAGGTACTCACTGAATGAGTGAATGAGGGCATCCCGAGACAATTAAGAGGGAATTGGGATTGCTAATAACAAATTGAGAATTTCCCTGGTTTCCCTTGGACAGAAAAAAATAGTGTTCTCTGATGTAATAGCTTATTCAAATATACAAACACCAATTTTTGGAAAATCTAGGCTTATTTTTGTTTAGTTCCGTTTTTTGTCTTTTATCATTCTGATTTAGCCCCTTTTTGTTCTTCTGATAAATTTTTTTCTTTCCTCTTTCCCTCTCTTCACATTTTATTATTATTCTGTATAATAAAAACACATTTTCTCCATAGAGCAATACTATTGCCTTGTGGCTGTCCATCAAGTAAACATTGCAAGTAAACATTGCAAAAGCCAATTTAATATACACACACACAAAGTCCAGCTTATATGTATTTATATTATAAAAAGAGCTATGTTTTCTTAATTTATTTAAAAATATGGATACAAGCCCATGAGGAAACTTCATATATTACAGTTAAACAAATAAAACAAGGAAACAAAACTGTACAAGCCATGCAAATATCAATATTATCTTTAAGGACTTGAAAATTTCTTTCCTATATATCTCATAAGTTTTTATTTATGAAATTTATATATAAGTAAATTTTATGTTAAACTAGAAAAAAAGAAGTCATGTTATATAAACTCTGTGCCCACACTAAAACCATTAGCCTGGGACATAAACACACTTGAAGCTCTGATTCGGGTGGGGCAAAGACAATATATGTAACCTAAACATTTGTACCCCATAATATGCTGAAATAAAGAAAAATTTTAAAAAACCATTAAGAAGTCAAACTCAAAATAAGAAGCTATAGTTGACAACCCCATATTTAGAGAAAACAGTACATCTTTAAAAGAGGTTTAAAACATTGTGTTATGAATTTTATACTAGAGTGATGCTGCTTCTAGACAAGGGTGAAATAAATCAGATTATTCATATGATTATGTAAGCTATTTTAGTACCGTGCTGTCATTTTTGTAATTGATTTTTTTAAAGCAGCATTTTAAATTCAGCCAAATGATTTCAAAAACTACAAAAACCATGGTTTTCAGTCTTAAGGACGAAGCCTAGGGGAACCACCGTGAGGACTGCAGACAGGGAAAGAAGGAAGGACACGGGAACATGGCACAGTTAGTTTCAAGGCAAGGGTTGTTTTGACAAAGACACATCCACGGATGCGGCAGGGCACTCAGAAGTGAGTAGGAGATGTGGAAGTGAAGACTGATTAGGGATGTCACGTCTAAGAAACTTCATCTGGCAATCGAATGAGGGCGGGGAAGAAGGAGTCAACAGTGAGAAACCAAGTAAAGAAAATTATTTGTTTATAGAGGAAAAGGGTCCTGAGCCAATTTGTGGTCTGAAAGGGTAAAATAACAGAAGGAAGGTCAAACACTGGTAGGAGAAAAGCTAACTGATGTGCTAACTGCTACGAGTGGGGGTTATTAGGGAATCCCGAGGACACATGGAGGATGAGATTGAGAGAAAATAATTTTCTGAGACAGATGACAAATAGGTAAGAATGAGAGTGGATCCAGATGAGTCTACAGATTGGGGGTGGACAATTGAGTAACTTCCCAACTCATGGAGTGTATTTATCCCTTGAAATAAGAGAACTGAACATCTTAGTTGATTTTTTTTTTTCTATTTCACTTCCAATATCCAATCCATCAGCATACCTAAAATAAAGTAATTACTCAGGGAACATGTACTGCAGAGTATGTAAATTTCACCAAATTTGCTTTGGACCCAAAGAAAATCCTATGCTTAGAAATCAGCTAATCACAGGATCCCTGAGCTTCAGGCTTGAAAAGAACATCACAGATAATTTAGTGGACTACCCTTCCTCCAAACATACACGATACTTGTTTCCCTATGGCAGTGTCTAGCACATCTCATCCTCATCTTTCAACACATAGTTCTAATTTATTCCTTTGTAGGACAAATGAACAATATCTGCTTTCTTATATGTATCTTGATTTTTGAAATTCATTTTTGAGATATTTTAAATATCTTTGTATTTTTTAACCATAGCTCCAATATGATCTTCAAACATATTCATCCATGCCAAAAGGTTGTATTTTATCTGTGTTATGTATAAAATTGTTTTAAGTCGTTTCATTCCCAATTCAAGGGAGGAGCACGAACAGCCCAGTAGAGAGCCCGGAGGCCTAGCAGACGAGATGGCCTTCTGAACATTTGTAGATCTGGAACCAAAAAGTTACTTTTTGTTTAGAAATTTGGGGATATAGAAAATGACAGTGTGTAAATCAGGAGCTAGATTGCCTAATTCTGATTTCAAGCCCTACCACTTACTGACTGTGCATTCTTAGGCTAGTTACTTAAAACCTCTGTGCATGTTTCCCTCAGCTATAAAATAGGCATAATGATTTGCCTCATGCTATAATGTTAAGGAATAAATAATTTACCGTATTCAAAGTGATTAGAACAATATCTGGTACATTTTAATTGTTGCAGGAGTATTTTCTGGAATCTAGTTAAATTAAAATAACTTACGAATTAAAACAAAAAAACAAAACAAATCTTGTTTTAGTTTTGTTGACATATTTCAAACTTTTATCTTTACTTTTCATGTGTGTAGGATATTTGAGAAGTTCCTTGAGCCTCATAAAAAATTTCATTCATTTGTAATTTAGTTTGTATTTTAGAAAAGTTCTAGAAGATTGTTTTTATAAACAATTATGGAATGCTTAAACTATAAATTTATTCTAAAGTTTGCATTAACTTTTGTAGTATAAATACTAATAATTTCTACCAGAATACTGGATTTATTTTTTTCTGTCCAATTAAGGAATGTTTTGCAATTATATATCAGAGCCTTATTATTTCATAAGATTTTTAAGATGATTATGAGCAACATTGTAACATGACTTCAGTTTTTCCACATTTTACTTGTGATTTGTTTGATAAAAATGTAACACATTCAAGGCCATTTAAAATTTCTGGTCAGCTAACCAAAGCCACAACAAATAGTAGAGATTGTTAGGTATCATGGACTACTTGAGTTGTAGAAGCCTAAACCAACAGCATCCTCATTTTAGTTAAAGAAGTTTCAGAAAGATTTAATGATTTGCACAAAGTTCTAGAGACAGCTCTGAAACTGTTTAGATTTGAAATCAAAACAAGTTGCATTTTTCTAAAATTGCTAACCCCCCAATTTTTTTATAAAATTAAGATACCTCTGATATGATTCAGTAATAGTCTAATCAGTTAAACAGAAGTTCCTAGGAAGTTCATTTACAAAGTGGCCAGCAGTATGGAAATATCTTTAGATTATGAAATAAAAGCGTTGCACAAGCCCGAATTATTAAATTGTGATTTAGAGTTCTGTTGGAAGAAGGTACTCATGATACAAAGATTGGGTTGGTTAGGGCAGAACTTCAGAAGCTTTTTGGTTTCATACTCCTTTCCTATGTTAAGAATTATTGACAACTTCAAAGTGCTTTGGCTTATTGGTTATATTATTCAATATTTATCATATTAGCCATTTAAACTGAAAACATTCTGAATGGCTATTTATAAGTCATATAAATTACCCCAATACACCAATTATGTGTGAAAATAAATAGCATATTTCATTAAAACATCAGTTGATATTATGATATTAATTAGTAAATATTAAAATATTAATTAGAAGAATGGCATTATTGTGTGTTTTTGCAATTCTAGTGTCTCACTTATTAGAAGACAGCTGGGTTCTCACATCTACTTATATGCATTAAATCTGTCATGATGTGTTGTTATGGAGGAAGTAGATGATGAGAATTTGGCCTCACAGAGATATGTAGTTGAAAAAAGGAATAATATCTTAATAGCTTTTTCAGATAATAGTGGTTATTCTTTTATACTACATCAAACCTCAACTGGTGATAAATTCTTAGAGGTTAGTTGTAACAGAGAGTGTGAAACTATATCAGTGAAATTTTTGTATTCTGTTACATTAATATCTATCAATGTATTTTCCTCTTTAAATGACGCTTTTATGCATGCACGATTGTTTAAAATTATGCATTGTTTATTTGGCAGTTCTTGGATTACTATTATGCAGAACTTCCAAATGTTGACACATTTCTCCATAAAATATCAAAAATCACATTTGTTCATAACAACAACAATCTCATTTAAAAATTCTGTAAGTATTGGAAAGCTGTCAAAAGCAGAGTAGCAACTATTTCTTTCCCTTGAAGCTTGAATTTTATCATTGGCAACAAATATTATCAGTTGTTTTTCTTAGAAATCAACAAATTCATTTTTTTCATTTTCAAGAAAAAGTCTGCCAAATATCCATATCTGAATAACTATTAATGTAATATGTCTTTCAAGGAAAAATAATGCTCCATGAAAAAGGTGGTTAGGTCAGCTTACAGTTGAAACAATTGCAAAGGTGCTTTTT
Source organism: Cheirogaleus medius (assembly GCA_008086735.1). Lineage (NCBI taxonomy): Eukaryota > Metazoa > Chordata > Mammalia > Primates > Cheirogaleidae > Cheirogaleus > Cheirogaleus medius. Next base: position 50,488,495 of record VBSM01003157.1, on the reverse strand, counting down.
CTTAAGGAAACCATCATGCAAGTCAGTCTGCAGCAAAAATACCTTACCCATACTTAATGTTATATCCTATGGGATATTAAGGCACTTACTCAAGATTCTAGATTTAAAAAAATAGTTTTTAGTGCTTCATCAAGGAGATTTTAAGTAAAATTCCTTTCTTCTCTGCCTTGCAAATACGTGGCAGTGAATTCTGCAATGAATACTGGCTGCCAAGGTTGATGCCACTATCCTGATTCATTTCTAAAACATCAGCGGTTTTATCCACCATTGCCTTTGCACCATCAGTGCAAATGTTCTAGTATAAGCCATAAGATTCAAAAATTACTCAACAATTTGAATATTCCAACACTACTTGCATTTGTTGCCAGGCATTCACATAAAAGATGATCTTTGATGATCGGCCCATGCTGGCGCTGAACCAATTTAATCAAAATAAAAAAAGCCCATTCATGTTTGCACATTCGTCCATTTCTTAGACAAAAGTAACGTTCTGCAGACAAGGTATTGACTCTGTCTTTTTGTATTAAGGCCCATGAGGAAAGAAAAGAAAATGAGAGGCAGTGCTACTTTAGAGAGGATTGTCGAGGAAGGGCTTTCGGAAAATATAATATTTCAACCAACAACTGAGGAATGAGAAAGATCCAGCCATGTAAACCCCGTGGGGAAAGGCACTGCAGACAAATAAAAGAGCATGTTCCAAGGGCCGAGGATGGGAATGGCCTTGAGTGTTGGAGAAACAGAAATGGGTTAGTGTGATTATAGAGGAAAGAGGAGGGACCAGCAGCTGGGGCCAGGTGATCCGAGGCAGAACACACAAGGTGTTATAATCCATTAGAAAGAGTCGTGGTCTCATTCTAAGAACAATGGAAAGCCAGGTGAGTACCATGATTTGATTTATGTTTTTAAAAGTTATTTAGGTTGCTTAGATTTAAAGATGGATCTAGAGTAGAACCACTTTATTGTGCATCTGCATAATAATTTATGTCACTGCCCCCAAACGACTTTGGGCAATCCATCGATCTTTATAATCTTACCTTCAATTTAGGTTGTTTCAGGAACAGCATTCTGTTATCTATTTGTTTGTTTTTGCTAGTCATATGGGCCATCTATAATTGCTATATCACCGGCGGCTAATACAAATGGAATTGCAAAAACGATTTTTTTTTCAAAAGTTTTGTTTTTAAACCATCAATACGATTGCTATTAATACAAAGACGAAAATAAATTTTCAATTCCCAGAACTGGCATTTCTCTCAGCGTTGTCTGGCATGAGTTATAAAAATGACAAATGTTAGCCTTCAAACTAGAAAACAGAATATCAGCTACATTTCCACAAAAATCACGGAAACAACGATGTCAGGCTGAAACATTCTAATCAAAAAGAAGATAACAAGTATTAATAATGAATATAATTAAGCATTATTCTTAATAGCCAAAGGATATAATGAATAACAAAAAAATCTAGATAACTGGAATTGTCAAGCTTGATGTAGAAACAAGGAAGATATGGATGGGTCTCCTTAATACCAATGAAACTGCTTAATGGCGACAACCGATCTAGTAGTGCTACAAAAATCATAGTTTGTACATAGTCTGTGTAGAATATACATTTATTGGAATAATAATTACATTTCCATTGATTCAGATGAAGGAAAAAAATTCTTGCTAGGAAGTTGTCTTGGTCCAATTATCTATGATGCCCTCATTTTTGCATCTTTCATGGAAACTTGAAAGAAACTTCAGGAAAAAGAGGTATTTTTTCTTTTTTTTTCCTCAAAACATTTTTAAAAAACTGTTTTCAAAACAGCTATGCAAATGAATTTATATCTTCGTTCAAAATTTATTAACACTTTCTAATTGTGTCCTAGAACAAAATGAGTCTCAGCTGATACAGTCAGGCTGTAGCGTGGGTGATCCAGGCTCTCAGTTTCAGCAGGTCGATCTACATCCTGTTTGACAAAACAGAAAACAAGCAAACAACGAAAACAACCTTTAATGAAAATAACTAAACTAACACAAGTCAGCCTGCAATTATAAGTTTGGTGCATCCATGCACACAGACACACAAGGAAGCACCATTAGATATACACATATCTAAACCTACATGGTCTTAATATCCAGAAATAATTTCCTCCAGAAAGAATGCTACCTCTTCATACTGGAGTGAGCAGTGTCTCACGAAATATATCTAAAGCCAAAAGATTTTTAATTCATCACTAATACCATAGTAATAATGAATTATTACATTTCACAATCATCTTTTACATTGTATACCAAGTATCTCCAACATAGGAAGTCACTGATGCCTTCACCCACCCATAAGTCAAAAAAAATCTGACTCAGAGTGGCTGAGGCTATGAGGATGTGTATAGTTTCTAATAGCAAAAAGTCCAATTTCAGCCATGTGGGTTTGGTTATATGGATCTCTTTTTATAATGCTTGAGTCATGGCTATAGGTAAGCCCATCACCGAAATAGTGTTCATTGTACCCATCAGGATGGTTTTGCCCATCCCCTCCTCCCTCTCCCCCTCCCCCTGCTTGATTTCCACTGAGTTTTACATCCCTCTGATCATTGGTTAGTTCCAGTTTAATACTGAGTACATGTGGTGTATGTTTCTCCTTTCTTGGGATACTTCACTTAGGAGAATGCCCTCCCGTTCCATCCAAATTGTTGCAAAAGGCACTAATTCATCCTTTTATGGCTGAGTAGTACTCCATGGCATACATATACCACATTTTATTAGTCCACTTATGAATTAATGGGCACTGGGGTTGATTCCACATCTTTGCAATTGTGAATTGTGCCGCAATAAACAGTTGAGTGCAGTTGTCTTTTTGATAAAATGACTTCTTTTCTTTTGGGTAAGGACCCAGTAGTGGGATTGCTGTATCTAATGGCAGGTCTACTCTGAGTCCTTTGAGGAATCTCCATACTAATTTTCCATAGAGGTTGTACTAATTTGTAGTCTCACCAACAATGTATAAGCACTTTTATCTCTGCATCCGTGCCAGTATCTATTATTTTTGGACTTCTTAAAAAAAGCCATTTTAACAGGAGTAAGGTGATATCTCATTGTGGTTTGAATTTGCATTTCCCTGATGATTAGTTATATTGAACATTTGTTCATATGTCTGTTGGCCAGTTGTCTGTCTTCTTTTGAAAAACTTCTGCTCATGTCTTTTTCCCACTTTTTAATGGGATTGTTTGTTTTTTGTTCTTGCTATTTTGTTTGAGTTTTGTACAGATTCTGGTTACTAGCTCTTTATTGGATATATATCTTGCAAATATTTTCTCCCATTCTGTAGGGTGTCCATATGCTCTGTTGATTCTTTCCTTAGCTGGGCAGTAGCCTTTTGGTTTAATTAAATTCTATTTATTTATTTTTGTTGTTGCTGTGATTGCCATTGGGGTCTTAGTTATAAATTCTTTGCCTAGGGGGATATCTGGAAGAGTTTGTTGTACATAGTCTGTACATATCTGTACATAGTCTGTACATATCTGGAAGAGTTTGTACATTTTCCTCTAAAATTCTTATGGTTTCATGTCTTACATTTGAGTCTTTTATTCATCTTGAATTAATTTTTGTGTGTGGTGAGAGATAGGGTTCCTGTTTTATTCTTATACATGTGGCTATCCAATATTCCCAACACCATTTATTGAATAAGGCTTTTTTCCCCCAGTGTACATTGTTGTCTGCTTTGCCTAAGATCTGTTGGTGGTTTTATGTAGATGGTTTTATGTCTTGGTTCTCTATTTTTGTTCCATTGATCTATGTCTCTATTTTTGTACTAATACCATGTTGTTTTGGTTACTATAGCCTTAGCATAGTCTGAAGTCTGATAATGTGATGCCTCGATAGTTATATTTTTGCTTATGATTGTTTTGGATATTGGGGCTCTTTTCTGGTTCCAAATGAAGCACAGAATTATTTTTTCTAGATCTGTGAAGTACGTCAGTATTTTGATGGGTACTGTATTGAATCTGTAAATCATATTGGGTAGTATGGACATTTTAACAATGTTCATTATACCAATCCATGAGTATAATATGTTTTTCCACTTGTTTGTGTCCTCTGGGATTTCTTTCCTCAGTGTTTTATAGTTCTCCTTGTGAAGATCTTTCACTGCTTTGGTTAAGTATATTCTTACGTATTTTATCTTCTTTGTAGCTATTACTTCTTTGTAGTCTTTGATTTGACTCTCAGCTTGACTGTTATTGGTATATAGAAATGCTACTGATTTATGTACATTGATTTTGTATCCTGAGACTTTTCTGAATTTATTTATCAATTCCAGGAGTCTCTCAGTGGACTCTTTGGAGTTTTCTAAGTACAAGATTCTCTCAACATCAAAAATTGGCTATTATATGATTCTAAAGAGTCTGATACAATCATGACTACAATGTAAGCCAGAAAAACTGGATATACCTTGTCTCTCTTTATTATGATGGAAACTTTACCAGAAGACTTCTAAAAGCTCATCTTTGTATTTCTTTGCTGCATACCTATCTCAAAATCAATTACAAGAAATGGGAATGAGACCCCCCATTTTTGGCTTACAGCAACTAGGAAACTCTGAGGCTTATGATAAAACAAGCTTCCTCTGAAACACATAAATGATCAAGGAAAACAAATACCTGAACTCAGAAAAGGGAACGGGGAGAGTGGGTGTTGAGTTGACAAGATAGAATACTGAGAAATACTTTAAAAGCTAGCATGGTATGAAATGTTAGAGATGAAGATTTAATGAAAACAAGATAGTTCAGTCAGCCAGAAGAGAGGAGTCCTAGATTTTACATGTTAACTTTGTGCTCCTAATATTCTATTTGAAAATTGTTTTCCAACAGCAGAATATTTTGAATCAGACAAAATAACTGTATTTGAAATACATGGAAGTTGACCCACACCTTGAATTACCTATGGGTACATTTTACAGAAAACATCTTTTGTCTAATTATGGAGTTGTAGATAATGAGTAAGATTTCGATTTGATGGTAAGATGCAGGAATTGCATTAGGTTTTTTAAAATGGTGTCTTTTGTATTGAGAAAAACCTTGTAGTAAAACTATATACTAAAACATATAAATTAACATGTTGGTCCTAATATTATTATGCATTATTCATTTCACCATTTAATTTTCCCTAATGTGTTTTTAAGCCAGATTCCTGGATAATTTAATGGCATATTACTCAAAATCATTGCAAGTTAATAAATGCAGAATAAGACTAATTGTCTTTTTCTTAATTTTTAAGATCCCGACTTTAAGGACCTTGGAGTTTTGAAACCATTACCAGGTTGGTACGATAGATATTTAATAATATTCAGAGGACTTTGTATTCTGCTATGAAATATACTTTTGGTTTATTATTCAAGTTCCATTTTTGTGTGTGTGTTTGGCATTTTGTTAATTTAGTGTGTGAGTTTGAGATGGGCGGTCCTGAAGGAATTGTGGAGTCCATACAAATTATGAAGGAAGGCAAAGCTTCTGCTAGCGAGGCCGTTGATTGCAAGTGGTATATCCGGGCACCTCCACGATCCAAGGTTAGTCTTAATATGAAACCCATACTTGACAGTGTACTTAATAAGTGTCTCTAACATGCATTGCTTCGAAGCAACTGGACATGCTTAATATATTTCAGAGTGCAATTGTAAGCTATGATTTTGTTTTGGCTTTGAAAAGCAACTTATTTTCTCCTACCCAATCTAATGTACAGTGTCATAAATAACAATATGCAGAATGTGTTAAAGAGATCATTTGGTAACCTAGACAGTAGACGTTCAGGTAAGTCTACCTCTCTGAAAAATGGATTGAAATGCTATGCCAGAGCCATAATTCTAAGCATAATTACATTTATGCTCTTATTGTTAGTATCTGTCATTTGTTTGTTTTCTAACGTAAAATTGTATCTATGGAAGAAATTTGCGGGGGCTTCCAAAATCATTTGTGTCTGGCATATAATATAGAGGTGTCACAAGGCTGGGAGCCAATGATTCCAGCACCTGTGAGAGACTGTGTCCATTCGAAGGGGGCAGCCTCCACTCACCTGCCCATTGAGTTCCTCGTCTTTGTAGTTATGAGAAAATGTGGGTCCTGCATTACCACATCCTCCGTTTTTTCATAACACACCAGAAATGTAGATTTTATGTTAATCACCCTGATTTTTAAGTGTTGCAATACATTGTAAAAATTGTAAGTATTGTATGTATTTAACTAAATTTGTCATGGGCCAGATTCAGACTCAGGCCACCATTTTGGAAACACTTCTATAGAATAAGATGAAGTAGATATTCATCCTATTTATGGAAATATCTTCCAAAATATTGAGTATCACCATTTTGCATCAGTAGCCATCATGGGTATACAGTTTTGACTATTTGCTTATTCTCCTTTTATTCTTATTCTTCAGTTCTAAAGTTGCAAGAAAATGTTATTGATTTATTGGATTTGTAGTTGACTATTTATTGAGGTTGAAAGAGTTTGTTATTTAATTAATTGATTCAGTGACTTTATACAATCTCAAGGACTATGCCAGAGAAATGGAACAGTGCACCAGCCCCCACCCTCTAGTTTTAGTTTTGTTTCTAGAAAACTATGTAACAAATTAATCTAAGCAATAAGGTAATATCATTGAGGTATCTATCAGGTATAACAGAGTGGGAGAAAAGACCACATATACCTGGTAGGGCAAGTCAAAGGTGGAACCGAATAGCAGTCAGGGTGTAGACTGAGAGTTAATGAAAAATAGGATTGTCAGGTAGGCAAGGTGAGAAGGCTCTCCAAGTGGGGAGAATAGCACCTGTGAAGTCATGGACTCCTAAGAGAGTATGCCTTTTCAGGAATTAAAGTAATTGCATGTGAAAAAAAGCTTAGAGATGGGGGAGTCTTGGGTTATGATGCTGAAGGGCTCAGTAGGCCTCCCTGAAGAACTAGGATGTCTCTCTGAGTGCTTTAGTGATACACAGAAAAAGGAAGCAGAAAAGTGACATGACTAGACTGCGTTTTAGAAAACAGCTTTTTCCTTTGAGGAAAAGACAGAAGAGTCAACACAGCAAGTAGAAGACAAAGTAGGAAGCTACGGCAGGAATCCCAGTGTCTGAGACTGGGTCACGGTGGTCGACCATGAAGGAAACATTAAAGCGAGACAGGGTAGAATTTGGTGACCGGATATTCATGCTAAGAAACAAAGAAGCGTCATCTTTGAAGGCGTTGGTATTTCAGGAAATATTTTTTGTGTTTTTTCACTCGATGCTTCCTTGAATATATCTCTAGCGTTTGCATATAAAATGGAGTTGTGGCATGTTTTTTCCTAATTTCCAATTACAGAGGTTCAGAGATGTTGGTTCAGGGTCCAGCTTTTGACACTTGCAGTTCTCAGTGCATCTGAGAAAAATCTTTGAAAACGTTAATTGCATTATGAAGAAATACATAGTTCTTTTTCTTTTTTTGTTGTTAGTCCAAAGCTATTGATAACATAAAACCGTAAATACCCACTACATGGATTATAAAAGAGTGAGACTGCAGTTTATTATGCTATCTTTCATAAAATGTGTATTCACATGCAAGTGCTGTTTATTTTTCTTAAACTCTATGAATGAAAGATTTTATAAGACTTTCCTTCAACGGGAAAGACATGTGCCGTGTCTTGCTGTCATAACCAGCACCTTTTCACCACAGTGCTAAAGAGAAAGATTTCGTGAGAGTGTAAATACACACCTTCTCCTTCCAGCTGGTAAATAAATAGGCTGACTTTTGTACGATCTCAGACAACAATAACGGGTGTACCTGTCTGTTACGAAATTTGGCATTCCGTGACCCAAAGGGGAAGCAGCCCGCAGAGCTGAACAAAGATGGCTCTTTTGTGACAGGCTTTCTCTGTTAAATTAAAGGTTAGAGGAGAGGAAGTGGCTTTGAATACTGCGGAGAAAAGCAAGAACTGGAGATTACTGCCTATGTGGACTTTCTATTTTTATGGAGCTCCTAGCAGCTTATGAGCACGGACTATCAAAGCGTGCGTTAAACTTGAAATGGCTCGTGATGACTATTTGAATGATGTTGGTGACTGAACCATGTGATCAAAGTGCTAAATAGCTTAGTTGGGTTCTATTAAAATGTATATAAATTACATATTGCTTTTCAGACTTTTGACAAATAGAAAATATAATATCTGGTATCTAATTTGTTTGAGAATAGTAATATAGATGGCCCCCTTTAACTAGAATGTGATTAACCCAGATTTCTTAGAATTTGGAAAACCAAAGCCAGAGATAACATTGAAAGTCTGTCACTGTCTAGATCATTTATAAGATGAATAAGCTGAGTCAGGACCGTGGAGTTCAATATGGGCTAACAACGGGGTGTAGAAATATGCCTCTGTGAGCAAGTATTTCGGATATACCCAGATACTAAAGCAAGGGTGGCATAGGGTCTTATGCATCTGGTTCTGACTCTGATCCAGGAAACCAACAGCAGAAGAGAATGAAGGGAGATAAATTTAATATCCGAACCTTAACTCCATCAGAGCCAGGCCTTATTTATATACCAGATACCCCGTGTCAAGCAGAATGCCTGTTATTCAATTAAAATTCATGGAATAAATGAACTTATGTAGTTCTAGAAGAAAAGTCATATAGTAATCTTTGAATATTTGAAGTAGATTCATATGAAAAAGGAATAAGACTTAATGTGCATAGTTTTAAATACTGAAATTTATTTGAATATTATTAAATACTGAAATTTATTTGAATATTTGAAACTAGAGAAATATAGCTTTCAATTTAATATAGGAAAGGTTGTTTTGTTTTAATAATGGAGATCAAATGGGATTTCACAGGAGGAATCCAAGCAGAGTTTGGCAGAGACTTTGTATAATAATTAAAAGTCAAGTAATGTTTTGGCATAGGTAACATGAAAGTCCTTTCAAAACCAAAATTCCATGACTTTGTGATAAGTGACTTGTCCAGATATTTGGCTGGTTAGTAATGGAGTTGAAGCAAGATCAATACCTCCTAACTCCTGGTCCAGTTTGATGTAACAAAACCACACTATTTGATATAATAATCAAGTTTTATTTTTAATTTCATTTTGAATACTTTTTAAATGTAATTTTAATTGAAAAATAATAATTGTTGTGGAGGTAGAATGAGATGTTTTGATATATGTTTCCCTTGTGGAATAATTAAATCAATCTATTATAAATATATCACTTCATGTATCATTTGCTAAAAGAGGTAGAGTCAAAAGGCTTATAAAAATGTACAAATGAAGGTAATTAATGGTAAATGTTTTGGGATAATAAAACTCTAGCTTTTACTATTTACCCATCATTTAATGTTTCAAAATAATTTTTAATTTGTCTACTTAACTCAAAAATAGTTTGTGCCAAATTATAATCAAGTGTGCATAGAGACTTGACAAACATAGTAAGTCAGTAGACTTTTATAGTCATGTTGTGGTACAGGTGTTAAAGTTGCTTATACGATCATTGTAAGTATTACATGCAGAATCCTAAGAGGGTGGCCAAGACTTCCAGCCTCAATCCCTGGGGCTGTGAATAGGATAAAATATAACACACTTGATTATGTTAAGTTACCCAGCAAAAGGGGTTTTGCTGATGTGATTAAGATTACCAATCAGTTGACTTTGGGTTAATCAAAATTAGATTAACCACCTAAACCTAGTCTAATCACATGAACCTTTAAAAGCAGAGAGATGTCTCTCTGGTTGCGAGTGAAGGGAGAAGCCAGAAAACGAGAGAGCCTAGGAATGAGGGCGACCCCTGGTCAACAGCCATCAGGAAAATGGGGGTCTTGGTTGTAGAATTGCAAGGATTTTCACCCTCACTTGCCCTTAGCAAAGAACATAGTCAAGCCTGGAGTACTTCTACAGAACCGAAAGAGTATAATTGGATGTTTGTGTAAAGCTACTGAATTAGTGATACTTTCTACGGAGCAATAGAATATTAATGCAATATACTAAGGGTAGCAAATATAAGTAACTACAATAAGTATTAAGGATTCTAAAGATTGTGCCCTCATTATCTCCAACAGTGAGAATAAAATTAAGTAAACAAAGTGAAAACTTATATTGGCTAGATAACTACCGATGAAAAATGGTATGGTTCAACATTTTTTAAGAAAAGAAACCTCATTTTTGTACTGTTAGATTTTAGAGAGCTACTTAGATGGACTTTAAATACTTTGATACTTGTTTATGTGTACAAGAAAATCATTTTAATATTGTTATGTAAGGATTTGTTACAGGTGTGTGTGTGTGTGTATGTTTTAACATATTATTTGAAAGCAGTATGATGTTCTGGTTTTCTTCTCCAAATAGAGGGTACATTGCTACCCTCCAAATTTGAGGAATATCCTATCTAAGATTATAAACCCGATTTGTCTGGTCACAAATCCAACAGCAACCACAGAAGTCCACGCCTGAATGCTTTTTAGAATATGGTTTTATTTATAAAAGTGTCTAGTAGTATTAAAGACGTGTGTAACATTTCTTGGACTGTGGTATATTTAATTTTTATTTATTATGGAGAAAACTGTTCTGGCAAGTCTTAAACAATTGCCCAAATAATTTCTGTTTTCTGTATATCATTATGATATGAGAGGATAGACCAGGTTTGGCAGTTGGTAAATATATGACTTAGTAAATTGTTGTCTATATTTATTTTCATTGCATATAAAAAAAGGTATTCTGATTTACATATTAGTGTGATTTGGAAAACAGATGTTACTAGAAATTGTTTATATGTTATGAAGTTTCCTATGTCCTGTTCAATAAATTATATTGTAGACTTAAACTCTGTGATTGATTAAAAAGAAGAATGAATCAAAATGATTCACTGAGAGATGATAATCTGACCATTTTTCTAGAGTTATTACATATTACTCTGTTTATCATTTTTTCTTTTTTTCAGTAGAAGGACTAACATGCTTTCTGCAGTTTGCTACCTTAAATAATTCTCTCCCTTGGTATTGTTATAACACAAGCTTTACACTGATGAGATAGTCATTCAAATCATACCACGGAGAGAGTGCTTTTATATGACATGAACCAGAGTTAGTGTGGGAAAGTGTGGTCACTTTTCCTGGCAAATGGAATCTGGCTTCTGCATTCATAGCTGTGGACCCAGTAAGGCAAATGTCATAGCTGTATATTTTCTTTCTCTGTATGATAAAAAATTGAAGTTAAAAAATCATTGAATGCTTCAGCAGTGATTACATAAGATCTAGTGACTGTGTAATTGTTCACTTCCTCTCTAAATAGTGCACTATTTAATAAGAATGCCCTTTAAATATAGAAGGTACTTAAAAAACAGTCGTTGCACTTCATGTACAAATGGAAGTTGATCACCTCATATGGAAACTATAGACACTCTGAAACTGTCAAATGAGAAAATATGGGCCAGATATGCAAACTGATTTGCTATATATAGCAATGCTCTTCTATAAAATAATCCTATTTTCAAAGAATTTAAAGACAGACATTTATTACAGAGGGACACATTTATTTTCTATAAGTGTCATTTATATCTTGACAGTCAACATGTTTCCTGGCCCCTTTAGCAAAATGGAAATGGTTTTGCTTAGCTTGCTTATTTGTTTACTTATTTTGTTGTAGTTTGTTTTATTTATGATTATAACTTTCTTTCTGGAATATAAGCCTGTGAACATTTAAAAAAATTTTATCCAAGGCTGATTATTGTGATAATGAGTAGCAGATCTGACTTCAATGCCAATGCATTATTTAAGTGACAGTACAATCCCATTGACAAAGTTACTTAATTTTCTAAACCTCAGTTTTCTTCATCTTCAAATGGTCATAACAGTGTCAGTTGTTGCTGAGGGATTTGAAATAATGCATTAACAATGTCTAAACCTATTGTCAATAAACCATGCATATTTTCTTTTCCTAACCAATAATAAATTTGCATTTTAAGTTGTGTTTCTACATGCAGTGTAAGAAACTTGAAATAATTGCTCAAACACATGAGGCCACTGAAACACTTCAACCTGAAAACATCAAGTGGTCAAATATCTTTCTTAAATTAGTTCTTAATTACTTTCATTAAATATTTTTTTTATTTTTTGGCAATAGTACTTTTTTAAAAAAAAACTTTGTTAGAATATTAGGGGAGATGAGTTATTTTGTATTACACTTCAAAGGAGTAGAATGCACTTTTGAATTTACCATAATCAGTGTTTTCTCCTGTTCAAAAAATGTATATTTAAAATTGTAATTTCATATAATTGAGAACTGACGAACTTGTTAAATTTATTGCATAGTATTTTAGAATATAAATATAAACTTAGCTTTTTATTGATTTAACAAATTTATAATATCTAGATTTTTGTTTTTATTTTTATAGTATTTTCAGTTTGTATACTTTTACTTAGGAGAGGGCAATGTGGAAAGAGACTTAAAAACAGAATTGGGGATTTTAATCTTATTTAAGGATCCCATTTTAATTTGCTTCTTTTCCTTGAGCAAGTTATTTTGTCTCCTTTGCTGCAGTTTTCTAATAAAGGTCATCTGAAAAACCCTTCTTTTTTGAAAATCCATGTAAACATTTGAAAACAAAACTTGTTCGCATAAACTTGGAAGTTTAACATTATCAGATACCCTTCAGATGTCTTCTTAAACTGGACAATTTCTTAAATTCTCTGGATAATTTCAGGAATGTAATGCTGTGTTGAGAGCAGAGATCACAGGCAATGTAATAGTTTAGTTTTTGAGAGAATAAAATAAAGCAATAACCTGAGCATGAAGAAAATGCAGACTCTCTTGGGTATATGTTTCCTAAGGCTATAGCAATGGTAGTTCATTTAAAATCAACATCAAAATATTTAGCAATTACAGGATGGCTTCCAATTGAAGTGTTACAGGGTATCTATATAAGGAAATCTTACCGTGAAAAGCATAATCAAATTCCAGTGTTTTCCGTTGTTGCTCAATTTCATTCATTTTGCCATATTTCTCTGTTTTTGTTCTTCCTGCTCAAAGTCAGAATTTCCTCACTTGGGACTTCACATTTTATTTTCAACTCCTTACAAGTCAGCAATGTGATATCTTACCCTTTGATGTCATAGTTTAGATCTATATTAAACCTTGTTTTGAGAATTATTGTGTATAATTTCCTATGATAAATAATAAAATATATATCATTCTACATGATTATCATTGTCTATAGCACTTAAAATAATGTCTGTCATATAGTTGCCCAATAAATGTTTGATGAACGCAGAACAAAGTAAGTCAATGAAGAAATTCAAATTTCCAAATAATTAAACATTCACAGGTTTATTCAGTCACAAATTTTTCTGGAGGGCTTAATATTTGCAAAATATATTTTAACACTTACAATACAAAAATTTATACCACCACCACAGCTTTTGAAGAACACATAGTTTATTAGAAGGGACATATAGCTACAGCTTAAAATATGTTCAAAATTATATTTTAGGATAGAGGGAGTAGAGACTACTATTGCCATATTTGGAGAGTGGGAGCAGGGAAGACCCTTCACTGGAAATGCAATAATTGAACTAATCTTGATAAATCAGGAAGAAATTGCTAGGCAGAAGGTGAAGAATGGATACTTCATGTAAGACTAATGTCATGTTTATAAAAGATGGCATTTTTGAAAATAAGTGTGTGATGTTGGGAGATAAGAAGGGGGTAAATTTGCCAGTTTATCACTTTTAATTTTTTAATTACATAAAGAGAGCTATTGTTAGATTTGTTTTTTAGAAATATAACTTTGGCTGGGGTGGGCTTTGTGGATAGAAGGAGAACCTGTCGCTTGCAAGCATCCAGGCTAGTCAGCAGACTTGAAATCTCACAGAAGTGTCAGTGGAGATGGAAAACAAATATTTTTGAAGGTGAAATTGACAGGGACTAGTGCCCTATTGAACAAGAACATTGAGAGCAAAAAATTCAAATAGTGAAGTTTTAAAATTTAGAGTAGACATACTGGATCTGGGAAAAAATAGGCTTTTGAGTTTCACATTTTATGAAATAAGAGAAATGCATAAGTAGTGCTGAAAAGATGATTTTTTAATTGAATGTATATCTTTATATCCCTGTCACATTAAGAGAATAGCATTTAAGAGGAAATAGCCTATATGCATTGATGTTAGAATAAAATGTAAAAACATTTAGAAGATACCTGTGTGAAGTATTCCTTCTTTATTCCAAAACCATTCCTGGTATACCTCTCACAGTGCATAGATTTCTTGCTTTATATAATTCCAACAGTTTGACATTGTATCTTGGGGTCATGATTTAACCGAAGCACCTTTTTCAGCACTGGCCCTCATTCTTTTGTTCTCAGTCATATCCACAATGCCTTAAATAGTGTCTGCAGCAAAGTAGCAGGCCAAGCTGTGGAGATTGCTGACCTGATGGATGAATGAACAAACAACTTCTTTACAGACTTATCTTTGGTTGAATTAACTACTTGTGATTTTTAACGCAGATCAGTACAGAGTCAAATGTCTGTTGATCAAAAAAAGAAAAAAACAGAAAAAGAAAAAAAATTCCGTACATCTGAAGCCATGTCACATTATGGAAGGATTATGGCTAGGAATTTAGAGAGTTCTCATATCTAATTTCCAATTTATACCACCTGAGTTTGAATTGTCTTATCTGAATATAAAAATAAAATGATCCACTTGACTGAGTTGTTAGCAGTATTAAAAATAGCATATAAAGCAGGTTGCATAGTACATTTGACTCATTAAATATTAACTTACTTTTTTAGTTGGATTTAGCTAAAAGGCTTGATTTTTATATGGCAAGAATGGCCAAAACTAGGTTGGCCTTTAAAAAATATATATATACTGCCTCAAAATGAAACAGCATATTTTTGTTATATAATTTAAACAAACTGAAATCTGAGGCTGTCTTTCAATATCATTTTTGTTTTGTTTTCCTTTGGTTTTAATACAAATTATTTATTTCCAAATATTCCAGAGAGTTAAAAAAAAAAAAAAGCTAGGGCATTGTAACAGGAGTGTATCAGGAATATTTAAAATATGTTTTGCTAATCAAAATAAAACAGTGTATAAGTGTGCCAAGCGAATAACTGATTCCAAGTAAGTCATGAGAAGACATAAGGATCATTTGGGTAAAAATACCCAGCTTTACTGGTAATCATTTATTTAGAAACCTTTGAAAATATATTAAACAATTTGTTTTTACTCGTACATCTTTCTGCTATTCCCAGGGAAAAATAATAAGATTGATTGCAATCAAGATTGTTTTGTGAGATTGAACATGAGAAAAGAAGTTCTGGTACTGATTTACATTCATATTTTGATACGGGGAAACGACTTTATCTTTGTTTTACAGATCTACTTACGATTCTTGGACTATGAAATGCAGAATTCGAATGAATGCAAGAGGAATTTCGTGGCTGTGTATGATGGAAGCAGTTCGGTGGAGGACTTGAAAGCGAAGTTCTGTAGCACAGTGGCCAACGACGTGATGCTACGCACAGGTCTCGGGGTGATCCGCATGTGGGCAGATGAGGGCAGTCGCAACAGCCGATTTCAGATGCTCTTCACATCCTTTCAAGAACGTAAGATTCTCTGCACTTGACTGTTTGTCCTTCAGATCTGTCATATGCTGCCTGTCTCCTGAGCTGTTAATGGTGTTTTCTTCACTTGGTTTGAGTACAGCAGGGTATTCTGCAATAAGTTGTTAAAATCACTGAGATTCCCTTTCCTTTATTCTGATCCACTGACAGGAGAGAGTTACGTATTACATTTGGATTACTTATTTCCACATATGCATCATATCCTTGCTTAAGACAGTTCACAGTGTTCAGCTGGGAAATGATGAATTCTGTTTGTCTTTGGTGTAGCTCTCACGAAGCATGCGGAACGGATGCAGCAGATTCTGATGAAGTTTGGTTTTAAATCTTAAAATTAAAAATCCTACATAAAAATATTTGGTAGGTTCTCTTCAGTAAGCCTCTCTTACTGTACCATTTATTTGAAATAGTTTGTGATGGCAGAGTTCCATTTAAAGTGGGCAGGGAGAGAGAATTGCTTGAGCAGACAGTATACAGAAAAAGTTCCAGAAAATATTTAAAAGGGCACAATGGGCAAGACCCAGAGTGAAGTGCAAAGCACGGAAATTTTAGAAAATTATGTTCTAACAAATAATAAGTCATATTAATAGATATATTTGGAATATTCTTTAGCAACTGTATCTCCTGTGTCACAAATTTATGCAAAGGAAAAAGATTCCTGAGTAATATAGCTTTAGGAAATAAGCATCTAGTATTTTGCAACTATACATTTTTGTATAATTGGAAAAGATAAAATATTTTTGAAATTTCAAGTATTTCTCTTGTCAGAAGCAAAGCAACCAGTAAGTTTTTTTTTATTCATAAATGTTAAATGCATTAGACAATTATTTTATACAGTGAATAAATAAGTTTGACTTTCAATTCCCCTCTGATTGAAAAGGTGGGGGATTCTAGGGCCCCAGAAGCACTGAATATCACTCTATCTTTCTAAATCTTGCTACCATCATCAAGGGTGCTATAAATCTATTTCTCAGCTTTATGTGAGATTTAAACAGTATATTGCTATCTATGTCTTTATTTCAGTAGTTGATTAAAATGTTAGAGGCAATGTGTCTTTATTTTAGCACAGTATTGGGGAGAATGTCATTTTCTTTTTTTTTTATTTCAGGATATTGTGAGGGTACAAATATTTTGGTTACATTTTATAACATTGCCTCTCCCAAGCGGAGGTTAGGAGATGCACACCTTGTCCTATTGTTGTGAGTTTACCTCCCCAAACCCCTATCCCTGGAGAATATTACTACCATATGAGCACCAATGTGTTAATCAGTCAGTACCAATTTGATGGCGAGTACAAGTGGAGCCTATTCTTCCCATCTTGTGTTACCTCACTTCGGATAATGGGCTCAAGCTCAATCCAGGAAAATATAAGAGGTGCTAGATCACTGTCGTTTCTTAAAATTGAGTAATATACCATTGTATACATATACCAAATTTTATTAATCCACTCATGAATTGGCAGGCACTTAGGTTGTTTCTACATCCTTTTTCAACAGTGAATTGTGCTGCCATAAACATTCGGCTGCAGATATCTTTATTATAGAATGACTTTTGCTCTTTTGGGTAGATGCCTGATAGTGCTATTGCTGGATCGAATGGTATTTCAATGTTTAGCTCTTTGAGGAAAAGCATACCTGAGAGGAAAACTAATAGCAATAAATGCTCTCACATCCATAAAACAGAAAAATTAGAAATTGACAACCTAATAAATAGACTCAAGAAATGTCATTTTCTTGACTAGAATATGAAGAAATTCAGGCTATAAGATAACATTTTTCATTGTTTCACTGCTGATTACGCTGCCAAATTCAATGAATTTTGCCTTTGGTGAAGGGATCTCAAGGTTCTGTATATATTCACTATCCTTATCAGTTTTGGATAATAACATATTGAGAACTCTTTGCTAATTTATATGACAAAAATATGGAAGGGCAAGCTAATATGTTAGAGGATATAATCAAAAATTTTTAAATATCACAAAAATCTATAATTCTTATCAAAACCACACCATAAAATGTAATAGGGGCATATGAAAATGTATTTGTACATTTAAAAAAAATCTACTTAATGATAGCGTAAAGGAACCTTGACTCCTAAACTTTCTGTGGTTTTATTTCATTCAAAATTAATGGGAGCTGATACTTTCATTATAATTGACAAAAATCACCTTGAGCCATATTAGCCTATATTAAAGAAAGTGCAGGAACAACGCAAACGTAACAGGCTCACAGGAAACTGCACTAGTCAAAAATGCAAAAGGGTATTGTCAGTTCTTTTTGGGGTGTAATTAATGAAGGCAGTGATCACCTAGAAGAGGCTGACGAAGATGAAAGAGGGTCTAGAATTGTGATATAATGCGCAGGAAGAAGAAATATTTACTTTAGGCTTTGTTGTTGTTGTTCAAAATGTGATAACTACTTTAGACTTATGCTGAATATAAGTAATAATATGGAATAATATGGAATTTATGTCTCAAAGGTAAGATCAATGTTTGAAAATTATAGGGAAACTTTTGAGTGCAATTTAAGGGAAAATGTCTAGCTCATGAGCTGTGATATTAAAAAATTTAATGGATGTCTATGAAGGATATAAACTATGGATAGAAGGGTGGTCCAATCTGAAAATGGATTATCATCTAACATAACTTGTGTAGGAAAGACATCTGTGTTGAATAGGGGAAAATAGCACCTAAGGCCCCTTTCAACTCTAAAATTGATTTTCTATGAATCTTTAAAAATCTGCATATATAAGAAATGGTGAATTATAGCATACTGTGCATGTATCATTAGAACTATGTCTATTTGAAATAAAAATAGAGTGCTAATTCATATGGTTAAATGATTCTCAGGAAGTCATTCAAGTGGGTGGACTTTTAAATATGTAATCCAGAAGACAGACTATTCTTCCAACCTAGAAAGAAAGGGCACCCAACTCTTTATGTTCCTGTACAGGGGATGAATAATCACTCTATTCAAATGTCGAGTTTTGCAATGTCATTCTCTCTGATAATCTTGTAAATTTACAGTAAGCTCCCACTGAAACAAGTTTATGCTGTGTGTCATGTTGCCAGCTATATTGGTCTTTGCAATGTTTGTGTCCCCCCAAAATTCATATGTTGAAAATCTAATCACCAATGTAAGCGTCTTAGGACATGGGCATTTGGGAGGTGCTTAGATCATGAAGGCAGAGCTCTCATCAATGGGATTAGTGCTCTGATGAAGAAGACTCAGAGAGTGGCTGTGTCCTTCCCATCATGTAAGCCAACAGCTAGAAAATTCCATCTATGAACTAGGAAATTGGCCCTAACCAGACAGTGTATCTGCCATCAGGTATATATATATATATATATATATTAGAAATTGACAACCTAATAAATAGACTCAAGAAATGTCATTTTCTTGACTAGAATATGAAGAAATTCAGGCTATAAGATAACATTTTCCATATTCCATATATATATATATTAGAATTCTGTACAATGTTAGCCAATGCAGAAAAATAAAACATTTTAACAAAACTACATAGGCAATATTTTAGCCTGTTTGGGCTGCTATAACAAAATACCATCAATTGGGTAGCTTATAAACAACAGAAATTAATTTCTCACAGTTCTGGAGGCTGGGAAGTCCAAGATCAAGGTGCTGGCAGATACACTGTCTGGGAACTTGGGTTGATTCCACAAGTACCCATCAATTTATGAGTGGATTAATAAAACGTACCATATGTATATCATGGAGTACTACTCAGCGATAGAAAACATGAATTAATACATTTTGTAACAATCCGAATGGAACTGGAAGGCTTTTTCCTAAGTGAAATGTCTCAAGAATGGTAAAAGAAACACCACATGGACTCACTATTAAATTGAAACTAACAAAAAGTTTATTTAAAAAAAATTTTAAAAAAGAATAATTATAGGTAAGGGCTCAAAAGGAGAGGAGACTCTTCTTAGAGAGAACCTAAGTAAGCCTGAACAGAATGTTTGTAGAAATGTGACTGATAAGGGCCACTTTGATGAGCTCTCAGACAGAAATGAGAAATACGTTATTGGACAATGGAGGAAAGCTCATCCTTGTTATGAAGTAGCAACAAATGTGGCTGAACTGTGTTCATGCTCTAGTGTTTTGTGGAAGGTAGCATTTGTGAGTGATGAAATTGGATATCTTGCTGAGAAAATATCTAAGCAAAGTGTTGAAGATGCAGCTTGATTCCTCCTCACTGCCTGTAGTCAAATGCAAGAAGAAAGAAATGATTTAAAGGTAGAATTTTTAACCCAGAGGGAAGCAGAAATTAAAGAGTTGGAAAAATTCTCAGCCTATCCATATTGTAGCGAATGAGATGGTGTGCTATGGAGACAGCACCAAGGGTGTTGCCACTGGACCATTTGATAAGGAGGTTGGTATGGGTGGGCATTGCAATGGACGTCAGGATGTAATCAAAACAATGCAATCGTGATACTGAAGGCATTTCAGAGATAACTGGTCCTGCTTCTATCATCTTGTGCTGAGAGTGCAGGATCTCAGGGGGCACAGTGACTTCAAAGGAGGGGCACCACTGGCCAGCACCATCTCCCATCTCAGGCTTTTCTCCCCGTGTGCTGGGGCAGCAGTCCTCCTCACTGCCCCAATTGGAGCATGTGCATTTTATCCAGAAAAGCTCAAAGTATGCATAGAACCCAGGCAGAGAACCACTGCAGAGGGGAGGCTGCCACAGAGAGCCTGTACTTGGGCCATGCCAAGAAGAACTATGGAATGGGGTCACCCCTGAGATCCCAGACCCTAAGAGCCAGGGGCATGTGACTCCAACCTGTGAGAGCTGTGGCATGGGCAGTTTCCAGCACAGCTGTGGGGTGGGACTTCCACCCTACAGTCTCTGGAAGGACCTCCATCCCAGTAGACCTGGATGACAAAGCACTGAGGCAAAGAAGATTATTCTCAACCTTTAAGGTTTTGGACTTGCTAGGGACCTGTTATTTCTTACTTCTTTCCTGTCCTTCCCTTTGGGAACAGGAATATCTAGCCTATGCCTATCCCATCATTATATTTTAGAAGAACTGCAACATATTTAAATTCACAGATTTCAGTAGGGGAAAATTTGCCTCAGAAAAAATTATAACTAGAACCTTACCCATATCTGCTGTAAGGTAAGATTTTGGACTTAGATTTCTAAATGGATGCTGAAACAAGTTATGACTTTTGGGGCTACTGGGATAAAATAAATACAGTTTGCATGTGTGAAGGACATAAATTTGGGGGGGCTAGGATTATAATTCTATTGTCTGAATGTTTATGTCCCTTCAAAATTCCTATGTTGAGGTCCTGACCCCAAGGTGATGATATTAGGAGGTTTGACCTTTGTGAAGTGATTACACCACAAGGGTGGAGCCCTCATAAATGAGATTAGTGCCCTTGGAAAGGAGGACTGAGGGAGACCCCTCAACTCTCTGCCCTGTGGGGTAAGAAGACAGTTGTCTATGAGGAAGCAAGCCCCCACTGACCCCAGATCTGCTGATCTTGGGCTTTCTAGTCTCTAGAACAGTGAGAAATAAGTTTCTGCTGCTTAAAAGCTACTTAATTTGTGGTATTTTGTTGCAGCAGCCCAAATGAGCTCTTGTGCAAGCTATAGTTTGGATATGGTTGGTTTTTTCCCCACAAAACTCATGTTGAGATTTGACCCCCAAGTAGTAGTGAATTCTCACTCTCAGAAGAGCGGGTTAGTTCTTTCAGGAATGGGTTATTTCATGAGAGTGTGGGTTATTATAAAGCCAGGACACTGCTCAGGTTTTCAACTCTTCTTCTCACATGTCCTCGTCCCCTTTGATCTTTCTGCCACGTTGCACTGCAGCGTAAAAGCCCTCGCCGGAAGCCATGCCCTTGAACTTCTCAGCCTGCAGAACTGTGAGCTAAATAACCTTTTATTTTGTTTTAATAAATTACCCAGTCTCAGGTATTCTTTTATAGAATACAAAATGAACGAAAACAGAACATATTCCATAATATCCTAATATCTGTCAAAATTTCTTATGTTAGGACCATAAGGTATTTTTGGAGTGAGAAGAGAGTTTAGAGACCATCTATTTCAATTTTTCACATTTTCTGAATTCAAAAAGAAAAAGAAGAGGTTCAGGGAAGTTAATTGACTTTCCCTGCACATTCTCAACCTCATGCTTAATGATTTGTTAACAGAACTGAAGTAAGAACTTGAGACCTGACTCCTAATCTCATGAATTCTCTTGTGTATAATTTTGCCTGCCGCTTTTGCAGCACTTCTGAGACAGCACTCCCGTTATCTAAAGAGGATGATGATGATAATCATGATTAAAAATAGTTACCAGTTCTCATATGTAAGCATTGTTTTAAGTGATTACAAACTGAAGTTTGATATTTCTGTCCTATGTACTGCGTATTATGCCCGTAAGTGCTCACATGCTGTAATCATGCAGTATGCCACTTTGATATGACCGCAAATATCAGAAAATCAGAAAAAAGTAAAACATAAGGACTGGCTTCTGTTCTGAAACTTACTAATCTGGGGAGTAATGAATGCCTATATGGATATATTTTCAAATTATCATATGTTTATATTTGTATCTGAATAAATTATAGAAAAAGGAAATAAAATAATGAGCATATAAGGGAGGTATGAAGTTCTTATTACAAAAGTCTTTGGACTTTTAGCTTGCATATACATATCAGGAGCATTTTATAAAGCCTGTGTTAATTACCAGTATTTGCAACAAAATGTTCTCTAATACCAGTAATGTGGAGATCATAAGATCACTAAAAAGGAGAAGTAGTACTTGCAGCTAAGGCTTGAGAAATACCCCCTCTACAGCTTACTCCCATAAGTGTACTACTACTGTATCAACTGCCTTTCTCAGTTTTGCCAGAGATTGCTGTCCTGATTGTGGCATCGCACTGTTGTTGGCTGCCCAACTAAATATTTTTTTTCTTCAGAAAAAAGTAGTATCCAGCCTTTATCCTATAGCAGTGGTCCCCAACCTTTTTAACACCAGGGACCAGTTTCATGGAAGATAATTTTTCCACGGACCGAAGGTTGGGGGGAAACGGAGCTCAGGTGGTGGTGTGAGTGATGGGGAGCAGCTGTAAATACAGATGAAGCTTCTATTGCTTGCCCACCACTCACCTCCTGCTGTGTAGCCTGGTTCCTAACAGGCTACAAACTGGTACCAGTCAGTGGCCCAGGGCTTGGAGACTGCAGCTATAGAGCAATCTTGAAACCTAGGGACACAACAACAACAAAAAAATCAATATTGAACTGAAGGGTAATTCTCTTAATCTATTAGGTTATAGCCTTTTTAACAACCTAAGTGGCACTTTGCACTTGAATTACTCAAAATATTTAGTACACTCTTAAAGAATTTACCTAATGGAGAAGAGCACATCTATGAGTTATTCAAAAAAGAAGACAAAACATTATGTATCATTTTTGGCTTATATTCTTTAAGAAAGAAGACTTATTTAACATTTATATATATGAAGCTAATATTAAAAGTTATTATTTAATTTATTAGTAACTAATTTAATTCCATGAGTCAAGGAGCACCAAATACCAGGGAGAATCAGATTAGAAACATACTTGTAGATAAAGAAAAATTCCTCCAATTTGAGATATATCACACATTGGATAATTCTTACATTGATTACTGAAAGTGTGATATATTTTAGTCTATTGACTCAATTTAAGATTGTTTATAATAGTACATTTTTTACACATTTTGATCACTTTTTTATGAAATCATTGACTATAAAGAATTGCCCAACTTTTAAAAAATTTGATTATGGTTAGTAAAATTTTAATTTTAAGTGTACTTTTATTATATATGAAAATTTATAGCCAATCATGATAAAACTGCATACTAAATAATATTAGCTCTCTAATATGAAAAAAATAGAGACCTTAGTGGAATATGCCCATTCAAAGCAAATCTCCTGCTTAATTTTCTGAGCCAACCTTGTTTTGTTTGAAAGATGAATTTGCAGTAAATGACATAGATGAATGACATAGGTATTATCTACTTTGACTTCTGAAGTCGTAAATGAGATCATAAGAGCTTTTGCACAATAAAATATCAATCACTTAATACTTGATTCATAAGCAACACATATATTTTTAAAACATACATGTATATAAAAAGAGACGAAAGCCAAATTATCCACTTTTAGGTTACATAGAGATTGTTTATGACAGTTTGCTACAATGAGAGAATATATTTTGTCTTATATTAACTTGTGACAAAAGAATATCAAGTCTAACCTATAAATCTTTAAGAAACATACATACAATAACATTCAAGTTCCAAGAAGAATTGAGTTGAATTAATCTGTAGAAGGCCGATTTTAAGATCAACCAAAAAGATTCTTGCCTCTTGGTATAGAAGCCTTATATATAATCCCCTCCCCTTGAGACAGTCACAATCTGTGAATAGCTTGGGATATCATTTTGTGATTAACTTACATTCTATGGCAAAAATTCTTTTGCAAGTGTAAATAAGGTCCTTAATCAATTGACTTTGAGTTAATCAAAAGAGGGGAGGTTATCTGAGGTGGGCCTGGCCTAATCAGGCAAGCTCTCTAAAATAGGTGAGGCGTCATTCAGAAAGACTGCAGGTCTACAGGAAGAGAGCAAACTGCATGTTGTGAATTGCCTGCCCATTGGAAGGGCAGCTTCTAAAAGCTGCAAGCAGCCCTGGCCAACAGTTAGCAAAAAAAATGAGGACCTTAGTCATACAACTCCAAGGAACTGAATTCTGCCAACAACTTGAATAACCTAGAAAAAGGACTCTGAGCACCAGGTGAAAACCATAGTCCAACCAACACCTTGACCACACCTCCTGCAGATGAACCAGTACCCCGGCTTCTGACCTACAGAAATTGTATGACAATAAATGGGTGTTTTTTTTGTAAGATACTATATTTATGGCAATTTGTTACACAGCAATAGAAAACAAGTTCAGTTTTGGTACTGAAAACAAGGCATTGCTATGACAAATGTTTAAAGGTTGGGAACAGTTGGAGATCAGTGGCTGGAGGGATTTTGAAGAGCATGAGAGAAAAAAAGCTTAAATTGCAGACAATGAGTAGAAATCTGGATTCGGAAGGCTGTGGAGGACTCACAGAAGTGCGGAATGTGTTATTAGGGACTGGAGGAAGGGGAACCTTGCTTTGCATCAGCAGAGAGCCTAGCAAAGTTGGGTTCTGCAGGTGTGCAGCAAGCAGAACTTGTGAGTGACAAATAGAGCCTATCGAGCTAGGTAAATTACTGAGTTAAATGTTAGACGTGTAGCTGCTTATAGTAACCACGTGAGAGGGGCGAAATAGATCAAAGGAAGAATTATTAAACAAAAAGAGAATTAGAACTGGATGACTTTAAACTTTCTCAACTTTCCCAAATGGTAAAGATGTTGAAAGTCAGAAAAGACTCCTGAATTTGTGACGGGGTAAGCTTTGCTAAACCATCAGAAACATCAAAAGGTCACAGTGTTCAGTAACAAAGAGGCATTTGCAAGAGGTTAAGGTTGTGCCTTCCAAATCCTCTACATCTAACTAGAAGGATTAAGGGCACTGTCTGTCAGTCATCCGGGCAGGAGCCCAAGAGAAGAGATTATCTCAGAGATTTGTGGGTGTGGCTTCTGCCTAATAGAGCAAAAGCCACCAAATTTCAAGCAAGGCCCACAAGGTTCTTGAGAAAATTGTTTCAGCATAAACACTGTCCATTTGGGCTGGAAGGGACAATGAGAGAACTGAATGAGAAGAGGTGTTTGGAATCCCAAAATTCTAATGGCAGGAAGCAATCTGATAAAACTACTCAGCTGCAAACATACATTACCTTCCATGAGAAAGAAAGACTCAGAAAAGTGAACCAAGAGAATTATTCCAAGGCCTTGTATATGCAGGACCATAATCCACTACTCAAGGGGCCAGGAGTAGAATATGCTTGAAAAAGGGCACATGGGGGCTTCCAATATACTAGTAATATTCCGTTTCTTTCATTTGGGCAATGGATATATTGGTACGTTAGTTTTTAAAGCATACATATATGTTTTATACACTGTGTAGTATTTTAAATTTTAGTGTAATACAATGAAATGTCCTCTTCACAGGGGTAGCGCAGTTTTATCATTTAATCACATCACTACCTCCCTAGGCTGCAGATACATGAATCTGCTGCTTTTCATAATCATCACAGAAATTTGGGGCTGCTTGAAGCCATACTCCTCCTCATGCAAAGTTAAGCCACATCAGAAAGACCCACAAGTACACGTCTACCGTTTTGAGCAAATGAACCCATCGCAGAATCGAAGGACCCAAATGGCACGTTCATGGTTTCACGGGATCGACTTTTCCGCTTCTAGCCTGGCAACAGTTCTAGCTAATCAGAAAGTGCACTTTAATCCTAGTGTTGTTTTTCTTTCTTGCATATCAAAAACTCTCATCAGCAGGTTTTCCCAATGGCCTCTGGAAATTTTGGCCAGCCTTTAAGTACTGGTATAACAGGAACTACAATAAACAACTAGTTTGAACTTGGGGGAAAAAAGTAAAAAATAAAATAAAAGAGGGTCCAAAGGTCAGAGATAAAGGAAATCAGAGAGATTCCTAACTGTAGTAAATACTCCTGCTGGCCATAGAGGAACAAACTGCCGAACAATACAGAGGGCCTCGTGGCAAGGAATTCCGGGCGATCTCTAGAAACTGAGAGTGTCTTCCACTTGTCAGCCATCAAGAAAGCAGGAACCTCAGTCCCGTTCCAAAGTACTGGATTTTCCCAACAACTTGAACGAGCTTCGAAGAGGCCTCCACACATTAGAGGAGAACCCGATTCAGGCTGACTCTGACGTTAGCTTTGTGAGACCCTAAGGAGGGGACCCACCTGAGCCCTACCTGGACTTTTGACACACAGAAACTTGGGAGAGTACAGGGTGTTGTTTTAAGCTGTAGGTTAAGTGTGAGATAGTTTGCAACTCAGCAAGAGAAAAGTAATACATGTTCCTATTGCAGTGGCGAGGGACTTTTTCAGGTAATAGATGATCTAAATGTCAATCTTAAAATATTGCTTAAAAGCATTAATTAATATATCGCCTTCACCAGAATGAGCAAGAGTGAGACTCTGTCTCTACTAAAAATAGAAAAAAAATGAGCCGGGCATGGTGGCACGTGCCTGTAGTCCCAGCTACTCAGGAGGTTGAGGCAGGAGGATCGCTTGAGCCCAGGAGTTTAAGGTTGCTGTGAGCTGTGATGACGCCACTGCACTCTACGTGGGGTGAAAGAGCGAGACACTCTCTCTCTCTCTCTCTCTCTCTCTCTCTCTCTCTCTATTTATATATATATATATACATAAAAATAAAACTTTTTATCAACATAGTACTATTTCTAAATTTGGTACTTCAGGACATGTGGCATGATAAACTATAATTGTAAATTGTAGGAAAACAAAAATTAGTGATCACTCCAACATCAGTTTGATTGTAAAGGTTCAGGTGCCATCACTGTATTATTAGCCTAATTGTCAATCCTTTTTCATTTTGACACTTATTTACATTCCATTACATTCTTCTGTACCCTCAGTAAACACTTAAATGCCGAGGCACTGATGGCATAAAGATGAATAAGATGGTTTTCCCCTTAGGGAGCCGTGCGACCACACTGATTCACATTCAGTTCAAGTGTGCGACTCACTGCAGACGATGTTCGTTTGTATCTAGTATTCACACTCCCCCACCGACTCCCTCAGTTACTTTAGTAAACTATGCACTGGAAGGTTGTGTTCTAAGAAGCCTAATTCTCTTCTCATAGAGTTTCCTTTTCTCCAGCATTTGTTTATATTAGTTGGGTCTCTGCTTTTCTGACACCAGGATTGATTTTATTTCACAGTTCAGTTTTATCTTTTTCTGTCTAGAACAAACGTATAGCCTGCTATCTGCATCTTCTTAGCATTCCGTCCCAGACAGTGAAAATTCCTAATTTTGTAATAACTAAGTAAAATTGTCACATTATTTCAATAACTAAAATTAATGGATCCTAAAGAAAAAAAAATGAAAGATTTTAACTCTGTAACACTCTGAGAATATACACCAAAATACATCGATAATAATCAACTAACTTTAATCCTTCCCAGCTTTGCTCAGATGTAAAAAAAAAAAAAAAGTTTACTTTAAATACTTTGTTGATGATGGAAAAATAAACTAGCACATTTTCAAATTTAGAGTTCTTTATTTTAAAGAATCAAAGAGACTAGGGAGGCCAAAACATAACTCTTCTCATTTAATATTTCACAATAATATTTCTTTTCTCCCTCTAGAATAGTCAAGGCCAAACACAATTGCAAGTTTTGAATAAATACTCAGATCAAAAGGCATTTTATTCACTATGTATTTCAATAAGGAAATAAAATGTTATGTACTGCAGAAAGCAGTGCTAGCATCATAACACAGTATAAATTGATGTCTTGAGTACATAAATCTCAGTGCTTCACCATTGTGAACTGATGTGTCTTAAAAAGATTAAGACCACTTAATGAACGTAGCAAATATTTACTTATATATGTCACACAGTAGCATAAATACCATGGCATAGATTTAAATATAAATAGTATACCAAATATGCTGGGAAGATACTTAGTATAGGTGATATTTTGGTGGGTATTTCTAAATTAGATACAAAATATACTACAAATAAAAGAAAATATTACTATGCTGAAATATATATAAAATTTTAAATATTTATTGACATAGAAACATTCTAATTAAAATAAACAGGGAAAAGCTGAACTGGAGAACAATTGGTAAGATAAACTACAGGCAATAGATATTTTTTTATCCTATATAGAATAAGCGATTGTATTCAAAAATAAAAAGATAAGCATTTTAATAGAAAATGGAACAAATAAATTACATAATCAATTCATAAAAGAAACATGAATGCCTTAATGGTATGAAAAACAAACACCTACACATATGAGTAAGCAAAGAGATATAAATTCAAGTGGTAATTAGACACCATTTTCATCAATCAAACTGTTAAAGAATAATAATGGAATATTCAGTTTTGGAGATGGTGTGGTGAAATGAAAGCATACACACTTCTGGTAGAAGTAAAAGCCTCCTGAGGGCAGCATCTTCACGTCTTTCTGCTCTGTCGTTATATCACCTCTGCCTCTTCAACCTCCTCCCTCCCCTACCTGTTTTTACATTGGGCCCACCTGGGTAATCCAGAATAGTCTCCCTTCTTGAAATCCTTAATCACACCTGTGAAGTTCCAGTTACATAAAGTAACATTCACAGGTAGTGGAAATTAAGGTGTAGCTACAGTGGGGAGCCCATATTCACCTTACCACAGTAGATTTGATATTTCTGTTTTGTTTTTGCTTGTTTTTATTAAACTAATGGGTTGTTTGTCTGAAATTATAAAAACAATAATTTAGTTGACTTGAAGGCTGAAGGTATACAAGGTCTGAAAGCATCCAGCCACGTAACTGTTCTCATCGTATTAACAATGGCTGGATACTTTCCGGACAGCCCTCATCCAATGCCCAGTGATAATGATATTAAATTAAACTCATGGCCCTCTTCACACCTTACTACTGAATAAGTACTCTTCCATCTAAAGACATTATCTTTAAAATTAAGTATTATATTACTATAAAAAAGTTTGGCAAGTCTGTGTATATTTGGAATCTTAAAATTATTGTTAAACATTTTCAGAAACAAAATCACAAATCAGCCATTTAAGAAATTGTTTTGCTTTTTCAAAGAAAATCTGAAATGGAATGACAAAATGTGTGAGAGCATGAGCTCCGTGTCAGTCAACTAATTCTGCCACTTTCTCATGTGTGATGCCTGGACTTTAATCCACAATTCCCTTTCCAGAAAATAGTGGAAACAGTATAGGGCAGCCGAAAATTTTAAATATATGTGTCTGGAAATGAACAAATTGCCATTAGAAGGTGGCTAATATTATATCTGTTAACGAGATAACAACATACTAAAACTTTGATAGTTAACACTTCCTTACTTTCAAATACAATGAGATTATTGAACAAAGGAAAATAAAATAAAATCGTATAATCTGCCAGGGGCCAACCCACCCTTTCTTTCTTCCTTTTTTCCTCCCTTCCCTCCTTCCTTCTTCTTTCTTTCCTCCCTTGCTTCCTTTCCTTTCTTAAAAAAACTTTTAATTGAGTCGAATGATACCATAAAGGAAACAACTGTCAAAAATATTTTATTATTGGAAATGAATTTTCGATGGACTTTTATTACCGACTTGTCCGTTCAACTCAAATCATTGTAAAAGTTTTATGCCTATAGATATATAGTTTAATGGAATAACTTAAAATTTAACGTCAAGTCTGTCAAGTAGTTTTTTAGAACAAAACAATTGTCAATGTAAATATTAATAATTTTGGCTTCCATATTTGTTCACCAAATGTTGCAGAACTTTCATTGACAATTTTAGATCAACGTTGCCTTTAGTAAAGTGTGTGGGTCTTCAAGAAATCATTTAGACAAGAATAAAGGCAGCAAATTTCTCGTAATTTTTGGTAAGATCCTTGGGAATAATATATATTGATCTGATACTGGCTTCACAGCTACCATAGGTTGTGTCTGTCACTGAAAATACATGGAGATAGAAAATCATTCTGAATTGTCAGCATTTGAACTAGGAGAATGACAAGCTTGAGGTTATGGTGGTCTCTTTATGCTAAGCTCTAATCTTTACTTACTACAAGTCCCCTTTTGGGGACTTAGCATGTTCAGCAAGGAAACCAAATATTGTACCTTGGTAAGAACAGTGTGTCTAAACTAACCAACCATTTCAGACATGTATGCATCATGAAAACAAACTTTGGACAACATGTCCAGGATCTAACAGTAATCAGCATACAGGCTCCGAAGAAATTTAATATCCTCCTTACTGTAATTATAATGTCTAATTACACACAATGAGTAAATTATTGTGTAGCTGATTCCAGGCAGACATAATGAGAATATAAAAATGTATAATAATTTCTTAGAACTAAAAAAGAACAGATAAATCATGATTTGGTTCACCCCCTGTGAAAGGAAAAAAAATTGTCTTTATCTATAGACTATAATTTTTACATGAAGATATGTTTCTCTTTTCTTAATATCATGTCTTTATGAAGAGTGAGAATATGCAATTTTAGCACAGAGACTGGAGAGCAATCTAATAGATGTATGTGAGATTAAATTGAAGTTTGTGAACAGAATTTCTTGTACTAAAAAGGAGATTAAGATACATCTTACTTGATAATAATAAATATTTTTGACCAATAACTTAGTCAGTGGAACAGAGAGTTTTGGAAACAGATATTGATTTTTCAAAACAAATATGAAGATGATAAAGGACAGGGAGAGAAGCTGCACAAATCTATTTCTGGCCTTAAATCTGGTCAGCATTTTTCAAATAAAATGTCATTTCATCTAATTGCATAGCCTAAGGGACATTTGAAGTTTAATGTGGTGCATGGGGCAGTTTTTACATTTATTTTGGAACAAAATTGTTTGAAGGGCAATTCCAATGTCTATATATATATATATATATACATATATATTTACATTCCTGTTTCTTTAATTAGAATAATACAATTAAAAATTATTATTAGCAGCAAACTATATATTCTGAATCCAGTTTTCAAAATTTTTCTAATCCATCCTCAGTTAATTACTGATAATTGATATTTCTAATGTTTTAGTAATTTTCTTTCATCAAGTTTATTAAGAAAAATTATGCTATTTGTTAGAAATTAAAATCATTTACAGGTTTTAGTGAGAAGGTGACATTTAATATCCATTGTGAGAAGATGACATTGTGCTCCAGATGTCCATTTTGTTCTGATGTCTAGTCAGTCAAGTATTTATTAAGTACTTATTGGTACATGTCATTGCCTTACACTCTTGTAGGAGGAGGCAAGCAATGCCCAGAGAAGTTAGCTAAAAGGGATAAGCTCAAGTCCTAATAGTTGCTGTGGGAAAACCCAGCATGGTTCACATGTTGCGGAAGGAAGAGGGCAGGATGCATAGTGTGTGGTGGGTGATATTTGAGTCCAGGAGGAAGTTGGTAAACGTTTGGGGTAAGCAGCAGTTCTGAGATTGGAAATCACTTGCTGTGTACTAAAGAGTATAAGGAGTTTAGAATTTAATAATATTGGGAAAAGCTTGAAGTGTTTTAAACAAGGTGAAAAATGTCCCGATTTACACTTTCCAATGACCAACGTCCCCGTGGCCACTGTGGCCCATGGACTCTGTGCAGGACAGCTGTCAGTGAACAGTGGCGGTGGCTCCGTGGCAGCAATGGAGACATTAACAAGAGCCTGGAGTTGAGACAGAGGGGACACAAGTAATGGCCAGTTAGCACGAGGGGTCAGAGGAAGAAAGCACCCAAGGATGATCCCGCACCTTCAGGCTGAACAGCTAGGGGATGGGCGTGCCCGTCACGAATGCCAGAAAGGCGTGTGAGCAGAGAAGTACAGTGAGGGGTGGCCGGGAGGAGTAGGATGGTAATTGTGTTCCATGAGCCCATTCGGCCATCTTCCATTTGGGGTTGGAACTAGAATCGCAAGTGGGGATCTTAGGTAGGAATCGAATGTTCAGGCTAAGTCTGGAACTCAGGCAGAGTCAGAATCGGGAGAGTGATCTCTGAGTCTGACGGGACCACCCAGACAAAGGATTTGCAGAGAGGAGAGACAGGACTACGATGGCCCCAGGGAATCTGACTGCAGAGGTTGGTAGACCCCAGCATAGCAGCCTGAGGAGGCAAGGGAAATCACCTTAGTCCCCTGAATTGATCAAAGTTGGTATGGAATAAAAGTAATTGAGTTTTCAAGGATGCTAGATTTGGCTGCTTAGTATGAATTCATTACCAAACTATATAATGTAGCTGTGTATCACATTTTTGTATTTACAACAGTGTTAAGCTTGTTTCCATCTCACAACAGAAGGGTCACAGACTGTAGGCAATCTTGAGTATCAGAAAGTTTTAATAAAACTTCAAGGCAGATAAAAGTTGAATGCAAGAGATAAAGCGAGAAGATGCAATTGTACTCCAAGCTAGTTCCGCCTCTGCTTCTCCTCACCTATCCGTGAGCCTTCCCTTTTTCCCATTCACGCTAAAATCTAGGGACAGAGGAGGAATAAAGAAGAGCAGAAGGAGAAGACCCAAAGGTGTGAGTGTGTGTGGTTTGTGTGAGTGTGAGCATGAGTGTGTGTATGTGTGTGTATTAGCGTGTGGGGATGTGTATGAGTGTGTGTTGTGTATTAGTGGGTGGATGTGTGAGTTCGTGTGTATGAGTGTGTGTGTTGTGTATTAGTGTGTGTGAGAGAGTTTGCGGGAGTGTGTGTGTGTCTATGTATGGTGTGTGTGTGAGAGAGTGTGTTTGCACCCACACAGGCCAGCACAGAGCTGGGTGGGTTTTAGACAAAGCTCAAATTAAAGAAAAAAGAATTTGAGGACAGCAAGATGCCCAGGGAATCTGTGACAAGAACAAGAAGGAGGGGACTTGAGAGGGGCAGAGGACCAGACTCCAACGCCAAGTACATGTGCAGATGGTGTGAAGATTTCTTAGAGCATATCATCAGGCACAACTTGTATTTCAAATTTTCTTGATGCAATACCGTTATTTTTTTGACGTCGAACTAATCTACCAGTGATAGTTGTGTTAACCATAAACCATCAGTAATTGAAACTTCAATTTCAGAAAGAAATAGGCCAGTTTTAATTTCAGTTTTGTTTTAACGTTTCTTGAATAGTATTTAGTGGACTTCTGGATTTAAAAAAAAAAGGAAATAAGTAATCCCAATAGAATGACCTTCGGTGGCTTGAGCAATAAAAGAGCAATTATAATTTTTTTTTAAAAAAAACTTTTAATTACAGAATTGAAACAGTGTTTACCAACATGTGAGACAAATACTGAAAAAAGATGGAACAGCTATGATTAGACGTTTTTGCATTATAAGATGTTTCATGATTCTTTATTAAACACATTGCACAAAACTTCCTTTATTTTGAGTGTTGTGGCGATCAATCTTTTGATATCTCTCATCTAATTCAAATATGCTAAAAATCTTTTGGTTGTCTTCTGCTAAATAATTAATTTCTAAAAAAAGAATTATCAATATATAGGTGCAAACGTTGCCCCAGGTGCATTCAGTTTAACCGTCCTGATGGAGTGAAACGCCGTGATTTCACTAAAGTCTGGTGTGAGCTCGCCACCTTGTGGTAAAAAGGGAACGGATAAGGGTTTAACCACTTCGGGACCGCGCTCACCGGCTGGGAAGCCTTGCCCACAGCCGGCACTCACAGTCCGCACGGTAGTGTGTGCTGTGCATTGACGACAAATCCATTTTGCTCTTGTGTGATGAGGAAAGTTTTAAAGCACTGAAAGCTTGTTTTACTTTACAGGCAGCTTTACTTGTAATGTAAATCAGATTAGGTAACATATACATATATGTTTTCATTACGTTCTTTTTAAATGTTCACAATTTTATTTTGATAAATGAAAAATTAGAAAAGTCATATCATGGCTGTCGGCTAAAGTCGCTGTGCGCGTTCATCTGTGGCTATCGACTATAGTTGACGCTGGTACCGAAGTGGTTAAAAATAGAACCCAAAAGAGAATGAAGCAATATTTAGTAAAAACACTTTCTAAGTACATTATTTATTTTTAAATACAACAAAGTAAAGATTTTACGTAAAAACAAAAACGGACTTTTTTGCAGTAACATTTTCTATTCTTTTCATGAAAACTTATGAGTTTTTCTTTAATTATAAAACTATGTGTGTGTGTGGGTTTGTGTATGTATATATACATATTTATACAAATGACTATATATGGAAAATTTCTCAAAAATCTAAATATAACTTGAGT
Organism: Cheirogaleus medius; assembly: GCA_008086735.1. Lineage (NCBI taxonomy): Eukaryota > Metazoa > Chordata > Mammalia > Primates > Cheirogaleidae > Cheirogaleus > Cheirogaleus medius. The sequence goes on along the minus strand of VBSM01003157.1, from coordinate 50,453,986 downwards.
AATTCCTAGAAATAATAATTGTTGACAGTCTGGCTTATTTATTTCTGGAAAAATTTTCCAAAAATGTGTTTGTATGTGAGTTTTTATAATTAAAAATAAGTATCTTCATTTTTTTTGCCCAATTTTACATCTTACTAATCTTCCACGCTGTTCTATATTATCTTAAGAATTAAGAATTCTATCACTATAATGATTTTTGGACACTGCACCAATATTTTCCAAAGGATTTTTTTATTTTATTTTGTTTTTGTTTATAGCATTAAGTGTTAAATACAATTGGAATTGTTTAGAGTAAATATAGTTAAACGGGCTTATTTGCTGTATAACTTCTCTGAACCTTTCAGTGGGCTCAAGGCACTGAAAATCACTAAGAGTAACACACCATATTTTTCAGTCTTACTGATTCACACTACATGTCTTCCTTTTCCAAGCTAAATATTATACTACCTTTTTTGTTTTCAAAGAATTTGTTGTGAAGTCTTTGAATAAATGTCCACTAAAGACATTTTAAATTGGCATTTTAAAATTGGAGTAAAGATACCTATAGATAACCTAAAATCTGGATGTACATATTAAATTTCTCTATTCCAAAAATTTTATTATTATAATTATAAGACAATAATTTTATCCCTGCCTCAATTCTATAGGATCATTAAAATATTTGGAAAAACACTCCTTCTATATTGGATTCAAAAGGCAAGATCTGTTCTGTTCTATATGTTGCTTATCTTGGCATTCCAAGTTGGGTTTTGCACTCTGCACAATTTGATATTAGAAAATATCTGTTATCTTGATGGTCTTTTTAAACACAAAGGAATATCAGAACTAAATATCTTATATAGCTAAGACTTCCTCCTATTAAGTAGTACAAACACATGTTAAAACCTATATTGAAATAAAATGTACTTGCCATTTGATTTAATATACATAAATTCTGCTTTCTGCTCTTTTTTTTAGAATTTAACCATAATGATATTTTACACTTGGCATGGTTGTAACAAAGGCATGTATTCTCCAAGGTATAAAGAAAACTAGGAAGTCTTAGTTGCAGGAAAGTCCTGGACATATCCTTCAAGTCTGAGTTGTAATCTAATGTTAACAAGGGATCTGTGAATAACTATCTTCACTTTACAAATTAGGAAATTTAATATCAATTAAGTCACTCAACTTTTATATCATATATCTCCTTAATGTTGTAAGTTTTTTGTTTTGTTTTGCCATTGTTACCGTACCCATCATAGTAGTTCAGAAACAGCTAGCATCCATATACCATCTGACATTTAATTCTCACAGCAGTTTGATATGATATTTATAATTATCCCCATTTTTAGATGTAAACTGAAGCTGAAAATGTTGCGAGTAAATTTGCCCAAGATCACCCACGTAAGAAGTGGTGGGCCCATGTTTCACAATCAGACATTTTGACTCCACAACCCCTGTGCAATACTCTCCTAAAACATGGTTTACAATTATGTCTATAATGTTTGCATCCATATAGCTGACACTGTGCTGTATTTTATGCATAATTAAATCACTTAGGTAAGTATCACCTTTGTCCCCATTGTGCAGATGTAGTAACTGAGTAACTCACAGGTCAAGGGCAAAGAGTTTGAAAGAGGCAGAGCTGGGGATTTGAGACCAGGCTGCCAGGCTGCAAGGCTGCAAAACACACACTCTACCCTCTGTTATACATTGGCTTTTGTTCAGGGAAGAAGCATCTGCCCTTAAGGGTTATCGATCCTCACAGCCAGCGTCACAGCTCTGCCCTCTGTCCTCCTGAGGATGCTCTAACCTCAAGTTGATGTATCTCTAAGCTTTATTAAATGTACATGCTATTACATAGACAAAAAAGAATTCTTTGCAAAAATATGCATGTATTCATGTATGAAGAAAGAAGGAGCAATGATGCAGGCTCATTTTGAAGTGTTAAAATATCCACTTTCTACAATATGTGAATGATTTAAATCAAAAGCAATGATATGCTTACATATATGACATTATTTTGTCTGACAAAACTATTTTACTGCATATTTAAAAATTAGTTTATATTTTATTATTAGATCTGGATAATAAAATGGCGATGGTTAATAAACTCTCCCGGTGAAGTGTGAGGTTGCATTAGTTGGAGATCCTCATTTATAAATACATCTTAAAATAGTTCAGTGCCAAAAAGCAGAGGCAAATATTTCCATCTGTGTACTTGTCATTATAACATCAGTGTGGAGCTATATTTTCTATTCTAATAGATATAAATAGATTCTTGTGATTCTGGAAAGTTCTGTGTGAGGTGTACAGCATTGTGAACATGCTTCCTTGGCTGTCACTTTATTATAAATAAACCTTGACTTTGAGTTTCTTCTGAATAACTAGGAAATAAGGGGCTGGTTTTGAAGAGGCAATAGTCTTAACCATGAATATTGGATTTTCTAAGTGGAAGCTTTCTATACATTGGTAGTACATATGCTTTATCAGAAATAGTAAAAGAACCAGAGAAATAATGTTGAGCTTTAGTTTCTGAGAATATCACAATACATGTCTCACTTGAAGACCATGCCATTGAAGGTTAATTGTCAACCAATAAGCCCTGTTATAGCCTTCCACTCTCTGGAATACTAAGGTATGCAGCCTTGTTAGAGCCAACCTTTTGCTAAGTCATATTAATCATTTAAAATATCTGTCAAATATTTACTACATGCCTAGTAAGCCTAAGCCATTATCAGAAATTAAACATACACATTACAAATTTTAAAAAGACATAGCCCCTAGTCTCAAAGAACTTGTTGAGAAAGACAGTAAACATATACTAAGTATTCAACTCTTTAAAAATTACAAGTATAATAGAACTTTATAAGTTTTCTGGTGGATTAGAATGATATTTTAAGACTGTATAGATAATACAGTACTGATATGATTTTTTAAAGTATTTTGTAAAGATTTTTGTATTTTGACTTTTTTTAAATTTCAGAATATTATGGGGGCACAAACATTTTCGTTACATATAATGCCTTTGACTCACCCAAGCCAGGGCTACAAGCGTGCCCTTTCCCATACAGTGATCACCGCGTCCATTAGTTGTGAGTTTACCCACCCCCCACCATGCCACTCCCACCTGACCAGCACCCAGTGAATATTACTTCCATGTGAGCACCTTAATGTTGATCAGTTAGTACCAATTGATGACGAGTACATGTGGTGTTTGTTGTCAAGTTCACAATCAACAAACTAATAAACCATCTCAAGGAACTGCAAAAGGAAGAGCAAATCAATCCTAAGAAGAAATCCAGCAGAAGAAAAGAAATAACTAAAATCAGAGCAGAACTAAATGAAATCAAGAACAAAAGAACTCTACAGAAGATTAATAAAACCAAAAGTTGGTTTTTCAAACAGATAAACAAAATTGCCAGCCCTCTTGCTAGATTGACAAAAACTAGGAAGGAAAGGACTCTAGTAAGCTCAATTAGAAATGAAAAAGGAGAGGTCACTAGAGACATCATGGAAATACAAAACATTATCTTTGAATACTGTAAACATCTACATTCCCCCAAACTACAAAACCTGGAGGAAATGGACAAATTCTTAGATAATATGATATTGATATGATTTGAATGACAGTGAAGATGGGGATTCGGGACAGGTAGAGGGAGGGAAAGGTGTATGGACTCTGAGCCATATATGTCAGGGGTGTGTTGAGAGAAGTAGGACATGAGTGTTCATGCACAGAGACTTGGAAGAGAATAAGAAAGTAGCTTGATTTTAGTAGGCAAAAGGCGCCATTTTCAGTTCATAATAGGAGATAAGTGAGAATCTCTAATGCACCATTGCTTGTATGCATTTATGAGAGAGATATTCAGAGAAACACTGTCGGCGAAAATCAGAACCCAATATGATATTATATTTTTGGTGTCTGCGAGAAAAAATGTATTTTTGTTCAAGGTACGTAAGAGGTTATACATCTGTTTCTTAGCCATGGAAGTATTTACTTCCTTATTTTTATTTTCGTTTTGTCATTTGCACAGTGTAAAGTATTAGCAAAAGTAAGGAAGAAAAGATATGGAAAAGTACCCAGAATAATACAAAAATCAAACAAACGAAAAAGAGGATAACTCCCAATTAACTAGCGTATTTGCATAATTATTTAATGTAAAAGAGTGCTTTAGGAATGTGATTATTGACATTTTTGGATTACCTAATGTATTCCCAGTAAAACCACTAATATTTAGTATTTCATAGCTGATACTGGCATATTGATGGTTTCACAGCTACTAAGGAGCAGAAACAAATAAAATCTAATTTATAGTATTTGGAACTTAAATCTCATTGCTATTACCAACAAACTATTTTACTTCACTCAATTACAGAATGCAAGTTTAATTTTTATTTGTATATTTGATTTTTTAACCTAACCTATCCTATTTAATAATAATTATAATAATGTTTTCAACTCATCATGGAAGGTCAATAAATATTCATGCTCTTTTAAAGGTAAACTTTACTTGCTGGATAACTGTACTTTCAAAACCACTGTAATTGTTTTTTACACTTTTATAAAAGCTTTTTTCAGCCATTCTGATATACTTGCCAAAACCTCCTTTATATTCTGTGTACAGAATTTGACAACATTCATTATCTGCTTAACAAACCACATCCATTCTGCAAGGCCAAGGTTGACTACAGATATTCAAATTTATTTCTTTACTAAAATACAAACTTTTGCAATCATGTATCAGATTGTTAAATTTTACATTATGAATGGTTTATACACAACAGTGCTTAACAAATGATTAGCACAATAAAGTGTTAACTGTTATACTTTTTTCAAAATGAATATCACATATTTTCTACTCTTTAATTTTGTTTTTCAAAATGAATGGTTTTTACTGTGTAACCGGGAACCTAAAGTCAAAACTAACCAAGAGAAGAAACTGATTTGGGGGAGGCTGTGGAAGGCATGCAGAGCCAAGAGAAATCACTTTACTTGAGTTAGCTGTATCTTTTTGCCTTACTTTTGATTTTCAGAATTTACGTTTTTTTTTAAGGATTTTTCCAGCACTATTAAAATATATTAAGTTGTTTTATGCAAAATATTTTCCTAAAAATTTTCATTAGTATAGCAAATACAATAAAGAAGCCAACTTTCTAAAATGTAAGTAATATATAGTTTTGAAAGTGGAAAAAATTAGAACATGACTGCAGTGTCTAGATAATATTGATCATTAATAAATCTTTACTGATTGATTGATCATTATAAATTACGTATATTGAATGTAATATGTTTTTCTAGAGTGCCTATCATTAAAAGTATTGCAGAACTATTATTGAAAAAATAACACTAACATTATATTTGTTGAGATATGTGCAATGAATACAAGCAAAACCAAGTTAGCTTTAAAGCACTTTCTGTAAACTATAATTCACAAGCAACATTAATATAAGGACTGATTACTTTGACTATTTTATTATTCTAATAGTGAAAGAAATGTGTTTTCCTAATATTGAAATCATATCTCACATTTAACATTACTATATTAAACTTCTCACATTTTAACATAATTTTGTAGCTAGATTTCATACTGTCTTGGAGTTCTTATTTTGCTTTCCCATTCGCTAAATGTCCACTGTAATCTGGAAATCGTAGTCACTGGATATCAAGTCACTAGAATGTGTGAAATATATACATAGTAGGACAATTTCATCAAAACGTATACAATAAATGTGGATGAGCATGATTTCTATATATTTTTATGTTACTCAGGATTAATTTTTTCCTGGTTCTAAATTTTAATGACATACTATGTTTTTTCTTATGCTTAAGTGATGTTACAGGGTTTGCTTTAATATATTTTCTTCATTAGTACTTTTTAAGTATATATTTTAAAAAATTATTTGAATATTTCTGTTGTGTTTTTGCAAAGTAAAACTATATTATACGTACAGAATTTCAATGTAAAACATAATTTATCCACGTGGTAGACATTTAAGGTTTGCTAAAAGAATGTACCAACTAAAAAAAAAGTGGATAATGTACTTCATTTTAATGATGGAAAACACACCATGCCATTTTCATAAGCTGAGCCTCTCTATAAAAATGCCAGCTCCGTTAGTAACACAAAAAATAATTACCACTGCAGCAACATTTCTGAAAATCGCTTGGCAGATCATTTATCTCACTTTGATGGCAAATTATCATTCTAATCTTTTTGTTTTTAGATTTGTAGTGTGAATGATTTACTACTGAGCATCAGTTATAACTTTCTTCCTTTGTCTTGTTCTTCTTGTTTTTAGCTCCTTGTGAAGGCAATACATTCTTCTGCCACAGTAACATGTGTATTAATAACACACTGGTCTGCAATGGGCTCCAGAACTGTGTGTATCCTTGGGACGAAAATCATTGCAAAGGTAATGATTAGTCCTTACTAATTTAAGAAATTCCCTGCCTATGGAGTAAGAGAGAAGTTTATATGCATCAACCTCTTAAAAATAGAGTATTTAGTGGCTTTCGTGCACTCTGTGTATGTCTTATAGTTGATTTGTAAGCATTCTGTATCCAGATGTTTCCTCATTGACTGATGCACAGTGGACTGTCCTTAACACTTGAATACTCATTAAAGACATCTCCTTATTAGAGCCTGCAGAGACATGGGCTGGGTGGGGGGAGCGCTAGAGCTTTCAGTGGAGCACATTATTTTCCTGTCATACCTGGTACCACTTCATCTGTGGCAACGCCACTCATTCCACTTTGTCTTCACTGGGCTTTGTACACATCCTCTAGAGATAAAATAACTTGAAGGAGTATTTGTTGTTTCAAGTGCTTCCAGCCACTTCACTTTACTTCAATTTTGCTATGAAAATGCTTTTCTTCCTTTCCAATGAAAACAGCTTGCAATGCTCCTGCCTCCTTCTCTAGCCTACGCACGAAGGTTTGTTTATGCAGAAAGGGATCCTTGGCTGGATTCTGAATGTTACATATTTTAGTTAAGTTAAAAGTGCCATATAAATTCTTTTATTATATCCAATATTAAATAATTTGCAAAGGATGGTGAACAGACAAATAACTCTTTCATGCTTGAAGTTCAGTATTACCTATTAAAATGCCTTCTGTGGATAAAAGCAGAGAAACATTGCCTCAGCATCCATTAGTTTATTACAGTCAGAAAGTCAGCTCCAGTATTAATTACTTTGATGGTGGGGTGTTGGTGATGATTACTTTTGTGTCCACTGCTGAATGGATAGGAAATTAAATACTTTCTGAATTATCTTAATGCAGCCCTGTTAATGATGAGTAGTCACCATTGGCTTTGTTTTCCCAATGTAAGTTTGTCCCCACATATGTAAGAATATTTGACATGAGACAGCAATCAAGAAGATGTGAATATTGCATTATGAAAGTCCACATTTATTTTCTTCATAAGGCAAAACTATTCTTTTGATTCGTAATTCATTCTCTTGCATTAGTAGAAAATATTTTTCATTATTTCAATCATTTATAATTTATTGAGGTTAGTTTTATGTAAAGCATGTGGTTTAGCCTAAAAATTGTCCCATGTGCCCTTGAAAAGAATATGATTTGCTATTGTTGAGTGGATTGTTCTATAGATGTTTATTCCATCTAGTAGGTTTATAGCATTGTTCAAGTCTTGTGTTTTCATTATGATCTTCTGCCCTGTTTTATCCATTACTGAAAGTGGGTATTAAATTCTCCAACTATTATGGTTGAATTGTCTGTTTCTCTCTTCAATTTTGGAAAGCTTTTGTTTCATTTATTTGTATGTTTGGTTGTTATGTCCATGTATGTTTATAATTGTTATATAGATTGACCTTTTTATTACTATAAAATGATCTAATATGTAGTAATGTATTTTTTATCTTAAGATATATTTGGTCTGACATGAGTAAAACCACCTTCCTTATGATTTGGTGTCCATGCTTTTCCCCCATCCTTTAACTTCCACTCTATCTGTATCTTAGATACAGAGTAGACAGTGTATAGTTGCATCTTACTTTTTTATCCAGTCTGACTCAATACTGTGATTTATATAGTTGTATTTACGTTTACCATTACACTTTTGGTTTCTATGTATCACATGTATTCTATGTATCACATGTTCTTCCTTATTGTTCTATTCTGCATTGAGTAAATATATTCTAACGTGACATTTTAATATTTTTAGTGGTTTATCAATGTATGTATTTTTTTACTTACTTCATTAGTAGTTGCTTTAGGGCTTATAATATACAGCTTAACTTCTCAAAATATATTTTAGGTTTATCCTAACTTAATTCTAGAGAGATATAAAAACATTATTCATATATAGCTATATTCCTTTTTTCTATTGTTTTTGCACATGTTACATCTATATGTTACAAACCCAACAATAAATTATAATTATTACTGTATAAATCTTATGCCTTTTAAAAAATTGAGAGAAGAAAGAATAGCAAGTATATATTAGCATGATTTGTGATACAGTCCTTCTTATTTACCATTTCTGGTTTTCTTTGTTTTTGTAGATTTTCATTACCTTCTGGTGTTATTTCCTTACTCTAATAACAGTTTTTCTCCCACCTACCTCATTTGTACTGTTTTCACCAAATATACTGCATTTAAATAAGTTATAGGCTCAAAAATACAATTATATAATATTACTTTGCTTTTTTAAAAGTTAAGTGAAGAATACAGAAGAAATATGCAACTATACTGTTCTTCATAATTATATACATAATTGCCTTTATTGACTAAATTTATTTGCTTATTTAATTTATTCTCTGTTTAATTTTTTCATGTGGATTTGAGTCATGGTCTGAGGTCACTTATTTTCAACTCAAAATCTTTCTTCAATATTTCTTTTAAAGCAGCTCTTGAAGCATTGAATTCTCTTCATTTTTGTCTCTCTGGCAATGTCTTTATTCCATATTGAAAGTAGTTTTGCTGGATGTTAGGTTTTTATGTTGGGTTTTTGTTTTGGCTTAGTCCCCACACTGCCCTCTGATCTCCACTGAAGAAACAGCTGTTAATATCACTGGGGCTCCTTTCTATGAAATGAGTTGTTTTTTCCTCTTGCTGCTTTTAAGATTTTCTTTTTCTTTTTTTTTCTAACATTTTTAATATTATATATTTGGGTATGGATCTCTTTGGATTTATCCTACTTGGAGTTTGTTGAACTTGGATTAGAGTTTTCTCATTAAGTTTGGGAAGTTTTCAGCTTTTATTTTTTTAAAATATTTTTCCTGTTATTTTCTAACTCTCCTCTCTTTCTTGTACTGCTCTTACTTTATACTGGTGTTCTAGATGGTTCCCCACACTTTTCTGAGAGGTTCCATTAATTTTTCTGCATTCATTCTTCTCCTCTTCAGATTGCATTAGTTTTATACATGTCTCTTCAAGTCTGCTGATGGTTTCTGCTTCCAGCTGGCATGTACCTACTGTCGCGTCACTACGAAATTTTAAGTTTAGTGATTGCACTGTTGAACTCTAAGCTTTCTATTTTTTATAATTTCTATTTATTTATTGATATTTTCTATTTAATGAGGCATTGCCCTCATCTTCTTTAGCTTCTTTAATCATTGCTTGCTTTAGTTCCTTAAGCTTATTGATTATAGCTGCTTTGAAATTTGTGCCTGCTGTCAGAAATCTTGCTTTCTCAAAGGTGTTTTCTTTGCTTGCCTTTTTATCTATAAATGAATTGCACTTTTCTCTTTCCTGTTTCTTGACATGCCTTATGATATTTTGTTGCAAACTGCACATTAGATAATATGTTGTAGCAACTCTGTATACTAATTCCCTCCTGTTGTGGTTTTCTCGCTTGTTTGTGAATGTAGAGCTGGCTGGACTACTTCAGTGAAGTCTCTGCCATTGCACCACAGAGACACAGCCTTGGGCATCCCCACAATCACCCTGGACAAACGTGGTGTTAGCAAGTCTCTCTTTGTCTCTTTCCCTGTTCTCTCTGGTTAGCTGTCTACCTCTGTTGGCATCACACCCGGTTGTTGGTCCCCATTCATTGCCAACTGCTTGCTCTACTGCTTTGACAACGTCCAGGATCATAAGTTGTTCCACAGTCTGATTCAATTAAATTCAGTTGATTGCAGGGGTAGTCTTTGAGTCCAGGCTTTGTGAGTTGTTACAATGCACGGGGGCTCTTCTTAGCTGTTAAGTTCCTGGCTTGTTTCGTTAAATGTCTGGCTCTTCTAAGGTTCGGCTTGTTGCTATTAGGTCACTAACAGCCTCTTCTTAATTGCTTACTACAAAATCTCTGTGGTCTTGGAGATTATCCTTAGGTTTGAGCTTCTCTGCACTCTGTTCCCAATAAACTAACCTTTTGGGGAAAAGCTATAGTGCTCTGCATTCTTGTGACCTGACTCCCTTCCCAGGGAACACTTGTGTACCACTGCTCTAGGTGGGGGCAGGAAGAGTGGCCAGATTCTTCTGGAGTAACAGACCTGCTTTAAGAACAAAGCGCTGGATGAAGGGATCAGCACTGATGTTCTCCACTTGCAGCTCCAGGCTGAGAGGAGGAAGGCAGCCCCAGACATCTCAGTCACTTGGGCTAGAATAGAACATCTGTAACATGGATCTGGGGTAGTAGGGATGTTAAATGCTGGTAGCTTGCCCCACCTAGAGAGATAATGTAGCTCTCTCAACTGGATGCTGCAAGGAGAGGGAGCCCTGTGTACTTGTCTGCAACTTCCCTGAGTAGAGCTTCCATCAGAATGAATTAATAGTGGAAGAAGCAAGTCACGGTTCCAATTCCACCAACTCTCACGCTTCCTAAAGAAATTTAGGAAATTCGTTTAAATAAATGTATCTCCTCTAGCTGTACACTGCTAAGAAAATTTGCAGAGTTTTCTTAAACCAGACTTTAAGTGGTTGAGCTATGGATATAATTTCTTTACAATTTATGGTTATTTAATTTGGGAAAGAGTCTATGTAGGCCTTCATGCCACCATTCCAAAAGTATCTGGCTTCAAGTTGAATTGAATTACCTTTCAGCATCAGAATGTTGTTGTTACTTTGACAACAGATATATTTATGTTCCCAGTACTGGAGTTTAGAGGATTTTTTATAATAATGAGAAGAAAAGAATTTACTCATTTCCAAATGTCATGCTGAAGATATTGTACAAATTTCTTTAAACATATATATCTTTATATATATACACACACACATAAAAATATATATATATAATTTTTTAAAGCTAAAATGTTGTGCAATGAAAGAGCTATTTATTTTTAAGGCTAGAAGATAAGGCCCTCATGAAAAGTGAGACATTTTATTTATTTTTAAATATTTTCTAATGCTACTATAACCCCATAAAAATTGTATGCACAGCCTATTTCATTTTAAAGTTCTCAGTGTACATTTTTACTCTAATATTAATGCATGGTGGGTTGTTTCTTGTTTTGTTTGTTTGTTGTTTTCACTCTCTCGGGTGTACAGAAAAGAGGAAAACCAGCCTTCTGGACCAGCTGACCAACACCAGTGGGACAGTAATCGGCGTGACGTCCTGCATCGTGATCATCCTGATTATCATTTCTGTCATCGTGCAGATCAAACAGCCTCGTAAAAAATACGTCCAAAGGAAATCAGACTTTGACCAGACGGTTTTCCAGGAGGTGTTTGAACCTCCTCATTATGAGTTATGTACTCTCAGAGGGACAGGAGCTACAGCTGACTTTGCGGATGTGGCAGATGACTTTGAAAATTACCATAAACTGCGGAGGTCATCTTCCAAATGCATTCACGACCACCACTGTGGATCCCAACTGTCCAGCACTAAAGGCAGCCGCAGTAACCTCAGCACAAGAGATGCTTCTATCTTGACCGAGATGCCCGCACAGCCCATCAAACCCCTCATCCCGCCCATGAACAGAAGAAATATCCTTGTCATGAAACACAACTACTCGCAAGATGCTGCAGATGCCTGTGACATAGACGAAATTGAGGAGGTGCCGACCACGAGTCACAGGCTGTCCAGACACGATAAAGCCGTCCAGCGGTCAGTATCAATAGATTTTTTGATGACAACTATAACCTGAGGACTGTAATACTTCCAGAGTATTGTCTTCTATTTTGTCTTCATATTTCAGTTTCCCCTTGATTAATGATTTAAGCCATACCGTCTCAACTTTCTTCTTCGTTTTCTTTTTCGGTGTTATCCATATACTTAATAAGTCCCATCCATGTGCATGGTATGTATATGTGTGGGAACACACATGCACACACAGACCAAAGATATTTCATTTGTTTCTAAACATATACAAATATCTATTTCTACAAAAAGTATGGGTTTTAATTTATAATACAGATTTATATGGATAATTTGATTCCACATGGTCATTAACGTTGGTCCCATCAATATTTGTATATTTTAAGATATGAAATGATATTTGGAAACAATTGCCTTACCAAGATGGCTCGCCCATCTTGCTGAATAATTTTAATCCAAAAATAACATATTTTGCAATGTAATATATTTATTTTTGGTATGAAAATGAAAATACATTTATTTCACATATCACATAATACTTATATTAGAAATTACATGGGATAGCATGATATATTAAACATTTATATTTAAATATAGCAAGAATTATTAGAAACATTTGATTTATTTTCTTTTTAATATAAATACAGTATTATCTGTGTTGTATTATTAGTCCTAAAATCAGTCAAAGTTTTGAGGAAAAAAATTAAAATAATTATTTTAAATTTCAAAATCCAGTCTGCTTATACTTTGTTTTGCATGTTTACTAGCATATAGTTTATTGTATAAATTGACCTACTTTCTCCATTCATCATACACTCTCAAAACCTGAAATATTTTAGTTAATTTGATACATTTTGCATGCTGATGAAAGAAACATCTATTTCCACAGTTTTATGAATTTTAGGAATGCTCTTAGTAAATATTTGTGTGGATATATTTATTTTTGTGCAAATATTGCTTTGTTGAATGAAATAGCCATAACATTCCAGGTTCTGCCTCATTGGGTCTCTAAGCAAACATGAATCTGAATACAACACAACTAGGGTCTAAAAAGAAAATTCAAGGTAAGCAAATGCCCTTGGTTCCTTCTCCCACTTTGTTGTATTCTGTTTTGTTTTGTTTTGTTGCAATTGTCTTGTAGTTTTTTAGGGAATGTGCTATTTATTCATTATTTCTTGAGATACGTGTTTCATGACATTTCATGATTAGAAATATAATGAATATTTTATTCATTGCTAATTGAGGGTTGATTAGCAGCATACATGTCTTTAAAATAAATGTTAATTTTCTTACCATCAAGCATTGTACCAAAATGTTATTAAAAAGAACATCAAATTAATAAGCTAAATTTCACGTTTTAAGGAAAAGATAATACAATAATGAATTTTCTTCAAAGAAATACCAGAAGAAACCCAAGTTTTTTGAAATAAAAAATTAGAATATTCAATCTCAATACAGCTGCAGTAAATATATAGAGCTGGTAATTATTTTATATAATTCGGCAATAGTCTACTCAAAATTCATACACTAAGTATTTGGTGGTACTTATACATTTTATGCACTTTTATTTTTTGCATGCATATGTAATTTATCTCATCAAAATTAAATGCAGCATGTTTTGTCAAATTTTATGAGATAAAATTTGAATGCTTGATAATGTACAAGGTTCCATTAATACAAGTTGTCTACATGTGCATCTATTTTGTTATAAGATATCATAATGGCTTTACTTACTGCACTTGATAGTGTATATCTATACTAGCCTAATGTGTCTCCAATTAAATTTGCTTGACAGTTATTTCTCTAAAACTCTTCAAGCCTATCAACTATTCTTGAATTAGGTGACTGCATTTCCATGCTCTATATTACCTTAATAAATTGGTGTATTTGTATGCATTTTTCATTGGGAGAAAATGTTTTAACTGTGTTTTATTTTCAGAGAAGAACTATTTATACAAACATGGGGACTATGAAAAGAAAATTCTATAGCGAATTGTGAAAAGTGGACATATTTCTAAATTCATTCCACTGCCTTTATTCAAACATAAGAATTACAGACATTTGTTATTCCTTCGGCAAGACATCCCCGCTGCACAATGATATGTTCATTTCGTAATTTGGTTGCTGGCCACCAAGTGCTCCTTAGTTTTTAAATGCATTTTAAGATTTACTGGAAACTTGAAGACGAAATTAGTTCCTGATTAAGACTACCCCAACTTTATTTTTTCTGTCAGTTTCACTTTTGTTTCTATGTTGTTTTATGTCTTTGTTATATAATTGTACATTGTGTGATATGTGAAAAAAAAAACATGAATTTGGATGAACCTTGTGTTACATGTACATTGTTTTCATTATATAGACTGCTTGAGAATAGTACGTTCCTGAGTGATTTTGAACATGCTACAGTGAAAAGTGAAAATGTGGACCATGGAAACACCAGCTAGAGGTCTATGGACTATACACATCTGTTGTTATATGATGATTAAATGCAGCAAAAAGCAATGAGCAAAATTACTAGATTGCAATAAGAAAAAAAATCTCGTTTTTGGTCTCTCCTATATACCCCTGATTTCCTTTTTGTTTTATATCAAAAGAAAATACCAAGTTTTAGAAATAGTTTTTGAAATAAGGTATTTTGCCATTCATACCCTACAATAGAAATGTTTTTGATTAAGCACTTAGCAATATGACTGTATTGACAGTTTGAAAAAATACCCTGCATGTCAGTACTGGATATTTGAGTTGGGAAAATATCCTTTTTGTTAGACACATTGTAAAAAGCATGCATTCTCAAATACTGCTGTTACTGTTCCATTTATTTTGGTCATATGCTTGCTACTTGTAACTTTTTATATAAAGATATATAAAATGTATAATAATTTCCTAACTTGAGTTAAGAGAAATGTGTTCTTCTATTAGAGTGATAAAAAAAGCTGACTCTTACAGGTACACATTTTATATCAACTCTTTCCAACTTTCAGGGTACAGGATATCCTTTAGTATTGAAGTTTACTTCTCCACATATTTGACTTCTAAAAGTTTAGGGAATATGTTCTCCTTTTAGAATAGGAAGGTCTTTTTTTAGATGCTTTAAAATCACAGGCTCTTTTATGCCCTAAATTACATCATTCTCCATTATACTTATACTCAGGCACGAATATGACACCCGGAGGATTAGTGATTATGATATATTTCATACAAATAAAGTAAAATACTAAAATGTATTTAATTTGTGTTGAATTGTATACACACGCTATAAAATTTGATTTAGTGAGTGGGTACTTTAAAAAATATTGTATGTATAGTCATTAAAAAAAATGAAAAATCAGAATTACTATAAATCTGCTTACCAACGTTTTCAAAACTATTGAATCCTACAGTCTAAAAGAATTCTGTTCTTCAACTAGCATAGCAATCTGGTCTACCACAGTTCAGACCTTGCAACTCAAGCAGGCTTTACAAACCAAATAGATAAATTACTGTTTTACATCTCTGTTAGGAATTCAATTTCTTACATTAAAAAACAAGAAAGTGAAAAATAAAATAAAATTTCATAATAGAAAAATCAAAAAATTATCACAACTTTGAATACTCTATATTGAAAAAATGTCAACCTACACAAATAATCACTTCCAATGAATTTGATAAACTGGGGAATTGAAAAAAATGTATTGAACGTGATGAATACAAATTATTTTTGAATGTCATGCTACACATTTTTGTAGACATTGCTTATGATAAAATGTGCCCTTTTATTTGGCTTGACCAATTTATTTATTACCATGCTTACTTTTATGCCCTTTAATTCAGAGTTAATGCACCAAAGATTATTTTTAAATGATTAGTCATATTTTATATTGCTTTCTCTATTTAGATATCTTCATAGGACTCCTTTCACTTTGAGTGATAATCTCAAAAAATATGATATATATGTCAAGACTTTTTATTTATAACAGCAATAAAGATAGGAAAATAAATTAGGTGACCATTTCACTATTCACTTATCCTGTAGCCGCCCACAGACTTTCCATCCCCTCCAATTCCTCCTAAACATACGGATGATCCTATGCTTAAAATATATTTACACCAGAAATGCACTAATGGAGACTTTAATAAAAACCCCACCAAACTACACTAAGTGAAATAATAAGAATGAATAGCTCACATGTATTTAATACACAACATCTTCATGGGAAAACAAAAACATTTCAAATGAAGAATAGACCTCCTCAGCGGTAATACTAGAATTATTTAACAACATGTAGGCACTGACTTATCAGAAAAGAAGATAGTAATGATGTTGTGGCAATGTCTGGGAGTCATGCTATTTTCCCGGCAACAGCTCTGGATGCTGGATCTTGGGAGTGCAGGGCTTCAGCAGAGCTGGGAGATGTTCTCTCCAGAGCCCTGCAGGTTCCTGTTTAAAAAACAGTATTGAAATTTATCAATATATTAAAATTTATCAATATATTAAAAACTCCTATTTAATGGCTACATCAGATCTTAACACCTGAATTAACCTCCAGCCGACATTCAAAAGAAGATTACATATGTAGATAAGGAATGAAATGTTTCAAGATGTTTAAGTCAAGTTATTTTAATAAATATTTGTATTTTTTGATAAAGTGAATTCAAATATTAAAACAAGTACTTTATTAATTCAGTAAGTTGGTTTTAAATAATGTATTGAGTTAGTCCACTATGTTAATTTGATAAAGCTACTTTTTAAATTTTATTTTCCTATGTTTGAATTCACTTTTCGAAATCTCAGTGGCATATCATAATTACAAGCATCGCCTGTGAAGCCCTAAGTTAAGCTTTGTATACTTCTGTCCAGGTGCACTTTAGTTGCCTACTTCAAAGTGTTCTGATTTGGAAATCTGATTTTTGGTACCTATTTTAGTGCCAATTTTATGTATCACCTTGCAAAATAGACATATGCGATGTTTGATTTGCCATAATTAGCTTTGATGTGTTAGATAATTAAAGTGGCTATAAACATAATTTGAGATCAATATCATTGGGCTATTAATGGAAAAAAATCCACATTGTGGAGTTCCTGACTTTTCTGTTTCACATTAATTTTTTTCTACTAAAAATATTCCAATGAGTCTAACTCACTCCATAAGCTATGATTCTCAGTGGTTAATAAATTTAGGTCTTTGACATTACTTGACTATTCACGTAAGCTACTACATCAACTTTTTCCATATTTTTCCCTTAGGAATTTAATTTGGATTTTCCTCAAGTTTTATAGCCTTTATTTTTAAAAAAATCCAAATCCATGAGTGGGTTTTCTTTAACCTCAGTATATCATAATAAATTAGAAAATGTGATCCTGCTTCCCATTACCTTTATTAAAGTGATGACAAATAATTTATTGAGGTGTTGGCAGTGAAATAAATAATACCATCTTATCATGAAGTTTGTATATTTCAGTGATGAAAATGAGACGTGTCAGATTCCAACTCTGGAGGGAGATTATAAAAATAAATCCTTTAAAATTCTCTGAACTCCAGATGAATATGATTTGAAAAGTGGGTTTTGGTTTTGTCTAACTGTACTGAAGTGAGTTAGTTTCTGTGCTGTTTATCTTTGTGGACTCTTTCCTCCATGGGCTCATTTCTGTCCATCACAGTCTGGCACGAAAGATCCAGCCAAAAAATTGTGAAATAGATGAAAAATAAAAGAAACAGGTGAGTTAATTATTAGTCTCTTATCCATTTGATTAGTATTTCCCATGCTCCTCTTAAATGTTGAATAAAGTAGCAAAATAAAAAAGTCTGTTAAAATAGAGATATGTTTTTATAAATGATCCTCTTCAATAAATCTGATGCCCTTTGTTAATTTAGAAATATCCTGATTCGTTTCATTAATGAATTTGTTTAAATCATACTACAAATTTCTCTGAGTTATATCATTGAAATGAATCAAACAGGGTAATAAAAATAACAAATACAGGTGACTGATGTCAGACATTCATCACAATTCATTATTTATCCTTGTAGCCTCTGGTTCCGTACTCCCTTGTGTGTATTAAAGAGGTAACTGCTTTCTTAACATGCCTCTAGTTCCTCAGAGGTAGGGAACATAAACTCAGCCTGCTTCAGGCTTTTGTCATTTTCTTGAGTTGGTTTCCACAAAGTCCATATTCCTAAGCCAGTTATGACCATATAATTAAACTGGCCCTTTATATCCATATTAATTGTGCAGCCAACATGTTCTTGGTCCGGACTTCTACTATCTTTCCAACCTCTGAGGCGTGCTATTTCACAGTGTTTCATTTTTGAAAAATTGATTTTGTGCCCTCTCTTAGTAGTCACAGACACTGACAGAAAGTTTAAAAGCGAACAGAAAACATGATGTATAAATTATTTAAAATAAAACATTCCTTTTATATCACATTATAAAACTTGTACTGTTTATTCACTCTCCCATTAATTAAATTTGATGTCAGTATAGCTACCCTTTTTGAGCCTCTGCAGTCTATATACCGAGCTTCTTCCTGAGTACTTGGGAGAGGAAAATGAAGAAGGTGATCTAGTAGAGAACATAATTGCAGAGTCTTATAGAAGGAAGAGTTCTCAGAGGAGCTGTGTAAGGAAAATTAAGCCCAAAATTATCTGCCGTGTTGATCATCTTGAAAAGCTGATTACACGTCCCTGTTTAACTCCTCCATCCTCTCCTGTGGAAGATAAAGCTTCTTCAACTGTCAAGAGAATACCATAAAAATGATGTTTTATAATCAAGGAGTTAATAGCAGATAAAGATATCTTCTTAAGAGAATCAAGAGAGGCTTTGTAAATAGTTGACCCTTTAAGCAGGTCTTAAAGGATGGAGACCATTGTCAAAAGGGACTGCAGGGAGAAACTTTCACCTAGAGTAATTAGAGCAGGTGTGGTCTTAGAAGATCATTTATTTGAGCTGCCTGGAGCATAGTCAGGAGAATAATGATAAATATAGTTGGAGTTTATGTCATGATTTCTGAGTGCATGTAATACCATCCAAAGCAGTATACATTTTATTTCATGGAGAATATTTTATTGTCTGTTACCAAAGTGTGGCTTAAGAGTGGTACTTTAAGTAGAATCCTCTGAGAGGAATATGTTTGCTAAACTGAATGATTGGCATTAGGTAAAGAAAGTCAAAACAATTTAGAAACAAGACATTAAAAATTAACTGGTGGGTAGTTAGATATCTAGGAATATTTGTCTGGATTTTCTACTTATTTTCTACTATATATTATTGTTTCAAGGATATGATCGACTAGTGAACATATTGCGTGTCACATGCCAAACACTATTCTCAGTGTTTCACATGTAATCTTTTCCCTGATCATCTTAGCAATTTTATAAATAATATTTGTTGTTATCAACTGTACAGATGAGGAAACTAAAGAGAGTTTTAGTAAATTTTCTAAGATTGTACATAAAGAGTGATGAACACAGCTTTGAAATTAAGCTAACCATGGAGTCAACCAATGATCTTTACTGCTGTGCAATACAACCCTATTAATATTCTACATAGTCCATTTCACTGAAAAAAGTTGATATCTAGCCATATGAACCCCACAGTTTTGTGTTTCCTCATCCGTAAACATATGTATTATAGCACCTTCTCTCCACCTTACCGAGTGTGAAGATCAAAATGACTATACATTGGAGGATATTTTTTATACCCTATAATGCATTATACAAAATAAATCATTTTTCCTAAATCGTGTGTAAACTTCATTTTGTAATCAACATGGAACAAATGTATCATCTATAAAGAGCAGCAGTGAAGAGAAACTCCCAGTTTCTTTCGTCCTCAGTAAAATACATGACTTTCAGAACCCACTGACCCTTGCTTCATCTGAATGATGTTTCCTCCAATGTTTATTTTATTGCATCATCTTATTGAAGTGCTATTCATCATTTCTGAACAACATTGAACGCTGGAGTTCCTAAATAACCCCAAAAGCCCTCATCATCAAGTATGCACAGAAATAGCAACACTTGAAAGCAAATCCTGTTTTTCAATCACAGATAATTGTTTGGCTTAAATTCACATAATAGCATGTGAATAAGCAAGCAAATAGACATTTGTGTAGGTAAGTGCAGTTTTATAACCAAAATTATCATACAAAAATGTGGTATACTGTAGTGAAAATAGATTTTCAAAAGGTCGAATGCAACCTCTAGTTTCATTTCATGCCACTTATGTGCTCTTTAAAAACTTCTTTGAATCCTCGGAGTTTCAACTCTTTATCTGTCAAATAGATAAAGCTATACCTAAGGAAGAAACTGTCTGTGAGAATTGGAGATGATATGCATAAAAACGCCACAGGAGATCAGTGATACCACAGTGAGGGCTGTAGTATTTACACTGGTGTTCTGCATTATACAATGGGGAAAAATGTCCCTTGTGTGTTATGCTTTTTATGTATCTGTGGACCAGGCATTCCTGGCAAAAACAAATGTTCCATCTCTGTGATCCTGATAGCTTTCAGCAAATCAGGAAAAGACTTCACCTTTAAAAGTCACAAATCAGCCAATTATCAATTTCTAAGGGATTATTAAGACAGAGGACCAGATGGAAGAAACATAAGGGTTAGTGAGGTGGGAAGAAATGAGGATCAAATATTGTTGGTTAGCTCTTAATATGTCACAGTATAAATGGGGATAATCTACCAGAAGAGGCACCAACACATATATGCTATTAATAATGTGGATATGAGAACTGATAATTTCTAGAATACATGTTTGAAGACAGACATCAGGACTGACCAATCTGGGTATCCTTCAAAATAATTAAGGGCATTATATATAAGTGGTAGTCAATATGTGCTGCGAAGTGAACACATGAATGAAAATGCTAAATATACATAATTAAGTTTCTTTCTTTGTCACAGAAGCTCCATCCAAACACACCTGGATTTTATTTATTAGTGATACTACTTTGTATATGAATTTAACCTTTATCTAAACTGATCTATTCTTCCATTTATAGCCCTATCTATTGGTGGTATATACATCCATAGTTTTCTTGGCTGAGAGAGAATGCAATGGCAAGGAGGAAATACAAATATTATCCAAGGCATAATAGCCATTTGTAAACAATTGACATTGCAGAGAAGTTTGATACTTCTATATGTGTTAATAATAGAAATAGTGTCCACAGCTGTAATAGTTTCAGATGCCTTTTTAAACTCTTCTCTATTACCCACATTTACATTTGAGGTACATTTTTGTTTATATGGTTTGCCATAAATGAGGAAAATTGATGGCATTTTCTGGAGATTGCTTAGCCAAAATTTAAATATAAAGTTAGAAGAAAATTTTTGAAATGGTACAGAAAATTTCATAATTTTAGTTGGTATTCTCATTTGGAATAATTTGGTTTTCATTTCCTTTCATAAGTAAATACATTTAAAGTCCCCATACAAAGACACACACATATATTTTCAGTCTTTCTTATGGATCTATTTTTGGATAACTGCATCTGAAAGTCAAGTATTAAGTCAGTAACAATTAGCTTAGAAAAACAGAGAAGGAATCCATTTAAAAAATTAATTGTTATTCTCTTATTATATTAAACTATAAACCACAGAATATGCATTTTCTAAAATATGACCATTTAAAATTATGTCCTAATTTATTTTCATTTTTATAGTATTTTTCAGTTGTATACCAATAACTTTTTTAGCTCTCAAACAGAATGTGGTTAGTTACTGTTCATCATCTAGTTGGAGAAAAGAGTCATTATTATTGTTCTAATTATGTGTCATCATAAATGTTAAAAATCAAATTCGACGAGGTACAGTGGCTCATGCCTATAATCCCAGCACTTTGGGAGGCAAAGGCAGGAGGATCTCGTGAGCTCATGAGTCCAAGAGGCTGCAGTGAGCTATGATGGCACCACTGAACTACAGCCTGGGAGACAGAGCAAGACCTTGTCTCTTAAAAAAGAAGTTGAAATTCATAATATGAATTGAATAACAGAGGGTGTACAAAAATTGTTTTATTTATTGTTTTAAATACTGAAAAGAAGCTTTACCACTTATAGTTTTTTCCCTTCTTATCAACATTGGTACCCTATGCATTTAATAATTGTGCAGTAATACTATTCAGCCACGAAGAAGGATGAATTATGGTCTTTTGCAACAATTTGGATGGAGCTGGGGACCATTATCCTATGTGAAGTATCTAAAGAATGGAAAAGCAAACACTGCATGTGCTAGCTATTAAACTGGAGCTAACCGATGAGCACAGGTGCACAAAGGGAAGTAAAACTCAGTGGAAATCAAGCAGGGGGGAGAGGGGACAAGGGGATGAGAGAAAACCTATCAAATGAGTAAAATGAACACTATGTGGGTGATGGGCACACTTATAATCCTGACTCAAGCATAACAAAATTGATACATGTAACCAAAAACATTTGCACCCCTGAAATACTTTGAAATAAAAAAAATTTGTACAGTTATAGTTCCTTAAAATATCTGAAATTTTGGATGTTACATCAGCTACAGTGTTATTTCCAATTCCAAACTAATATTATGGTATAATCACTATTTTTATTTATAGTGTGGTCAGATAATTTCTTAGCCAATAGGTTGTTCAAGTCATAGAGAAATGATCATTATAGCAAAAAAGTTTCTGTGAACCCTAGTAAGCAGCTTTTATAGTCATTGCATAATATCTTGTTCATTATATTATCAAGACAAATAGCTTTGATTGGTGGTATGCGAACTCCACAATCCCAGGGAATTATAACAAAAAATAGGATATTGCTATTTTGAAAACCCTCTGTTTCATTTTCACTCAAAATGAGAATAATCTATACACATTTATTCTCTATTATCCTGATAATCTAATTTTAAGTAATTTCCCATTCACTTTTATTTATTCATCATTTATTATTTAAAAATGAATAAATAATATTTTAAGACACCATACCTAAAATATTATGAATTTATTTAACCTATAAACCTAGTACTCTGTATTCTATTACTTCCATCAATCTATTATTATAAATACCACTGAAAATGGCATCTAAATAATTAGAAAGAGGGGAGAAGAAGTTCAGGATGTTCCCAATTATTAATTAAAATCAAAATGATTTTGATTCTATGCTCTAACGTTCCCACTATAAAGGCAAGACACATCTTGGCACAATTAAAATTGTTTCTCATCTTAACAAAATAACAAGTATAAAACGTACACTAAGCAAAATATACACTCTCTTAGGCTTTAAGGAAGTGCAAAACAAAATCACCAGCCACTGGAGGATAAATAAGCAAGGACAATATTTTTTGACTGGTTGAAGTAGAATAAAAATTAAACCATTAAATATAAATTCTTTACAGGTTCAAAAATATTTTATAATGGAAAAAATGCCATTTTTTATCTGTATTTTCAACTAGATTATATAGGTTCTAATGAGCTGCTAATTGGTGTTGCCATATTTAGATTACAGTAATTATATTCAATCTAAGGCTGAGAAAATCTTCCTCCCCCCACACTCTCTCCTCCCTTCCTCCCTCCCTCCTTTTTTCCTTCCTGTCTCCCCATTCATTTATCTGGACTCCTTTAAAATAACAGTAGCCTAGGGCTTTTTTTTTTTTGCTTCAGTTTGAATAGCTACATCAATTATTTTTTCATATCAAGAAATATTGATAATTTTATCATATTCCTGACTATATGTAATAATGGATGGCAGTAACGTTTTTGTTTGGCTAATTTTTAACTATTCTATGTAGTGGAGGGTAAAGATTGTCACTGCCATCTTCTCCAAGATATGTACATATGGTATTGTCCTTGGTGCTGTTTTAACTACATAATCATCAGCATAATACTCAATAATACTCAATGGCTGTACACTGAGTGCCTATTCTGTGCCTATTCTGGCATGCCTGTATGAAAGAGGCAAATAAAGGAAAATAGTGGCTCTGGATTTATTACATGAAAATAGACCACAATTCCTCAGGCAGAATTTTCAGCCAATTAGTTGATGACAAATCGATACACTTCTTGGTCACTGCCACTTAATTATAAATAGCATGCTTGGACTGACTTGCAACTATTCAAGGTAAGAACAAAGCTATTATATTTCTTAATGCAAGCTTTTAAATATTCCCAGGTAAGGAACATTCAATTGTGATAATTTGTGGCTAAAATGTTCAAGCTGTCCTGAACAAATTCCTTTGATATGTGGGTACATTAAATTATGTTTCACTTATTTTTATTATTGGAAGAAAATGAGATAAGTGCAAAGATCCAGTGCCTGCCCCAGTGACGAAAAGAAAATCTTTCAATACATGGACCATTTAGATGACATTCAAAAAAGAAATAGAATAAATCATCAGCCTTAATAGACACAAAGTGACATTTTGTTAGCATTTTTCTATCATATGTGCTATTTATAACTTGTAAAATTCCAAATATGTTCCTTTGTATTGGTAATGCATAGACAAATTGAGAACAATAATTTTCATTAACATTCATGAAATATATTTTTAGTTACCTTCATGCTTGTATTTAATTATTTTAATTAAATGTGGTACCTTTTAGCTGGTAAGTCATAAAATATGGACCATGGTGACACTAGTATAGAGTAAACCTATGGGTCACTGAGGCATTTTAATTTCATTGAATTATAAAATTGTTTGTAAAAGTGACAATTATCAGATCTAGATGTTGGTAAGATTTTCATGATTTCTACCAAAAGAAATAAATTTTATTGACCTGACCCTGCCAGATTCCATCCACAGAAACAGTAAGATCATGAATGTGTGTTGTTTTATGCTGCTTAGCTTTGGGTGACTTGTTAGCCGGCAGGAGATAACTAATACAGGGGGTGATGTCTCTTAGCACAGATAAGTTGTCAGGAACTGGATTTCATAAAGAATATGAGGGAATTTGGGTGGAGATGTTAATACTATTCTATATCTTGACTGTGATTTCGTGATAATATATATCTGTCAAGACTCACTGAATGGTGCACCAAAATGAATTTCATTATTTGTAAATTGTATTTTAATAAAATGTTAATATACATATATATACACAGATGTATATCTTTCTCATTTAAAAAATTATTGGTAGGTTGTGCTTTCTAAACAAAATCACACTCAAAATACAAATATTCGAAAGATTTAAAGGGCAATACAAGTAACATTTAAAATAAATTTCTTAAAGCACATATCAATTCGTTATATTTAGAAACCATGACACATTCTAGATTTTTAACCTCTCATGTACAATATCTTTATGAATAAAGGTTTTATATTTAAAAATATTGATTTTTAGAGGGAGTTTTTCTAAGTAGATCTTTATTGCTAAGATGTATCCTATGAGAACATCTTTATACAATGTATTTGCCCAACTATCTGCAAGGATAATCTTTATGTTTTTTTTTAAAGTTTACCTCATATCAATTTATAAAATTAAAAATACTTTATGAAATGTTAATATACTTAGAAGAAAATACTTTCTTGTTCCACTCCTTTTCTATAGCCAAGGTTTTCCTCCCAACTATATTGAGATTTTTACAAAATATGTAGATATTTTTGCTCAATTTATTACCTCTGTGTTACCTAAACATTGCTTTTGTTTTTCAGCACTCTGGCACCTTTGCAATGGATTTCCTTTGTCAAAATCCCTCTGTTGAGGTATCTAGTATGTTTTCTGTTTCACTGACCAAAGGATTATGATGAATTTTAATTGGATTTTTTTCCTTCCTAAGGACTTTTAAAAATTATTCCTTGAGATGATTTTGCTTAACTGATGACAACTTTGCCTAATCAAATTTCCCACTAGAAAGAAGTATTTCACTGGATTATTTCTGGGTTACCAGTTCTATACAATGAAATATTAAATTTTATATGGCTACAATGCCTGTGCTTGTAATTAGCAGACATTCTGTTTTCTTAGAGTGAGTAGTCCTCAATTCTCATGGGGATTTCACAGGAACATATCAATTACATTGAAATGAAGGAGGACTGTCTTTCTAATTGATATTTCTTACCTAGTCAGCTCTAGGCAACTTCTTAATTTATGTATATTGACCATAATCAATTTTAAATTGCCTCTAAATGTAACTTTATTCTCTATTAATAAAGCACTGTCCAAAATGGTTGTCTAGTATGGTACTACTGATGACTTGAAAGAGACCGTAGAGACCATACTTTGATATATTAGAAGTTTCAGAGCCTCTTCTAGGAGGATTAACAACTTAACTTCTAACTAACCAGCCACAGAGCTTGGAAATTTAAAAATACATAACCTCAATTTCTCACAGAGAATGACTTTAAATCTAATAACCTGGTGATAAAGGATTTTAACCTATTTAAGTCAACCATCATCAGACTTTTATCTTAAGGGAACAGAGAGACAACCAGATGTGGCTGATAGGAGAATGGCGTGATTATGACTCAGTCTGTGGTTTGTTTAAATTGTGATTTCCTACAGCCTGTGATTATACATAGAAAAAGATTCATTTTTCTAGCTTAATCAGATGAAACTATAGCTTGTCATGATTAAACTTATTTCATACAATAATATTCTTAGCACTTCTCAAGTTTGGATTCTTACAGAATATTAACATGTGTGTGTTTCTATTTTCCTAGTAAATCTAGAAAATTTTGCTAATTCTGAAGGCACAAAAAGAAGAACGGACTAGATCTCAAAAGGTGGACAAGCAGCAAAACAGTCAGCCCTGCACTGAAGTA
This sequence comes from Cheirogaleus medius, assembly GCA_008086735.1. Classification (NCBI taxonomy): domain Eukaryota; kingdom Metazoa; phylum Chordata; class Mammalia; order Primates; family Cheirogaleidae; genus Cheirogaleus; species Cheirogaleus medius. The sequence goes on along the minus strand of VBSM01003157.1, from coordinate 50,427,292 downwards.
TTAACAATAAGTAGCTATTATTGAATATTCAGTTTGCAGGAGGCACAGTTCTAACTTCTTTACAGGTATTTACCCAGTTAACCTTTAAGACAATCTTATAAAGTAGTTGTTATCAGCTTTAGTATAAAAAAAATGAGGTCCCAGAAAGTTAAATAACCTTCCCAAGGTCATGTAACTAGTAAATTGTAAGGCTTGTTCTTAACCTTGGGAATGTGGATGCAGAATCTATAGTCTTACCCATGCATCATAATGATTCTCATTGATTTAGCCATTCATTAGGTGAAGTAGGTGGGAAGCAAAGTGGTAGCCACTGACCTGAAACCCACCCTTCGTACCTACTCCAGTAATCCCAGAGAGAGACAAGAGACCAGGACCAAAAACAAAACCAAAAAATAAAAAATAAAAAAAAGAAAAGCAACAATAATAAAACACTCATTTCTCCTGAAAACATGCTATTAGTAGATACTACTATCTAATATCTAGATAGTATATACTAGAGAAAAATAGTGGAGAATCCTAATGTATGAAATGCTTTTAGCAAGATGTACCTGGTCTGTCTAGGTTAGTAATGGTAAATGAATGTATAATTCACAGATTTATAACACAAGATCTGCTAAAATTGGCAGGGCCAGCACGTGGTTACCTGAGTAAAAATGATAATATTTTGTAACTGAAATGTCTCCATTCATGATGCCCCATATGCACCACTCAGAGATCTCCCTTACCGAGTCAGAGTGGTACTGATGCAACAATAATGGAACTTGAGAGTTTCGATTTGCAATCCATCCTTCCACATGCTTGGCCTGAATCTCATAATCACCCCTTTACTTTGAACTATTGGTAAATGTTTGTCCTCAGTAAGATATGTGATTTTTTAAAGTCTGATTTGAGACTCAGATGTTATTACATTTTTCAGTGCAATACTTTGTAAATTGTAAGTTGACAGCTCCATCTTCTTGTCAAGTTCTGAAAGATATATCTAAGGACTATTCAAGAAAATATTTTGGAATCTTATTAGAAAACCACAATACAATCACAACTAGCTTCCTTTAGAACCTGACATTCTGCCCTTGTTTTTTCATGGGTTGCTCTCAATAGCTCTAATCGTTAGGCAGGTGGAGCCTGGCAGAGGCTGGAGCTATGCAGCTGCCCAGTCACAGAAAGATGAATGATTCATGTAGCTTCTAGGAAAGTCTGGTTTTCAGCAACAGACCCCTCAGTTTTCTAATGTCAGGGAGTAAGCATTCATGGTGAGAATGGCATGTTGCTACAAAATAAGACAAAGTTAACCATAAAGAAGATTCTTGGACACACATTGTCTTGTTTCATTGTTATCTTGACTGTAATTCCAAACGAAGGTACTGTTACATTCGCCCTTTTATGGGTAAGTAAACTGAGTGTTAAAGAAGTCAACTGATGTATTCAGTTCACACAATTAATGAATTGGGCACCTAGACCCTAAGGACAAACTCATTTTCTACCAAAATGATGCCTTAATGTATTGAGCACCTGAAATGTGCTAATGCTTGATATACATTATCTAATTCAATCCTTATAACATGTTATAAGGTAAGTAAAAATAGCCCATGTTTGTCCCAAGGCAATTTATGCTCAGTGACATTATATGACTTATGATAAAAAAAAAAAAAACCTGTATAAGTCAGCATTCTCCAGAGGAACAGAATCAATAGGGCATAGAGAGATAGAGAGAGAAAGAGAGAGATAAAGGGGAGATTTATTAGGGAAGTGGGCTCACATGATTATGGGGGCTGATAAATCACACAATGGGCTGCAGAACCAGGAAAGCCAGTAGTGGGCTCAATCCAATTCCAAAAGCCTGAGAACCAGGTGACCTGATGGTGTAACTCTCAGTCCGAGGCCTAAGCATCTGGGAAACTACTGGTACAAGTCCCAGAGTCCAAAAGTCAGAGGACCTGGAGTTCTGATGTCCATGGGCAGTTGAAGATGGGTGTCCCAGCTCCAGAAGAGATAGAGAAAAAAATCTACATTTCCTCTGTCTTTTTGTTCTACCCAGGCCCTCAGCCAATCGGATGGTGCCCGCCCACATTAGGTGAGCACAGATCTTCCCCACTCAGTCCATTGAGTCAAATGCCAATCTCTTCCAGAAAGACCCTTACAGACACCCAGAAAAAAAAAATGCTTTACCAGCTATCTTGGTATCACTTAATCCAGTCAAGTTGACATCTAAAATTAACCATCACAGGATCCAAAGCCATTTAGAGAAAAAGAAGTCTATAATATGCATGCATCCTCATCTCTAGGAAAACTATTTTTCCTGTCAACACAGAGTTGTTTATTTGGTTTCTCTTTATAGGAATTATGTTGGAGTGTCTGTTTTTTAAAAAGCTCTGCCAACACTCTCTACAATCTGCCTTGTCTCTCTAGCTAAGCGTTACAGCTGGTCAGTGCAAGGATTTGGGAGGAAGAATGGAGTGGAAGCCATTCTTCTCAGAATGTCATAGTGGGAAGATGCAGCAGCTTCTTAGATGAGTCTACAGTCTCTGGTCCTTAACTTTGGTGGCCAGACGTGGAGGCTCTGACCTCTCGGAGAACTCTGTCTTCTCCCCAGCCCCGTCCTTACTGACTGTTTCTCTAATCCCTCAGCTGCTACCATCCAGACCTTTACTACCCCATCTCCTCCTGCACCTGTGGGAGCCCTAATTCCTTTACTAAATTCCTATTCTTACAATGCTATAGAAATTCTGCTTTTCTGACTAAATCCAGACTAACACGGATAGTAGATCATCCCTGTGGCCAAATCCAAATTGTGATATTACCAATATAGGTGGAATGGTTCTTTTCTAAATTAAAGAGAATTGTCTTTGGGTAGAACATGCTTGACATTAAATATATAGATTTGTATATTTAGTTATATATATAATTTATTGCAATATATTACAATAAGTTTATTTAATTCTACCCAGTTGATTGTGAAAAATTAAAGATAGCAGGCATTAGAGAACTAATTAACATGTGCAAAGAAGCCTGTGGAAATGATAAGATGAATGCTTTACCCAAATTGCTTCTACTGGTCAATATTGCTTTGGGGATAAGAATAATTGCATACATTGCTTTTCTTTTCTTTTCTATTCTTTTTTTTTTTAATTTTCAGTCTCCATAGAGATTGTCAAAGATTGCCAATGCCAACTATATTTCAAGTTTGTCATGGCAGGGTATTGGGAAAAGTTTTCAATTAACAATAATAGTGCCTTGGATAAACCTCATTGGCCACGATACTGCCACTGCTCAAAGCTTGTGAACATTGGTTTTGACCTGAGGTGGATCACACCCACATATGCAAAAGGATTTTGACATCATATAAATAGAAAGAGCAACAATAATCTTACAATGAGACTAAGGGATTAAATAAGTTGATAATAATATTGGCTGTATTATATTTAACTATATTTTTTAAAGTTCAGAATCTAAAGAATGTATTTCACTGTTTATTTTTAATATGGCTTCCATTTATTGGGTGTATCTAAAGTTTGGGGCTACTGAGTATATAGGAAATTATATTTTTTTGTAATAAGTTATTTGGTGCAAAAACATGAATATAGCACATTCAGGTAAGCATACCATTAAAAAGCCTGGATTTTTTTTTTATCATAGATTGCAAATATAAGGTCTTGCTAGGTACCAAGTGGCAGTGTATAAAATTATATGTGTGAGGAAAAAGTAGCTTCTGTATGCAGAGTATACAACCTAAGCATATAAAATAATAGTACTGTCACCAATGCTGTTATAAAGATTAATGCAAAGGACGTTATTTGAAAACGAAACCTGCTATTAAATGCTTGAAGCAATTACCATTGTGAGATCCAGTCCCACCTATTAGTATCCACTAATAAAGATTAACAGCCTTCTCTCTGTTATAGGTGTTTTATATTCTTAGTCTATCCATGTCTTTGGTAGATAAAAGAATCTTTATGCATAATACTGCTGGGAATTTATTGCTGAATAAAATTACTCATCAATGTATATAAAAATATATCATTCTGGTTCATGATAATCTGAAAAAAACAGATATATACAAATCTATGAATAAAACAGGTTATAAATAATGTTTTGTTAGACATGAGTGAATACTGGTTTGTGGATTTAAAATAAAATGTATTGAATTCAATATTTTAATAGGATGAAAAAGAGCTATGATGAATGTGTAGTGAACCTTTCCTGCAAAGAATCGTAGAGAATGTATCTGAATCCCAGAGCTGATTAAGAACTTCACTTAAAGTAACTAAAAAGACACCTACTTTCTGCCTCTTTAAGTGGGCATGCTTTATCTGAGGCAATCATTGCCATGACTGATGATAATACCGCAAATGCCCAACAGGAAATCTACTTGGTGGTGTTTGCCCTCACATATGTACATGGTCATACCAAGTTTTAATCTATAAAACTTAAAAAATAAAACAATTTTCTCTGAAAAAAATGTCATTGTGTTCTTGGGAGACTTCTAACTTTCATTTTGGCTAAAACATTATCTGCTGCTGATCTACAGCCACTCTCGGTCGTTGAAATGAACAGTACGTGCATTCCTGGTGCAGCTGACCCTGGAACAACGTGGGTTTGAACTGCCCGGGGCCACTTATGCACAGATTTTCTGAACCAAACACGGATAAAAATACAGTATTCCTGGGATGCTAAACTCACATACCTGAAGGGGAGATTTTTCACATATGCCGGTTCCGCAGGGCTGACTGTGGGACTTTAGTATGAGGGATTTTGGTATACCCGGGGGCTCTAGAGCTAATCCTCCACTTATACCAAGGGATAACTGTATTCCTGTTGGGCAGTGCTAACTCCCCTGGTTCCTCAATCCACCTCCCTACTGAAATAGATAATCACTACTCCACGGCACAACGTTTAGTATAATTACAACTATCCCTCTAGAGTGCAAACTCCACATAGGGCAGGCACCATGTACTTTATGTTCTCATTACCATTCTGTGTACACTGTTCAGTACAGGTCCAGGTACATAGCAGACTAGCAATATATATTTGATAAATGAATATATAAATGATATTGATTAACGATTTTGAAAAATTATAATTTGTGTTTCATTCATTTTTTTTTTTCATATCCAGAGGCCAACAGGCATTTTAAATATTCCAGAATGACATCAATGGTTAACTTTAGTTATGTGGTTTCAGGCACCAAGACAGTTCTTTTTATCACAGATTGGTGAGAGTAAGATAAGACACACGCAATGGTTTATGCACACAAGCGTTTGATTTCTCACTCTCCTTACATGCCAGGGACTGTCGGTCAGTCGGCTCCTGCAGCTCTGCTCAGCATGCTTCTCATTTCGGGATCTACTCAGAAAGAGGAGCCTTTATTGAAGACAAGCAATTCTCCTCAGAGAAGGAAAAACAAGAGAGTTGGAGGAAACTCAAGTGGTATTTCTGAAACTTCTGCTTGGTCTGGGCTGATGCCACATTTGCTCACCTTGCATTGGCCAGACATGTAACATGGCCAAACCCAGAATCTGTGAGAACAGATGTAAAATCTTACAGAGAAGAGGGCAGTAAATAGTTGGAAACAATAATATACCTCACAACAATAATCTACCTCACCTCTCTATAAAACGGATCCTGCTAAAGAAGGTTATGTTTTCTAAAAGCGTCTCCATTTTAAGTATGAATTTCAAGGACCAGAATTTGCTATACAGAGTTCTTAATTAAAACTGAAAATCAGAAAGGCCTTTGACATCTAATACACTGGATTTGAGATTTGCAACTAAAATATTTGTGACTTTTATAACTTTCATGGTTTTCTGGCTTTTCTGAACCTTAATGTTAGTATGGGGAAAAAATTGAATGAAAATACCTACCTTGTAGAATTTTTGTGCAAATTATATGATGATAGCATGTAAAAAAAGTTCCAAGGATAGCTTGAGGCTTATAGTAGAGTCTGTACTTGTTCCCTTTCCCTCATTCTCTCAAAAATGCCTTTATGTTGGAATAAACAGCAAGTTTTATTGTTTTGCTAAGTAATTCTTGGTTTTCTGAAATCTTTCTCTTAGCAATTTTAAGAAGAAAAAAACTTAGCCAACTTATCTCCAAATGGCTTTGATATTGAAAGCTGGAGAGTTGTTCTCCATCTGCAGGTCCTGGGGCTGCAGGCTGCTTTCAACATCTTCCTTCAGGCGATATATTCCCCCGACCTACAGTATTAGATATAAATAAAAGAGTGGTTTTGTTTTTCCCTTTTTAACTCTAGATATCTGCTAGGTCATTGCCATTCTCCTTAAGTCTTTTCCTGTATCCTTCTTCATAAGAAAGGTATTGAAAGACTTACATAAGAATATAGTTACTGGCAGCAAAAACTCAACTTTTCAATTTGGTTCTTAAAGAAGAACCTCTCTTCTCTCTCACCCACGTTCTTTTAAAACATCTCAGAATAAAGCAACTGTTCATACTGTCTCCCAACCTGAAATAATTTGACGGATTGCTTCTGAAATGAATCTAAACTTAAGCCAAAATATAAAACTTTAAAATTAATAAATATAAGCAATGCATACATGTAAATTTTACCTAGCTTCCTAGGAAGTTGATACTTTGTTGTATTGCTTCTCAGGCTTTTGGTAAAATAACAAGAGTGTGTATAAGTTAGAGTTTTGACTGACAATAACAAAGAAATAAATATGATTATGATAAATACTTAATGTGTTTTACTATCTATGGTTTCATATGTACATATTTTACATCTATAATAAAGTTTTGCAATAAAGTCATTTGATTGTGCTTCTGTAATCACTTTACCATTTTTGTATTTCAAACAATATTTATAATGTGTCCACTTAATCCTTCAAACATGACTTCATACATTAAATAAATATTTACGAGGTATGCAAGACACCTATATTGGGATCAAAGAATGTAACATACATGATCTCATGAGAATCATATAAATAGATAATTATAATAGATCCAAGCTATACTTAAAAATAAATATATTTATACTTATGTTGAATAGTATAAGTATAAATTAAGTATTGGGAAGGCAGCTAATTCTTCCTAAAAATATTAAGAAGATGTTTTCATACATACCTGATATTGGACATATTGTTTTATGCACAATGTGTTTTTCTGACCTCACAGACACAACTATCTTCTCCATTTCGAAATGAAAAATGCAGGGTCAAGCGGGAAGTAGCATGTGCATGATCCCACAGCCAGGAAACCGTAGAGCCATGATGCCAACACAGTTTACCTGGATACAAAGCCTTTGCCATTTAACTGGCTCTTAAGCTGGGAGTCAAAGAAAAACAATACTGTTTTCCCAGGCGAGGAAGCTTGCGCCAAGAGCCTTCCGAGGAGAGTGACAGCTTCTGCTTGTGAACAGGATCGGAGAGTTCCGGAGGCTCTGCCTACAAGGCGAGGCCAGTGGGTAGAGGCCAGACAATCTCACTTCCACCTTGATGGCCCTGCTTAGCTGACCCTCTTGCAAGTGAATACATTCACTCACCCTTCACTCTTTCAGTTCAAACTCTGTCAGGCTTACAGTGGAGAGACAATAATGAATTTAGAAAAATATGCTTCTCTAACTTTGAGAAGCTTATAGTCTGGTCACTAGTGGAGGAGAAGAAAGTCCTCAGGTTTTCACATAAACCAATGCAAGATAGTGGAAAAAACAAGTCCTGGTTCCATGTGTTTGGGTTTTGATGTGAATGTTTTTGAGATACTCAAAATGAGATGCATTAATAAATTGCTAGATGGATACAAATGGTCTCTAGAGTTAGAGGAAAGTTGAGCTGGAGATATAAATTTGTAATTCACAGGTGACCACAGAACCCAAATGCTTGGATGATTCCGCTTGCTATAGATCACAGATGGGAGGAGAAGACCATGGATCAGGACCCGCTTTTTTTTTTTTTTTTTTTTTTTTTGAGGCAGAGTCTCACTCTGTTGCCTGGGCTAGAGCGCCATGGCATCAGCCTAGATCACACAAGACCTGCTTTTGAGGAACCATATTCAACAACCAGGTCACTTCTCTCCTATGGCCTCTCACCTGGGGTGTTTAGCTTGTGATGCTATGGAGGGGGCTGTCTTCCTTAGGGTGTGGTCTCTGCCACAATTTTGGCATCCCATGGGGCAGATGTAGGAGAAAAGGAAGATCATACAACTGTAAGCTAAAGTCAATTAAATATGCATCAAATAAAGACGGGTGAAAAGACATAATCAACAAGAAGATAAAGGACATAAGACAAGAACAATTCCAAAGAAAATAAAAAGTATGTATAAATAATAGAATTCATAATGATAAGGGCAAATAGCTTTAAATAATAACCAATAGTTTCAAAAATATATGTATATATTGGCTGTGTCAAATAGATATTCTCTGTATAACAAATTATAAACTGAATAAAAGATCAGAAGAAATTGACTGGAATTCAGCTTAGAGAGAGAAAAGAGATGAAATGAGAAAGAAAGAAATGAGAAAATATGAAAAAGAAGTAAAAAGATATGAAGGATATGTGAGACTGCCCAACATACATATATTAAAAGGCAAAGAGAGAAAAAATAAATTACAGGAAAATAGTAATATTAGAGGATCTAATTGCTGGGAAATTTCTAGAAATTTCAGAATAATTAGATTGAAACAACAGAAAGTTCTTAGCAGGATAAATAAAAATAAATACCTATCTAGACACGTTTTGGTAAAATTTAGGATTATTAAAAAAAACAAAACAGTGGAAATCTTAAAGGAGCCAGAAAGAAGAAACAAATTATTTCCAAAAGATAAACAAGTGAATTGACAGTAGGAAACTTTTAACACCCAAAGACTCAATTATGAGCTGTGTCTTCTTATAATTTCTGTTGAGGGGAGGGGTAGTCATTGCATATTCTTCACTATGACATGAGTGTTAAATGAATTAATAAGCATGGCATGTTTAGAATGCTGCTCAGCATGCTAAGAGCCACACAAATCCTTGTTTTTTCCATCACTGTTATTACTATGGTGGTAGTCAGTAGATAACTATCAACTATAAGTAAAGGAGCAAAGAAACAAAATGTTCAGAGTGCTGAGGGAACATGTCTATTAACCCAGTATTCTAACTCAGATGGACAATCTGTGAAGAAAAGTTTCAACACATTTCTAGATACAGACTGGAAAATGTTGCTACTCATATTCCGTATCGTAAGAATTGCTCTACTGCACTGTCCCTAATAAGAAGGAAACCAAAATAAGAATAAGCGGAATCTGAGAAGACATGAGCAAAGGAATTGATAAATATGTGCTGTGCCGATATTAACTAAGACAACCCTCAAGCGTGATGGTTAACTGGAAAACTCCCAGGACTCAGAAACATTGGTTACATTCATGGCCTTGAACCCCAGCATTTTGTCTATTCAACGACATGAGATTCCTAAAAGCTCTGACCCATCATGTTCTACTCAGCATTCAGCCAGAACTGCCTCCGAATCCTGAGAGTGGCGGATATCAGAATCATACCAATGCTTTCTCCCCATTCTAGCATCTTGTCTTTTCTACTCTGGATTGTATGGGATGTTTTCTAATATTTTCAAACAAATAAGTTTTATATTTTATTCAGCTTTAATAATTATCCATGGTAGGTTCACGTGAGAGAAACTACCTTGTCAGAGCAGAAAGCACAAGTCTAATTAGTGAAGAAGTTGAATATCAGTACTGTCCTTGGCCTTTAAATCTGGAAATAGCTTCAATTTTTCACACTTTTGCTGATTCATTTTCAGATTACTCATACTCTATCGATGCTAACTCCACCTGCTTTTTACCGTTTCTTGTCTTGAAACCTTCAAAAGTTTTCTAATGTTTCTTTTAGCTTCAATCCATTCAAACTACATTTGACCAATTATCAACAACATAATTTCCCCTTTATTCCAAGTGTATTTGAGGTTTCTCTGACCCTACTTTCTCAGTGTATATATTTTTTTATTTATCTCCACTACTGACATTCAGACATCTAAATTTTCTAACCTTACATCCTAGATTAATTCACCTTCCTTTAGATGAAGAACATTCTGGCCAAAGTTTTTCTTTGGTGACAATTACATTTTGGGAATACAATTCAATTTACAATAACTTCTGTTTTAATCTAAGGTCTTCGGTATTCCTCACATCCTTCCTCTACCAGACTGACTCTTGGCAACCCTTCAGTGGATTCGATGTCTTGCATTCCAGGACATACCTAACTCTATCGGCTGTGTTGGATGGTCTCCCTTTTCTGCTTCTATACACCAGATGAACACATCTACCACAGCCTCGGTAATACCAAATTGCAATGACAGGTTTCGTCAATAATGGCTCTTTATTGCATTGGAGACTTTATGAAAAGGGACTGCCCCATTTATAATTTATCTGGAGAATCTTGCTAAATTTCTGATTTGCCCAATAAATGAATTTGTAGAATTTTGAGTAAATGATCATACATTAAGAAGGAGTGAGCTTCCTCCACTCCAGTCTTGCAACACAATTTTACCAGATATTCTAGTCATTATTTCTTGTGTCTTTCCTCAAAAATGACTATTTAATTATTAATAATTAGCATGCATTATGCATGAGTAGGCACTTTTTATCAATGAACCCATGTGAACTCTGTTACTACAAAGTAGAGAATGGTTGGGTCTATTTATTTTTCTGTTATAAAAGCTTGCCAAGAATGAGATGGATGCCATGATCTCTTTTATCCCTTTTGGGACCTAGTTATTGAAGCTACAGCAAATGATCTGCATAGCATGATGTGGGCACTTTAAAAAAAACTGTATTGGAGAGTATATAGCCAAGGTCTTACCCTACGGAAGAGAGAAATTGTGCTAGCTAAAAGTAATCTGAGGGTCATCTATTCCACACTACTGGTTTTTATAAATGAATACTTGAGGGGCAGAAAAGTCAAACTACTTCCTCAAAGTCTGTCAACCGATCAGAGAACACAATTTCATTCTTCTAATAGCTAGATTGGTGATGCTTACATAAAGCCCCACATAGTCTACGAAGTCAACTATGTCAGGAAAACAACATAGATCCCAATGCATTTGCAAAACAGACTTCAGTTCCAAGACCATGTTTTATTCCATACTAACGAAATCTGAAAGAAAGAAGGAAAAACGGTATTTTTATGTAAAAGAAAAAAGACACAATGTTATAGAAGTGAAGGATTTCTTGAAACATGCCTGCTGGAGGTATAGAACCCTGGGAAGGAAGCCCAGAGAAAACGTGTGCTGCAGCCATGGTAGAATTCTAATTATCAAATCAGTTGTCACAGAGCCTAGGGTGTTGCTATTGTCATGGCAGATAAAACGCATCCTTTTGCTTGTGGAGATTTTGGAATCCTTTCTCGAAACCAGATGGGTTCTAATTAATGCACTAGTGGTACACAAGCCTACTTTTTTTATTTTTAAATTCCTAACTGGCAGCCTGAGATCCATTTGGGATTTATTTAATGAGTCTATCCCGGAAAACGACCATTTACATTAACTCTATGGTATGACTAGGATGAGCATTTAGAGAGTTGTTAAAATTTAGGAGAGAATGACAAATTCTAAATTTTTTGCACCTTTGGACTCTTCATAGTTAAGAATTGTTTTTTAAATGAGGATAATAGTATCCCAAATACCGTTAGAGTCCCCTAGCCTTTGGAGTGCTACTGGTATTTTACCCTTTTTCTTTAAGAACAGAATCTCAATTTTGTTCAGAGTATCAGCACGTCCAGGTGAGTTTCACCTGCCCAGCCACGCATAGCCACATGAGCCTGATCTTGTCAACGATGTGTGAGCAAAAGTCAGCTCGAGTGGGGATTCTGAGAATGCCATGAAACAAACTCAGCCGGCTCAAACTTTTGCCTGATCTTCTGTCTACTTGGACTATAGACATAGTGCCTGAAAAGAGAGTGATTATTTTGATTTCATAAAAGCAAAATCCTCCTGATAAGGGTGTCAGGGCAGAGCACTGGACGCAGTTCGAGACAGGATGTCCTCGTGTCTGCTCCACCCCTCTGGGCTGTCCACTGCAATAAGAACTCAAGCCTTTATTTGGCTCAGGAGTCTCTCACTGACACCCCAAGCCGTGTGGGTGTCTAAGTTCCTCCCTGGAATATTTTTGTTAATTTTGTCAAAAAAAAAAAAAGTTATATTCTATTAGTCACTCTTGCTTACATGTGATAAAAAGTTTTCCCTTTGTCATGAAATTACAGATGAAAAAATGCATCCTCTCACTTTCCCCTCAGCACACCCACAATCTACTTGCACAAAGCCTTTGTGAGTAAGTAGACTAATGAACAACTAAAGATCACAAGAAGGCTTCGTATTTATTGAAGCCCAACACACATTCAAAACCACATAGTAAAGACTTTTAATGTTTCTTCCTGAACCGCACAAAATGAAGATTTTCTTGACAATTTCCCATGTAACGAATAGGGTCCTACCCTCCCCTGGATCTCATCTCTATCTTTCAACTCTCGCTTTGATGTTCTTACATAACTGTTCTTGGAAAGATTAAAAACAAATCCATTCTCTGTCTCATGAGGGACGGTTTGACTTTTTCTTTTTCTAGAAGCCATCATAACAACACAAAGCTTGGATTTCTACTTTAACTGAGTAATAAGGCTGTATTTGCTTTTTTGTTTATTTTGTTTAAATTTTATTGTTGTTTTAATAAGAGGAATGTTGGTACTAATTAAGACATAAAAATTGCTTTCATTTTGTTATAGCAAAGAAATAATTTATGTATATATCAATACAGATTTATGTTTATAAAGCATCTTGCTATGTGGGCCTTAGTAATTACATTTCTACTTCAAAGGGCTGATTCATTCTTTAGATATAACGGCTCCTAAAATTATCAATAGAATCTCAGAAGATCCTACAGAGTCAGATAAGCATTGCATGGTGGGGAAATCAGAAAACCCTGGAAGGCCATTCACTTACGGGACCAACTTATATCTCTAAATCTTATAATTTTTCATCTCATGAATAGAAATAATAACATTATGTACTTTATATGGCCTTGAAGATTAATGAGACTATAACTATGGGCTACCTGAGACAACAAAGTAAGGCTTTAAAATTGTGGAGTTGATGATGATGATTTTCTATCGAGAAAGATGACAAATCTTAATTTGTAGACTCTATATTTTTAACCAAAACTAGATTATTTTGATAACATGTTCAAATTTTGCCTTACATTTACATTTTCACTGTGTATTCTATTGATTATAAATTCAGGAAATGAGCTTGTTATCCCAGATGGTGATAATTATACCATCAAGTATCATGTTACTACCTGACGAATACTGCTAGAATATGATACAAAAGGCAATGATTACTCTCAAACAAATACTCCAAATACAGTTTCCTTATATGGTAAGCTCATCACATAATGCACCATCACCAGCACATTAACTATACTGTGGATTTACAGTGACTCATTTTAAAGTACTCCTTTTCTCTGCAACTGAAATCAGCTGTAGATAGTTAAAATGAGAAAGCAAATGAAAAGAGGTGGTTAGTGACAGAGTTTGGAACACAGCTGGCAGTCATCAATCTGAATTAGCACTCACCAGCCCACAGAGACACCAAGAGAATAATACCAAGAAAGTTTCCTGTAAGGTTTCAGAGTATGTACAACCACGTGGCATGAACATGTATTATGTGATCTCTCTGAAGACATGGAGTTTTTATGTGTTAGAATTAGTATCAAAATTCTATTTATTAGTATAAATGAAGAATTGCATTTCCTTTATGTTTTAGTTTCCAGAAATAATAGACAACCAAATAAATACATGAAAAAATAGAAAAAATATTCTTATGTTTATTAACTTGTGCAAGAAAGAAGTCTCCAATTCCATCTTGAAATTCAGATGTATTCCTCTGATTAGGTAATTTTTTCCCTTTTCTATTCAGTTATTTTGCGTGAGTTATGAAGTTGATCTATTTTTGAGGGGAGCATGTTGCTTTAGGAAACAATTTTGAATTTAAAATGTCCTTAAGAGAAATAACACATATCTCTGTGGTCATACCAGTTTTCTTCTCACCACTCAGAATGTGTCTGATTCCAGTAACACATGCTAACATGACAAACAGAAAAAGTAGCTTAAAATATGAAAACTATTAACTATTTTATGACAAAGGTATACTTGATGGTGAAATGCTATATGGAAACGGATACTTCAACACTATGCGCATATTATCAATCTCGTATGGAAGCAGGAATTCCTTATGAAAAAAGTTTTACTTAAAATTGTTTTGTAATATGTAAAACCTACATCATATGATACCATAAATTTTAAAAATGCATTGAAAGGTTTCATATATCTTTTGAAAGCATGAGACTTTTAGTCATAGATTTTTAAAATAACCATATTTTAAAGAAAGGTTGTAATTGAGTCTAATATATTTCATTACTCAAGTGTACAACACAGTGTAATCATTTAAATATATATATTTTTATCTAATTTGTACTTTTTTAGATGCTTACTAAATGCCAAGGATTGTGTTCAACAAGTTAGAGGCATTATTCTGTTTAACATCCACAGCAACCCTATCAAATAAGTATTCTTATTTTGCCCATTTTAAAGATAAGGATTCTGAGCCTTAGAAATATTTCCAAAGGCTACTCAGCTGTGATTAGGCCCATACCTGTTTAGTGTTTATATGTGTAGCAACATTGATGCTCCCCTACAATAGCCTGCCAATTAAAAAATATTTTTTTTAATATAAGACTTTTTTTATGCTTCTGGATAAATATATTCTTCATTCTTTTTCAACTGATTTCTGAAAATTATATGATAAGAGCATGACATTTTAAATTACTTCTCCTTGATTCCAATATCATAATCCTAACACAGACACATCACTGTCATTGTGTTCAAAAGTGGCAAACTTCATAGGAACGTTTGGTGTGATGAGGCCGACCTTGCTGCCTTAAATCTGTGCATACCCACCCAGTAGAAAAGAAAAATCCCAGGAGAGGGACTCTGTGGTTGTAATTAATCTTTTCTGACTTATAAGCTGTTAAGTGCCTGTGTGCATAATGAGGCACGTAGGTGTTAACACCTATTCCAATCGATGATTTGGGGTTTTCCAGTCTAATAAACTTACCACCGAGTTAATAAGCCTAAAATTCAAGCTAGGTTTGAAAACAACTTCCTTGGGAGCCTGCAGCTTTATTACTGACACATGTTTTCCACCTGCAACATGGAAATTATAGTACTTAGATATACCACAGTGGGATGTTCTAAATGATCAGTTATAAAGATGCAGGCCATTAAACTTACCTGCTAAGGCTCCTTTTAACCTCTGCTCTTCTCTGCCAGTGGTAGGGAGGCCACAGCTTTGGGGCCTTGTCCACTCCAAGCACATGATCTCCAAAGGGAGAGGCAATGATATAAAATGTAACCAAAATGTTTGCACCCTCAAAATAGCCTGAAATTTTTAAAAATTTTTAAAAAACGACACACACACACACACACACACAAAAGAAATAACAAGGGTTAGTAAGTCAATCACTTCATGTTGATCAACTAAAAGTCACATCGATTTGTGCAAAAAAAAAAAAAAAAAGAGTTTGGATGTCTGCATTCCGTGTACTTGTTTGTGGAAATCAAGACAAATGAAACACGTTACAAGAATTAAAAGGGATGATTGGTTCAAAACAGGCCATTAACTATTCACTGTCATTTATGTATATTATGACATCATTATAGTAGCTCCTACACAACCTTTCCCCAGCTTTCTAACACCCCATACCTCAACTGGCAAAACTTGAATGAGGTCAGACGAGTATACGGCAGTAATGTATTTTTTTTTAATCTCTTGCCTTTGCTGATCATTTTGTTAGCATGTAGGAGAAGGTCCTTGCTTGTAGGAAATATACTCTATAATATTCTGGGATGGTGGGCAACATGTTGACAACTTTTTTTATGAAATGGTTTGGGGAGAAAAAGTTATTTGAATTGTACTTGAATTTTTTCTGTAATTTTAAGATTGTTTCAAAATAAAAACAACGTTAAAAGGAGCTTGCAATTTTTCTAAATGCTAGAAAAAGCCATCAGAAGACATAAATTGTATAACAATGCGATTAATTTTATATCTAAAAGGTCAGTGTGGCTGCTCTGCAGAGAATATATTTGGGGGGTGGGAGAGTGGGAAGGTCATAACATCCGTGAAGTCTACTCTCCCCTTGGGAGGAATTACAGTCCGGATCCCCGCTGGGAAGACAAATTTAAAAACGACAGCCCTTTCTCAAGGTTGGCCCTGCCCCAGCCCAACCACTCAAAGTGCATGTCCATGTGTAGAGTCTCTGGGAAGCTCAGAGGCAGACGGAAAGCTATAGCTGCTGTCCACAAAGTAGGTGCTGAAAGGCTTGGAAGAAGATGACTTCCAGATATACTTTAGGGATAGAATGGACAGGAAAGGCTGACAGATTTCATATGGTGAATGAGGAAAAGAGAGAGATCAAAAATGACTCATAAGGTTTTAACTTGTAACTTGAGTGACAGCTTAGTGGCATCATTTACTTATATGGAGAAGGTGCTGTGTCATTTGGGGAGCAAAAATCCAGAATTCTCATTTTATTATGAACGGCCAACTTATTAAATAAGAAATTCAATGTCCAATAAACATGAATTAATATTCAACTTCACTAGTATTCAAAAAATAAATAAAACATTAAGGCACTTTTCACCTATCAGATAAAAATTCCTTTCTTTCAATTTTGATACCTACTATTGATGTTTTGGGTACAGAATTGAGTTCTTTTCAGACTGATGGTATACTGGAAAATTTGGAAAGTCTTTCCAGAGAGAAAATGTGGATATAATATATCCAGGAATTCATACTTTTTGAAAAAAAAACAATTTTACTTTTGTAAAGTTACTCAAATAAAATTACTGAATATGTGAAAAATTATTTAGCTTCAATGATGTTTTCTCTAATACAGATATAAATACTGAATATCCAATAAATTACTTTAAAAATTCAAATGATGGAAGATTAGTTTGCAATAAAGTTAGGTAGGGCTGTTCCTTTGTTCATGAGTGTCCAGTACATTAATGTAAAATCTGGCTCTGAAATTCTGACCCTAATCACCCACCTTGGGGTCTAATAAGGTAACACAGGGTAACTACTGAAAGGGAACAATCAATGGCATTGGAGATTTTTTTAAGAGAGTTGTCACCCCATTAGGGATTGCAGGGAAGTTACAGTTTCCTAATTATCTGGAGAAAAAAGAAGGAGATTCCTTTTCTTTCCTTCCCCAAGCCATAGACACCAAGATTTCTACAAAAAACAAACAACAACAACAAAAAACAGGAAAGAAACCCACAAAAACCCACAGTTAGCTAGAAGGAGTAAGTTATAGAATTCAATGATACAGTAGGTAAACTAATTATAGTTAATGATAATTTATTTTAAGTTTCAAAATAGCTAGAAGACAAGACTTTTAATGTTCCTAACACAAAGAAAAATAATGTTTGAGTTGTGATGAGTATTGTAACTATGTTGATTTGATGATTACAGGTTGTATACCTGTATCAAAATACTACATGTACCCTCGAAATATGTACAACTACAATATACCAACTTTTTATTAAATACAAATACTACTGCAATACTTAAGAGAATTATTGGGTTTATCTTGTTAACTTAGTTGAATTATCTACAAAGAAAAATAAGACTTTCCTAAGAATCCCTGATCAGATTTAAAAAGAAAAGCTGTGCCAAATTTTTAAGAAAATGGAAAAATGCAATTTTTTTTTCCTGAAATACCAATTTATTTTGACCACTTCAGTTGCTAAAAACTTTAGTTCTGCCATGGCAGCTCTCACAACTCTCTCTCTAAAAAAATTAAAACAAGAACCTGTGCGTTGCTTTACGCAATGCCAGGCCCCTGAAATATTCGATGTACGCCAAATAGTATTTTAAAGGCACCCAGGGAAATCTCTGTTTGCAAGAACCAAATGATGAATTTTCTTTTAATTTGACTAACTGCTTTCTAAGTTATGTCCTCACTTAAATTTAGATCTTGTTAACTCTTGAGTGTCCTAGCAGAGTAATTCAAAGCAGTTTATGCGATTATCCCGGAGACTGGTCCTTACCAGGCCCTAGAATGTATTCAATATAATACAAAACTATGCTAGCACCCTGAATAAATGGTGAAAAATCACTGTGTTAAATGCATTTTAATGACAACATCATTCCCAAACCAGCTACCTGAGTGTGATGTTGCCACACGGCTCCTGCGTCAATGTCCAACGCTGCCAGCACAGTGAGACCCAGGAGGCCTTCACAGAAGAGGCAACATTCTATGATGGGATGGAGATTCACACTTTTGCAAAATCTTTTTCACATCCATTTTCAATTGTTTTATTTTTTTGTCACCAATGTAATTTACTATTGTTGATATAAAAATAAATTGGGAGGGGATCACTTTTTCTGGATAACATTCTTATTGAATTAGATTGGTCAGGCTAATGTAACAATGGACCACACACTAGGTAGCTTAAACCATAGAAATTTATTATCTCAGAGTTCTGGAGACTAAGACACCAAGATCCAGGTGTCAGCAGTGTTGGTTCCTTTAATTTTATTTTTAATTTTGAACTATTAGGGAGTTTTTATTTACGCTTGTATTCTTTTCTGTTTCAAACTGTGCTCATTTGCTTACATCAAACCAGAATGATAAAAGTTACAAAATGCATATGGAATAGTGTAGATTTTAGGGAAAACAAATATTGAGTTATAAAATGATGGCTAAAATTTCTAAGATATCTTAACAGCTAGGGAAACGATGAGGTTGGTTCCTGCCGAGGGCCGTGAGGGAAGGACCCTCCAGGCCTGGCTCCTTGGCTTATAGGTGGCGTCTTCCCTGTCTCTTCCCATCACCTTCTCCCTCCCCATGCGTGTCTGTGTCCAAATTTCCCCTTTCTATAAGGAAAACAGTCATATTGGATTGGGGCCCACCCTAATGACCTCATTTTAACTCTGTTACCGCTATGAAGACCCTATTTCCAAATATAGTCATATTCTGAGGAATTGGGGGTTACAACTTCAACACATGAGTTTTGGGGAGAACAATTCAGCCCATCCCCCCTATGGTGCAAACATTAAAATGCCAAATACACATTTCAGTATTGTGAGTTTTCATACTGAGTAGTATAAATGATTATAATTCCATAAATTGTGCTTCCTTTGATGTGTATATTCTTCTTGCCTGAAAATCCCTCATCCCTGATCTCTGACTTACTGAGATCTCAACTCTAATGTTTCCTTCTTAGAGAAAAGGTTCCCAGACTCCATCTAAATCGTGTGTTTTTCCTCGCTCTTTGACAATCCGGGGTTGGTGCACTTGTTGATGTGATTTGTCTCTCTCACCCCAGTGGACTGTGACCTCCTTCCCAACAGGGACGTTGCCTGTCCTGTTCACTGCTCTATCCCCAGTAGCAGGCACAGCACCTGACATATAGTTGATTCTCAAAAAATCATTGCTGAGTGAATGAATGGATACACCACAAACAACATTTTATACTTTTCCCTGGAGATGGACAGAGTGCATTAAAAGGGCGATTATGAAGCCCTTGCTGTGTGCTGCACGGAAACACATGGCTCATGCCCCCCAGGGAAGTTGAATTTTTTTCTTCCCACTGTCAGCCATTGCTCCATTTTTATCAAACACTTTCTAAGCCACAAATCATTATCACCCATTGATAGCTCTCGAAAAGTAAATGATACCCTGATTTTGAAGATTTATGGATCAGACATGTGAACCGAAGCACATCTAATCAAACACCTCATTTTAAAGACTAGGGAATAAGGATCTAAGTGGTGAAATGACTTGCCTGCCTAATGAATGACCATACTAAATCCACAACTTAGCTCTCATGAGATTCGCCGCACGTGCAGAACAGAAATGGAAGCCAGGGTTTCCTGTGTTTAGATTTTAGTACCTGTGGACTTCTGCAGGCAGTCCTTATCCTCTGGCCTATTAATGGAAAAGCAAAGGTCCCCCTCACATTCCGTTCCAACACAGTGATGTGTTTTCCACCTGGACACAGAGACTCCACAGGTCTCTATGGTCGGGTAAACTAGCGCTCATCCCCTCACTGGCCGGTTGACAGCTTCCACTTCCAGCATATTCTGAACTCCTCTGCAGCCCTGGCATGTGCATCAGCTGAAGGAAGTATGGTCCTGTACGTTAACATTTTTTTAAAAGTCTGAGTACTGTTTGATAGTAGCAATTTGGGGAGAGGAATAAAATGTCTGATCAGAAATAGAAGCAGATTCTATTATCAGTTCTGCTACTGACTTGCCACGACCTTTAATAAATCACTTAGTTCTGTGCTTTTCCCCAGTGCAAAATATAGAACCAAATGATTTCTAAGGCCCCTTCCAGCTCCAGATTCAGTTTAAATTTCAAATTGAAAGTATCTGCCTAAAGGCATTAATATGCTGTTCAGTTTTCCAACAACTACTTTCCGGCAGTCAGTATCTCTCTCTCTCTCTCTCTCTCTCTCTCTCTCTCTCTCTCTCTCTCTCTCTCTTCCCCATCTTATTTTAGATTAATGATATACCAGTTATGTGAGCATTAATAATATATTAATTATGTACTAATTGCCCTATTTGTTGCACAGACTTCTGACCAGATTGGTGACATAGCTCAAAATCATTCTCCTGCTGCCTCATTGTTTCATCTGAACTAAGGTGAGCTCTCACCTGCACACGTGGGCACAGGTGAGGGAAGCAGGGCATCTGATTGGCATGGCCCCCACTGGAACTCTGCACTGTTGTCTTATCAACGCAGAGCTGCTGGCTGGTGAGAGCCACATGTTGTGTTGACTGATCTTATACATATTTTGAAGTGTGTTTACACCTGTCATGAGAAGTTTTATAACATCTCCCTTACATTTTACATCAACAGCATTAACAAGCCCCCATGCTATTCATCTGCCAATAGGAATAGCAGATGGGATTTTATTTTATCTTTTTCTTATATAACAATTACTAGCTGGGTTTTAAGGTCCCCATCACACTAAATAATAAATGCCAGTGAGTCAGGACAGTAACTCAGAATACACCGTCACATCAATTTGCCAGAAGTTTGTTTGTAAAATAAAACGACCTCATAATTATTCTCTCTGATATTACATGTAAAAAAGACACCTTCTATAAATCCCTCCCAACATGTTAACTCAAGTTTTAAAATGTTCTGCCAGATGTTTAGAAAGTACATCGAGAGCATTCCTTTCTTTTTTAAAGTTAAATTGTCCTTATTGTAATTAGGAATGTGTCCCTTATGTTTCTCTGAAGAATAAAGCCCTTCACAAAAGGAAGCCATTTCCGAAGCTTCATAAAGGTGAGCACATTTGGGGCTATAGCTCTTGGTAACCTAGATTGTCTGTTTCCCAGGGACTTGCCAGTTGAATAATCACATTATTTGGTGATTTTCCATTTAAATCTTCTTTGTGCAAATAATAATTTTAACAATGTATACCCTACAAAAGCTAGTATTCGATGACAATTTTTATTATTAATTACTGAAAAACAATAATTAAAAATATTAATCATATCTTAATTTTAAGATTCACTGACATTCTCGACAGAAATACTGATTCATACTTAGCGTACTGTTATAAATCTTAGTTTATTGGCTTTTGAAAAGTCTTGTAGGAATCATTCTGTATTTCCTATAAGTCTATTTAGTTCATGAAATTTAATTTCGTTCAAGTTATTTATTTTATTTTCCTTGAGACTTTCTCTTTGACCAAGGATTACTTAGAAGTATATTGTTTAGGTTCCAAGTGTTCAGAGATTTTCCCATTATCTTTCTGTTACTGATTTCTAGTTTGATTCTACTGTGATCAAAAAACACATTCTGTATGATTTTTTTTATTTCAGCATATCACAGGTGTACAAATGTTTAGCAGTATAAATATATTGCCTTTGCCCTCCCGAGTCAAAGCTACAAGTGTGTCCATCCCCCAGACGGTGCACACCACACCCACTAGGTGTGAATAGCCCCATCCTTTCCTCCCCCTTCCCACCTGCCCAACACCCGATGAATGTTACTCTATGTGTGCACGTAAGTGTTGATCCGTTAATACCAATTTGCTGGTGAGTACATGTAGTGCTTGTTTTTCCATTCTTGAGATACTTCACTTAGTAGAATGGGTTCCAGCTGTATCCAGGAAAATACAAGAGGTGCTATATCACCATTGTTTCTTAAAGCTGAATAGTACTCCATGGTATACATATACCACATTTCATTAATCCACTAATGTATTTTTTTATTTTTTTATTTCAGCATATTATGGGGGTACAAATATTACGGTTATGTATATTTCTCATGACACTTGGGTTGTTTCTACATCTTTGCAATTGTGAATGGTGCTGCTATAAACATTCTAGTGCAGGAGTATTTTTCATTGTTCTAAATTTATCAAGGTTTGTTTTATGACCGAGGGTATGGTCTATCGTAGTCAATATTTCATGAGTACTTGAAAAGAAGGTGTATTTGGCTCTTATTTGAAGTGTTCTATAATTATTGATTAGAACCTGTTGATTGATGTTGTTGAGTTTCCCTATATTCTTGCTGATTTTCTGTCTAGATATTCTATCACTTGTTGAGAGAGAGGTATTGAAGTCTCAAACTATAATCATGAATTTGTCTATTTGGGATAATAGACATTCCATCTCTACCAGTTTTTGTTCACATATTTTGCAGATCATTTGTTTAGGACCGCTATGACTATTTCTTGATGGATCATTACAGAAGGCCATTTCTGTGTCTGGCAATTTTCTTTGCTCTGAAGTATAATTTTAATAGAGCTCCTTCTATTTTTTTCCCTTTAATGTTTGCATAGTAGATCTTTTTTCATACTTTTATTTTAAATCTACTCATATCATTATATTTTAAGTGAGTTGCTTATACAGTTAGGTCAGGTTTTATTGTTTTTTGTTTTTGTTTGTTTTTTGGTCCATTCTGCAAATCTCTTGAGTTTTAATTTGTATCTTCAGACCATTTAAATGTAATGTAGTTATTGATGTTAGGGCTTATGTGTGCTATTTTTTGTTTGTTTGTTTTTTATTTTTTCTCTGTTCTTCACTTCCTTGCCTTTCTGTGAGTTCCTTGAAGATTTTTTAGTTTATTTTGCTTTATCTGTGGAGTTTTGGGTGAAACTCTTTGTATAACTGTTTTAGTGATTGCTCTAGAATATATATATCTAGTATTACAGTCTATGGGTGTCAACGTTTTACCAGTTTGAGTGAAATGTAGAAACATTACCTACCTTTATGTTACTGTACGCTTCTCTGTTTCTAAGTGTCTTAAATATTTTATTTACATTCACTGAAACCCGCATCAGGCAGCATTATATATTTTTTTCTTCTACCATCAAACATAATTTTAAAAACCCAAGAGGAGAATGAAAGCCTGTTATAATCGCCCACATTTTTTTTTTCTTATTGCCTTCTTCTCTTTCTGATGTTCCAAAGTTTCTTCTTTTATCACTTTCTTTCTGTTTAGTGAACTAAGTGTAGCCATCTTTTGGGCGGGTGTCCCGGAAGCGGATGCTCTTAGATTTCTTCCACCTGAGAATATCTTAACTCCATCTTCATTACTGAAGGATCTTTTTGCTAGTTATAAATTTGAGGGTTGACAGTCATTTGCTTCCAGCACTTAAAAAACCTTTGTGACACCTCCCTGGCCTCAGGATTTTAGATGAGAAATCCCGCCTCATAGATATGTTTTTCTCTTAGAAGATTAAGGTATTATTTCCTGCTTTCAAATTTTTTCTTTCTCTATCCTAAGTTTTCATAAACTTGACTATGATGTATCTCATCATGGATTTCTTTGGGATTATACAGTTCGTAGTTTGCACAACTCCTTGAATCTATAAGTTTATGTCTTTTACCAACTTTGGGAACTAAAAGCCATTACATTTTTAACTATATTTTCAATCCTGTCATCTTTCTTCTCCCCACCTCGGATGAGGATGGCACATATTTTAAATCTTGTGTTATATTCACAGGCCCACTCTGTGCATTTTTAAAATCAATTTCTCTCTTTTTTTACACATTGTGCAATATCTATTATTCTTCCTTTTTTTTTAAATTAATTAATTAATTTATTTATTTATTTTTAAGTATATATATATTTTTTATTTCAGCATATTATGGGGGTACAAATATTACGGTTATGTATATTCCCCATGCCCCCCTCCCCCCTCGAGGCAGAGCCTCAAGCATAACCACACCCCATACGTTGCACATCTGAGTACTATTCGGCTTATTCTTCCTTCAAGTTCACTGATTCTTCTGTTTCACCATTCAATGTTTGAGCCCATCCAATGAAATTTTTTATTTCAGCTGTATTTTACAGTTGTAAAAAAATTTCATTTGGTTCTTCTTTGTATCTTTTCTTTCTTTCCTGAAAAATAAATGCTTTTAAAAATTTTGTTCCAAGTGTACTCACCATGTTGATGCATTTTGTTGTGGCTGCTTTAAATTCCTTGTCAGGAAATTCTAGCGTCTGTATCGTCTTGGTGTTTGCAGTCTGTTGGATGGATTTTCTCATTCACATTGAGTTTTTCCTGGTTGTTGGCATGACGAGTGATTTTTCAGTTGAAAGCAGGCATAATATGACACTCGATCTTATTTCAACACTCTGTTTTAGCTGGTTGCTCTGTCTTACTCTTCAGACAGGAGAAAGAGGCAGCACCTCATTCCTGCTGGGTGAGGTTGGAGGTGCAGGTTTCCAGTGCAGTTTCTGCTGACCAGAAAAGAGGGGGATTAGGGCTGCTCCTGAGCTTTGGCAGGGTGAGAATTCGGCTCCACAGTTGACCTCCGCTGACCCTGGGGGATGGGGGTTGGCCCCGTTACTGCTGGCAATTGGCTGCTGGGGAAAGTCGCGACTCTCCCTTCACGAGTCTCCCCAGCTGGGAGGCAGAGGGGTGTCTCATCACTGCCGGGTGGGGTGAAGTCCAGGCCCCCACATGCTCCGCACTGGCACTGTGCTGTGTGGGTACCTCGCTACTGCCCGGCCAGATGACACCTTCCAGAAGGGATGTTGCGGTGCCTTGTTAGGGTCTGGCAAATGTGGAAATCGAAGCTCCTGCTCCCTTTGATGGTGGTGGGAGGGGTAAGACCTCATTTTTTCCTGCGATATTTGCTGAAGTGGAGGGATCATTGTCTAAAATGTTCTGTTTTCCTGCAATGCCCTTTTGCTGATCCTTCGGCCAGAGAGAACAGGCTTTTGTTGGGACCTATTTTGACCGTGTCCATTCATGTTTCTGGGTTGCAGACAGAATTCTTCAGTTTCAATTCTGGGATGTAGTAATACAATGCCAAAGAAAACCCAGCAACTCACCATTAACACCTTCCTTAGGCTGCAAGGTCACTAGCTGGTCTGCTTTCTTCTCTCCATAATTCCGTCTTTTTATGTTTGCTTCAAATAGAATGTTCAGAGTTGTGTGAGGACTTAGCAGAAGGAAAAGAGAAGTATTTCTATTTCATATTTACATGAGCATAAGTCATCTATATGGTTCTTTTTAAAAATCTATGAGGCACAGCATTACCATTAATTTACTAGAAAGGCCACAGTGTCCTGTTCATTGACCAATTCAAACAAATAGTGGAGTCACCGCCCCCTCCCTCCCCCACCACATCCAACAGCAGAGATGGATTAGTAGGCTCTTCAGAGCCTGGGATGGTACTGTTGCTAAGTAATAGATTTGTGAATAATGGCAAGATTTATAGGAGTCACATTACAGAGGAAATGAGTTGGGACCAGGTTCCACGTAGAAAAATAAGCTCATATTGCCCCGAAAATCCTCCCACTCTAATATTTCATGAGGTATGCATGACTGAAGTGAAAACTGAGAATTGTGTAAAGACGACAATACTTTCTTGGCCAGGGCATTATTATTTTTATTGCTGTGATTTTCCCTCACCTATCTGTGAAATTGTTTCCTGTAACTTCAAATACCAGCACCAAACAAAAATGACATCTCTATACAAGTTTTTTGCAATTTTTGCAACCACTTTGAATCAAAATTTGCTCTCCTATTTTTGAGGAGATAACAATTTAATACATGTTGTCTTATACTTTAAAGCAGAAGTGTACAATTTGCTCAGCATCAAAATTTTAGCTCACTTCCTTTCCTGAAGAAAGCTGAATATAATGCAGAACCATCAACAGCGAAATAGGTTCTTTCAATATTACTGTGTACTAGAGGAAGGTTGGTTCTATAAAGAGTAATTGAATATTTGGCTTTTATGTATTAACGTTCCATATCCATTATCTAGCGGCATTTGATTTACGTAGGTCCCTGCTGTTCTTTTCCGTCACTGTGGAGAAAGGCATGTCAGTGAGCAGAATTGTCAGATGAGGGAGCCTTTCAAAGAAATATTACTTTATTTCTCTAACTTGGAAGATACATGGTAAATCAAATCACTGTTTTTTTTTCTTTTATGCTTAAGAGTTGAAGGAATCTTACAGAGTCTAAGCTATGTCTGGGAAATAAGATAGATTATCATTTTCTATTTTCAATACTTCCCGAGAAGAGTAGTTCAACAATTTAGCAGAAAAAAATGGTCATTAAATTGAAAATACACTTTTAAGTGATTCTCATAGAAATGGTTTGATTTCTGAGCTCATACATGTGTGCTGAATACTAACATAAATGCTGTAAATAACTCACACATGTGACCAGTATACATTTGGATTTATGAGAATTCCTTTTTGTGATGGAAATAGTTTGACATTGGAGCGATATAGACCCGATTTTGAATTTCTAGTTGCAGTCGTTTGACGTTAGTTCTCTCCCTTAACCTTTGTCAAATGTTTTACTTCTTTTCTAAAATGGTGGGGGTAAGCAGTATTACACATTATGCAGATTTCGGTAATTAGGAATAAGCATCCTTGGGGGAGAGTCCCTCAAAGTATTTCTTTTCTTTGACACAGTTTTACTCAACATTCAATGGAAACAAGCGTAAAGAAAAGCGCATTCAACCACCTCCACCTGCTCTCAAGACACATTTGGCTCGTTGAAAGGAAGATCACAGCTGTTACCTTACAGCTGCTGCCGAATGCCTTCCTCCAGGCGTAGCAACATCACAGAGTTGAACTCAACTGACATCTGAAGGTTGATGCAGGAATGAGCAGCGCATTTTTCATGCATTTCCAGAACTCTGATGGATTTACCCTCTTCTTTTTAAATACCATGGAAATGAAGATTGCAAACATTCGCGTATGTAGATTATCTCTTTCCTAAGTTGTTAGCCTGCATCAATAATAACAGAAAGCTCCTCCAGCCTTTGCAATTATTGCATTCTCCAATTTTATTTAAAGTTTCATATAAGCAGTCACAAAATGCTTGTCTAATGATGACATGACTTGCAATTGATTTTCCAAAAACACATGAAGCTGAGAGAGTGGAATGTACCACCAAATATCTACATAAACCTCTTTTGAAAAATTATCGCCCAGTGTAGTTTATAGAATCTTGAAGAAGTATAAGAGAGACATCTGCTGGCGAGAACAGAACACGTCTTGTTATCAGATGGATTTTCGGTTTCGGGGCAATAACACAACTATATTTCCATTGCTCTAAGATTTTATATCTTATACTTTAGACTTCAATATAGTTAAAAAGATTTATTGATTAAAAATGTGTGCGCACCGTATAGTCAATTGTCAGGAGAAGGCTTTGATTAAAAAGCTAAATAAATATGCAAACCACTTAGATAAATCAAACAGGTGTTGCTTATCTAAATAATACAGAAGTAAAAAAAAAAGTCAGCACACACAGCTGAAAATTGAGCAGATTTGGAAAAATTAAAAACATGCTTAACATGATGGAACTGATACACATAGAACCCTGAATACAAGAGTGAGAGAATTGAAAATCCTCATATGTATACACAGAAAATTTAGCAAAATTGACCATATATTTGATAATGAAGAAAGTCCTAATGAATTTTAAAGGACTGAAATATTCACACTATGTTCTTTAAGTAAAATTAAGTTAGGAACCAACAACAATGAATATCTAGAAAATTTCCAGTTGCCTGAAGTAAAATAAGATACAAATAATATGATTAAGAGCTAAAGTTTTTATGAAGGTATAACTAATCAAAACTTACAAGATACAGATACAGCAAAGCTTAGAGGGAAATTTTTAGTGATATATCTATTTGGTACAAAAGAACTGAAAACCAGAAAACAGGGAAAGAAGATTAAATTATCCAAAGAAAGTAGGAGGAAGAACATATTAAAAATAAAAACCAGTAACAACAAAATAGAAAGTAAATATTGAGAAAACAATAAAGTCAAAGTTAATTCTTTGAAAGGTTAACAAAATTATAAATCTCTATAATGAATAATCAAAAAACACAGTAGAATAGAAAACACATATTACCAAATATCAGAAATAATGCAAAGCAGTTCACTCCAAATCATACAAAAAATAAAAGATAAAAAGATGATATTATTAATGGTTTAAGCCAATAAATTTGATAATTTGAATAAAAAATTCTTGAAAAACACATTCACAATTAAAATGAGAAAAATAGAAAATCTATGCTGTCCATTATTTTTTTAAAAAGTAAATGTTATTATCAGTGTTTCTACAAACAAAGTTTGAGGCCCAAATAGCATTGCCAGTGAAGTTGTCCAAACACCTAAAAAGGAAGTAAAACTTCCAGAGAATGAAAACAGATAGAATACTTATATTTATGAGGTTAGAATAAGTGATACCTGATATGGACGTTACAAAAAAAATGAGTATTAGGGATCAGTCTCTTTCATGTACAGAGATATTTTTTAAAAAACCTTAAAATACTAACAAAGCAAATATATAAATATATAAAACTAATATTAATATATTGTGCCTGAATGGTGTATATTTCAGGAATGATAAGATTATACAATATAATTTATCATTTTAATTGAACAAAGTAGAAGAATTATATGGTCATTTAGTAGATGAATAATAAAAACATTTGATTAAATATAAGATCTATGATTAAAAAATATTTTTGAAAATTTAAAATTGAAGGGAATGTTTTAATTTTATAAATGGTATCTACAGGAAATATATGTCCAAAAATTACACTTAAGGCTGGAAAAATATAAACCTTTTCTCTGAGGTTAGAAATCAAGCAAGTCTGCTTGCCATGTTCACTTTAATTCAATATCATACTGTTGTAAGTTCTAGCAATTTCAAAATATTGGAGACACAAAATTAAATGCAAGGGAATTGGAAAAGAAATATAAGATGATCATTATTCACAGACATAAAAAATCCAAAACAATATATAAAATATTGGAATTAATATTTAGAATTAACAAGTGAATTTAGCAATGTTGCCATATTCAAGGTCAGTATTTAAATATAAAGTTCCTAAGGTTTCTGAAATAAACCAATAAAAAATAAAAAGAGAGCAATTTTATCAAAAGTAGTAAATACCTAGACATAAATCTAACAAAACAGCATGGCCTCTATATTAAAAATATAAAACATTGCTGAGAGAAATTACAGAAAGCCTAATTCATAGAAAGATACACCTTGATCATGAATCAAAAGAAAAAATATTATATATACAATTTTATTATATTATATTCTTCTGAACAGCTTTGAGACAGACTTCTGTTTGATCAATAGGCACAAATGAATAATAAAAGCTGATATTTATTGAGATTGTTTGCTCTCTGCAAGTACTTTCTAAATGCTCTACATGTATTTACTCAATTAATCCACACAACTCTAACTTTAGTACATTCCTGCTTCATGCTGGTTCTCTTTTCATAACACCTTTTCAGTCTCTCTTTAGCCACTTTAAGAAGACTGGTGTTACCTTCAGGAATCCTGAATCTAATTGTGTGCATTGCTTGAGGATATAAATGCTTCTATGCCTTGAAGAAAGCAACATTTCAAAATATTGGTGTAGAAATTGTAGTAAGTATGTGCCTTTCATGACTAAGTAACAAATTATTTTATAACTCAGATAGGTTCTTGTCATATGGCTTTAAAATATTGAAAGAGGCCTGTTAAGGAATATTTTTAAGACTGTGTAAGATCATGGTTCTCATGCCATGAGAAAATGAATGCATATTAATGATTTTAAAAAGTAAATGATTAAAACTGATTCCAAAAATAATTCTAAGAGAAACACATATATAAACAAACAGAAACATTGCAATTAATTGCTCATTGCTGCAAAATTTGTCAATATTCACAGAGCACAAACTGTAACACTGATTCATCTCTTCCATGAAATAGAAATCAATTAAATCTCCACCTGATGAAATTTATTTGCATCTCTATAGACAAAAATAGTTTGTATTAAAATCTGTTTTCTGTAACTTCAAAAGTCATAAAATCACTAAAATTCAATGAAAAGCAAAGATCCTGCAGAATTAGATAACCGTAAATTGTCTTCCAAGTAACACCTGAATTCCATTTAGATGAAGACTACACAAGATGTCACCTGCCACCCCCTGCACCACTCCACCTTTCCTGACCTCCCTCCTTTGTTCCAGTTCGCACCTGAGATAATTTTGTGTGTCAACCTGACTTGATCACAGGGTGCCCAGATCTGGCTAAACCTTATCTCTGGGTGAGTCTGTGAGGGTGTTTCCGGGGGAGATTCCCATGTGAATTGGTGAACTGGACCAAGCGGATGGCCCTCCCCTTGCAGGTGGGCAAGCGGGCACCGTCCAATCCGCTGACCTGGCTAGGACAGAAAGGTGGAGGCTGGGAGGAGACACATGCTCTCGCACTCCCTCCCTGACTGCTTGAACCCCAGCATCGAGCTGCTCCTGCCCTCAGGACTCCTGGTCCTCAGACCGGAGTCCACCCCACTGGCCCTCCAGCCCTCAGGCCTCCCTGGGCCTCCAGCTCACGGATGGCAGCTCGAGGGACTTCTCCACCTCTGTCATCTCATGGCACAATGCCTTGAATTTAATTATGAATCTATTGTATATTTATATATATGATCTAGAAAGATGTTTATGTATCTCTCGTTGGTTCTGGAGAATCCTGAACAATGCAACCCTCTTTCTCTCTATTCCTCAAATAGTCATGCTGACTCCTCCTTGTGACCTGTGTTCACACTCACCTCTGACCTGTGTTCACACTCACCTCTGACCTGTGTTCACACCCACCTCCTCCTCTGACCTGTATTCACACTCATCTCTGATCTGTGTTCACACTCACCTCTGACCTGTATTCACACTCACCTCCTGCTCTGACCTGTGTTCACACTCACCTCTGACCTGTGTTCACACTCACCTCCTCCTCTGACCTG
The DNA here is from genome assembly GCA_008086735.1 of Cheirogaleus medius. Lineage (NCBI taxonomy): Eukaryota > Metazoa > Chordata > Mammalia > Primates > Cheirogaleidae > Cheirogaleus > Cheirogaleus medius. The sequence continues at coordinate 50,395,984 of VBSM01003157.1, read as the reverse complement.
TGTTCATACTCACCTCTGACCTGAGTTCACACTCACCTCCTCCTCTGACCTGAGTTCACACTCACCTCCTCCTGGTGACCCTCAATTTCCCAGTGAGCTCCTTCTCTTCAACTTTCAGACTGAATATCCTCGGCTCCCATGATGCTTCCCTGACTCATCGGAATAGACAAGGTTTCCCCGTTTTGCCCTCTCCTCACACTCAGTGTTTACCTTGAGAGACTTATCGGTGTTTGTCATCACACGCTGATGTGTGGGCTTGCCTGATTAACTGACTCTCTGACCACAGTGTAAATCACAGGAAGGGGAGGACCGTGTACATTTGCCCACCCTGTTATGCCAGCATGCATGTCAGGGACTAGACTACAATGACTTGTCAACATTTTATACAATTAAACACATGAATATTTTATCAGACACAGTCTACATAGGAGACGACATGGTTGAGAGTTTGGAAATGTTTGAAGTGCAGAGTAGGATTTATTCCAAACTTTACTTTCCATAGGTATTACTGTGGCAGAAATCTGACCCAAAGGGGCACAGCAAACAGGGGTGAGTGTGCAGAATGGGTGTTGCAGCCTGGGCTGCTAGTTTAAAACTGTGGTCAGTTACCTTCTCTGTCTTGGTTTCTTCATTTGTAAGACCTGTACTGGATTGTATCTGTACAATTCTCAAGTTTTGCAGTTGAGTAAAATGAGGGTTACATGTAAGCTTTGAAACTGATCTTTCATAGTCGCATAACATATTCCAATTGATAGACACAGTGACCATTTTTAGGGGTTAGGTGTGGAGAAGTCCTAGAAACTCGTTACCTATCAGGAGAAATAAACTAAACAGGCAAATCAACAGCTGAGGTAATACACAGTGACTAGCAGAAGTTTTAAAGACATGATACCCAATTTTCATCATAAAAAGAAAATTGCCTATTTTCTGGGATTTTAGAAACATTAAATTGACGTACGTACTTATTCACCACTTAGCTATAATACTCTCACTGTAAACTTAAGTTCATTTCTGCAGTGTACTCTTATACAATTTCACATTAAATAGATATACACTCATGGGCCAACAAATATTAGCTTTAGTACTTTTTACAATTAATTTTGGGCATAGCTCCAAACACCATTTTGAAGCCCCTAGTTAATCCGTCATGACATTTGACCCTAAAGGAAACCTCCCATATGAAAAGGAAGTGGCTATTTCAAAGACCAAGAACTTTCAAGGGTAGAAACAATCTTATTGATGTCTAAGGAGAGCTGTTCAATATCTTTGCAGAAACTGGGCCATTGCTGTCCTCGTTAGTGAATGTCAGAGAAGAAAGTAGTGAGCTGAAATGTTTGACATGACCTTGCCCGATTGAAGGGGACAAAAGAGGTTGATGGCTGAGGTTCTCTGTCCCCTCCAGCTTCAAAATTCTGTGAAATTATTCATCAAAGAGTAGGTATTCAGGAGCGATAGGATCTTGTGTTTGTGTGTGCATGAATGTGTGTGTGTGCGTGTGCAGAGACTTGTGTATGTGCCTGCATGTCTGTTGCTCTTGCCCTTTTACAAATGAGTGATGTGAGACTTCCGTAAGGTAGTCTAGTAAGGACTGCTTTTGTATTTGTCAACTAAGCAGCAATAATCACTGCTAGTTATGACAAAGTGATCAAGCCATATTAATGTCACCTTCCATTTGGGGTATTTTGTCATGCTAACTGCTCCCAGTTTTTATGCAAGCTCTTAATAAAAGCATACAAGACAGAGAAAGGATAAAGGAAATTGACAGCAAGGGAAAGTAAAGGCAAGGAGACTTGGCTAATTTGGTCATTTCTTTTTTTATTCAGCTTCAAGGGGCAGGTAAAAAAAAAAAAAAAAAAAAGAATGCAGGCCTCAGCGGGTCCTAAAGAGAATTACACCACTTCATGTAGAAAGAAAGAGACACGGAGAGGAAGGGGAGAGAGAGGAGAGAGACAGAGATAGAAAAAGATAAGGTGCAACTAGAAGAGCTAACTAAGGATGGAATGTTCTTATGCCAAACTTTTGTTGATCTTGGTAGTCAACATGGAGATATCTTCATAGATTTCCTTCTTTCAGTGTCCTGACATCAGCTACTTTCTAAATTAAATGACGTTAGCTGTAGGCTATAAGATTTTAACTAACACATACATGAGTCTTAGACAAAATTGAGATCATTTAAGTAGCCCCTAGCCAATTTCACCCTACTGTATTTTAGCTTCTTCAGTAAAAAAGAAAACATTGCTTAGTAATAGTCTCCATATATACATGTTGGGATATGGCCCAGGAATTGTGATGCTAGCTATGTACCTAAATTAATTGAAATCAGGTGTTCAATCAAAAGTTTGTACATAAATGTTTGTGTACAAATTCACAGTAGTCCAAAGGCTGAAACAACCCAAATGTTCGTCAATGGGCAAAAGATGCTGTACTACACAGGCCACGGTGTGCAGGCATGTCCTGCAAGGCGTGGCTTCCACCGCTGAGTACCCCTGAATACCGTTACTGACCCACGTGGGGCGACCGGGAGGACGGACGGGAAAAGCCTGAGTCTTCAAGGATGCAGCTGAGCTGCTAAATAACCAGCAACGAACATCCCCACCTCTGGATTCCTCTTTTTTGGTTAATAAACTCCTTGCCAGTTAGGCCATTGCGTTTAGTTGTCTGTTACAGCCAAGTGCACCTTTGCGAAGCCACCCTGCTACTCTTGTTTCCCTGTTTCCCACTGATTGCTCCCAGCTATCACTGGAGAGTCAAAAATAAACAAGCCCGCTCCCTCCCCTTTAGATCTTTTCTTTGCAGACTGAGCTCACTGAGTCCCTCAGCCGCCCCTAGGAGCTCCAGTTCTGAGTCCTCTCCCCACCTCCAAACACGCTGTCTGTCGAAGTCAATGGATCTCAAACTTTAGCCTGCACCAGAATTACCTGCAAACCTTGTTAAAACCAGGTTTATGGGTCCCGACCCCAGACTTTCTGATTTAGCAGAGATAGGTGGAGCTCACGAATTTGAAGTTCTAAGCACATTTTCAGATGCTGCTGATGCTGCCGGTCTGGGAACCACAGTGTGGGAACCACTGGTGCAGGTCCCCGTGACAACGCAGCTCCCCAAAAGCACTTACTCAAGGTGACGTTAGAGTAGTGCTAAGCGCAGAAGGATTATCACCCACCTCGGTTTTACACCACGGTTCTATAATTACAGCCCAAACTAGAAACAGACATTTCACAAAACATGAGCTCTCTGTCAACCAAAACTCTGAAATCTGTTCTTTCTCCCTGTCCTGTAGAACAGTAAGTTGCACGTGCTGAGTGTGGCGTGGGAGGCCCCGTGACAAGTGCTTTATCTGAGTCCTTATTTAGTTCTCAGAGGCACCCTTTAAATGGGTGACTATCCCGAAGAGACTGATGCCCAAAGGGTGAGAAAACTGTCCAAAGTCACCATCGGGTAAATAAACGAGGGACTCTGTGTTTGAGCTTATGTTATAAAACTCTAAAATTAAGACTCCTTCTACTTAACAGTATTTATTAATCAGCTGCCTTTTGGGGCCGGAGACAAATTTATCTAATTTTGCCTTTTCCAGCTCATTTCTCTTTCTTGTCCACAAGGTCACCCACAGTGACCTTTGTCAAACGCCCCAGGTTTTCTGAGCCTGCAAACTCTCCTTTATTCCTTATGGTTTAATTCTGCCATGCTAATACTTGCTTTCAGTTTGTTTCCTCTGTTTCTTATGTTTTATGTCTTCCTCTGTTTCTTGTTTCCTGTGTTTCTCTTTTTCAAACTTTCTGCGAACTCCTTGTATATTTTTAGGATTCCATCTTGATTTATTCATAGCGTTTTGGAGTATGTCGCTTTGTGTAGTTTTGTTGGTGGTGGTTTTAGGTATTACAATACACACATGCAATTTATCACCAGCTGCTAGTGTCTATGTTTTCCCCAGTCCATGAAGTGTAGAAACTCTGCACCCATTTAGGTTGTTTTTGTTTTGTTTTGTTTTGTTTTCTGTTGGTGTTTGGCTGGAATAGGGTAGGTACTAATAAACAAAAAATCTGTTGTCAGGCCACCCTATTTCTGGTCATTTTCTAGCAGAATCAAACTTCTCTAGGAGCTGTATGTATTTGTCCCTGTTGGCCATCCTGTGTTTGAGGCCTCTCCAGTGCCCGTTCTGGGAAATATGTGAGGCTAAGAGGAAATCCAGGGTCTCACCCCAGGCCATTCCTCCCGTCCTCGGTCCTGAGCCTGCCTGCCACCTCCTTTTCTTCCTTCTGAGTCTCTTGTGATTGCTTGCTGTATTCTGCTCAGGGTTTTTTAGTTAGAAGAGGGAGAAACTGGGAGAAATGGGGTCATTCTATGTTTGCTGGAACAGTTCGATATTCTTTTCAGATAAAATTATGCCTCGACATTGCAAGATAAGTGCAAGCTTTAATAAGAAAAATTCGATATCAAAAAGGGAGTAAATCGTTTAATAAAATGATTTATGGAACAACGTGGGTTATCGTAAATGACTCATAAACCATCATGAAATATATTTACTTTGAAAGCAGCAATGATGAGATCTCTTCAAAAGCTGACAAGCCCCACATCTGTGCTTTCTTATTTTTGTTCACTTACTGGAAATCCTGTCTTTGAGCCAAATCTTTAACAATAGCTTCCTTTGAGGCTGAGTGGCTGTCAAACTGAGAAGAGGCAAAAGTGTCTGATAAGGAGAAAAGGAAAATAAAAACAAAAAATGAAGATTGAAACCTTTCAGTGTAATATGAGTGCTCTCTTTCCTTGGAAGAATTCCTAATGACTTCCGAGGAACTAACCGGGGGAGAAAAGCTGTCTATTTGGGAATGTCCAAAGTTTCCTGGTCTAAACATAGCTGCTGACGGAGAAGCCTTCTACCCTATTCGAGAGCTAGAGGCACACATACTGCTCAGGGATACCTGGTCACTGCTTTGGTTGACCACCGAGGACAGACGAAGATGCCACTTTGCTGATGCTGGATTAGTTTAAGAAACAGGAGAGCCTAATGCTCATGCACTGAGAGGAAGATATTACCATAAATTTTATGGAATAGGAAAAGGCAGATTATAAAAATCAGAGGAACAACAAAACTGCAGAGGCCATGTGATGAGCACAGTGGCAGGTGGGAGGGAGGGTGCAGGGACCGCAGGGACCGGACTCTCCACGGTGGGGACATCTGGACCCCTGCCATTCTGTTCAGTTAGTGACTGAAAATCACTAGGGTTTGAACATGTAAAAAAGGTGACTCATTTCTATATCTAAAGCTAAAGTGGATCCTCGATTAAATAATCTAATATCATCTACATACGCACACACATCTATGCACATACACGCACAATGTGGAGTTGATGTGAACATTTCTTTATTTTTTTATTTTTATTTTTTTTTAGACAGTCTCACTCTGTTACCTGGGCTAGAGTGCCGTAACGTCAGCCTAGCTCACAGCAACCTCAAACTCCTGGGCTCAGGTGATCCTCTTGCCTCAGCCTCCCGAGTAGCTGGGACTACAGGCATGCACCACCATGCCTGGCTAATTTTTTCTATATAGTTTTAGTTGGCCAATTAATTTCTTTCTATTTTTAATAGAGACGGGGTCTCGCTCTTGCTCAGGCTGGTTTCGAACTCCTGACCTTGAGCTATCCGCCTGCCTCGGCCTCCCAGAGAGCTAGGATTACAGGTGTGAGCCACCGCACCCAGCCCATCTCTTTAAATAATATGTAAAATACATAAAAAATTGTCTTAGAAAACAATTCCTTAAGATGCTTTCACAGCCCTATGTTGATGGTGCTGTTCTAATTCAGAGCAATTATTACTCAAACTTCTATGGAAACTTGACACTCGCTTTAAACAGTTATAGTTGCTTCAATGTATCACATCACTGCCCCACTGCGTAGCTGTGAGCATGTTGTGTGTTGTGTGCCCCTGAACTGCACCGGTGTAATTCAGCAAACTGCATCTTTCACGAGCTTTCTTTCACATTTCTGCCGTGTGTGCATGTGTGCGGTGACACCTTCAATATAGTCCATCACCACGCATCACTGGCAGACTGAGAAGAAGGAGGCCGCTCAGGGCCGCAGGTTGGGTTAAAACTTGCCCTCCTGCCCTTCGTAATGCAACATGTGAAGTGTGTGTTTTTTATGCCCTCTCTATCTGGGAGTGCTTGGGGCGGGGGACTTATGTAATCTTCTGCTTGACTGGGTAGGAACCAGCAAAGCGGGATTCCTTGTCTCACCATGTCAGCCTCTTCAGTTCAACATTCTGAGATGGTCGCTGACATATTTCTGCTTTTGTTTCAAGGTTTGCTCAAGGTAAAAAAAAAAAAAAAAAAAAAAAGGTTTATTATTCCTCTTCAACCAAAAGTATATAATCTACCAAATTTGCTGGTGATTCAGGCACGTATCATTTTCACTAAAATTGGCACAAATATAAATTGTTGGTGAAATTCTAAGATAAGTTTCAGTTATGGAAATAAAAATGTATTCTCCACTCTTTATTGCCAATCACTTCCGACTAATATTAATAGAAAACCCAGGGACTCGTTAAACCGTTTGCAAGGCGTGTGGTGGTAATGCCTTCAGGATGCCACGAGAGGGGGCTAATGAATTTCACATGGACCATTATTTTTCCAGAACAAAATAAGGAAACTTTATAAACACAGTTTATACAGTCTTTGATTGCTGGATCTCATCTAGTGAACTTAAATTCAGAATGGTGTATTGATTTTTATAAAAATGTGATTAAAGGCTTAAAATAAAATTATTTAATGTCAACGCCCATCTCTTTGCTTTCTTTGCTTCTGCAAGGGTGCGGGGCTGAGGATGGAGGCTGAGGGAAAATTGCCCAGACACTTGCACATACAAATAAGTGCTTTCAGCCCCCACATTCCACTCCCACTCGTCTCCAGATATTGATCAGAAAGAAAATAAAATGCAACATTAATTGCAAAATACATCTTGACATCCTGTTTCTAAATCAGATTAAAAATTCATGCTTAGCTTCTAGTTCGTTGATGCATTAACCTATTGTTATTAGAAAAAATATATTTGTAATTAACTTACTTTTTTGAGTATAGTAATTGAGAGGGCACCATTGGGAAGAGATTCCAGACTGTTTGTTTTATGGGCCTCTTTGAGCAATCCTGTATTTATGACTCGGCAGATGAGGGATGCTCAGGAATGGGCATTTGTGTAGGTGTGTGAGGGGCATCTGCATCCCTAGCTTGGGGATCTCAATTCCTGTGTGCATTTATATATTATCGTAAGCATAGTCTTGGGAATGTGAGCTTATTTTCTGCTTCTTAGAAGAGTTTAAGGCAATAATTATTTCAGAAGTCAATTGAAGTTAATGAGATGTTCTCTTAATGGATTATCATTTACCCCAGATTACCTTTTATTTATATATTTTGTCTCTTAGACATGCTGATGTCAGGTCATGGCCCAGTGCTGCCCAAGGCTAGCTAGGTACTCTCTAGGTTTTAGAATTTCTGCTACTTGTGGCTAGTTTTTGTGTTACTACCACATGCTTCTGTTTCTTCAAAATACCATTTGTAGTGGCCAAGCTTATTATTTAAATTATATTATATAACCAAATATCATCTAAAATCGGCTGTGAAGGCGAATCTAGAGGGGTTTTTTGTAAAAACTATGTGGAATGTATGTGAAAAACTTGATAAGAGTAAAAGCGTCACTATTTATGTGTAAGTAGAAACTTAAAAGACTGAAGGCAATATGTAAAAATTCAAAATTCTGAATGTGAAATCAGATTGCTTCACAAATCTGCAGATTCCTGCTCCACACTAAATAAAATGAAAGAAGAAATTATGAAAAATGTCATAGGGCTGTAATTTACTCAAGACAGACAAACCAAACTTGGATAACTGAATTACTCAAATTCTAAAGAAAGATTTTGGCACTGCATGAATACATTGAAAAATGAATGTGCATGTGTGTTTCATGCTCACATATGATGTTTAACATGAGTCACTTTAACATGAATAAGTGTCACTTTTTTTAATTCTCAATTTAAACTTATTTTTTGATTAATTAATTGATCAACTATCATACCTATTTGGTATAGAAGGACTAAAAATGATTTGTTTTCTTCAAATTTCCTGAGAAGTGAATGCCAATAATTAAGGCAGACAACTGTTTCAAATAAAACATGTATTTGTTGGGGAAAGTTAAAAAATAGATACTCATGTAAAAAAAAAATCTACCAACAATTCTATTTGAAAAGACAAGCCGTAGATTGGTCTAAACTAAATGTGGTGCATTTGCTCTAGAACCCCAATGTAGGAAACACATTATCCAAAAGTTGCATCACTTAACGATTCATTCCATTAATGAACAGCTTTCTCAGACATGCCAAAATAGCAAAGTGTATGTAAATAAGCTCATTCTTGCAGAACCCAGGATAAAGCCCTCCCCTGCCAGGTCTGTGTGTGGCACCAGCACCTCCTCCCTGCCTTTCCTGGCCAGCTCCAGACTATTCCACTGCCCATGTGTACTCAGCCCGGAGTCCTATCAGCCCTGGGTCACATGGACTTTATGTTACCTCTTCCTGCAGTCCCATCATTTCCTATAAGTTTGTGCTTCATTTCCCCAAATTGTTATATGTGTTTCCATAACAAAATTTTTCTTTAGTCTGTGAATTCTTATTATGGATCTTTGAGACAAAGGCATTTTTTAATTGTTTTAATATTAGTTGTAATTGGAAAATCATAACTGTATACATTTGTGGGGTACAATGTGATATATATATATACACATACATACGCACAATGTGTAATGATAGAATCAAGCTAATTAACACATCCATCACTTTGCTGGCCTTTCTTTTTTTTTTTCCACTAAATAACTTTAGATTTACATAGCAATCTATAATGCATAGGCTGTAGCACTGCACCAAACAATGAGATTCAGTGATAATTTGCAATGTAAATGTGAAACCACAGTGAATGGAGGACACATGGTCATGTGTGCTAGTATCCAACAAATATCCATCCACATTGCTTCTATGCTTAGCGAAAAACTGCCAAATAAACCTATCACACTTCCGATCCACGTTCCTTAAGATGCTTCTGAATGGAGTGTTCACTTTCTGAATCCATCAAGCAGAAAAACTGAAATGCATTCACTACAAAATTTCCACATATAGAGGGATTGATCATCTGCTAAGTAACTAATCGTCAAGGTGGTCATTTCATAGGGAAAGAGCCAGCTCTTCCTAGGACAAAATCTCAACAGGGCCTGGACTTGAACTTCAGAAAGAGCAATTTGCCACACTTACCTATCAGCAAGCTCAGACATTACCCGATATCCGAGCATGCTGAGCAAACCTTAACACGCATTTAGTAGGGTGCCCATTATTTCATTACAGTTAAAGACTTCTAACCTCTTTTTCTTGATTTTTTTTCCTTGAAATCTTTCACTACTGTTACCATTTTTAAGATATTAGCCAGAGAGGTTGGCTATGCTAAAACGTATCTAATGTGTGTATGAAGTTAGGAAAATGTGCACTCACATTACTAGTTTCTCTTAGTTCTTTCAATCAAGCAAGCCAAGTAGCCTCGCAAAAAGGAATTAGCCGTGGAATAAGCCAGAGCGAGGAGTCCTTAGGACCACAGCAAGGGCCAAGGATGTGACCAGGTTTTCATGCATTATGCTGTGAAATCAAGAACCTTTATTTGGTCTTCTCCCTCTGGAGAAGATGAAGTGATAATTTATTTCTTAAATATGCTGTTAGTAAGTCTCAAAATCCCTGGTCGTCTTTCCAGCTGAGAGCTGCACATTTTCGAACCTTTGAGATGTTTGCTTAACTAATTATAGATTTGTTTGCTTTGACTGTAGGGAAAGAGCGTGGTTGATTTCTTCAAATTATTTACCTTACTCTCCTGAGGAAACGTGAAAGCTTATTCTTGAGGTAGCTGGGTCCCTCTAGAATGTTACCCACAGAAGAGGGGAAGGGAAGAAAAGGGTCCAGGAATGGATTAAGCTCACTTTGGTTCACTGTGATATATTAGTAATAACCACCCATCTATACTTTACAGTGGTATTGGTTTGACCAGATATTTCCAGAAGCATAGTTTAGTGCCTCTGAGCATGCCGGGCAGCATGACATACCATGTGGGAACAGATCAGAAACTGTCTTCGCACAAGAACTGACATAAAGAGAAACCCAGTGGATGACAGCAAACTTTTGTCTTGGAAAAAATAATAAAAACATCACTGTTTTCCTTTTATTATAAACCTCAGAGGATGAGACTAAACAATTCTGTTATATTCAGTCGCTCAAATACCATAATTTCATTGATGAAGAAATAATTCTATGGACAGCTACTTCCAGTCTATGTAACACCAATCTCTGATGATCTGGTGTTCAGATAATGGTTGGATTAGCATATTTTCCGCTATGGATGTTCTCTAACTTTAGATATCGGTTATCCATACATTCCAGGAAGACACAACAAAGAAAGGATTCCATGGCCAGATATTTCCAAAATAATATGGTGTAGGACCCAAATGTCCCATCATTTCGGACTCCTGCCTTTGTGCTTGACAGCATCCACGTGAAACCATTGCTTGTGCATCCCCCAGAACGGAAATCGCTCCTCTTTGCTTCCCGGTTTGCCTTGCATGCCTTCATCATGTATCGATGCTTATGAATTTGCAGTCAGCAAGTCTATGTTGCCTTAAAAACATTGTACTAAATGTGAGGAAAATGTGGGCGTAGCTATCGAAGCCGTTAGGGCTCTGGCATTTGTGTAGTGTCTTGCAATTTAGAGCCCGCTGCAGGAGCGCTGCGGAGTGGCAAAGACGAGATGTTTGTGCGAGGCTGGTGTCCGCGTGTCTGTCTCAGCCTCATCTCTTAAGTACATCCTGAGGGATCGTGATGCCCACTCGCCCCAGGGTCTGGGGCCCAGAAGAGGAAAACTTTGTTTCTCCAAAGCTAGAAGCCACTTGGAACGACAGAATCAATTCCTAAGTAATTGCTCTTCTTTACGTTACCCCTTAAAGTTTATCTAGTGTTTAAAAATATATATTCAGTCCTTGAACTTGATGTGGGCCATGTGACTTGCATCCGGAACCAGAACCACATTGTGTTCTCTATGCAACTGCGGCTGTCCCCCTGGGAAAGCTGGGTGACAAGAGGAAAGGAGGAATCGCTTTCAGTCAGTTTCCATCATAGCTCATTTCAGGGAGTTTTTGTGACACTTGCATATTGTCTGAAACCGCCAGAGTAGAGAGAATGAAGGGGCGAGACAGGGGAGGGTCGGTAGAAATTCCACCTTTGTGTTAAATTCTCAGTGAAATTAAACTTTCATTTACTTGACCGAGGTTTCCCTGGGATTTAAAAATAAATCAATACTGTGCATGATTATATGATTAAACTGCTATGTGTTCGCCAAACCCACCTTCATTTTCCAGAAACTCATAAAGAGCCAATGCTGATCGTGGGCTAGAATTTAATGCAGACTTGAGAAATTTATAGGTGACAGAGGATAATCCATCACTTTACTTGGTAGTTCCCTCTGCTCGTTCCCCGCCTGCTGAGATGACACTGTGCTAACCCCGTTTCCCCACCTCCCACCCCACAAGACTGCAAAAGGCAGGGAGGAGAACAATGGAGAGAGCGAGGAAAAATTGCATATTATCACCAACAAATTTTATTTGACATACTTCTCTAAAACCAATAGGCTAGGTCTTACCTAATAGGCTGGGTCTTTTAATGTGCAACAGGGATAGGAAAGGTCAGTAAACAGAAGGAAGAATAGCACTGAAAACGGAAGGGGAGGGTAAAGCCTGGCCTTTCTGTTACACTGCCCACACTACTGTGTCTCTTTCTTCCCCAGACTTTACTCTAATCACCACTGCAGAGCCCACACCCAGAGCCTTCCTTCTGCAATCTTTGGAGACCAGGGGAGGGAGCCTCTATGAGTGATCTACATGGAAGCTCAGAGGGAAAGTGCAAATGAAAGTCACGTGTGCCCATGGCTTAGTGAATAATGCACTTGTGGTGTGTGATTCTGCACTAAGACACATGGAAAAGAAGTGGAGTTGTAAGCTGTTGGCAAATCGGGACCTGCCAGCCCAAGCTAGCTCATCATCTGAGTCGCTGAAAGCTTTCGTAACTCTTTTATTCTAATCCGCCAAACAGGGAGAATAACTGCGTCTGAAATTATTCTGTAAGGAGTAAATCTCTACACCTTCTCTTCGTTAGTAAATGTTCAGTCCTTATCTTTCATTGTCCTCTACCTCTCAGTGGAACTTAGCAGAGTTGCTCACTTCCTCCTTCCTGAAACAGTCTTTTCTTCTTCCTTTTATTTTCTGTGGCACCGCACTGGCCTGGAGACTGTCCTTGCTCAATGGCTGTGCCCACTCAGTGTCCCTCTCCAGCTCATAGTCTCTCCTGGCCCAGAGGAGTCAGGCCCCAGGCCCAGATTCCCATCTCTGCGGGTCTCCATAGGGATGAACTCACCTTGTCCCCTTGCTGCAGAGACCAGCCATGAGCTGGTGAAGTCCACAGTGTCGTTCTAGGGCCAGCCTCCCTCCTAAACTCCAGACAGCACACTGCACATTTCCACTCGGGTGGCTAACAGGCACTTCAAACTTAATTTGCCTAAAACTACACTGCACTTTGTTGTATGTCTAAATTTCTACAGGTTCTCACTTTGTTTAGGTAAATGCTACAATATCTCTTCATAGAGTCTCTCTATATCCCACGTAAAAATAACACCTCTGTCACTGTCTAGCCTCTTATTCTTTACATTTATTCAGAGAACTTATCACTACCTGACATACGATCCGTGTGTTCCTCCTTCTGTTTACTGTGTCTTTCCCCATTGACATATAAGGTCCCCTGGGAGCAGGGGCTATGTCTTGTTCACATCTTGATTCTTAGGTCTGGGACAATGTCTAGGACGCCATAGCCATTCAAGAAAGCATGCGTAAGAGTAGGTATGAGGCAATGAGTGTATGTAGAAATCAATACATGAATCAACCAAGGTTCTGAGCTTTTCTTTTTTTACTTATAATAAGCATGACATTTCTAACTCCTATCTATCTATGCACACTTGGCTTTGCAGTATTACGGTTGGGAGCTCAGTCAGAGAATCACACCAAGAGGTGAGAGATTTCTATACTTAATGCTCATTCTTGCTAGGGTTTGCTTCACCAGTGAGAAATGCTCCCTCCTTTATTCCATTTCTATGACATCTTCTCCTACATGCAGCTTTTCTGATTGTCAGACATAATCATCACTATCTCAATATGCAGTACATGACTCGATGTTGTGCTTGTCACAAAATTATAATTATTTGTTGATATTTTTGTCTCTGAGAAGAGACTACAAGTCCTTCAAGATCACCCACTGTTTTGTTTATTTTTACTGGTGAGCTAAGCAGGATTCCTGTTGTAAATGCTCCATAACTCCAAGCCCCCTTGCTCGTGGTTTCTAAGCGAACAGGCTTCGTACTAGACCTAGACTGCCAACCTCTATATTTACGTTACATGTGTGGTAAAATTTTTCTCTTGTATTTAGCCACTTCATCCTACTTTACTTTTCTCTTAAATGCAGCAGAACTTAAGCCTGATAGGTGCTGGCCATTTCCCCGAATTTCTGCATACTGGCTGCGAAACGGACAACATATACCACTTTCAAATAGCTCTTCATAAATGACAGCTCGTTCAGCTTTTTCATGTGTTTCTTATTTCCTGCAAGATACTCACACCCCTCCTCTTATCCATCATATCACTACCGGAGACACCCACAAGAGCAAGAAATAATTAGGGCATGGTGAGATCTCAACTTCTACATTGCTCAGGGCACTGTCTCTAGGAGCCAGCTCTGCCCAAAAAAAAGAAAAAAAAGAAAAGAAAAGAAATAGTGTCCACTGCCCTCATTGCTTCATTCACCAATGTATTCAGAACTGCTTAGTGAGCTTCTATCATATATGAGTAACAAACTATGCCACCTGGATTAAACAGCAAAAATAAATCTTAACAATTAGAAAAAAAAGAAATAAAGAAAAAGCAAAAGAAATTTAAAAAGAAAGGAAAGAAGAAACTAACAAATAAATAAAAAAGAAAGAAAAGGAAAAGACATAGAACAATCTAACTCACTGAGTTGAATGTCATATGTGTATGTGTGTGTGTGTCTTTTGTGTTAAAATTTCCACCTGTAGATAAAGAAAATGCTAGCAATCAAAAAATGTAAAAAGCAAAATAAGCAAACATAATACACAGTGATAAAGGTTTTGTTAGCTTTTCTTGATTCTTTGGCTTTCGGTGTTGGTTTGGTTTTTCACTTGGTTTGTTTGGTGCAAGTTTGTATCGTAGGAGTTGCTCTCATCAAGTTTTCTAAAGCTGGGGCAGGGCCCGTCACTCCGCTGCTACACAGCTTGAGCAGAGACTCCGTAAGGCTAATCTTGTTTTCTCCAGTAGGTCATGGGGCAATCAAAGACAGAAACACGTATTTTAACTACCTCAGCAGCACTCTTTGTGCTAAATTTTGGGAAATGTGTATTTTTATTCCATTACATTATGAAGACTTTCTTGGTAAAATGGATCCAGCCAGTGAATGAGAAAAAAAGCATGTTTTAAAGGGGAAATGGAAGTCCGTCTTCAGACAGTAAACACCACAGAGGTTTGAGTGGTTGCCCTGCCAACAAGCTGGGAAAGCTGCCCTGTTGGAGTTTGGAGAAGAGGCTACATTTTCACACTTCCAGAGTGTTAAAGCAGAAGTGGGCTGTATAAATTGTTGAAAATGCATCTCTATAAAATGTTGCAAGATGTAGCCAAAAAGTGGAAACTATCCAAATGCCCATCAACGGATGAATGAATAGAAAAAGGTGGTATATCCATACAGTGGTATGTTATTCTCAATAGAATGAATGGAATACTGATTCACTCTGCAACATGGGTAAACCATCAAGACATTATGCTAAGTGAGGGAAGGTAGATGAAAGAGAAAGTGTAGAGTACATGATTTCATTCATCTGGAATGTCCAAGATAGGCAGTCTGTGGAGACTGGGCAGGCTAGGCTGAAGGCAGTGTAGGTCTGGGGGACAGGGGAAATGGGGAGTGACAGCTATAAGATATGAGGTGTCATTTTGGGATGATGAAAATAGTCTCAACTTGGATTATGGTGATGCCTGCACAATTTTAAGTATACTAAAAACATGGAATTGTACATTTTTAAACAGACAAATGTTATTGTATTGCAAATCATTTCTCAATCGAAACCTTACAAATGGCAGGAAAAGTAGATAGGAAATATTGTAAAATAATGCAAAACTAACTTCTTGAAATAAACATTATTTTCCTCCTACGTCAGCAATGAACTGCCTCATTTGCTGTATGAAGCTTGTATCATATGACTATAAAGCGATGATATGGTTGATCACATTTAATCACTGAAATTACTCAATCTAACTAAATGAGTGGTCACAATATGACACAACGAATATTTCCCTGTGGAATAACAAGTCCATTTTTTAAATGACGCATTTATGCTTAATTTAATGAGTGCCTTTTTAAGGGTTAAGGACCAAAACCCAAGTTAACCTAAATGTGCCTAATGTAGCACAAATAGAAACATATTTGTGTAAGCTACACATGAATTATTCAGTGTTCAGACACCAATCTGATTATGCATTAAATTACACTGATAGAGGCTACTGGCCACCCAATCCTGACACAAATTAAACATCTGCAGAGCCTGACCCTCTCTTTCTTCTCTGCCCTGAGTGAGTATTAGGAGACGACCTTCATTATGCGCAGTCGTTCCTTCAATTTTTCCAAAAATGACAGGTATTAAACTATGCCTCATGTTATTACTTTAAAGAAAATCAACTGAATATTATTATGTATATTTGCAAGACATTTTTCTGGTCATTGTGAGGAATACAAACAAGTCAAAAACCCCAACCCCTAAAGACCTTAACTGCTAGTTGGAGGGAGGTTATTGACCAGTAGGAAGTTAATAAAACTATCTGCATGAGTCGACCCCTTAGATGATAACCATGTGAACTGATGAGGCAGCTTGATGTTTATTATAGATCTGAAAATAAATAAAAGGAGTTAAGCTCGAGGATCCTGTAAGAGGGAAATGCAATCACACTACTTAGTTATATACAGGTTTTGACATTTGCAATTAAACACGTATGCTATTTTTCCTATTATACCTATATTTTTTAAAGATCTGTGTGGCTCTTATCCAGGCCCCAGACAGTGGATAAATCATTTTGGAGAATAATGTCCACTTTTCTTCACTCTATAGTTTCAGACTGACTTACTGTCATTAGGCTCCTCACCGTGGTTTTGGTCTCACAAAGAATAATTTTTAAGACACTATGGCAGGAAAGGTGAGAGAGTCTGACCCAAACCTGGATTTTAGCCCAGACCTCTATTAGGGGCCTAATTTCTCGCACTAGGAAATACTGTTTTCTCTTTATTTTTTCTTTCTGGTCATGAACACACACTTAACACACACTTCCTAGCTATTTGTCCTTGGGTCTTATACATTTGGCGCCATGCCCTTTGCTCAAATGTCCTCTTTTCATACATCATTTTTGGGGAGGGGCGTTCCCTCATTTTTCTCAAGTTGTGTTACTTGGATAATTATATTCTTCCCATCAGACCGACCTAGGAGCTGCTGCTCTTTTTCATCCCTCACTCTTCCCTCCCCATCATGACAGCCTAGAGTCTGGTACATCCATTTTACTTTCAGAGGTTATAGAAACAATGGGCAGGTGCAGTGGCTCATGCCCGTAATCTCAGAACTTTGAGAGGCCAGGGCAGGAGGGTCATGTGAGGTCAGGAGTCCGAGACATGCCTGGGCAACATAGTGAGACCCCATCTCTACAAAAAATAGAAAAATTTAGCCAGGCATGGTGGTGCACACCTGTAGTTCCAGCTACTCAGGAGGCCGAGGCAGGAGGATCGCTTGATCCAAGAGGTTTGAAGTTGTAGTGAGCTATGATGACGCCACAGCACTCTAGCCCAGGCAATAAGGTGAGACCCTGTCTCAAAATATATATATATATGTAGAAAATTATCTTGTTAATAAAAATACTCCTTGATATTTATTGCGACTTTTAAAATACATATTGAATGAATTGGGTGAAGTCTGAGCTTATTAGCCACGTCAGAAATCCTGTAATGTCAAAATAGCCCTGAAACCTAAGTGTCTTGAAACCTGACACTCTGAGAAACGAAATGCAAAATCACTGTGATTTATGAATCATTATGGCATTGCAAAAGGATGAACCGAGGATCCTGCATTAAGTCTTGATGATGCGGGCGGATGTGGCCCCTGCAGCCTGGAAAAAGAAAAAAAAAAAAAAGAATTAAAACCTCTGCTGATATAGGTATTCAATTCTTTATTTTTTTTTTATTTGTGCAAATATATGGAGTACATGTGACATGTTGTTTCAAGTATATAATGCATAGTGACCAAGGCTGGGTACTTACGGGGCCAATTCTTTACTTTGCTTCAGTGGTTCCAGGTTAGGCACAGAGGAGCCAGAGCTCACTTGAACAAACCTGAACCTTGAGCACATCTGCCCTTAGGGTTTTTGCTGTTGGAAGTCACTGGTAATGAATAAAAGTAGGAGAAACTTATTTGAGTCTGAGTTGACATTTTTGCCAGTTTTTCAGACCTGCACCAGCCTTCCTCATATTGCCCCTTTCACGGCGTCCACTTACCTGAAATCCCACCTGAAATTTTAATGAAAGGGAGAGGAGGGGGGATTTGGAACTGATGCCTAGATCCCTAGAAAAGAGATATCTATTATATACAGAAAGTAGCTATCTTAATACTCTATGAGCAGAATATACACAGAAAGCTAGGGCAGCCCTTTGAGGTTAGAAAATGCCAAAGACATTTCCCTGCTTTGAGATGCAAGGCAAGTCAGTAGGGGGACTGGAAACATGGTTTTCCATGATCGTTCTTAATTCAGTCTCTGAGCAACCTGAAATAACTTCCACCATTGCAAAGATTAAGCCTCCCTTTTTGAGAGTAAAAAATACATTAACAATTCGGAAGTTACATCAGCTGGAATTTGTCTTTTTTTTTTTTTAATTTTTTTT
>VBSM01003157.1:50348569-50377797 GCA_008086735.1 Cheirogaleus medius | reverse complement strand
GAATGGGTTCCAGCTCTATCCAGGATAATACAAGAGGTGCTAGATCACCATTGAAGCTATTAAAGACAGTTAAAGGAGGCTGGTAGGGCTAGAAGTGGCCCTAATGACAGGCAGACAGACTAAAGAAATGGGAAGGGTGTCTAGGTAGGGGAAGCCCCCTGAGCAAAGGCATTGCATCAGAAAGCAAAAAAGTAGTGCATGACTCCACTGGAGAAAAGTTCTATGTCCAGGGGACTAGAGGAAGATTGGAGTAGTGAGTAGTAGTGTATTGAATTAGTAGCTGAGGAATTGGAGCGTTATCATTTTAGGAGTAATTTGAATCCAGGAAAAGATTTCTGAAAAGGGGGATGACATGATCAGAACATTGATTTTTCCCTTCATAGCACATAAGAGTTGCATGAGTTATCATAGTGCTATTAGAATACAGGGAAAAGGAGAATATGTTACAATATAGATCTTAAGACACAGTATGTCAGGTTGTAATTATTTGATTATTATTAGTTATTTTTATTAATATTATCATTTTATTGTATCTGAGGTGATGAAGAGGGAAGTTATATTCCCAAAGATAATGGCAATGAATCTGGATTTTTAAAGTGGAATTTGTTAAGTGGTGATCTAGAGTTTATATTACAAAAATGGAATAACAAGAGAAAAACGGAAAGAGGAAAGTGAAATAACTGTGGAGAACCTATGTGTGAGTCAGCTTGGTGAAAACAAAGATTGGGTGTGCTCAGATTAAAAAGAATAGTTTGGAGACAAATTTCCTTCAATATTCTGCTGAAGAATTTGTATAATAATAATAGGTTAATATTTGCCAGGTGCATACTAAACTCTTCATATTGGTTTTTCCAGTATAATACTCACAGCAAACCATGAGCTAAGTGTATTACAAATGAGGGAATTCAGTCCAGTCACAAATTTAAAAGGTAGTATAGTTAGGATTCAATCCCAGCTTAGTATATTTGAGCCTGAGTTTTAATTATTCTCTTTATATTATTTTAGGTTTCAGTAAGTCCAGGGGGAGCAATAAAGGCTTTAGAGCAGGAATGTAATATGAATAGAACTGTAATTTAGGGTGATTCTGCTGGCTCTACTGCTCTGAATAGATTTATTACAGAGAAATTAGAAGCTGGAGCCCAATGAAAAGTTATTGCAGGTGTTGAAGAATTCAGCAATGATGGATGCTGTGGGATTAGAGATATTTCCAACGTACATATGAACAGGAGATTGGATAGAGAGCTACGTGAGAAATCAGACAGTGGCAGTATGTCAGAACATGATAGGATGCTGGTGACAATATCCAAAGGAGGAAATACAGGTGGCAAATCTAGATCGTTACGGGCCTGGGAAGGAAGGAATGGAAGGGATCAGAGGAGATGATGAACTTGACTTTGGATTTGTCTTAGTTTGAGCTGTTGCTTATGAGAATGTAATGGAAATGTACCACCAATTGATTTTTTAAAAAATCTGGAATTTGAAAGACAAGTAGGAACTAGAGAATATTCTACATAGAACTTTTGAAAAAAACGTCTGGTAGCAGCATTTGAGGTATAGTAAAAACATGCAACTTCAGACTAATAAAAATCAACATAAGATGAGCGATGTGAGCTATTTGCAGAAATATTTTCCAAAAACAACCCATCGTAGAAATGATCATTTAGTGTCCTGGTGATAGAACTAGGTCGTTTTCTAAATCTAAGTGGGAAGTGAGAGGGCTTTTCTTATAACAGAAGAGCATCTCAATTTCAAATGTGCCCAAAGTGACATAAAGCCACGTTGTTGGAGATGGGAACAGATCTAGTGCAAGGAAGTGTTATAATGATGAACACCTACCAGGTGACTGGTAGGAGGAATCTGTGTAGCAAGGAGCTGTCAGTATCATTCCAGGGCTGTCTGGTAGAGAGAATTCTCGGATGCCAATAACTAGTCTTGATTAACTAGATAAAAATCACTATAAAATAGAGAAATGCAATTCATCCAACTATTATAGCTTGATAGACATTTTACAAAAATTGTTTAACTATTTCCCCTTTGCTCTGACAGCAACCTCCTGGTGATTACTGTGTTCCCAACAGGAGGAAAAGGCACAGCCACTCAGCTCTCAAACGTCTCATGAACCCACAAGGAAGAGGTCTCCCCTGGGTTGTGTTAATTTCCGGGCAGTGGATAAAAACAAATTTAAGAAATATCAACACAGCAGACCAGCTACTAGATTTAGAATGACTACAGCAAAAAAACCAGATGTCTCTTAAGGCAAATACAGAAAAAAAAATCTGTCTATCTTTTCTCATGGTTCTTTCTTGAAATATAACATAGAATCATAGAGTTAAATCTGTGGGGTGTATAAGATTGCAAAGGCGGGCAGGGTAGAATGTATGAAGCAAAACAGAGACAGAGACAGCGAATATCGTTTAAATGCAAAAAACGTGAAAAATACCAGTAATATTAGAAAATGGAATTGGGGAAGGATCAATTAAAGGGTAGAGAGAAGGTACAATCGGAAAGGAAGACAAGAAAACTACCATATCCTAGCAGCCAAGGAAAGAAATAGTTTGCAGGTCAAGTGCTGCAGAGGATAAGGTTACATAAGTGAAAATAAAATTCATTGCATTCAGTGAATAGATAGTTGAGAAAATTCCAAAATTGCTTTGGGTGGAGGATCAGAGGTATAAGTCAGATTTTAAAGGCATGTAAGGGGTCAAGGACTTAAAGAATGCTGATGGCAGCCAATTGCTTTTCAGAAGTTTGATGTGTAGAAGCAGGTTTTAAAAAATGAGACAATGGCTTGTGTCCTGAGACATATTTTTGTGTGCTTTTGCAGGACGGGGTGGGCAGGGGGTTGTGCACTGGAGAAGCATGGGCATATGCACAGCTCAGCAAGATTAACACGGAATGCACAGGTTGGTTCTATTCCCTGGGGTGGATATCCACATTGTTTTCCCAAATAGAAATTATACTTTACAATTGATGCTGTTGTAGGAGTTGTCCTTATTCTGGGAGAATGCTTCGAGAAATTGCAATTTTAAAAGTAGATATCTATACAATGTTATGACAACTTTTTGGATAAATGTCACATTTTGAACTTTCATAGCCAGTGTTCCTATTTCTACAATCTTCCCAGCGCCAGGACATTTTATTTTAGCAAATTCTGCATTGTTGTGCTGAATGGAGTGATAAATGTCAGTTTCTTAACTGTATTAACTGGGATTTTTCCCAAATCTCTGTTGTATTTCAGATGATAGCTGGAGTCATTAACTAGGGCTTATCGAGAAAGTACTGGCTAATTTGAGTGGCAGCTCAGGGTTTTGCAAATAGATAAATACAGGGCCTTTTCTCAATCTTTGTTTTTCTTGACAGCTCTTGCATTATCTGACACTCTTAATGACTCTTCTTGAACGCCCTCCTCCCAGGAATTTTACTTTCACTTGTGCTGACGTCTTCTCTTCCTGAGCCAAATGCTCCTTTTTGTTTTTCCAAGGTGGCTCCTCCCTGGTTGCTTCTCCCTGTTTTGGGTTTCTGCCAGTTTTTACCTTATTTTCTCTTTTCTCCCAAGATATTTCTCTTCAATATCTTATTCAATCTTATATGTATCACATTTATATGATTTCCCCTTAAGTTTTATCAGTACATAGTTTTTTTGTTTTCTCTGGTACAGCTTTCCAAATTTTGCTGCAAAGCCCATCATCACTTTGCATGTGCATGTATAAAACTCAAATGTATCATCTTTCCCAGTAAAACATATAAGAAAAAAGTATATTTGACCACATAAAATATTAAAACAATTATGGTTCAATAATATCGTAAGCAAATGAAAAATTAGTGAAAAGCATTTTTATTACAAATGACCAGAGAAAGAATTCATTCTTAAGAAACTCTTATTATTACCAAAATCCCAGTTAAAATAATGGATATGAGCATACGATTTATGAAAGAAAAATTTAAATGGCATTAAACAAATAAAAATGATCAATATTCATACTCATTAGTAATAAAGTCATATATTTTAAATTTAGTAAAAATATTTATTCCTATCAAATAATTAAAGATGAATTAATAATTCTCAATGGGATCAAAAGGACATTGTTCTTTAATATAAATGTAAAAGTAATGTAAATGTTCTAAAGAAAATATATATCAAGAGACTTAAAAATATTGATAATCATTGACTCAATTTTTCTGTTAATAGTTGTAGATTTGTAGCCTAAAGAGTATAGTAGTATGTATGCACTAAGACTTAGACAAGATGATTCCTACTATAATAATATTGCCATCAGTATGAACCATTTCTCCAACCGTGATCTCACTACAAATGCTAAGTGGCCAAGGCTCACCTGCCTAGACTGATATGGATGATTTCATTGTTCATATAATGTTCACATACCCTGATATTAGAATATCTTTGCTTGAGTTCTATTGATTCCACAAGAGGCAAAAACCTGGATGGTCCAAGGAGATGTATGATAACCTAGTCGACGACCCAAAATTATGTATGTGTATGTCCTGATTTGGGTGGACCCTCTCTCTCTAGCCTAACCCATAAGGTATCTGACCTTGGACACAGATGCTGCAAGATCTTAACAGATACAACTGAAAGTGTCTAGGTTGTCTAAAAATGAGGGAATAACAATGAAAGTATATGCAAATGTCCAAGTATTTCAGACTATTTTGTTTTGACTCATAATTGTGAAATATCAGGTCTCCTGAAGAGTCAGTAAGAATCTATTCCATAGTTTTTGTTTCCCTGAGTTCTCAGTTGTGCATGATTAACATAAAGCCTGGATAGCATCATGTCAGTTGTTTATAGTCTTCAGCATATTCCATCCGTACAGTCTATGCTTTTCTCCTACCTCCCCCACCCCAAGGACATCTTTTGTTACATACACACACACACACACGCACGCGCGCATTATAAAGATTAGAAAAAGCACTAGTTAGGACCCAAAGTAGCATTTTTCTAATTAAAGCCACTTCACCTTAAGAAAAAAAAAATTGCAAACTGACTTTATTGCATGACAAGCTGATGCCATGATTCATTCCTTAAAACTTTAATTCCTTAAAACTAATTGGTTGAATAGCAATTTCTACAAATAATGAGCTCTGCTTCAGACTAAACCTTCGAAACAAGACACAATCTCTTGAAATTCTAGCAGTCCCATCTGAAAGCCTAGTCTGTTTCTAGTGGTCTGTCCATGTGCTGATGAAGAAGAGAAGTCTTGATCTGGTTAGGAAGCATCAGACAGTCTCATGCTGGGGAAAGTTTTTTGCTCTCTCTCAAATTCTCAAAATACCATTGAGTGTTAATTACTGGCTCTCAGTGCTGCTTGTTTCTGGGTAGTGTAATATCCCATTGCCAAATGCTGCACTGGTAACTCTATTGATAACAGTGGATGTGACTTTGACAGGAAGAGCGCCCAGGATTTTCTGTTGTAGCATAGGAAACCATGTGGCATATGTCATTTGAAAAAAGCACTGCTTGAACAACATATTTCAGAACTGTTTTTCCCTTGGCAAGTCTAAAATAGATATGTGGGAAATAGCAGATGAATCACAGGCCACTTGAAATTTAGTCATAAGCACAAATGTACTAAGAGTGTACGATGGATCTTTGCGTCCATCAGCAAGGATAGCAAGTCTATCATCAGACAAATTCGAAGTGAAATTAGATATAAAAGGAAAGTAAATTGAACTTACTGGACAACTTTCTTCAGATTGGCTTGGATATATTTTCATTTTCTGGGAGTATTAAAAAGGGGTGGGATGAAGTAGATGAGAAAACATTAGGCTGGAGGGAACTGAAGCATTCCATCCTAGTGAAAGCCAGCTCCTGGAGAATGGAGAATAAACAAAAAAGGAGAGGATATAAATAATTAATAACTAAATGCAACGCAAACTACATTTGTGTTTTCTTTCTTTCTTTTTTTTTTTTTAACATTCCTTTAAAACTTACGGGAGGCCTCAGACTGTTTTGCAGACCAATTATTTCAGGGGCTCTAATGTACCTGGTGCATCATGCAGGTAGAAATAGCAGAGCCCTCGTTCTAAAGTTCAGGTTTCCACACCTCCTCCAAAGTCTCTCCCACAAAGACTTGGATGCTCATTTCCTCAGTGTTCACGTGGCTGGGACTTCTTACCCTTCAAGCATCATTGCAGATGCTGTGTCCTCATCAGCACTCGACCACCTTGTTCGATACCTGCCAGTAACTCTGTGTGTCCTTGCCACTTTTACTGATGGATTGTGTTATTCACATCACATACCAAGTTTTGAATTTGCCTTATTTATGGGTTTGACGTCTGCTGGCTGCTTTTCTCCTGCATTTCTCTCAGGGAATGGAAGCTCCATGAGAGGAAGGACCAGCTCTCTCCTGTCAATCACTAGGTAACCACGGTGCCTGTCAAGGGGAGACACTTAATAAAGACATTTTGATTTCACTGAATGAAGTATTTATTTATCAGGTGCCAGTTTCCCTCCAGGGGAAAACAACACATAACTTGGGCACTGACAGAGCCACAGTGATTGTGTTGACAAGAAAAGTCTTGCTGTCATGGTCGCTGTTCATTCACATGTGACACGGAGCACACTGCTGTCGCTTCCTATTCACAGCAGCCTGTGTGCCCAAAAAACCACCAGCTGCTGGGGCGTCAGGGATGTGGCTCTGCTGAGAAAATGTAACCAGAGTTTCAGAGTGTTTCATTCTCTGTCACCAAGTTGACTTCTTAACAGTATGATTCTTTGCAATTCATTCTTCAGGGACTAGTCACTGGTAACCAAATATCTCTCTCTCTCTCTCTCTCTCTCTCACTATCTCTAGTTAGATATAGTATAGATATAGATGATATAGATATAGATGTCATTTTTAATTTGTTCTATGGCACAATCACCCAACTGTCTATAAGTATTTAAATTCATTACAAAATGATTTTTGTCTTCAATAAAATAGAAACATAAGTGGAACATACAATTGTTTCTTGGAATTGCTGATTAAGGTCTAAAATTCATGTGGAAGGAAAAGCAAAGAATCCTCTTTCCCTACCTCTGTGCTGCTTCAGCTGTTTTCTCATAGTAATTGGGGTTTATTGCAGTTTCGTTTTTATTAGGCACTGATTATGATCATGATTATTTGCCCAAAGAGGATAAACATTTAAAATTTTTTTTTCATATGTATAGTCCTTCTGTATGACTGAAACTGCAATTGAAATGTCAAAATCCAAGGCCAATTTGTTGTCAATGGTAAGAATGAGAAGAGCTCTATAATTACAAGGGAATCTTTCATGCCAGAGGTTTACAAATGTGTTTTTACTCCTTACAACCACCACATAAAGTAGAAACAATTTCTATTTTACCTAGGAAAAACCAAGGCGCATGGTACTATTGTGCAATGCAATTTCTTCTAAACTTGTTTTATTGTATGTAGTTTCTCAAACTAAATATGAAACCAGGGTTTTGTGTTTTCTGTTGCTTTTAAAGGGGATGAATGATAGGCCACCTAAAGAATTTGCAATTACTGCATGGAAAGGGGACTTGGGGAGTAATTGCCATGTGAATATTTATTTATTTATTGTGAATGCTTAGAAAATATTTGTGACTGGCTAAAGAAATGGCTCAGGTTAGACAATAACACACACACATACCCTGCACCCTTTTAATGTCTGGAAAGGTATGTATATAGACTACTCTGACCTATAGAACAAAATCACCTACCCGGAATTTAGTAATTCATTTTGTTTAACATTTTATTGGCTATATTAATTTATCTTACTGTGTTGTGAATTTTTAAATAACCAGTTCTGCTGTGTTGTATCATCTGTACTGAGTGAGGAAAATAAATGCTTGCTTATGTAAAAATAATAGAATGTGAGGTCTTTTTACAGGACATATAGCTAGTATTTGAAGACTTTGTGTAGTATATTCTTTAGATAATATTCTATTTTATAAAAAATGAATTTGAATTATTTGAAAATGTAGATGTCTAAAGATTAATAGTATAAATATCACTAGGTATTTTTGACATGGGCCATTTATTCAGAAACTTCCAAAATGAAGAAAAAGGTGATTTTTCTTTTCAAACAATAAACATCAAACTTCAAAAACAAATAATCTGTTTGATTCAGTGCAGACCTACTTATCTTTCTCTATATTTCTACTTTTAAAAATTTGCAGATATGAAAATGTTGTAATCCTTTCTCATTTGTTTTTACTCCGCCATTGATATACATGAAGGTAAATACACACGATCACTGACTTTATTTTCCGATATGACACGATCGAGTATGGTTTGAGATATTGTTTCTTTTAAATGGTCACCTAGTAGATTTGTTTTCAGTAAGGTCTTTCCATCAAACCTAGCTGGACTTTTAAAGATAAATATCTGAGTGTCTCTTGAGTTTTGAATAATTTTGTTTTCTTGTCCTCACTTTAACCTCTTACTTGGTTTTAAAATAATCATGGTTGATATTATTCTTGAAAGTGTCTGCCAAATATTTAGTATAAACCATTATTAAAAATTGGTTGACCTAAGGAAATAAGATGAAATATAATTATGGAAAAGAAAGTCCTAATGTACTGGAGATGCAGGTTTGCAACTTTACTTTGAAAGACACAGAACATGACTACACTCATACTCTTAGTTGCTTTCTTCATTGCACTTGCCATTCCTGACATATGTCCATTTGCTTATCAGCTGTAACTTTCAACCTGTACCCTCTAGAATATAAGGAAACAAAAGCAGTATTTTTTTCTTTTTTTTTCCCCTACTTTGTATCCAGTACCTCAAACAATTAGAATATTGTAGCTGCTCAGTAAGTTGTTGAATAAAGACTGATTGACCAAAGGTAGGGACCTTGTTTTTAAGATACCCAGAGTGAATAAACTGCATTAAGGATGTTGGTGCTAATTTTATTTCCAGATTGGGATTAATGGTACTTGAGTTTGGTACTCAAGTAGCTCATTTAACTCCTTTAACATTAATTGAGCTCAATTAACTCACTTAACAATTTCCCAAGTGGGAACTCAGTGCAGAAAAATGTAATGAGTAAAGGCATCACCCAGGTAACCCCAGCCCTCCAGAAAGCACCAACATTAACAGATCTAAACCATGGAAGAAATCGAGGAAAAGGAAGCAAAATTATCTTTGGTTATTATGTCCAAAGAATTGGTTCATCTAGAAAACAACCACCACGTTGTCTGTTTTGTCTGTTCTACTCAGTTGGATTTCCCAAATCTCCAAAAGCAGAAATTCTTGGTTAAGAGAAGTGTTGAAGAAGGGGGTTTATCTGGACTACTTTCCCTGTTACTCCCTGTAGGCAACAGTACTACAAAAATGTGTATGAATAAACTGTAAAATTTTAATTGAGCATTACTAAAGATTATTACTTTGTAGAAATATCTTCTGGCCACAGGAGGCCACTGTGGATGCAATTATAAATCCCTGACACCAGCTTTCCCTGAGAAATAGTGTAGACTACTTTTTAATATTAATACACTGCCATACTGCCCCTCCTCTGGGCTCCTCAAACACTTATTTATACCACTTATGTAACACTTCTCACGTTAAGTTACAAAATACCTACCTGCAAATACATCACACTCCTTGTACTGTAAATGCCTCGGGCCTTAGTTATTCCTGCATTCCCAGAAAAGACACACTTTACGCTGTTCTGAGTCAACATTAACTGGAAAGAATGAATAAATGAATGAATGAGCAAATATTTGGTAGATGGCAGATTTTAAAAATTAGCTTCAATTAGATTATAATTTTACTAAATATTAGGATCTTATCTAATTTATCTATGTCCACTCTATATCACATATATCACATGGAACCTTTCAAATAGTTGGTAAAAAAAAATAAATTATACGTAATTGAATTAAGTTTTATTATTGACCATAATAGGAAGGCTAGTAAAATAGATAGAAAAAGAAATAAGAAAGAGTAAATCCTCTCTGACATATCTGGGTAGATTAGCAGGATCCTACTATAATTTTCTTCTATAAAATAACTGTTTACTGAACTTCTTAAAAACCCTTACATATTCTGGAATGATGAACATAAGGTATCTGCCAAATTGTTATCAGTTCTAAAATCACAAAAAGATACATTCTATTTATATATAAATTCTTACTGTGCATATAATATAAACAATTTCTTCTTTCAGCATTTTTCAGATTATTAAATTATTGTTTGGTATTTTTAAAATAAACTTTAATTGTTTATTTCACAGTCCTTTAAAGAGGAATTTGTATTTTTTCTAAAAACAGGCTTTTATGAGTATTTTCGTTTGTTCCCAAAGTAATGACCCTTTAATATTTTTATTTGTATTTTTGGGAGACAGTTTAAATCTTTTATTTTAATTTAATCAACATTCACAAACAGTATTATTAACTAGTGAATAGCTTTTATAATTTTTATTAATATATCATTTTATGAGAAATAAATTTGGAGGTAAAGAAGAGGTCAGGTGCATGTATATAAAATTCAATTTGCAGTTTAAATCAATTTCATTAAACATGTTTAACTACATAAGTTTAAATTGTTTAAAAATGTTCTATGAAAGCTGAATTAATAAAGCAGGATAAGGATCATTTAACATTTTTATCTTTACACAATAACTGTTCTGATTTTTTTCATTAGTTTATTATAACAGAAAATTTTGGCATCATTTCAATTGCATATTCAGGAAAATATCTGTCTACCCATGCATGCCTTTTTTGACCCTGTAAGTTTTCCTGCTAAACTAGCCAGTAAAGATATCATATAATAGTAAGCTGGTGATGTTTTAAACTAGCTAGGATCCTGTTATTACTGTCTCTCTGTATTCAACTAAAATAAAATGTTTCTTATATATGTCAAATGTAGTTATGTGTTGGAAAAATGTTGAATAACAGAGATCTCTGGTCCTAAGAGTAGTTGTAGCACAGTAGGTGGAAAATCATGTAAATACAGATGTGCAAAAAAATGAGAGCAAAACTATATTAGAGTTATGCTCAAATGTTTTAACAAGACAGATGCTAAATGAACTATGCCTGATTCACAAAATTTGAGCAAAACTTTGAAAATGAATTGATTCTTCTAGATGGAGAGAAAAATTCTAAGGAGAGAAAAGGTGATACTGAAATATCAGTAACAAAAGTTAACAACAGCTATTGATTTTTGAAGACCTAGCATATGTGGAGCTTTGTACCGTTACTTAAAATTATGTAACAGTAAAATATGTAAAATAATCAAAGCCACTTTTCTGTTTAACAAATGAGGAAATTGAGTTATAGGAACATTAAGTGAATTGTGCAAAATCACATGGTGTACATTTGTTTGTTCGTTTATCCATTAATTTATTAAAAATTTATGGCAAACACTGGACTAATTACCAGGGATGTATTATTTGCTCTCAAGATGCTTCCTGCCTTGTAACATCCAAAAATCTCTTTGAGGTTCTCTAGACACCTGTCTTTGTGCTCCTTGATCTCAGCTAAACATTCTTATAGTGCAATGAATGTTTGAAGAACCCCGTAGTTATCCAGTGTGATAGAACCTGAGTGTAGGTCTATGAAGAACAGTGATTAGAGGGTAACACTGGAGAGAGACGTCTGAGCTAAGCTTGTTTCTATCATGTTAAGGAGTTTGGACTTTACTTGGTAATCGGAAACCATCAAAATATTAGAACAGGTGTGTGACATTATCTAATGGGTTCCTAAGATGACAGTTTGGCAACAGGGCCAAATACTGATCAGATGGAGAAAAGATGGGAGTTCGAAGTTTGAAGGCAGGAACTGAAAACTTAATCACAGAAGATCAACTTATTTATGAAACATATAAAATGCAGTCAGTGGAGTTAAAGATATTTAGCTTACTCTGTGTTTGGAATGGAAGCTTGCTTGATTTATTTTGGATTTCAATTAAAATACAAACTTATAAATCACTGAATTTTTTCACGGACAATCTTATACATTGAAAACTAACAAAGAAGACATAGCATTTTCTTGTGAAAAAACAAAGACCTTATTTAAAATCTCCAATCGGTCGTCTATAATTTGTATGAATGACTTTGAACTAGTTATCTTTCAGAGCTTCACTGATTAAGTACAAGCACCTTACGTATAAAATATTGGCAATGCTTCACAAAGAGCGCTAAATTATGATAGTTTTCTCATCATTATTACCATTATCATTTTTCAATGGTAAATAAGACTACTTATATAATTCTTGATAGTTTTCCTTTACTAATTTAAAAATAGTTTCTAAATTAGGAATGGATTGAAATGATAGGTTATTAGGAAAGAAGCAAATAGCCTAAACTGGAGATCCTTCTAATTTTAATTCAGAAAGGAGTATTTTAGTGCTGCCAAATCATCAATCAGATGATGATATTATTCCCATAAAGTGCATATGTAAATATTTGTAAGCTACTCATGCAGACTGCATCCCTACTACATTGTGTAATGCCTAAATTTGTGCAAGTTGGAACTGTGTTTCCTGAATAAATTTCAGATGAGTATTTGCAGCTTTACTGCTAGTTGATGTATTTTGAGGAAATTTGGCATAAGACAGGACTGTTGAGATTTATGAAGGTTGGATTTTGGCAAACGATGGTCCTGAGATTCTAATTCCATGACTTGCATACCTAGATTGCCATAAACCGTTTGGGACAAGCCACCGTCATTTTTCAATCCCTAATTCGTTTAGTAATACTAATATGTAAGGGATAAAGAGTCATCCCCTATTTTCCAAGTGCACAATTCCAGAAAGTACTTTCTGGATTTGGAATAGATTTTTAATTAAATAATTACATTAGTTCAGATTAAGAAAAATAGGAAAATATTTTTTAAATAGATATATATGCTAGCCTTTCCTATTTAGTAACTATAGGACACCTACATAATCTAGTTTTAACGTTGTAATTTGCAACCCTGAGAAAGTTAAACTGAGACCATATAATTTTAACCAACAGTAGGGATCAAAACAAAATGTTAAATTCCTTTCCGGTTGTCTTTTTTCATTTTTTCCCCAAAGCTGCCATAAATAGCACCTGAGTTGAACTATTTCCATAAGAAGGCAGGTATAGATTACTTTAGAACTTATTGGTTGCTAGGAAACAAAAATTCCCATAAAAAATGAACAGCCTCTTCACCAAAGAAGTTTGCAAAGCATCTAATCTTCTTGTTAGTATGTTTGTATCAGTGAGGTCCTCCACAGGAAAACACATTCTACCGATTTCCTCAGAGAGAAGCAAGTATCCTGTTATTATATAGGAAACAATTTTTCTTAGTTACTATAAAGAATTTTAAAGCAGAAATAGTTTAATAACTGCTCTTACACTCTTGTGCTTCAGAGCTCAATGAGAACTATTTTCACACAGCATGCATGCATGGCTCATATTAATTTCAGACTATGAATGGATCCATTATTATGTGTTTGAGTAAAGTAGAAGAAACAATTACGGTGCAAGGATGTTGCTGTCCATGAGGTCCACAGAAAGGAAAACAACAAAGAATTCAACAGATATTAAAAGGATTGCAGAGGAAAAAAGAATTAGTACCTTTGAAAGAACATTGAACTACAAATCAAGGTTTTGTGTTATAATCATATCTTTCAATAGGATAAATGTCCTTGCATAAGTCCGTTAAATGTCTTGGTCTCAATTTTCTTATCTAAATACTTAAAGAGAGAGAGACACACACACACACAGAGAGAGAGAAAGAGAGTGTGTGTGTGTGTGTGTGTGTGTGTCTGTTGGGGCAGTAGGTACTCACCAATTCCATCATCCCTTCTTTCCATAATCATTCACTGAGAGTTCACATCAGCCAGCCACTGTGTTAGGGAAATTGTGTTTAAAAAATTCCTAACTTCAGAAAATTCACAGCATAATTGAAGAGATAAACAAGAAGCAGGCAATTAACATATTGAAAGACAATTGCAATGCTAGAAATCAGGGCAGAAGTAATCACAACATTTTATTTGGTTCACGGTGCATGAATCTTCTCTGACCCTTGAAGTCCTCTCTCCTTTATACTCCCAGGGCCTCTATATAGATTCCACAGGTAATTCATTTTGTGGCATAAAAAGTAATACTATGCTGGTCTATAGTCCTCCAGAGGATTGGCAATTTTATCAGGTATAAAATCTTAAAGTATGAATCCATGGTAATCAAATTCACACATTTTCAGCTTGTGGGATTAGTCAGACACTTCCAATATATTTAAAATTGTATCACGTAAGATTTTCTTTTCCCTTTTCAAGCAATAGCAATTTACCTGCTAATTTTACAACTTTCGGTCTGATATATGTTGGTTAAGGGACAAGTAGTTTGGTTCAAATGGATTCCCTGTATCTCTGGAATCCAATATCAAAATTTGTTATATCACAGATATCTGGAGGTCTTTGGAGTTGTTTGTTCTCATTACTAAGGATAATTAAAGCATCTATGCAACATTTGTTTTCACATCTTCTGTTCACTTCTTTAAATAAGGTTACTTAACCATCATTTATATAATCTTAAATAAAAAGGAGTGGAGTTACTGGAGAAATATTGGCACTTTCTGGCCTTTGAGAGAGTCTACACACTGAATTTGCAAACAATGAAAAATTTTAAGTGGCCTTGGAATTGAAATAAACCAAGTTAATAGAAATATAAATCCAAAATTTAAGTTAAATGCATTCTTCCTACCTCACCCAGCATCTTTAAAATGTTTTTAGAATATAACCATAATCTTTCTTCTTTCTCTTTCTACATAGAAGTAACCAGGCCATTAATTCTTCTCTTTATTTTCTTTTCTAATTTATGAAGTGCCTTTTTTTCATCTCCGTTGCTTTCTTTACCCTAATTTCTTTATTCTTTCTTTACCCTATTAAAGGATCACAGCAAGATTCTAATACTGTGTCTAGTTTTTGTAGTTTTTGTTTCTGGTACATGCTTTTAAGTTTTTTATTGTGTTTGAATGTTTGTTTAATGTTGTCTCCAAACCAAAGTGGAATAGTTATCTTACACTTCAAATGCTGCTACTTTGTGTATTTAAAACACTTAAGCACTTATTGATTTGTTTATTAATTGATAACAAGAAATTGATTTTGCTAATCTGCAATAGATAGCCAATAGATTGCTTTTAAAATTTGCTAGACTTTTTAAGGTATACTGATGAATTTAGTAGATGGTTGGGTAGTCCTCACTTCTTTATCTGCAGCTGGAACAGCCTAGTGCAGTATGGCAATTGAGGTCAGTTTGTTTGATCTACAAAGCACATTAATGAGGTCAAGGTCATAGATTTAATTCCACTTCAATTAGCTTTGTCCCATTCCATTGCCATGGGCTGAATTTCTAAGTATAGCCATCCATCCAACAAATAAGTCCACTCACAGGCCAAAGGATAAATAATGAGAATATGTGGATTGAGCCATAAAAACTTATCACAACTTAAGGAAGTAAAAACAGCATACAAGCCAGCAGCTAGGAAGTGATCGAATAGTGACAAACTGGCTGATTGCTAGTGCCAAGAGGATACAGGAGGATGATACGCAGGTGTTTCAGAAAATCAATGACTTGTTCACAAATGTAGAAGACAGTAGGGGATGAGGAGATGTGTGTCCCAGGTTCCCCCTTCTACGAAGGACTCTTTGCTCTAGATGCTACAAAGGTATTTGACACAAACACTGGGATTCTCAGTGTTTTCAAGGACTGTCTCAACTGCAATGACCCCTTCACCCTTCCTGTGGCAGCCCAGATCCAATAACTGATTACTGGATGGGAAGGAGATACAAAGGCCCGGTCATCTCAGTCCAACTCTGGACAATTCAGAAGGGCCCTTCTAGCCCGTGAGCTCCCTGTGGGGTCAGCTGGGGCTGTGCGTGGCTCTGAATGACAGCTCAGTTTCCCCCTCTGCCCAGTTTTCCTTCTTTCCCCTCCCTCCCACAGGAGTGGATCCCCAATGGTCCTCCCTAATAAACATCCTGCGTACTAAACCCCAGCACAGAGTCTGGCCTGCCTCCTGGGAAACCTGACTTCTGCACACACTTTCAGTTTCTATTTGCTGTCAGGACTGGCTCCATGATTTGCAGGTTCCAGTGAAAAGTGAACACGCAGGGCACCTTCTTCAAAAATTATGAAGACTTTCAAAATGGTGATGTAGGGCATTGAACCAAGTGGGGGGTCTTCTAAACGCAGACTCAGTGTGATGACAGATCGCACACCCACTGAGCCAGCCCTGTTCCAGTGGAAATCATCATTGTCATCAAGAATTCAGAGATTATGAAATCATATTTCTGATGATTTACCAGAAGAGATAATATGAAGATACAAGAAAGTACAAAGAGTGTGACAGATAGTTTTAGAGCCGTGCAATTAGATTCCTGGTGATAAAGATTTGACTACAGGCCGGGCGCGGTGGCTCACGCCTGTAATCCTAGCACTCTGGGAGGCCGAGGCGGGTGGATAGCTCAAGGTCAGGAGTTCGAAACCAGCCTGACCAAGAGCGAGACCCCATCTCTAAAAAAAAAAAAAAAAAAAAAAAAGATTTGACTACAGTCATTGTATTAAACACATTGAAAAGAAACATAATATTGTAAATTACTCTACAAAATAGAACTGCAATAGCTAATGCTATAAGTATGTGGAATAGAACAACTTTTATTTTAAATTTTGAACTTTGAGTGCTTGTTGCACAATAGAGTATTCATAAAATCTCTTAAAGTTTTAGAAAGTCTCTGATCTTATCTGAGCTAACATGATGATGATCACTAATAAGTGCAAGTGTTGCCCCAAAGGTTTCTCCAGGTAGATACATTCTTTCTTAGTCCATTCTCTTGTTATGATAGAGTCCTCAGTCAAAGCATCCTCCCCTTGGCCTCAGAGACTGACTCATTGTTATAGATATTTAATCATTCCTGAGACTTGGTGCAGCACAACTGACTATCACAATCAAGATTCCCGTGTCCAAACTGAGCAGACAAAACTGGGAAGCAGAGCTCTTCTTTTAGAACAATATTTGAGCAAGGCATAGTCCTGTCAGGACTTGCCAAGTGCAATCATAGCTCACCGCAACCTTGAACTTCTGGGCCAAATGATCCTCACACCCCAACCTCCTGAGTAGCTGGGAATACAGGCATGCACCATCATGCCTGCCTAATTTTTTATTTATTTTTTGTAGAGATGGGAGTCTTGCTATATTGTCCAGGCTGGTCTCGAACTCCTGGCCTCAAATGATCCTCCCACCTCAGCCTCCCAAAGCACTGGAATTATCAGGCGTGAGCCACTGCTCCCAGCTGCGAAACATTTTCTTTAGAACAGAATCTCCTAGAATAGCATCTGTTCTGTAGTTTGTGCTATACTACATTTGCTTAAGAAAAAATAAACAGTCGAAATAGTATCCAGACTATATTTATTTATCCACCCTGATATTGATTGGCATTTGGGTAGATTTCAGTTTGTGTCTATCAGTGCTGCAATGGAAATTCCTTACCATAGGTCTTTTTATGATTATGTGTATAAATTTTTGAATATTTTATATTTTTACACACAGAATATTCAACAACAGTAAAAATAAATCAACTCCAACCACATGCCATAATATGGATCTGTCTTACAAAAATAATGCTGAGTGAAAGAGCTAAACACAATGGGCACACACTGCATGCGTCCATTTATATGATGTTCAAACCCAGACAAATGAACCTGTGGTGCTAGAAGCCACAAAACTGAAGTGTGATGAAAACCCCTGGGGTTCAGATGGGGCCACACCAGGATGGAGGCTGAGGAGGAGGTGGAACGAAAGCTGCAATTCAGCCTCAAGACTTTCTGCCTGCACTTGTGGTCATCAAGGCAGATATTTCCCAGCTTGCTGGTTTGCTTTCCTTTTCGTTCCTTCTGGGTCATGAACTAGACTTTTTTTTTTATGCATCAACAATTGGTGACTATTTCAGGCAAGTTTATGGCTAAGGAATACTTACTTGATATCACCAAACTAACTTAAAACTAAGTCAACATATTTGAAATTCTATCATTATAGATATCATATCTTTTTGGGTTTATGACATTGTCCTTTACTAGTTTAAAAAAAACAACAAAACACTCCCAAGAGAAGTAGCATATTACAACTTCTATGGAACAGAGATCATTTCTTATTCTTCTTTGTAAACCCAATGCCTTTTACTAGTTTTTGACACCCCCCCCCAAAAAAATAAGTAGGACTTTGCTGAAAGTGAGAGAAAACTTCAGTCATTGCATGCTGAATTCCATTCTTACCTCAGAGGCATTTTCCGCTGGAGAGACAGCTCTCCCTGGACCACAAAGCTGGGAGGTGGTGGGCAGCTGGGAGCTGAGATACATGACCGAAAATGGAAACTGAAGACGTGGAAATAAATTATGCTTTCTACATATCTTTGCCTGGGAGTACCAGAGAAAAAAAATGACGGTCCATGCACCCCTAGAACTTAAAATCTAGGGATAGAGACACAATTTTAAAAATTGCACAAATAAAGAAAACTACAAGAGTGGCCAGTGCTAAGAAGGAGAAGGGAGTTATCTGAGGGTTCATCGAACAGAGATGTGGAACCTGGTGCTAAATGCACAAAGGAGGTACGGCTCGCCTGGGTGTTATTTTTCAGATTCTGGATCTGCTTATCATCCCCTCTGACATTCAGACTCCTGGCTGTTATTTCCCAGAAGATTTTGAGGTAATCTCTTTATATGAGCCAGAAAATATGCTTCCAAAATCATCACCATATCCACAACAAAGGGTGGTAAAAACCTGTCTCATAATCAATAAGACTTTATGAAGAGAGAGTCACTAAACCGCCTTCACTTTCTCATCGTGATAATTCTAAAGCTAGAAAAGCATATTTTTTGTTTTCTTAACTTTTCCAAAATGTTTTATTTTTTTAAGCTGCTTCCAATTACCATTTGCCAGATACACCAGCACAATAGGGTTTAATACCAACCTCTTTTGGTGTTTGACAACTTTTTATTAAAGTTTTTCTTCTCCATGTGTTTAAATAGTAAGTAATATGAAAACAAATCATAATGTTGCAAGGTACAGTCAGCATTAAGTGTCAGACGAAGTCACCAATACAGATACCTTTAAAATTATGTAAGAAAACCAGGCACTGTCTCACCAAAATTAAGCATTTGTAATGCAAGTGTGGTGTGTCAAAGAGAGTAATGCACAAGATAATTAAGAAGATAGTTTTAATTAGGATATTGCAATAGTGAGTAGAACATCAAAGAAGAAAGAGAGTTTTATAAAGAAAGCAAAGGAGTTAGGAGGGAGAGTGGAGATGTGTTTTACTTTGGAATATGCAAGGACAAGGTGGTCCTCTGCGGTTAGCCATTTTCCCAAACAAAAAGAAAATGGGGGCAAAGGGGGAGATTTCATAACAATTACTGCTTTCTGGGATCACAGGACTTAGGTAAAGTTCAACATCGTCAGTTAAAGACAAGTCATGGTACAATACAGAGCATGTCGTAGACTCCCGAGTGAGGTGAGGAGAGGTTAAGAAACACACTCGCAAGGGGCTCCTATTGGGGATGTTCCTACAAACCAGGTTCAACTGTTTTCAGAAACACCTGATAAAGGTCCCATGTATTTTAGGGTCAAGTATTTATATAAAAGAAGAATTCTTAAAATGAAAACTATTAACAAAAGGGTTGAACCCTGAAAGTAATCAGTCCAGTGGGTTCCAAGAGGTTGGTGTAAGAAAATCCTTGATTATGCAACACCACTCTTTGAGTTTCTTAAGACTCGCAAGCTGGGATGTCAGTGCCTTTGGTGATGTTGTCCACAGGCTTAGTTACCTCCCATATATGGGCGTGCATGAACTGAGCATGTCACCAAACTACTTTAGGGAGCCAGGCAGTGGCTTGTGCCGGGCAAACCCAGGCCAGCAGTAGGCTGCAGGTGCGATGTAGCCTTCTGGGTCTCTACAGCCACCGGGCTCCAGCTTTCAGGGCTTCCTCAGCTCCAAGGCCAGCTTCTAGACAACCAGGAGACCCAGCAGGGATCGGGGAAGTCGGGTTTTAGTCCTCAGTGACTTCAAATCAAGTGAAAGTGAGAAAAACTGAAAAAGGTAGTTTGGAGGATAGTAACCAGATAATGAAGAAAATGGGGGAAAAAAAAAAAAAGAAAAATTTGATAAGGGTTGTCAATTTGAGCAAGGTAATAGGATCCAGCCCAATTTGCAATTAAGCACTGAAACTGTTTTTCTATAGTGAGGGCAGAAGTCAATGAAATGTTTACCAGACAAGACAGAGTCTGCATATCCATAAGTTACCCTTAGTTTACAAAGATGTACATAATAGCTAAAGGACTTTGAACAGCACTGGAATCTGATAACCCAGAAGAGTATGCTACCAATGATGCAGTTTTCCACTGAGACACATCGTTTTTTTTTTCTCTACAGTATTTTGACCAAAAGTTTTCTCATCGAAAGATCATTTTTAATCACAAAATAAGGCTGGTCTCCTTAGATTTGGCCTGATTATTTACACAGGTGCAGCAAGAATGATAATTTACCACATAGGTCACCTTATGTTTGCTTTACTGAAGTATTTATAAGGAACCTCAGATTGAACATTTAAAAGTGCCTAGGATGTCCAGGAATTCAAAGCAAGAATTCAGCATGAGAAATTTGAGTGATCATTATTCTTTTACTGAGTTTCTAAAATATCCTAAGACTCCTGGACCTGTCAGAAAGTCACTTTACTTGCTCACCTATAAGGCTGAAAACATTGTTAGCCAGGTGCTGGGCCAGTTTTCTAAGATGGCTATAAGCATTGGCTTTATAAAGTCAACTTTAGTTTTTTTTAAAGTGTCTGGTTGCATCTGATTAAATAAGCATTATTCTCAAGTATGACATTCCAAGCAAGATCTTGGTTACATAACAGATGTTTCCAATTATGTTTCTTTGACAACATGCAGATAACCACATTGCATAATGTGAATATCTGCATATAACTATATTGCTATAAGAACACTCAAAAGTTTCAGAATTCTGAGAGTCAGGCAGGAAGAAAAATATTTCATTTTAAAATGTTTCATTTTAATTTATGATAGCAAAGTCTACTAAATTTTTTTGGGTTATAGGTAAATTAAGAAGACAGAGGTTTCTTATATATCCATAAAAATAGAAAATCAAACCATCAATAATACTACACCTAAGAACCTTTCAATTTTATAAGGCTTCTGATACACTAATCAATAGTAAGATATTAAATAAACTTAATTATTTCCAGCACTTTTCTTTTTACAAGGTTAAAGAACAAGCCCTTTATGTTTTCCAGAGGCCATCTGGGAAATCTAAAAGACAGATTTGATGGGAAAGAAAGACTCAATTTGGGGAGGACAAAATATCAAAAGTCATTAGAAAGTTTGAACAATTGAAAAAGAAAGGATCATGTGTTACTGAGAAACAATAGCTGGTTATCTATTTAACCAGAATGACAACAAAATATTTTAAAAGCAAAAATGAGTTAAGATGATTATAAAGACCCATAGCCTTTTTATAAGTGAATAACCTTTTTTTTCACATATAATCAAGGGTATAAACAGTCATTATAAACCATAGAAGGTTATTTTGGTAAGATAGAATCTTTATTATCCAGGAAGATTACACAGAAGATAAAGAATAATTTTTATAGCCTCTTTTTTTTTTCAATTTTATTTTTTTATTTTTTTTGTTTGTTTTTTATGTTTTTTTTTTATTTCAGCATATTATGGGGGTACAAATATTATGGTTATGTATATTGCCCATGCTCCCCCTCCCCCTTCGAGGCAGAGCCTCAAGCATGACCATCCCCCAAACGTTGCACATCTCACTCATTATGTTTGTATATACCCATCCCCTCCTCCCCCCTCCCACCCGCCCAACACCCGACAAATGTTATTCCTATATGTCCACTTAGGTGTTGATCCATTAATAACATTATAGCCTCTTTTAAAGGATCAATTACATAATAAAATTTCCGCAAGACAGAGAGAAGAACAAATTCTAATTTCGCATCAGTATAATACTTGATATTCAAGCTCTTCTTGAAAATCTTACAGATAAATCTGTCAAACCTTAGCCAGTTTGACCATGACAGCCAAAAATTCTCTCTCTAATAACTTTCTATCACTTTTTACATCCATTAAGATATTTTCCTACACTTTTATTTTTCTCATTTCATAATATACACTTAACTATATAGTATCAGTTATTTTATTTTACAACAAAATCACTCTCTTTTTTCTTTACAAAAACTCATCCAGCATATGTTGTATACAATGTTGCACCTCTCTGCCACTGCTGAAACTAATTGAGTCATATTCACATATATTAATTGAAAGTTAAAAGGACAGTAACTTCTATTTCACAGAGAAAACTAGGAAGTGAACCATTGTGAACTGTCGTTCACACCAGCATTTTGCAGAAGGCTAGCAGATCTTATGACTACACATCTCACAACTTTTTATAGCCATACACATCCCTTATTGTACAACTCTTCAAAGTGGCAAAACTGAACAGGTTCATGAGCAAATGCAAATATAGCACATACTAAATGAGAAGCAAAATGTGTACATACTTAAAATTACGCTTAGTAATTAATGATTTAATATTTTATCTTTCTTAGAATGACCTAGGTATCTAATAAATGTCAATTAATTAACTCAATTTAGTATCATTCTAAGGTT
Organism: Cheirogaleus medius; assembly: GCA_008086735.1. Lineage (NCBI taxonomy): Eukaryota > Metazoa > Chordata > Mammalia > Primates > Cheirogaleidae > Cheirogaleus > Cheirogaleus medius. The sequence goes on along the minus strand of VBSM01003157.1, from coordinate 50,355,146 downwards.
TTAAGGAGTCTGAAGATCTTGGAAATTGTCTTTAAGCTGACATTATGCTTATAACAGAAGAACTATTCTTATAATGCATAGCTATGTTAATGTGAATGAAGTCACTATTACTGAGTTCTTTAAAACCCAAAGTAGATATATTTTTCTGAAGCAACTTATGTTACCTTGGTGAATGTATATTTTAGCTATCAAGAAAAATTACTCAATTCTACAAAAAAGAATGAATTTCATAATATACACTTAACTATATAGTAATTTGTCAAAATCTAAAATCACTTTACATTCAATATCATGTTAAATCAGTGATTTGTTTTTACAGTTGACAGCCTAGAATTTTACACAGGCTACACTGTAATGTCAACAGTTAGATTAATGTGGATATGGCATATAAATAATATACTTTTAAGAATAAATCTTTCAAATCACACATACAATTCTCAAACCACCAAACCCAATGGAATAAGTCTTTCCACTTTCCACATAATTTGTTTTGTAATGAAGTCCTAATGTACATCAAAAAACTTAAGGGTTATTTTGCAAACTTATTGCATTAGATGAAAGAATAAATCATATCTCAGAATTAACAATAACACTACCTGATGAACACTTAAGAATCTATCCTCATACTTAGATAGATTAAATTAATTGTTTAATAATATATAAATAGACACTGAAAATTACTTAAATGTGTCACTTATTTTCATTTTGAGATTTAGTTACTTTATTTAAATCAATTTGTTTTTACAGTAAAATATATAAATAGCTTTTAAGCTAAATGCATATTTTCATTTGTTTACAAAGTTGTTGTTTCTGTCTTAGAAATAATGGTATTACTTTGCTTGTAAATTCCATTCACAGTGGACTCAAGTGAATGTTCCTCAGAGGTAGCCAGTTAGGTGGCAAACCCAGAGTTGTAACCAGGGAAAATAAAAAGTTATGTAATAGGGAAAACATAATCTTGGAGGACATTTGGACATCTCTTTTCACAGGGAGTAACAGAAGAAATACTCTTTTACAAAGGAATTTCAAAGCACATTGCTGGGCTGGAGGGATATATTGTCTTAGAAGACATTTTGAATATAAATTGCATATACCACAAGACACTGAAAAGAAAGTCAATAATATGAATTTGAAAGGCAAGAGTGTATAAAAATAAATCTGACGCTTCGCTGCTCGAGTCAACAAGCTTGGGATCTATGAGGTTTTCAAAGAAATGGATGAGCAGTAGCTTGAGGAAAATATGCAAATAAGTGTGTCCCCAGGGCCCTGTGTAGTGACACTGTTCAAATAGGTGATTTTCTGCCTTCCGAACACGGGGAAGACCTGTCAGGAGCCCTGTTCGTCCCCTCTGCCATTTCCTCTTCTTCCGCACCTGCCCCCCACTCTCAGCCACGGTCCTCTGATCCCGGTGCTGTTCAGTATTGGGTTGTTGGAAACAGCATAGCTCGCGTGGAGGCTCACGCCACTAGCGCTTGCCACATTAAGGGGGAAACGGAATTGCAGGGCAATCTTTCAACTAAAATGCGTAAGAAAAAAAATCCCTATGGCTAATAATAAATGCATTGTGTAACACTAGCTATGTGCCAGCTATTGGGAAAGGCACTTGTGGTACAAGGTTACGTGACTTCAATTCAAGAAAATATTTGTGAAGTCACTGCAATAACTTGAAAACCACCGGATTGGGTGCTGCAGGCCTTCATAAAGAGAAAAGAACACCTTTTATAGGGAGCTTACTATGAGGTGAATGGCGCTGTGGGTTGAATTCTGCCCACCCCACCCCACACTCATGTGTTGAAGCCCTAACCTCATATATGATTAATATATGAATGTGATCATATTTGGAAATAGGTGGTTGCATGTGTAGCTAGTAAAGATGGGCTCATACTGGAGTAGGGCAGGCCTTTGTTCAATATGACTGATATCCTCATCAAAAGGGGAAATTTGGACACAGACATGCACATAGGGAGAATGCCATGAGAAGGTGAAGGCAGAGATCTGGGCTGTGCTTCTATAAGACAAGGAGTGCCGAAAAACCGCCAGAGCTGGGAGCGAGGCATGGAAAGAGCCTTCCTCTCACCCTCAGAAGGAACCAGTCCTGCCCAGGCTTTGACCTTGGATGTCTGGCCCGCAGAGCTGTGAGGCAACGAACTTCTGCTGTTTAGGCCCCAAGTCATGGCACTTTTGTTAGAGCAGCCTAGAAAACTCATACAGTGCTCGACATTCGTTCCAGGAGAAATGAAACACAAACACACATCCATGAAATACAAAACAAGAATACCAGTTACAAGAGAAGAACAAAGGAAATCATACGGGGTTTTAAATTTCTGCATGAGGGTAGGTGGCTGTTGCAGATCAGAAAAATCTCCACGGAATAGACATTTAAGCTAAACCTCAAAGCAATTGACAGAATTGGAGCAGACCAGGTAAGAATGGATGTATTGTGCAGAGGAGATTTTTGATTACAGGAAGACATTGAGTACAGAAAAATATGGAAAATATGCATTTCCACAGAGTGAGATAAGGCCCCAAAGACAAATTGGGGATATTCCACAAAAGCCTTTGAATATCAGGATGAGGAGTTTCCACTTAATTTGGAAGTAGTGGACCTTTCAGTTCCGTAGAATACACACGGCAAGCACACATACGCACAGACAGATGTGTGCAAGCCCATGCACACAAACGCAGGTGAATACATGCATATAAATGAGCACTTTGATAGTTTAAACCAGATTTACTGCTACTGGGTATATTTCTTGGAATTATCAGGAACTGTTATAAACAAGAGGTGCTCTCTATTAATTTCTTTTTTTATTATTACTTTTAGAAATGGGGTTTTGCTATGTTGCCCAGGGTGGCCTTAAACTCCTGGGCTCAAGGGCTCTTCCCACTTCAAACTCCTGAGTAGCTGGGATCATAGGTATGTGCCACTGCACCTGCTCCTGCTGGTGTCTGTGTTTCTTCAGGGGCCTGATCTTCTGAAGCATTTATGTGTCAAACATTATTCCAGGTGCTGGGGGTTCAGCATTGGGCAGGACAAACAGAGTCTCTTCCCTCAGGGAGTTTACATTCTAACGGAGGCAAATACATAATAATACATACATGGATATTTGATATAACTTCCGTGGTGATAAATGCTATTATATGAAAATAATCTAGGTGAAGGAAACAAAATGCCGGCAGTGTGCTTTATGATAAGGCAATCAGGAAAGTCTCTAAGGGAGGAAGGTATTTTGAGCAGCGACCTGCAGAAGGGAAGGAAGAGAGCCCCTGGCCTGTCTTCCCAGGGCTGGGTGTCCGGGAGCAGCACTTACTTATTCCGAGCCTGGGAAGCAGGTGTGCTTGGTGTTAAAGGGACAGTGGGGGCCAGTCTGAGAGGGGGATGGGAGAGAGAAAGTTGCTAAGGCAGAGAGTTTATAAAAAAAAATCTCATCACAGAAAAACCATAGATAGAGCTCATACCATTTAGTTTAAGAAGAAAAAAAGACTAGAATGACACTGGAAAAGGGGGTTGTGGAGGAGAGAGCTAAGTGTCTCCACCTCAACCTGCTAAGGTGTGGGCGGTCCTTGGCAGAGACTCGGTAACGGAGGCTATCGCATATCGGAGAACTTTAATGGGCCTGAACGTCCCCAGGGAATCGCAGCAGGAGTGTCAGTGGGACAGGAGTGGGTGGCAGTCCAGCACAGGAGACGCTGTCCCCAGATGACGGCTGTGAGCAAGGCTAAACCCTTCAAAGGCCTCAACATATGGAGGAGGGGTAGCAGTTTCCTACTCCAGTGACAGTGAATTCCAGTAACGGGAGGACAGTCCAGGAGTCAGCGTCCCCGAAGCTTGCACTTAAAAGGGGTTCAGTAGATGCCCACTCGTCCCATCCACCCCCCAGGGAGTGATCCGGGCCGACAGGGTTTGCAAATCGAAGCCTCCTGTATGAAACTGATGTGGGACCTGCTGAAGAAAAACTGCTATTTTACAGCTTCTTGCAGCTGTGGGTAGAGATGATGCGGGGTGGCTTTCTGCACCACTGTGCTACGGTTGCCATAGCAAAGTACCACCGACAGACAGCGTAAACGGTTTCATCACAGTCCTGGGGACTAGACGTCTGAGGACAAGGTAGCAGCAGGGATGGTTTCCACTTAGGCCTCGCTCTTCGGCTGGTAGACGGCGGTCTTCACCCTGTGGTTTCCAACCGCCTTTTCTCCAGGTGTGTCTGTGTCCCGACATCCTCTTCCTGTAAAGCCACTGGTCATCTTGCAACACGGACCACCCATACGACCTCACTTTATCACAGCTACATCTTTAAAGATCCTGTTTATACCTACAGTCACATATGAAGTACTGAGAGTTCGGATATCAACATATGAATTTGGGGCGGGGGACACCCTTCAGTCAGTTCAGCCCATCGCACTTTCTATTTACGAAGATGCATCAATAGTTACAAAAGAGTCAATCAAACTTACCTCATGGGCCTGTGCTCAGGTACAGACACCTTCTCTTCATCCTTTCTGTTGCTACCCCTCAGCCCTGGCCCCCGTGCCCCTAGGCACTTGTGAACAAAACTCTCTCCCTGCCACTTCCCGTGGTGTGGATGGCTCCTCACACGTGAACATGGTGGATGAGGATCATGTCATTTCATCGCCGAGATGCAGCTTGTCTGACTCATTTCCATGCTTGACTGGCTGCTCACCAATAAAACATTAATCAAGGATTTGGAGAAATGTGGGATCCACAAGATCAGGACATGCAGGATTGGATTCATGCAAGTTTAAGTGCAGCCGGGTGCCTGGTGCGTGTCAACACCCGGAGAAAAGAGGCAGCTGGCAGGTGAGGGCTTCAGAAGGAGGCCGCAGACATGAGACACAGGTGCATGGGAGCCCCAAAGGAAGAGCAGAAGAAGAAGGGAAACATGGAAGGACGGGAACTGCCCGCCCTTTAATTCTCCCTGCATTCAACTCCCCGGGAGAAAAGAAATTGGAGGTTAAAATGGAAATTTAGACCTTGTTTCAAAAGCTATGAAGGAAAAGAAAGGATTCTTATGAAGGGTTTTTCTTTCCTGGATTTGTTTATAAGGAATAAAACATTTGCCAGATGAAAAGTACTGTGGGAGCTGTTATTATAAATTCACCAAGAATAATTCTAAGATATTTTTGCAGTCATCTAAGCCTCAGAGAGAAAAAAAATTACAGCTATATGGATGGCTTGTTTTGGCAAAAATAGTCAGTTAAGAGGTTGCAAGCCTGTTGAAACAATTCAGGGACTATGACTTTAAATATGCCTATGCTAGATACACTTCTCTTTGGAAATAAAACATCTGCCAGAAAGGTATTGATTAGAATGCTACACGATGTAGCTAGGGGAATAAAAAGCTTATAATACATTTAATGCTCCCAATAAATGTGACAGTGTGATGAGCGGAATGGAGGGCTAATTAGGGAGTTGATGAAAAAGATTTAATTCAAAAAATGTACTGAAAAGGAGAGAAAGGACTCAGTCCCCTACTCATTCTTTCAAATTTAGAATAAAAAAAAAAAAGAGCGAGCGAGAGAGAAAGAGAGATCTACATAGCTCCTATAAATGTTGTTTTGGCTAACACTTCATTTTGGTGACACACTTAAGTGAAATGTTATAGGATAAAGTGTAATTAGTGTAACATGTCAGAAAGGAAGCTATGAAATCTGTTTGGTGGGGGGTCCAGAAGCACCCAGGAAGAGAGCTTTCAGACACTTCGAGATTTTTTAACAGCTTGAATAAAAAGGAAGTAGCCACAACTGATCTTATAGGAGAAAGGGAACATTTGCTATTCTTTCTCCTTAGAAAAGATGCTCAGTATCTCCTGAGTGAGTGAGGTGGATGTGTCCCCGAGGCTGCTGACCCAAGAGATCCCCGAGAGAGTTGTATATGTGTGTTGGGGCTGGCGTAGCCAGGTACCATGCACTGGGTGGCTTAGACAAAAGGAATTTGTCTCATGGTTCTGGAAGCTATAATTTCAAAATGAAGGCATAGGAAAGGTTGGTTCCCTCTGAGGGCCGTTGGGGACAATCTTTCCATGTCCACATGCTGTTCTTTTGTATGCAAAAGACCTGTGTCCAAGCTCCCTCTCTCGTTAAGATCACCAATCATCCTGGATGGATTAGGACCCACCCAAATGGGCTCATTGGAACCCAATAACCTCTGTAGAGACTATTTCCAAATAAGGTCACCTTGTGAGGCACTGAGGGTTAGGACTTCAACAGAAGAATTTGGAGAGGCACAATTCAACCCATAACTGAGAGACACGCTGTGTGTATTAAAGAACACAATCTGTCTCCTCATCTGTGGGATCTACCAATTTCTTCCTCCCCACTTTCGATTCCCTGTGGGGTGCCTTTTGCTGAGTATTAACCAGCCAGACCCTGTGGGGGTAGCAGACGCCTGTCCCATCCTCAGGGAGGCACTGGACAGAGCTTCCCACACACCTGCCGAGCTCCTGCCTTCTCCAGTGCAGACGTGGTCTTCTCTGTCCTGTTTCTTTTTTTTTAATTTCAGCATATTATGGTGGTACAAATATTATGGTTACATATATTGCCCATGCCCTCCCCCCCC
>VBSM01003157.1:50306084-50336353 GCA_008086735.1 Cheirogaleus medius | reverse complement strand
TTTTTTGTTTTTTTTTAAAGTTTGTTTTTCTTAAACTTCCTGTTCCCGGATGCTCCACACCCTCAGATAATGTCGGATAGGAGACACAAAATGTCTTTTGCCTGCAAATCAAATCATTCATTCACAATATTTTATGTGGAGCTTGACAAGATATTTCTAAAATTTACATGGAAATGCTAAGATCCCAAAATAGCCAAAGCACTCTTAAAGAAAAATGTGGGAGGACTTGCACTGCCATATATAAAGCCAAATTCTAAAGCATATGGTTCTGATGCAAGGGTAGATGAGAGAACAGGGAAAAAAATAGAGAGTCTTCAAATAGCCCCAAATAGATTTGGACACTTGATTTACAACATAAATGGCACACCAGAGCAATGAGGAAATGCTGCCCTTCCATCAACGGTGTGGGAACAAGAGAACCTCCTCACAAACAAATAAAAAGACATCTGAATGCTGTTACATAATGTTCACAAAAAATTAGATCCACAGAGATTGTCCATATACTTGCAAAACACACAATAACCAATTAAGTAAGCAAATAAATACATCTAAATTAAATTAATAGAATATCTTCATTACTTAAGGGTAGAAAAATCTTTAAGCAGAGTACAAAACATACTTATCATAAAGAAAAAATTATAAACAGTATGGGATTAAACATACTATCTTTTGTTCACCAAAATTCAGCATTAAAGAGGGGAAAAGATGGTATTTGAAACACATCACCAAGCCCTATTTTCAGAATGTACAGAGAACTTCAGTTCAATAAGGAAAAGTAAGAAAACCCATGAGAAAATAGACTAACACCAAAAACAGGCATAAACACACATGCAAACATAAAGCTGGGTATTCGAGTGATTCAAATGGTCAGTGTACATACAGAAACGTGCCTAAGCTTGTTAGTAACCAAAGAAATACAAATTCAACAATAATAAAATTCACTCTCCATTCATAAGAATGGCTAAAATTTAAAAAAACAAAGGATGGCACCCAGAGGGAATCACAGGAACTCTCACATATTGATGGTGGATGTATAAAGTGTTAGAACAATTGCAGAAAATGGCAAATATTGATTAAGTTGAAGATGTATATGCCCTAAGACTAAGCAATTCATTCCTCACTGTATACTCTGAAAGGAAAAAAAATTCTGACATTCATTAAAATAGTAAGGACGATTTTATCCAAGGCTATTGCAATAGGGGAAAAAATTGTGCTCAACTCCTGATACACTAAAGACAACTGGGAATTTACAGCTAAGGAGCAGTGTGAGGGGTTCAGTTTATAGAAATTACTAAGGCAAGACATCCAAGGTAGGTGGATCTTGCTAAACTGACCCAACAGGTTTCTTGCTAACTGCAAGCCAAGGACTTAAGACATACAGGTGATCAGATATTAATGGTGGAGGTTTCTCACTAAAGTGACTTAGCAGGAGTCTGGCTAAGCCTGGGCTAGGCAGGCCAAAGTCATGATGAGGGCCAAGGACTAGGCCTTGTTGAGAAGAGGCCTCAGAGGCCTGAATAAAGGTTGGTTAAGGAGAGAGCCTTTGTCAATTCTCAACAAAAACATAGGTGTATGTGCTCTAGGAGAGATGTGCATTGAATTGCCAACATTTCAAAATAACCTGAATGTTGATCAACGGTAGCATGAATAAATAAATTGTGGTATATTCATATGATAAAATACTTCACAACTTTTAAATGAATGACCTATAGTTACACCATGAATGAATATCAAGAGTGTTATGTTTAATGTGAGCAAATATGGAAGGTAAAATATATATATATATATGTGTGATTCCATTTATATAAAGTTAAAAACTAGGCAAGATTATACTATAGTATTTTGGGATGTACACTTGGGTAGTAAAAAGAAAAGCAATGAATTGATGATACGACCTTCAGATAAGTAGTTAATTTTCAGAGGTAAGGAGAGAGTTATGATAGAAACCAACTGCTTGGGGCCTGATGGTTTTCTGTCAATATTCTAGTCCTTGCTTTCAGTGGTAATTATACATGTGTTTGCTATGTAATAACTCAATAGCTGAACATATTTCTTTAATGTGCTTTTCTTGATTAGTTTATATTTTATAATAAAAAGGATTGACAAATCTATTCAAATGTATTTTAAGCATTTTAATAAATGTAATATTTAGAATTATGTTTTCTGATAGCTTTTAAGAGAAATTTTTCTAGTTATTTTTCACCTAAAAATCATATACAACACTAATTATAATATCACCTTTATCTATTTTGTTCCTATTATTCTGTTGGAACAGAAAAACAAGTGAGAGGTAATGGAAATCACAAAAACAGAAAGGAGAAAGCAGTTACAGAAAAAACAATAAGGAAGAAATGGTTGCAGAAAAATAAAAAGAGGAAATGGTTATTTCAGTCTTAAAGAATGGGGTAATTAGGCCATGGAGCACTGACTACCAGTCAGAGAATGGAAATGGAACTTTCCCCATGGCACATATAACATAACCTTTAAGTTGTATCCATACCTGGAAAAAATTCAGTCCCCAAAACAGTGAAGTATAGATAGTTATGAATAATTTCAACTGACCTTTACCTAAACTACTAGTATTTAAAAGGAAAAACACAGAAGTAGACAGTGTCTTCTCCACTTGTGGAAACAGATCCATTTCCTCTTCGGAAACATCTCCCGCTTTGCACCCTTAAGCTTTTCTTACAATAAATTCTTCATGCGTATGTGCTGAGTGTCTGTCATCTCTCTCCATCATGTGGGCCAAGGCTTGTGATTCTTCCAAGCCCAGAACCCAAGAACTGGGGCAACACTTCAGAGTCCAGCCACGAACAGGACCGTGACAATTCCTTTCCTGTGCATATGTTATACTATAATTTCTAAACAAGCAAGTTGTACTGCTACAATCGTGCCTTCTTTTGGAAAAGAAGAAGAAGAAAACTCTAATTTTCATATTTCTTTCCAGGCTTGCTAATTATTGACCTGGTGAAATTCCAAAATGCTATATTTTCATTCTCTTCTAAATTCTCTACTTTCTTAGTGAAATGCCTTCTTTCTTAAATCCTCTGAGACAAACATAATATGACCAGAAATCTTCATGTCAATGACTTTAGTGGTTCTAGAAGGGCCTTGAAAAAAAATTAGGTATCCTTTACTTTTATTACCAGTTTCTAATCTAGAATGTGCCTAAATTCTCCCATATTGATGATATTTTATATTTTTGAAATTGGAAATTACTAGATATCTTGCTTTGATTTAGTGACATTAAAAATTTGTCTAAAAACATTATATTAAATAAATAAATCATTTAATTATAGCAAGTTATATGTATATATTTTTTCATTATTGATACTTTCATTGTGCTTTTAGAAAGTTGAAAACATTGGTGGGAATTCCTGTCCATATCAGACTGGTTTATACTTCTAATTTGGGAGAATATTTTGCCATCCTCTTTAGCAATACTTCACAGAAAGGCAGCCACAGTATTCTGTTACCACAGCAGTTCAATCACTGGTCTGATTTGGTATCCGCCTTTTCTTACTCAAAGCAATAAACGAAGCTCTACCATGGACAGCACCATGGACAGCTCCGTATTAGCTATCAGGCACAGCAATGAAGATATAATTTGTATTTCACCAACCTGAAGCTAAAGCTTGGTGACTCCCAGGAGCTTCCTCTCAGAGAGATCGTGTCATACTTAGGTTAGGTTTAACCTTTAAGCTGTTTTGAAGAAATGAAAGGTGAAGGGTGCTTTCAGGAAGAAAAAGAAAGTTTAGATCCAACATGATTTATTTTATTTGTGCACCACAACTGAATAGAGTTCAGAAGAGCACATTTTTCTTATGCCTGCTTCGTTATTGCATTTTCCAGACATATAACACATTAAATAGTTTCAATAGGATAGAGGAATGGAAAATCTGTGGATAGAGCTCTTTCTGCATTACCTCATAGTAAATACCACAAACTCTAATAGCTTGGTAATAAAAATTTACACACTCAAATCCCCAAAATCTTTAAATATAAAACACTAAGAGACTAAAATGTAAAATTTCTAAAAAATAAAATATTATAAGCATGCTTAACAGAAAAAAGAGGGGGCAGAAATTACATCAGTTAGTAGGAAAGATGATCTTGACCAGTGGTTTTGGTTCTGGCTGGAAAGTTATCTCAGACATCCTTCTTTTCTCAAGGAATAACTTCAAGCCATGAATGAGGCTCATAGCTGTTCTATTGTGGTGTTTCATTAACCCCAATATAAGCAGAGAACATTTTGTATGCATACATCATGTTGTCCTTGAATAAAAATTGTGTCCAAAAAAGTCTAGTAGCAATTCCCTGGCAAATATTTTTAAGGAGTAATTTGATCACTGGGTCAATAGGGTTATGAAAATGTTTAACACAGCAACACTTATATGATAACTTTGATATTTAAATTTTTAACACTTTAAGATTGCACCCACCATTTATTTAATTCTTACAGTGTGCCAGATAGTTGTGCCTATAAAAATACTGCAGGTAGTTAAACCCCTATTTTACAAATGAGTGAACTGAAGCTCCAAAATTTTAACGAAGTTGCTAAGTCACTCAGCAATGAAGACACGGAGCTGATATAGGAATCCCAATCTGTCTGACTGCAGCGTCTGTGTGCCAACTACAGAAAACGTAATACCATAATCTTTGAAGCATAACATATCCTTATTAATCGATGATCAGAACTGGATTTTAAAATGGTCTTATGCTTTATTCACTTTACAATGCTGCAATATTGATTGCAATGGTAATATTCTTAGTATAAACTATTACATTATAAGTATTCACCATGTTCAGAGAACAACATATATGTCTACACATTTTTTAAGTGCGCAACTCACTAAGTGGAAATGAAATCAGTTGTGATGAATCCATCTGTATCCTTACACCAAGGTATATCAGAAATAAAAGGAAAACAATAAGTACCACGCCAGGAGGTACCTGGGGAACCTCACCCACACTGGCCTTCACCCAATGTAGTCATTCCATATGCTAACGTATTTCAAAAATACCAAAGTGCTGATTTAATAAAATACAATGGAGTCATTTAGACGTGAGATATCACTGCAACTGTTTTTCTCTATTGCTGAAGCTCACATTGAAAGGGAATGTTTTGCTGTGGAGAAGAGGGGTCAGCATGGACTTATTAATGATTCTGACTTCTCTTATCCTCAGATATCATTGTTTCTTTAGCTTCAGCCAAACAGAATGATATACCAATACAATAAAAATATGGACTGAATTAGGGTAAGATCATACACTAATGAGAAAAGTTTTATCCTCATCTATACAGTTTAAAAATATGTTTTTTATAATTATAAAATGAATTTATGGCATTTACAGTGTATATTTTTAAAAGAAAAAGTATATATAAGAAATAAAAATGCCCTAAAGATAACAATTGCTAATATATTAGCATAAATCTTCTCTTCTTCCATCTATGTAGATGTGTGTTTGTATTTATAAGTTTAGATATTACTGAAACTGCATGTTTTTCATCCAATATTTTATTATAAACATTATAATTATAAACATGTTTTTCATCCAATATTATATTATAAACATTACCATTGCCATTAACATTCTTTTAAAGACTCTCTTTTTATGGATTTAGCATAATACAATAAAGGAATTTCTGTTATTCAAACTTATATACAATTCTAGGCTGAAAATAATTATACATATTATATTCATTTTCTAAAACTAAAACCCTGGTAGTTTCTAGATATGGAATTTTTGATTCATAAAGAATAGTTATTGTTAAAACTCCTAAAATGATTTTTTGAGAAATTTTCTAAAAACTGAAGGTTCCTTTAAAAAAACATATTCAGTATTTGTTTTTCCTTCCTCAGATCTCAGCATGGACTCTGGCACAGAATTGGTACTTAATATAATGATTTTATAAGTGAATGGACTGGTATGGCAGGTATTGTTTTAAGAATACAAAAATGCTGTTATTATAGTGCAGTATAGTAATAGTATATAGTAAACTATAAAATAGTTTATTTTAAAACATTTCTAATTTTCAAAACTAGTTATCTTCCCATTTTATTTTGCATATATTTTGATTAAGAGGAGAGTAATCCTTTTAATATATTTGTTATCTACTTGTGTTTTCATTATGATATGTCCCATTTCACACTTTTCAAATATTAGCAAAAGTTCAGGTTAACAAGCCGTGACTTCTGCTGGGTGCAACATTTGGCCCCCCTGACAACACTTGTGTGGACTTGGTGTGAAGCTGCACTGAGCATTCTAAGGGGAAAAGAAAATATGTGCTCACTTTGTACCTCTTCTCTTTCATAGTTTGGAGGCTCATAGTCAGAAATAAGGAGCAAAGTTCCCATTGATAAATCACACATATTAAAGCCAGTGGAAGAAATACAGACACAAGAGGCTGCATATAAAAGCTCTGCTGTTGTAAAGCCAATGAAAACTCCTCAGTTAGTTTTCAGTTTAGGTTTTAGTTTCATTTTAGTTTTAAGTTAACAAATATTTCTTCTACTTTATTCTCTAACATATTTCTAGTTCCTTGCTTATAGTATGTGCTCAATAAATATTATTGAATGAATAACAACTAACAGCTGATAAAAAATAAAGGAGTATGTTCAGGTGTTGGGTGAAAAGGGCTAAAGGGTGCTATAAGCCAGGAAAAGACTGATTCCTTTCTGACTTGCCTCATTTATTTTTATTACAATGGTCTGCTTTTGAATTAAATGCTTCGATTACATCAATTGGCAAATACAATTAACATTCTAGGAATGATTGCTTAGTCATCAGAGCACTGCACATCTCCTGTTCTTTTTCCTTCTCTCACACCTCCCAAACCCCAATTCCCTCTCCTGGCCCTCTGAAAATCCCAGTTCAGCATCAACAAAATAGTTTGCATCCTCAACCTCTACAGAGACCGGTCCTTCACCTCCTGGCTCTAGCGGACCTGGCTAAGTACTCTCCGGAGGGCTCTGCTTCCCCTGCAGCCCTCTGGGGTGGAGGCTCTTCTTTCTCCCACAGCTTTTGCTAGAAGACCTAAAGAAGTGGGCCTCCCCACTTCTCATTGCTGCTTTCAGATCACATCCTTCCTCCTTCCTAAAAGTCTTCTGCTTTGCGTCACACCTCAGCAGATTCTGCCAGCCTCTCTTTCTCATGGTTGCTGTCATATACATATCCCCACGTGGTTCTCCCTCATTTCTTGATGTTTTTAGCTCCTGATTCATTGCCACTCTGTCCAAAATATCCATCTTACATTTGACATAATTTGAATATCCACACAGATGATCTTCCCAACACCCTCTCTTCAAGTTATTTGAAATCCTCTCCTGTGATGATCTTGGTGTGCACACACCCAGTTCTGTCCCTCCTGGCCATGGCCACCCCCTGGCTTTGCCAGCGGCAGCAGGTCAGACTCTCTGTCATCTCAGCCCCCACGTTCCTTCACGTTCCTCACCTTCGCCTGCCGCACTGCCAGCTCCATGGCTTTAGCAGCCCAGTTCGAGCCATCTCTCAACCCTTCAGGTTCTCTCCTCTGTTGATCCTACATCTGCATGGCCTCCTCTGCTTAACAACCTCACTTCACCCCCGGGTCATTCAATATAATCCCTTCCTTAGGCACACTCTCAACTCCCTCGCCCCGTCTTGTTTTGCTGTCCTCGCTTGAGAATACCAGAACCTGAGATAATCCAGGACCTCCTTGCTTGCATCTCTATAGCCAACAGAGCTAAAGAAATAACTCATGAGAACTGAATTTGCACTTTAAACTCATCACTGGGAACGTCAATAGGGCCCTTAATGCTTCACGGCAACTATGACATACTCCCCCACTCCCTGCTCTGTTCCTCTCTCCCCAAACCCTCAGCAGCACTTTCCCATTTTTATTCTCTCTTTTCTCTTCATGGAGAAAAATCAGCCTTCAAAATAGAACTTTGCAGAATTTCACTATCACATCCATTCACTTTCCAGCATCTGCACCCACATACTTAGCGTTCCTGCTGTTCACGTAGATGAATGAGCCATGAACCCGTCTACGACCACTCCCTCCATCTGTGCAGTAGAGCCCACCCCTCCCACGTACACAAGGATATACTTCAGAAATCCCCTGCTTCTGAAATAATCACTTTAATTAATGTTCTTCTTGGACTCACTCCCTTCCTCCAGTTACTTCTCCATTTATTTGTTCCCTTGGCAGCAGAACTCCTCAAAAGAGGCGTCTAAACTACAAACCTCCCAAAAGATGATGTAGGAGAAAATCCAAATGACCATAGAAGTGGTGATGATTCTTTAGATACCATACCAAATGCACAATCCATAAAACTTCATGAAATTTTAAACCTCTGCTCTGTGAAAACACTATCAAGGGAAGGTGAAGACAAGACACAGACTGAAATAAAATACTTTCAAAAGGCATATCTGATAGAGGATTGTTACCCACATTATATAAAGAACTATTAAGACTTAACCATTGGAAAATTAACAAACGAATTAGAAAGTGAGCAAAAGACCTGAACAGACACCTCATCAAAGATAATATACACATGGCAAATAGGCAGATGAAAAGATGTCCTATTTCATATTCCACTGGGGTATTGTGGATTAAACTAATGAGATACCGCTGCACATTTACTACAATGGTGAAAATTGAAAACAATGACAACACCGAATGCTAGTGAGGATGTGGAGCCACAAGAACCCTCATTCATTGCTGGTGGCAATGCAAAATGGTACGACCACTTTGGAAGAAAGTTTCATAATTTCTCACAAAACTAAACATACACTTACCATAAGATGCAAGAATCGCACTCATTGATATTTACCCAAATGATTTGAAAACTTAGATACACACAAAAACCTTCACACAGACACTTACAGCAGCAGCATCCACACATTTCAAAACTTGGAGGCAACTGAGATGTTCTTCAGTAGGTGAGTGGATAAATAAACTGTGGTGGAAGGACATGAAATATTGTTCAGCATCAAAAAGAAATGATACATCAAGCCATAAATAGGCATACAGGAAACTGAAATGCATATTACTAAGTGAAAGAAGCCAATCTGAAAGTTACATACTATATAATTCCAACGATACAACGTTTTTAAAAAGGTAAAACCACAGAAATCGCAAGATGATTAGTGGTCACCAAGGGTCAGGGGAGAAAGAGGGATGAGCAGACAGAGCACAGGGTTTTAGGACAATGAAGCTGGTCTGTATGATACATATATTCTTTTTTAAAAAAATATTCCACTTTTAAAATGATGTCAGGTTTCCATTTTAAAATTTTACATTTACATTTGTAACAAACACATCTAACTTCCCCGCAAGATATTTTGTTTAAATAATATAGATTTCTTGCTACATACCAACAAACAAACTTGAAATATAGTTTCCAGCTAGCTGATCTTGTAACTACGTAGGACAGTTTGAGCTGCTTTTAATAATGGAATCTGAGCAGAGGTGATGTGTGTTTGCTCTAGATATTAAGATAGTTCATGACTCTTTCCTAAGCTTTCATCTTCCAATGATTTATTGAAGATGAGTGTGGCATCTTTATTGAAGATCACAAAGCCACAAAATAGAAAAAAAATCTGGGTCTTTGAATTACCTCTTAGGGAAAAGCTCCTTTGCTGATCAAGATCATCTGTTTTTGACTATATAGAAGAGAAAAAACAAACTTTTTTTTTTTGTTCTGAAGCCGTTGGACATTTGCGGTTTTTTACTTGGAGTAGCTAGTACTGCCCCAACTAATATCCCATTCTCTAATAAAATCAGATTTCCTCTGGACAATATGAATGACAAATCCAGCATTCCACGGAGGGTTTTATGTGAATATTTTTAAATGTTTACATAATATTGTGAATGGAAAAAAAATGAAATAAGTTCTAAAATACACATTTTACTTCATGCAAATAAGTTGTATACGTTATCAATCAATAATCACTCTTTCCAATTCTTTTACATGCCTAAATTTAAAAAAAAATACTTTTGTTTTTCATATATAATTAAAAAATAAGATAATGCATATTTATGTTTTATAATAAACATGCAAAATTTGCAAAATTCAAAAACTCCATGATAATTATATTCCAATGAAGCACTGGGATTTATTGGATTTATCTCAGCAAAGCAGTAAAACTAATTCTCATTCAAGTTATAATCAATTCATTGATTACTGCCATGGACAAGTTTGACAATCATACAGAAAGCTGGACCAAAAGAAAAAAAAATTGACATTTCAAAACTTCAAGATTCACACTATATTCAGAAATAATTTTCTTAAAACAATTCTAAATTATTTTTAATTTTGTAGTTTTCTAATTATACTTAAAAAAAAATTCAACTAGTCATCTGCTGCTGCAGAATGACTGTGAAACGCCAAAACCACAGTTCTGAAAATATATTCATATTTTTGCATAAATCTCTTTTGTACAATATGCTTTCAGTGATCCAATCACATAATGTTGCCTCAGTTCTTATAAATAGGATGACCTCAGTTGAGCCATGTGCACGATACAGCGATGACCAAAAGCTTCATATAATGTGGAATCCGGGGAGAAACCACCTGCTGAAGTTTCTACGTCTTGAGTTATCATAGCCTAGATCGCTGGATCAACAATAATCGTCAATGCAAAAGCCTCTATGATAAAATTTAGGGAGCAACATTTAGTGTTAAAATTAGCAGTGTGAGTTCTAGCAAGTTATGTCATCTCTTTGTAGGGTCATATAAAATAGGAGAGATTCATTTTTAAATGATCTTAAATGACAGAGAAAGTACTTCCTGGTTTTGATATCTTGTGATGATGTTACTCTCACATTACATTAATCAATAATATAAGTTTAAAATATTTTCAGCCCTTGACATTAAAATGTCAATGTTGTCACTTATGTCCGACACAGCTTTCCTATGTTTCTTTCTCTTTGCATTTTACTAGGAGATTCCATATGGTCAGCATTCTGCTACAATACACTTAGATCTGTACTGATATTTCTCTATGTATAACTGAATAAACTATCAAAATATGTAGTTTAACTTTCTGTCATTCTGCACTCAATCTCCATAAAAAGTGGTGGCATAGATCAGTTGATGTGTCTTTTCTTAAAAGAATTAAACCTTATGGTGTTCTTAGAATACGTAGAGCTAATTGCCCAAATACCACTGATTCCACTCAATTCCTTTTTTTCATATTGTCTTTCACTGTATCAAAAAAGGGTGATTTTTTTACTTACTCCATCAATGTCTCCATTTTTTTTTTACCACCTTTGCTCTCTTCCAGTGCCTACCACCTTCTAGGCAATTTCCCCACTTTTTTATGGCTTCTTTCTTCTTCATCCCCAGAATCTGTCACCCAGCAGCTTGTCCTCTGTACGCATTTTCAGCCAACGAGCATATGATTTGATTTTGATTGAAGAACTGGCCAATCACATTGCACTTCAAGTTTAGTACAACTGATTATTATTTTGTAGTGTTCATATGTTTAGGCTTTCTGGTTAAAATTTGTGCTTAAAAATGTTTCTGGGGTATTGATATTGCAGACTTCAAAATTTATATTAAGTTAGATAAACAACATCCTAGAAAATATGCTTTACTTTCTCTTATTTTAAGAAAATAGAAGGACCCTGGTACCATATGTACACAAATATATCATTATTTGTGATATAATATATAATGATATATTTGTATTTTCTTAAAATTTCTTAAAATATATAATATACAAATACAATACATATATATGTATATATTTTATATATTATAAAATACAAACACAATCCTCATTATTCATGAATTCTGTATTTGGGAATTCACATAATCAGTAAAATTTATTGATAACCTCCAAATCAATACTTGCTGCTTTTTTGTGGTCAATCACAGATATGCTCAGAGTGGCGAAAAGCGTTAGTAGCCATTCTCAGCTGAGGATGAACTAGGCAATGCTCTACATGCTTATATTTCTTGTGCACAGGTGTACGTGTGTGTGTGTGTCTGCTAACAGGCTTGGGTATGTCTATGGAAATACCTGAGGGAGGAAACTCAGGTAATAGCAATGAGATGACTCATAAATAATAATTCTGGACAAGCAAGGATTTGGAACAAGAGATGAATGCCAGAATGTGAGCTTCCAAAGAACTCACAGAAATTTTTGGATGAGCTTTGGACTTCTGTAGTAGTAGTCTGGTTACCCTGATTTCATCAATACACAATGTGTGCATGTATTGAAGTATAGCACTGCACCCCATAAATATGTACTATTGTTACATGTCAATCAAAAAATGATACTTAAAAAAAGACTAAACTAGCGTTCTTCTGCTTCTTTGTTTTTGTTAGTGATTCAATCTCCTTGTTCATTATTGGTCTGTTCAGATTTTCTATCTCTTCATAGTTCAATCTTGGTAAGTTATATGTGCCCAGGAATTTATCCATTTCTCCTGGATTTTCTAATTCACTGATGTATAATTGTTCATAATAGTCTCTTGTGATCCTTTGTATTTATGTGGGATGAGCTGTAATGTGTCGTTTTCCTTGTCTGATATTATTTATCTTCTCTTTTTTTCTTAGTCTAGCTAAAGGTTTTTTTGATTTTGCTTATTTCTTTCAACAAACCAACTCTTTATTTCACTGATATTTTGTAATTTGTAGTCTCTATTTCTTTTATTTCTGCTTTGATTTTTATTATTTCCTTTCTTCTACTAATTTTGGGTTTGGTTGGTTTGTTTTTCTGTTCCTTGAGAAGCAGTGTTATGTAGTTTATGTACACTCTTTCTCCCTTTTTGATGTAGATGTTTATTGCTATAAACTTTCCCCTTGTAAATACTTTTGCTGTGTCCCATAGGGTTTTGGTATATTGTGTTTCTATTTTCATTGTTATCAAGAAATTTTTTAATTTGCATTTTAATTTCTTCATTGACTCATTGGTTGTTTGGAAGCCACTTGTATAATGTTCATGTATTTGTAGTAACTGATGTTCCTCCTGTTATTGTTTTCTAGTTTTATTTCATTGTGGTCAGGAAAGATATTTAAAATAATTTTAATATTTTTAAATATGTTAAGACTTGCTTTTTGGCTTAACATAGGATCTGTCCTGGAGAATGTTCCATGTTCTGTTGAGAAAACTGTATATTCTCCAGCTGTTGGTTGTAATGTTCTACAAAGGTCTGTTAGGTCTGTTTGGTCTAAAGTGAAATTTAAATCTGGCTGATTTTTTGTCGATGATCTGTCCCTTGCTGAAAGTGGGGTGTTGAAGTCCCCTGCTATTATTGTGTTAGTACTGCAGTCTATCTCTTCCTCTAGATTTAATATTTGCTTTACATCCTTGAGGGCTGTGTCATTGGGTGTATATGTGTTTAAAACTGTTAGATCTCCTTGCTGAATTGACCCTTTATAATTATATAATGACTTTCTTTGTCTGCTTTTATAGTTCTTTATTTAAAGTCCATTTTAGGTAATACAAGTATAGCTACTTTTGCTCTCTTTTGGTTTCTATTTACATGGAATATTTTGTTCTATCCCTTCACTTTCATTTTGTGTGTCTTTACAGATGAAGTGAGTATCTTGTAGGCAACATGTAGTTGAGTGTTGTTGTTTTTTTTAAATATCCATTCAGCCACATTATAACTTTTAATTGGATAATTTAATCCATTTACATTCAAGGTTATTATTGGTAGGTATGGACACATTCCTGCTATATTAAAAATTGTTTTCTACTTGTTTTATAGACCACTTGTTGCTTTCATCCTTTTTTGTTGTATACTTTGGTGTTTTGGTGGTTTTCTGTAGTGCTAAGCTTTGATTCCTTTCTCTTTCTGTGTATCTGCTTTAATTTTCATGGGGCTCACATAAAAACTTTTATAGTTATATAGACATTTAAAGCTGATAACAACTTAAATTTGGTTGTATGTAAATATTCTAGACTTTTGGCCTCTCCTCAATTTATAATTTTACATTTTGTTTTCTTAATATACATCTTTTTATTCTGGGTGTTCCTGAACAATTTATTGTTGCTATAGTTATTTGAGACCATTTGACTTTTTTCCCTCTTTGTGAAATGAACAATACCTTTATTTAAATCCATGTAGCACAAGGATCTGATTTATAATATATGGCTTAGTTTGGAACACCAAATTCCCTTTGCACTGGTTTCTTATGCATACATTTTATAGTAGTTTTTTAAATTATAATTTTAAAATCTACAGAGAATGCAAGCAAAACAGCATAAAAAAAAACCCCATTAAAAAAATGGGCAAAAGAGAATAGACAAATGGACAACAAACATATGGGAAAAATGCTCAGCATGTTGACTTTTAACCTTCATACTAAAGATTTGAAAGGTTTTTCTGAATCTGAATCTGTTTATGAATTTACCTCTACCTGTGAATTTTATACTTTTATATGTTTTTGTGATACTAATTATCATCATTTTATTTCAGTCGAATCACTCCTTTACCCATTTTTTGGTAATGCTGGTCCAGCAGTGACGAATTCCTTCAGCTTTTGTTTGTCTTGTAAAGACTATTTCTCTTTCATTTGTGAAGTATAGCTTTGCTGACTAGTATTCTTGGCTGGCAACTATTTCCTTTTTCTTTTTTGTTTTTCTCCAGCACTTTAAATATATCATCCCATTCTCTCCCAGCCTACAGAGTTTTTGCTGAGAAATTTGTTCATCATCTATTGGGAATTCTCTTATATGCACCTTGACACTTTTGCTCTTTTAGAATTGTCTCTTTGCTTTGACTTTTGACAGATAGATTATAATGTGCCTTGGAGAGCACCTCCTTGGGTTGGATCAATTTGGGAACTTTTGAGCTTCATGGATCTGAATATCCATATCTCTCCCAAGTCTTGGGAAGTTTTTAGCTATTATTTCATTAACTAAGTTTTCTGTGTCTTTCTCTGTTTCTTCTCCCTCTGAAATTTTCATAATGCAAATATTTGTTCACTTAATGGTGTCTCATAAGTTCAATAGACTTTCTTCACTCTTTTTTTTTTTTCTTGGTTTTTCTGACTAGGTTATTCCAAAAGGCCTGTCTTCAAGTTCAGAAATTCCTTATTCTGTTTAATCTAGTATGTGTTGAAGCTCTCATTTTTTTATATTTCATTCATTGAATTCTGCATCTCCAAGGTATCTGTTTTTTTTTTATAATATCTATCTCTTTGTTGAATTGCTCATTCAAATAATAAGTTGTTTTCCTAATTTCATTGAATTGTCTATCTTTATTCTCTTGTATCTTGATGAATTTTCTCACTGATATCCCAAATATACCCTAGTTTAAATAATGCACACTTTTCACATCTCTTCATTTGGGAGCATTTTTAAAATTCATCTTATAAATGAGTAGAGCTTATATAAATAATGCAAATATTAATAACTCATTAAATTGGTTTAGTTTGATGATCTTTGACCATTTAATGTATTTCCATAATTTAATTGTAAAAATGTAATCTGAGCTTATTGTACCTTTTAGGTTTCCCTTTTCATAATATAAATCTAACTTTACTCAGTTGTGATTTAATCTCTGGATTCGTAGGACATGCTTATTATTTTCTATAGGTGAGTGTATGTGTGTGTAGATACAAGTCTATTTATGTTTATGTGACTGTATCTAAATCTATGTAACTATCTGTGTAAGAGTGCTGATTTTAATGAGAGGCTTCTCTAAATATTAAGACAGAATTTTACAATGATATTACTTACACTGTTTGAGCACCACTTGTCAAAATAGAAAAAGAATTCTAAGTTCAATATCCTAGAAACAACTTGCTTTCAATTTCCTGTAGTTTGAAACTAGCAACTGCCAGCAGGTGTACCCAAGCACATTTCAACTGTCAGACAGTATCAGAGAGATAAATAAAATCACTAAGGTAACCAGCTTCTAAAAACACCGTGAATCATGAAGACATTTTTATATCACGTCAAACCTAAATTATACTTGGCAGACTAAAATTTTAAATTGCCTCCTTAAAAGTAGGATTCATTTTCCACTATTGTCTGTTTCCAAAGACTCTAAATATGCATTCAGCATTTGTACTCTACTGGTTTCTTTTTAAAACCAAAATAAGAGTAAAACAAAATAGTGAGATAAAATAATCTTTCACTATTTTTATACCAAAGCTAGTCTAAGAAGGCTGTCCAAACACATCAGTCAAATTAGGCCAAATATTTTCCAGTCTCTGTAATACAATAAATGATATACTGCTAAATTATAATTAAATGGAAAATTTGGACCATATCTTTACTCCTGGAGAGAGAAAATATCCTATTCAAATTCAAATGTTTTCTTTTCACCTTATACAATTTCATTTTTAAGCTTGAGACACACTCTATCCTTTCAATTATCTCTCAATTATAATTTTGTCCCTGTCTTTCCTACGTTGTCAACCCCACCCTAATCATGTTGGTCACATACCGTATCAATACTCACCTATTACACACATCAATTTATCTGATACATAGCTCGTTTCAAATAGCTGTCATTTGTCATGAATGAAGTCCCAAATGTGTGCATTGCTTACTGCTCCCTAAAGGGTAGTAGCAGACACATAAAACAAGTAATGCAAGTGTAGCTATAGTGCTGTGAATTACTCGTGTTTGTAATCAATTATCACAGGTGAGCTGTGTAACCTCACAATGATTCTGGGACTTATCATTGTAGACCACCTGCCAAAGTTTACAAAACTGTACCTAATGTTTTGGAACATCTTTTTATTTTCCCCTAACTGACATATAATAATAATTCACACAGGCCCCCGGAACATTTTGAGATTAATGCTTACGTACTTTTAACACTTCATGCTAATGCACAAGTTATTGCTGCATGGACAGAGGGAAAATTGTACATGAAACAAGCAATTTGTTATACTTCCCACATCCAACCATCGGGAAAGAAGGCTGCATTTTAAATGTTTTTATCTGTCATGGTCTGCAAAGAAGTAATACACACTATACTGGTGGTATGATAATTCTCTGCAGCATTCTGAAGTTTGCCAATTGCAAAAATACTCCTGATGCAAATTAATAAATAATGTATGCACTGTTGATGGATCCCAATTCTTAAATGTCTGATAGAGCAATAGTGCCAAATCACTGGAGAAGTGCTATATTAAATTTGAGGGAAGAGGAGAGGGGGGAGAGAGAGAGAAAGAGAGAGAGAGAGAGAGAGAGAGAATAAAGATGTGTTAAAGTCACAGATGCTATGCTTACTGTAGCGACCTAAAATGAATACGTTTTAAGTAATCAGAAAATTTTGTCTCAAGCATTGAGTGTTTTTGTATAATATCATCTTTTATTTCCCTTCTGGTTTGAAAATTATTTTTTCATATTCTTCATATCTTTATGAAAATACATTTCAAATATCTGTTTTTGAGTTTTTGTTTTGTTTTGTTTTTATTTTGGTTTCTTGGGAGTAATCTCTAGTTAACTATTTTTTAACTTAACCAAAATATATACCATTTTATATATATCTATATATCTTTCAATCTTTCAACTTATATACATATATATCTCACATATATATATATCTAACTTTCATCTAAGCACCACTTACACCTATCACAATATTATTCACAGTGTTTTATTTTGTTTTTATTTTTTAAACTCATGCCAATATAAACCTTCAGAATGTGTACTTGTATCATAGAACACAGATCAGCAAGCTTTTCCTATAAAGACCCAGAGAGTAAATACATGATATATTTCAGGCTTTGCGGGCTGTGTGGTCCCTGTCCCAGCCACTCAACTCTTCCACTGTAGTGAAATTAGAGGGCAATTCACAAGTGCGTCAGATTGACTGTGTTTTAGTCTATGGGTCATAGTTTGCAAACCCCTGTCCCAAGGAAAAATTAATCCGAACCAAAGTTTATTCTGATTTTTTTTCCTGTAATTCCCTAGGTTATTGTAACATGTTTTGAAGGCTTTTGAAAGTCTCCATCGTAGGCTGAAAAATCAGGCAACTTTTGTACTTTGGAAGCGTCCAGACAGCCTGCTCCTCTTCATAGAGTCATGTGAGTGCTCATGTACCTTATTAAATTGAGGAGAGTCCTTTCCCTGTGTCCTCCATGGCAGGCCTGCATCTGAGTATAGAAAGGGACCCAGTAATCCTGCACCTTCCTCTCAGAGCTGTGAGGGGCAGGGGGCAGTTCGATCTGTGTGCACGTAGCCCTTTGGCTTATGAAGGACAGTGCCTTTGTGAAGTCCTGTCAGAGAGCAGCATATACACAGTGAACAATTGGGGCTCAGGAAAATAAGCAAACTCCTGTGCCTATTATTTGTTCAATTAGCTCCTTCCAGGGTTCAGTGTGAAGAGACCTGATACTATTATCCCCAGAGGAAAATGGATTACGATGATAGATATTTGATCAATGCATATATAAAAAATTAACAAATGTCACCGGGAAGAGTGCCTTAGACTGGCCACAAAATCAAGGTGCTTTGTGTCTTGCTTTTAAACACTTTTCAATGCACTTTGTTTGATTTCAGCAACCCCAGAGACTGCACTTCAAAATGGCTTTTTATCTCCAATACCATATGAAGTGCCCTTTAAAAGTCTAAACAAAATAATGTCATCTGTGTCTGTGTCACTGAGCTGTGTATTATCCTCCAAAAAGTCAAAGGGATGTGTTAGCGGTGGATGCCATGTTGAATGCAGGCCGGCGGCGGGTAATGAAAGGTGCTTTTTTCAAGTATCTTTTCAAACAACACCCTCAACCTCATATTGATCAAGATGTTTTATCTAATTGCCTTTCATGTCGTCCTCCTCTGTGACTATCAATAAAGTATTTTACTTCATTTATATCTTTGATAATGGGTTATGTTTTATATTAAAATGAAAGCAAGCCCATAAACACAATCAAATCCAAAATGGCACACCCTCAGCGTGTGCTCTGAGCCTGGCGCAGGACTTTCTGGAAGTTCCTGGTAGGTTAGGGAAGTTGATGCTTCTCAGTCAGACTCGTTGAAATGTTCGTTTCACTTGGACCATACAGGCTACAGAGAAATTGTCCTTTTCACCTATGGAAAGGGAACTTGTAAAAGTTCAAGGGAAATCATTTGATGTCCTACCACTGATTGGCTGATTGTGTTGCAGCTCACAAAATACCAGATGCATTGCTGCCTGGCGACCCAGCACGACCACATTGCAGACACTTTTCCAGCTGAGTCTAGGAAAACTCTGGGTGTTCACCTGTGCGCCACTCTGCTCCTGCTGGTGCTTTCCCTGACATAGTTCATGCGACCTATTCCTTTCTACCATCACTCTCTGCGCTTGAATAGCCCGTCCGGTCTGCCCAGTTTCCTGCCTATGTTTTGACTCTTGTTCTTACTTTTCCTATCATTTTCATTCAGTTTAAGTTCATTTTATGAGAAAATAAAAGATGTTATTTTTAAAAAATCAAATTAAAATTAAAGCAATATAAATGGCATGTCATATATTTATTTGTGTTCATGGCAAACAATGGTAACTGCTGCATTGGAAATATTGTAGGAGAAACAAACCTGTCAATTTCAAAGCATTAATATGTTGAAGGAAAGAAAATAATATATTTTCCTTCTTCGATTACTCTTTAGATGTCAGTACAAGAAGGATGAAAATAGTTTCCGTTTTTATGGGGGTGGTGTAAAAGCCTGTATCTGGATATAATTTGGTTCTTTTATCTTCAATCCTTAACTATTACTCTCTGTTGATTTTTAGAGTCTTTTATGACCTCTGCTTGTTGTTGTAAGTCTTTCATTACAGTCCTGTATTTTCAGCTCCTGGGCATCATAAAGCACTGAGAATGTACCTATCAGTAATTTGCTTTAAGTTGGCTTAATTTTCACTTTTCTTATTTTTTAGAAGATAGTCTAAAGAAACATCTTCATTTGGTTTTAGAACCAATAGTTTCACTAGTAGAGTCTTTTCACCATTCCATGACTCCCCTACATGTTTACTACTGTGCAACAGAAATAGAGATAGAAAAGAACTGCTTTATGTTGAGGGATTGCTACTTCTTCCTCAAACCCACCAGAGGCAGAGTAAATGGGCCTACTAAGCATGAAGAATTTCCCTCCCTTCCTTCCTTCCTTCCTTCCTTCCTTCCTTCCTTCCTTCCTTCCTTCCTTCCTTCCTTCCTGATAATAGTAAACCATAGCCATTACTAACTGAAATTCACATGCATGTGGTATAACATTCATTGATAGACAAATAGAAAATTGATAAGATTAAGGCCAGGTTTAGAATGATAGGATCTAGCATTTCCCAGATGAACAAGTTATTCTCTCTTTCTACATGTTTTCTTTTTCTTTTCTTTTTGTCTGCATCATTACAATTATTATAAGCACTTTGCATTTATTAGCTGGTTAAAAAATTAAATGGGGTAACAAGTATACAACAGTCAGCATAGGCTAGGGTATACCGTGATAGCCAACAATTGCACAAGCTTGCTAACTTTTCCCTCATGTTACATGCACGTGACAGTTAGGGATCTGTTCCATAACTCCTCACCGTAGGGCCCAGGCTGATGGAGCAGCTGCCATTCCAAACATTGCCAGTGGCTGTGGTACAGAGAATGGCTCAGCTATGGGGTGTTTCTCACCAACCGGAAGCCAGAGACGCATCAAGCACTTCCGCACGCGTGCTCACCTGAAGCTGTCTTGCCTCACATAACCACAAGGGGCCCCCAGCGTGCAAACTCACCTTGTGCTCAGAGGGAATTATTTAGGGACTAGAGTTACTGACTTTCTCCTTGAGCAATATATTCATTTAAGAGTGCTCAGAGGCAGAAGGATCACTCGAGCCCAGGAGTTTGAGGTTGCTGTGAGCTAGGCTGACGCCACGGCACTCTAGACCAGGGAACAGAGTGAGACTCTGTCTCAAAAAAAAAAAAAAAAAGAGTGCTGAGCTTATAGTTAGTGTTATTGAATTTTAGGTAACGTAGTTATCACCTTGCCACAAGATCATGAAGAAGTCACTTTACTTAGCTTTAGCTCCCATTTCTGTAGAGGGAGGGGATTTTCAAGTCGTTCTTGTTATTTAATTTCAGATTTAAATGTAAAGGGCATTTAAAATTGATCATGATAAAATAAATGGAAAAAGTAGGTTGTTAAATATAAAACGTGATTCCAGGTTTTAAAAAATAAGATTATATTATACCTCCTCTATTCCCCATCACACACAAGACAGGTTCATAGTGAATTTCTGTTATTTTCAATGGATAGGATATTTCCTCCCCCAAAAAATAGCTAGTTTCTTTAAACTGAATACCTTAAACAACAAAACTGACAGCAGGTTTTTGAACACAAATTGGAAGTAGGCGCATGGCATCCCTAAGTTCTCTCATGGCCAACAGCCTTCCTGATGGAGCGTGAGTTTAGAGGAAAACACTCTCCTCATTTGAAACACAGCACTGTGCCTTCAGCTCTTTGCACATGTAATAATTGAGGGTTAAGGTAAAGCAAATGCCCTTTTTGCCTTTTATTTTTTTTTCTTTTTAATCAATATTGAGGAGGAAGGGAATGAATATGAGTTGCAGTGATGAGAGATGAACCTTCATATACTTTTTTCTTTAACTCTTTATTCAGGGCGTTGCCTGACATTTTGCTTAGAGTGTTTTGAGATGATATGTAACCTTTTGTCACTGAAATTTCTGTCATAGAATTTATACTTTGTTCTTTGAAAAAATTTAATCTTGTTGCTTTTATGTGTTATTTAAGTTCAAAAGTCTTTTATGCCAATATTCTCACTTAATATACCCAGGTGAATGGGAAAAGCTATTTAATATGTACAAATTTAAAACTGTTTAATTGACAAATAATAACTGTATGTATATTTATAGGATACAATGTGATGATACATATATACATTGCACAATGATTAAATAAGGCTAATTAATGCGATATTTACCACTTTTTAGTAGGAATTCTAAACACAAAAACTTGAGATTTGAAAGGAATGAGAAAAAGTAATTTAAATCAGAGTCAGATCTACTAACTTAAAATAACTATAGAAATCATCATTAAAAAAAATCCTGTCGTTTCCATATTCTTTGTTGTTTTGATTTTGCAGAAGTCCAAAAGACTGGCAAAAAGTGTTTATTTTTCTTTCCAAAAGTATTTTTGTCCCTTTCTTCTGAACATCCAGTAGGTAAATCAGGCATAATAGATTTCAAATTTTATAATACATTTCAATTTGACTGCTTTTATCACAGTCAAGCCAAAACAAAAAGTGCGTGATGAAAACAGCAAATTTTAATGGTCTCAAGATTTTCACTTGCTTTAATATTATTAGTCATGTTACGCTCTGAGGATTATGAAGAATAAAATATAGAAAAGATTATGTGATTAGTTATTAATTCTTTCCCTGCAGGATTGAGAACTAAAGGATGTTATACTATTTCTTCATTACAAAATTATGCATTTCCCTAGTAATGTAATCAAACTGCACTGAGGCATGCAATGAAGAATAGGCATAATGCTGAAAAATGAATTTGACAGTTGTCTCTGAATCTCATTTTAGCTAAATGTTTCATGTTTCTCCCAGTCCAGACCTTTTATCAGAGTTTGTAATATCTGTCAGAGTTAAAGTGTGATTGTTTTTGTCAATGTTTATATTTTTTCAACTTTCTGGGCTTGAATTATAGCCTTATGGCCTGTTACTCTTGTTCTATTTTCGATAATCCATGGAATTCCAGATTCTATGACCTGGATTAAATAATTTTCTTGCAGTGAGACTATGTACCTACCAAATGCTAAATTAACTGTTGTTACTGAAATTATCTAAACATAAAGATTTGTCTGAGCTTTAGTTCACTAAAATATATTTTCTATTCACTCAATTATTACAATTACATTTTTATTGAGTAATTTTACTGAAAATACACAGACACATGTGTAATATATATGTACATATATATAAAATCTCTATCTATTTATTACAAATTTCCAGTCCATTTACTTACTCTTGTCTATTGAGATCTATCATTATTTTTCCTGAGCTATATTATTTGTTTTTCCTTTATGCCTATAAAGAGAAGTTCATAGCTTCTTCTCTCATTTACTTGTTTCAATTATGAAGCCCCCAAGGGACCTGAGCAGATCCCTACTCTGCACTTGCACTTCTAGTTGTGTTTTCCAAAGTCCTCTTTGGAGTTGCTGATCCTGAGAATCATCTCACTCTTTTATATGTGAACATGCATATCAAAGTCATGAAGTCCAGGGAAAGGCGCCAAGACACTCTTTCTCTTCCCTGGTTGCCTGGTGAGAGCTCTCCCTTTCCAATCCTGTAGAGAATATCTCTAGGATATAATCCTTTATCCTCACCACCACTTTGCACAAAGTTCAAGTAACTTATAACAGAAAAAAAATTGTTCATGTCTTTTAATAAAAATGATTTCCAAAGTAATACGTCCACATAGTGGCAAATTAAAAGATACAAAAGCTCTTTGGATTAAATAATACTAATAACAGTTTATTGTTCAACACCTTCCTAATACCAGTAGTAATTTTTTTGAAACAATTTTTATTTTTCTCCTTTACTTCATAATTCAAAGATATGATTATATGCGTACTTAAAAACATATCTATTTTATGCAATGCCTATTTATTTCCTGCATAAAATATGGGGATTTAACTCACTAACACTAGCCTCCTTATTTCTCCTTTCTCCACCAATGTTTAAAAAATATATTATTTGAATTATATTACTAGTTGTCTTTGTACCCGAAAATGATGTTTTCTTTTCCCATAATTTCAGTGAGCATCTCAACTCCTTTAATAAAAAAGGAGATTGAGTGTCACTGGCTTTTCCTCCATGTTTTGTGAGTTCAACTTTTACTTATTTATTATTAAGATTGTTAATATTTGTATTACAGAAAATATTGTTTTGAGCCACCCATTTAAGCAGTGATTTTTATACATTTTGGAAAAATGTAGAAAGGACCAAATATTTGCATGATAGGATGATCCAAAGCTCTTCTATTAAAAAGTACCTTTCAACTAATATCAAGATGCTACAAGGAACTCAAACAACTCAACAAGAAAACACATATAATCTCATTAAAAAGTGGGCAAAGGAGACTCAGAAAAGGGAGAGTGGGAGGGGGTTGTGGGATGAAAATTTACCTATTGGGTATAATGTACACTAGTCAGGTGATGAGTGTATTGAAAGCTTTGTCTTTTCCACTATGCAAAAATAAAATAAAAATGCTATCCAATAAGCAGCAAAATAAATTTATCAATATGCAAATAGTGGACTTTCAACAAGCAAAGGTGCTATGCTAGATGTGTTGAAAAGGCAAAACAAAAAACTCCTGGTACTTGTTTGCAAAGAAATTACAGTTTATGGGTGGGCAAGAAATGTATATAAATAATCCTAATGAAGAACTGAGCATAAGCAGCATATTAACAATAGAACTGCAAACAAATTGATGTACTGTTAAGAACATAACCACATATCATTTTAGGAAATTATTTAAAGCATAAAAATAAATCATGGAATAGGTTAGTATTAGCCTATCATTTAAAAACTATTCATGCAGAAAAGCGTTAATAATATTATAAATTAAATCAAAACTTAATTTAATCCTTAATATTCACTAAAAACTTCCTAAAGGCACATAGAGGATTTGCAAAATTATTTTAGTATTGTTGAAAGCTAGTAAAAACATTTCTGCTTGCTTAGGGTCTAAGAAATTTAATAAGAATCTCACTTCACTAATGAAAGTGTTTTTCTTTTGTTTTTGCAAAGTCCATCTACTCTGTCCACCCCATAGGGCAAGCTTAACTGTCTTTTCACCTTCTGACTCATCAGCACTGATTATCTATCAGCTCTTTCTGCACCTTTTTGCATTTTGATTCATTGGGTTCTTCCTTACCTTCCTATACAGTTAAAGTCTTCTCAGGAGACATGATGGTGCAATAGCATCTATGCTTCATATATATTAGAAATTTAACAAATGTTTATGCTTATTGGCAATGATAGGATCCTGAAGGGAAATCCATATACTCTCTTGTACATTATCATGAGACATCAGTACAATAATTTATCAAACATAAATTCAGTCAACTTGCCAAAGGATGGATTTAGTTTCACATTTTGCTTATTTTAAAGTTAATTTTAAACTTTCTATCATTCTGGCAATAAGTAAGCAAAGCCCAAGTTTCATATAAAGAAGAAGAATATTTTGATATTACAACCAAGAGAATATTTACTTGTGAATGTGTGTTCAGATTTTCTGTGTCTACCACTTCTTAGCTGATCCAAATATTAATCTCACTATCCCCTTTGCCATTGCTGTTAGGAATCATAATACATTTTGACTTAGGAGCCAGGGTGTTACTATGCACTAAAATGTATTTTTCACAAACACATTTCACAAATATATATTTTTCACAAATATATTTCACAAAAATACATTTTAAAACCTTCAAACTTAGGTAGGTAGGTATATACCCAGTAGTGTGTGGATGAACTGAAACTCCATCCATGACAATTACAGAGTAACTCCTGATAGAACAATCTTATACAGATGATAAAATATCCCTAGCTGCCAGTTAAACACACCTTTAGAAAGATGTTTCTCCTGTTTTCTCAGTAATGGTTAATTTGTCTAGCCCAAATTGAGTTTTTAGAAAAGAAAAAAAATTGTATAAGATTATAACACAAATATGATTTCTCTTCTTTGTGGAACAATGCATAGAGTACAGCAAATCAAACCTGAGAAAATAGCTTCAGCAGGTGATAATGAAACAGAATAGTTACAAATCATACTATTGGATATTGGCTTTCATGTTTATTATATGATCACCAGGCTCTTTTCTGACATGAGTTCAACTTATATCATTTAAACACACTTTTCCTCCTGGGTGTCTGATGTAAACCTTCAGAATATTTTCAAGTATTGATTCATGTTCTCACAAGAAGAGAAGAATAGAACTTTGCTATTCAAGACGTAGCCTGCACACCACCAGCCTGAACATCAGCCGGCTTGTTAGAAATGTATAATTCAGGTTCCACCCCAACATTTTTAACAGGATTTCCCAGTGAGTCACGTGAGCGATACAGTTGGGAAGTGTGGGCACATAGTATTCCCTTACTCAATTTTATTGCCCACCTTTCCTATGTAAGTCTGGTGTCAATACACATTGTCATAGTCTGGGTGAGTGTGTGGGAAGGAGGCTGGGGCAGAGGACAGGCGGGAAACGTCAATGGGGAACATACATGCTGCATGTGCATCGTCAGAAACAGAATTCCGCTGCTTGTCCATTGACCAGGCAGCACAGCTTTCATTTTCAGATCGAGAATCATTCCATAAATATATTTGCCAATGGATTCTGATCTCTATGCAGAGAGTGACCATATTGCTCTCTAAAACTTATGATCACTGCAATATGCCTTTTATAGTAGACTATATCAGAAGAATGGATCTGGAGGGATAACTAGGTATTCTGAGTTTGGGCATAGGGCAACTGTATGAAACACTAGCCTTCAAGTTGCTCAGTATTAAAATGAAATGGTCCTATGAATTGTTATTTAATATTTCTGTTGGATGCCTCATTTTCAAAGAATAGTCTCAAGATGAAGAGTTAATACCAAGCGTGAAATAATTAGTTAATGCAACGAAATAGCTTCTGAAACAACAACAAGGTCATATTTAGATTTGGGCAGTATTTGAGTTACCTTTATTCTATGTTGGATTAGAAGATTTCCATTCGAAGTACAGTTTGTGGCTATAGCAAAACAGAAATACCTTAGGGTTTGCAAGTCACTAGGCAGTGGAAGGCAGCTCAGCCAGCTCAACAAGGAGACGGTGACAGGGCGTTCACTAAGCTATCTGCTGACTCTGGATCAACAACTGCAGACACTGGTACTACATTCATATCTCAAACCTCCTTCCAAAACTGAACCTCTCAGATGATGGGTACATAATTGTATATAATTATGGGGTACATGTGATGGTTTGATATAGACATACAATGTGTATTAATCAAATCAGGGTAATTGGGGTATCCATCACCTCAAGCATATATCATTTCTTTGTGTTAGGAACATTCCAATTCCACTTTTTTAGTTACTTTAACCCATACCCTAAAAAGAATGTTTACTGAATGTTGAAATATGTGCCAGAAAAATAGCTGGTATATCATCTGTAAAAATAGTTCAATATGTTCTTGAATGGCAGAGATAATTCATTTAGTGTAATATGACTATATGATGCAAACAGTCATAATTGACTTGAAGTCAGCCAATCTGGAATTTTTTTAACTAACTCTACAAATTGTTTAGCTAATTTTATCAGATTATTGAGATTATGTAGTAATTTTATTCAACAATCACAAACCAGTGGCTCATATAAACAAAACTTTTCTTGGTCTTTCTGCTGAACTAATTTAGAACTGATTCCAAATTTTAAGGAATTTTACTTATGTTATTAATTTGTTAGGTAAAATTGGTCACATAGAATTGAATATTTATACTTTTCATTACTGTTATACATCTTTAAGTTAATATGCATTTTGATAATGCAGTATTTAGAATTACATATTTTCCTTATCTTAACGCTCTAGAATAGTGTACATCTGTAGCTCTGGCTTGGGTGGCGCAAAGGCAATATATGTAACCAAAATGTTTGTACCCCCATAATATTCTGAAATTTAAATAAAAGAAAAGAAGAAAATACATTTATTAATAATTTTAGATGTTTTAACATTTATTAATGCTTATGTGTTTATAAAAGTATGTTTATGGCTTAAACATCCAAGAGTATGAAATACAAGATAGATCATATTTTTTGGCATACCTAGAATGGAATCATAAATATGATGTATTAGTTTAAAGAATCAAGAAAAGACTATAATTCATCCTGAAGATGCATTTCAGTGGTGGGTTATACCCAAGGAAAGCAAATTTAAGCTCTATAAGAGATAAACATCTAGAACAAATCAAAAGAAGGGAATTTGAATTATCTCAGACTCTCCTTCCACATCTTTTTTAAACATTAGAATATTTTCCTATTCACCTCTATGTGACCATCCATCTCTACCACAGGGTGATTATAGGTGTTAAACTGTATGTCACATCCTAGATAAAATACATGGTGGAATATCTGACATATCACAAGTGTTCAATAAGTTGCTGACATTGTTATTATCTATGGGAATGTCCTTACACATAAGGAATAGAGTCTACTACTAATGTTCTATGAGTAATAACAATGATTACTAGTAACAATTGAATGGACAGAAAAAGAAATTCTTGATATAACTGGAAATTTTCA
Organism: Cheirogaleus medius; assembly: GCA_008086735.1. Classification (NCBI taxonomy): domain Eukaryota; kingdom Metazoa; phylum Chordata; class Mammalia; order Primates; family Cheirogaleidae; genus Cheirogaleus; species Cheirogaleus medius. The sequence continues at coordinate 50,308,115 of VBSM01003157.1, read as the reverse complement.
CTTTTAAATCTTAGTTATTTTCTGAAAGTTTTTCTAAGCATACTTATGAGTTAAAAGTCCACCAATTGGGCTAAATATCTTCTTATAGGTAAAATAACCAATCAACTAATGAATAAATAATCAAATTGTCTGTCAATCTGCTACATGTCAAAATTACTAACTCCCTTCTAAAAATAACCTCAAGCCTAAATTTAAGCCTAACCAGGTCTTTCATTATATAAGAATGCCTATTGCTTTCACTCAATAATTGATCCACTACATAGATTAAAGGTTTCATTTTTCATATATTATTTAAACATTTTCATTGCTATATAGAAAGGAGGTTTGCTTTTCCGCAAAAAGTGAAGACAATAATTTGGTTTATGTGTGTTTGCATTTATACTAGTCAAAAGAAATGTTTGTAGCACAGAATTTGCAAAGTTGCTGAATAGAGCTGTTATTTAAAGATTTATAGATGTGTGAGGTATTGCTACCTAATTAGCTTCCCCACATTGGTTTAATTATCAGTCTGTGCTTGACATTTCTTTTGTGATAGTGTCCTTTGCTATTATGCTTGCACCCCAATCAGTACTCTCTAGGATGAAATAACAGAGTTGTGTTTATTCTGACGATAGGATACTGCCAAATTCATGCGTTATTGGAATAAAGTAACTATCCGAAAGTAAGAATGAACTATTTCCATTATGTTGAACTCACAAAAATGGTAACAAAACATAGCAACCTATGGTGGATTTGAAAAAGCTTCCCAGCAAAGTCCAGTACAGATGACCGACATGTTATAAAAGGCTAAGGATGAGAGATTTCGAAGCTATTTTATATTTTCTACTATTTTGCATGTTACGTTAAGTAGAAGGCATTTGGCTCAGAGTTTCTTTTAATCACATCCTCACACCCATTCTAAATATTCTGCCTCATCCGACAGTCCAACAGTGTGCAGTCCTGTTATTCGCTTTGCCCTGGGCTTCCTGCACAATCATTCCAGCTGAACTGATTTGACGTCAATTTCATCTTCGGTGCTTAGAAATGAGGCCTCGGCAGCTCTATTCTAAATCGAGAGAATAGCTGTGAGAGAGCCTACGGGAAATAAGGCCTTCAAATCCCCCTCCCTGAAAAGACCCACGTTTCTTAGGGAGGAATCAGAACACTGCTGAAATCTTCAAAGGGAAGAGGGTAGGTGTGAAGTCTGGAGGAATAAGAAATAAGGATGCTCTGTTCTAATGAACAGCATTGGCCGTCTCCGGGTTTCTTTTAGATTAGGCTGTCAGCAAAGGTATCCTATGCAAGTCAAAGGACAAAGTATTTTTTAAAGGAGGTTTTAAAAATCAAGTTATAAAGAGAGTGCACACTTAATATTTTCTTTAAGGCTGGCATGGACTCTACAGACCGGCGTGGTCTGTGCAAACGTTGTGCAGACAGTAACCATGATAACCTCACTGCAGCATGTATCTTCTTGGCAGGGTTGTTTGTCAGAGCAGTAAAGATCTGCAAAATCAAGAGCGCTGCTTCCTTTTGTCCGGGGACAAAGATATTGAAGAAAACCGTAAAGACCAGATACTATTGTTGTTATTGCTCCTGCTGTTGTATTTTTCGCAGAGGCCAGCGCTGCTCAATAGGGTGAAAGAAGTCGGTAGGCAAACCTCAGCCCTGTGGCGAGGACTCCCCCGCACTCCCGTCGGAGTCCCGGGGTCCTCAGCCGCCGCAGGGAGGCTCCGGCACCCGTAGGTGGCGCCCCACGCCCGTGCCTGCGCGTCTGGCCCGCGCTCCCGGCGCAGCTCGGAAACCCGCGCGTCTCCCCAGGTCGTTAGAGCTCCGAGCCCGCAGTTTAATAAATAAACGCGAGCGCCAACGCGCTCCGCGAGTCCCGAGGTTCAGAGGAGCAGACACTTACACCCAGGCGAGAGGCATTTCTTCAATCCCTGCCAAAACCTGACATTTTCCAAACTGGAGATTCTGGAACCACAGCTCTTGAATCATTAAATTTTCAAGCTTTTTGTCTCCATCCCAGTCTTTTTAATTTTTTTTTTTTTTTTT
>VBSM01003157.1:50287255-50301497 GCA_008086735.1 Cheirogaleus medius | reverse complement strand
GAGTGAGCGCACAGTGATCAGGTGCTTCAAAGAAAACAGGACCAGCTCCTCTTCCTCAGGATCCTTTTTTGATCTGCCAGGGAAAGGGATGTGTTGACACTCTCCTTCTTGCGCCTGGCTGGAAGCCACCTGGAAGTCATAGTCGTTAAAGGTATTGGCGAAGGCGTCCTAGGAGCAGTTTGACAAATCCTTCCCTTTTTGGCACCTCGTACAACAATATTATTAAGACACAGCTGAAAGTTGATGGGTGCCAAGGAAATGTCACTGATCCCAAAGCAATCGAATATGAGACTTCAAACCGGATGTTAACTTGTTCTTTGTGTAACAATGTAACCAAAATATTGATGATAAAAAGTCATACTTTAAGATTCAGAATAAATGGGTTTGATGTCTGGCTTGCTCTTATCCCTCCACATTGTGTCCTAACTCTCAAAATGTGAGGAAGCCAAGGCCAAGTATCTAGGACTTGGGGATGATAAATCTGTACTCTTCCTCTTTGGAAAGTGCACACACAAACACACACCCCCATATATGCAGACCTAGCTAAGGTCTGGGTGGCTATTGTACACTTAGATACATTTCAATTGATACATACTTAATATTCAAACAGGAAGATTTGGGGAGAGAAATGTGAAAAAGACAGCATTAAGAAGATTTCCTGGATAAGTAGTTTGCTTTTATCAGATACCATCTTTATGTCGTACAAGTTCCAATTCAATATTTCCATCAGTGAGCACCAACAGAAATGAAGCCAACATTTTAAGATAACATGAGTTGTTTCCAAAACTGTGTGTGAGGATGGAGGGGCAGCAGACTCCATTTTCACATAAGAAATGCGATGGGGGTTTTCTAAACGAAAGACTGTATAGTTTGATTAAGATCTAAGTTTTACTGTGCTTACATGGATGATGCAGAGTTTAATTTGAATTAAAATGCTGTTACAGTTTGTGAGAGAAAAGAAATCAACCTAAAATCATTAGGGGTACCTTGGCTACATGATTAGGATACATACTTCTAAACATTGTTTATATAGGCTGATGCCATAAACAGAAGGATGCCAAAATATCTTTTCTGTGTTTTACTGCTCTAAGTTATTTTAGTCCTCTTTTCCTCATTTCCTTAATCTTATATTCAATTTCAAACAAGCAGGAAACCTCATTCGAGGACAATATAGTATTTCAGAGATTGAAAGATATATGAGTACTTGTTATTTTTATTACTTAATATATAATACACATATGTGTTTGTATTTACACCTTTATTATATACAGGTTGTTAATGGGTTATACTGTATAATAAAATAAGTTATTAAATTGACCAATCTAAAACTGAGCATATTGCAGGAGTGTATTTTATATTAGAAAAAAGCTTCATGCGGACTTTTCTACTCCTATTCTTCTTTTCTTTGTTTCTTGAGATGGATGCCAGAAACTGCATTAGGAAGGAGCCCCGCTGAGAGTGAGTCTGAAGTTGTTTATCATCCCCTGCAGCCTCTGCCAAGGTTCTGTTTGGCGAAGGATCTTGGAGGCATATGAAAGCTCCTGTGTATGGTCTACAAAAAGATATAGGTCTGATCAAAATTCAAAATATACATATATTTTTTAATTAGAAAAAAAGTGAGACACCTGTAATACTGAAGGCCGATCTCAGTAACGTCTCTCTGGGACTCAGTTTTCTCATCTGTGGAGTGGAGGCAATAACGCTGCTTGGTCAGCCCAGCACGCAGGGCTGCTGGGAGCACCCCACAGACGTGCTCTGAGAACTGGGGAGCACTTATAGTACCACATGGGGTGTCATTATGGCAGGGAGGACGTTTCTGGAAAAGCAGATTTTTTTAACATGCAATTTATGAAAAACATTTAAAATGAATATCTGGCAGAAGGACAATTTTATATAAAAGTAAATTTTCATATTTCTTAATAGGCTATCAAAACTGTAACACTATATTGAAGTTTTCTTTGATTTGATTTTTAGGGCTGATCATATCAAAACTTAGACATTTTCATATGAAATCAATTCTCAATTATGTTATGTGGCTATCCTATGTGGTTCAAATTCACCATTCTGTTCCAGTTTGTAATACTAATATTTGATTAAAAAAATAAAGAATTGTAACATTTTAACACAAATAAATGAGGTACTAATGTTATGGCATTGTAATGGTAAGTTGCTCTGCCTGATAAATATTAGTCCTACTAAATTGTAGATGCTGTTAAAACAATACCATTTTTTAACTTAAAATATATTCTAATTTGCAGCACAGCCTTGATTATTTGACTCTAGATCCTAAGAAACAATGTTTACCACCTGTAATTCTGAGCCTTTTTTACATCCTAATATTTTTTATTTATGTATTCATGTGTAAGTGAAGTTATCTACATCTTTAAAGTGTGTGCTTACTGCGGCTACTCAGTTAAGAGGAAAGCCTATTAAATATTAGCATGAAAACTCATGGGATCCTATAGATTTCATAGATTTACTTATTTGAAAATAATTTTAAGCTAACTCTAGTTATATTAGTCATCAGAAGAATTAGAAAAAATATGCAAAGCAAAACAAAAACCTTTATTGAATTTCTAATTTTATTCGTAGTATTTTCCTGCTATCAAAAAATTACAATGTTCACATACTTAGTAACTATTACATATACATTGTTTGCCTGTGAATACATGAACATATGCACCTGATTTTGTTAGTATAGTAATACAAAATAAAACACACAGATTGTCCACATTCTCCTGGAATCCAGGAATATGTGAGAGGAAAATTTGATGAATCACTTTATACAAGCAAAACAAAGGCGTCGGTTACTCCAGCATGCTTTAGATATAGCAACAAGAGCAAAGCATGTTCTGTCAATTTTTGTGACCATAATTTTGCAATCTTTTATAAGGAAAAATGTTGCAATAAGGTAACTTTGCTGTGAATAAAATGATGTTTGTTTACATTTTGACAGCATAAAAAGTATATAACAATCTAATGCACAGATGCAAATGAATAAAAGGCTCTTTTACATTATATTTAAGACAGTGTAAAATAGATTCAGGTTTCATTGAACCACTCTAAGGGTTTACTGTGTGCTCTGTAGAAACACTTACAAAAAATGTAGAAAGAGATTAACTGTAGAACTACAATGAGTTTGCCCTCTTACCTTGCTTGTGTGGACATTTACTTGTCATTTTTATTCTGTTTCTAAAGCTAGCCTAGCACTTTGCTACTAAAATGGGCTATTACAAACATATTTTAAAATTTAAGATCAAAGCCTATTAATTCTCATGAGACTCTTGAGATTACATTTCTTGGCATTTATACAGCAAGCACACCAAATATATTGAAGTTAAAATACAATTTCCATTTTGGTTTTATCATTTTACTTTTTTTGTTCTCTGTATTTTTTTTTATCTGTGATATACTATGAACAAGTTAGCTAGTGATGACAACAATCATTAGTCATGTGTTTCTGTATTTACCTTGTATTTTAGAACATAGTTTTGCAAATAGAATTCACCAAAAAAACATATTTACTGTCTTTGCAGATGGAGGGCTACAATTCATTCTTTTTTAAATATTTTAAGCTTCACTATGTTGCCTAGGTATCTATCATGTGATTGGATAGATCCAGTTCTCATACCCCCAACCCTCCAAAAACAAAAAGTCACATCAAAAGTCCTCTAAAAGATCCATTGAATATAAACCTCAAAAAAAAAGGCATGTATATGACTCTGTATAATAACTTTATACCAAAGCATGAATCTTCAGTAAATGAGCTTTCCTTGCATTCCCAGACCCAGTAGGGTAACTTGAAATTTATAAGGGCAAAAGCCATGTGATTTTACCTCCTACAGATAATAGAAGTACTGTTTTGTCTTCCTAAGTGGGTTTTGCTGTAGATTTCCATCACCAGAATTACTTAAGTGCCAATAGCATCATAAATCATCATCTTCATCAGCTTGCCCGGATACACTCACTGTGTAGTGTAAATGAGCTCCTTGACAACTTAATTTGGAAAAGAAATCTTCATTCCCTCTTCTTAATGCCTACAGCAGGACTCCCCCGGGTGAGAGTGCTGCCTTGCACAAGGGCTATCCTCACAAAATGGAAGCTACTTATTAATGAGCCACCACTAGTCTTGCATCCCAACTAGCAATGCCTGAACTTTTATTATAGTTCCCGCACATTCTTCAGGAATGCTGATTTCTTCTTTTGAATTCATAATCGAGTTGCAAACCAACATTGAGATAGACAATATCTTTGGAATGTGGAACTCCTAAATATTTTGCTTAAGGCTGTTTGATCTTATTTTATTGATTTAAAAATACTTATATAAATCTCTTATGTCTTCAAAGTCCCCTAGGATATAGGGCATTTCCTTGACTTTATACTAAAAATGAGCATTTACTGTGATTCTGGATACATCATTATTACAGAACTGATAAGAAGAGAATAATATCAGAATAAAAGAATATCTAAAAATAGTTAAGTTAATTAGGTAAAATTTGGAAAATTCTCCTTATTACTAAAGTCTCTCATTTGTAGTATTTTTATATGGATCTTAAAGATTACTGTCAGCCTTAAAACTGTATTATTCTATGAAACATTTGTCTTTGAATTACTGCTTGCTTTTTTTTTTTTGGTATAATCCAGTAACTATTGGATTATTAGTGGTATACTTCTAGAGAGTAGTCTATCACTGAAAACCAAATTTAGGACATGGAAATGAGATACTGTCTTCTTTTCATATTCTCAAGCACCATGTCAGGATGCCATAGCATGGTTTTTGTTCTGCAATTGTCAGCTGTCAGTGCAAAGAGCAATTATATTACTTTTAAACAATGATCTATTCTTTTGGGAACAGGGTGCAAATATTTCCTTTTCATTCTACAACATTCGTGTATAGCAGCCCCTAGGCCATAGAATGTTCTTAAAAATGATGATTAGAAAAATAAAGATACACTCAGTGTGCACCAAGAGCTTATAGTCCTTCTTAAAAATAGTGTTCAAAACTAACCTGGAGGGTCTTCAGTTAAACTGATGGTGAGGGGGTGAGCTGGGGTGGGTGTCAAAGGAACCTTAGAAATGTGAATGCGTATTTACTGAAGTGAATAATGCAATTTCTATTTTTTTCATATGAAGAGGAGAATGTGATTTTGGCATTGACATTGAATACTGAACATATTTGATCTCCCAATTAAAAGGTCCCCCTATGTTGAACATGTTTGCCCAGTAGTATGTATGGACTAACCTGGAACGTATTAAAGTGGATAGGGACAGGTACCGGGAATTTCCATTGTTTTAACGCATTAAGTTTAACTCTATTGCCTTTTTTTTTTTACCATTTTACTATTTCTTCTTGTCTTCTATGTAGTGAATTACTTGAGAAGACAGAAGGCATGCTGGAATTAGTCAAATCCTTAGAAGACAGGCATGTAGCAAAATACAAATGAGGCATGATTTGAATTGTATCTTAAACAGAACTGAATAAGGGGCCATTTTTAGCACTTTGACTTTCTTTTTTTTTAACACGATATTAACTTATTGAAAAAAAGATTTAACTTAAGGAGAAACAAAAGGTAAATGTGAGACCAAATGGCACTGAAAGAAAACAGCAATTCTGCGTGTTCTATTTGTATAATCACACGTGTGTGTGTTTATATGCGTGTATTTGAATAAAAACAAATACCTATAGCTAAAATGTAGGCACTATGAAAATGCCTCCTGTGTACCTGGAACTGCACCATCCCTGAAACTTGTCTTCAGCAGATGAGGAGATGATAGCCCCAGGTGCCTTTGCTCAGAGATGTAGACTCACTTCTAATAACTTTTATCTCAATTATTTGGTCTATGTTTCGCATTTTATTTCTTGTATTCAATCTTAGGAGTTTATTTCACCAGAAGGTAGAAATTACATCTGGTCTCCCCGACAGACAGAGATTGAGAACTGTTGAGAATAATTAGGCCATCTGGTGCTATAAATCCAATAGAAAGTTATGATCAGTGGATCATGGCCTAATCTGCTCTTCATCCTTTGCATCTGAATTATCTTGGCACAAAAGAATGACAAGGGTTGGATTTTTAAAGGAAACTGCCACATCTCCCCAGTCATTAGCAGGCAAAAGGCATGCGTGCATCAGACTGTGATAATTAGGGAAGACTTATGCTCCCCTAAGGCCTATTACTTTTTGATACTTATTATTTTTTTTAATGTCTCAGAATGTACTGCACCAAACAATGAACATCATGGAGATTTTACTTATGATTTCTACCAATTCCTGAGCATATTTATTAGAAAAAAATATTTACTAAAATGAACTTTTCTTTTTATGTTAGTAAAGAATTGAAATGGACCTAAATTAATTTTGTTATATATATTTTTTTCAGAATTGCAGAAACATTTGTTTCAGGAAAAAAACTCCCCAATAGATGGTGCTGGTGCTGTGATTTAAACCATTGAATAATTAGTATGCAAAAAAGCTCCAGAGCAAGGCCTCCAGGAATTCCCTTACATCAAGTTATAGAAAGACGAAAAATGTGGCTTTATTTTTGCTTAATGCAAATTGACATAATTGTATAATTTGAAAACTTCAGAAACATTTCTTGTTTTGAGGTCAAGGAGTTACTTCTCATCTTTATTGTTCATATCTCAAATATCTTTAAAAAATAAATGCCAACAAAATTGAATTTGCGAAAAGGCAAGCCGAATGGCCTTCCGAGTTTTTTCCCCCATGGTGCTTGAAGGGTCTGTTAGTTAAAGCTATCATGTGAAGGTTAAGGTACAAATTATAATGGATTCCTTCCTTCATATTTATGAGGAAAAGTTGCAAATGCAAGAAGCACATTGGCAGAATGATGTGCCACAAATATTGACAATGAAGACGTCATATAGCCAGGCCCTGTACGGAGTGTTGTACAATTATCTTTCCATTCAATCATTACAGCAACTCTACAAAGTAGATACTATCATTACTCCCGTTTTGCAGATGATGACTATAAGGCTTAAAGCAATTAAATGAGATGGTCAAAGCCTCAGCAAATAAATTACAAATGTAGCATTCTAATCTTGGCCTTTCTAACTTCAGAACATATTCTTTAAACTGTCGTTTTATTTTGCATCTCAGTATGAGAGATACAGTATGAAAAAACAATTTTGTCAAATAAGAAACCTATATATTATTAATCTCATGTTCGCATCACAATTATTTCAATAAAATATATTGTTTAAAAAAGGACAATTTAGATTTACATACTGATACATAAAATCTGATTTACTGTAATTATAAGAGAAATATTACAACTAGCTGCTATAGATTTATTAAACTGTTTATATCAGAAACACCAAAGTTTGGGCTCTCATGTATTTAGTCATTGTCTCCATGCAGAAATTGATAATGGAAACATTTTTTCCTCTATTTCTCTTGCCAGAACTCTTTCCAAAGATGAGTTCAAAATACTTAAACATTTAAATACAAAGAGCTCATTTTTCCAACAACATTGTATATTTTATAAAGGTGACAGATCATTCTCTGTTTAGAATTCTAGAGTAAAGCCTAAGGAATCAAGTTCAAGAAGCAAATTAGCTATCCTTGAATTGAACAACTTGCTTCTTTAAAGCTGTTCATGAAGCTTTAAGCTTAACCTCTGGCTGGAGAAATATCTTTTAGAACCAGGAGTCAGGGAATTCCTCAAAAGATTAACTAATTAGATGAAGTTAAAGGGAGATATTTTAGAGTGGTCAGTAGCATTTGCCTGTATTAAATGCTCTTATTGTATTTTTGTATCAGAGAAAAACGTATTTTTTTTAGTTTAGGTGATAAAAAGGTAAAAGAAAACATCTTTACATCTCCAAATGTTTTTTGATAATCAAGTTAAGCTTATTAGGCTGGGAGATAATCAGTATCACTTTATTACATTTTTACTTAAAGAATATGTAGCTGTGGTTTATGGATGGTATTTTGGCATCAAAGAAGTTTATGTTGCCATGCCTGGTGGTTTTTTATTTAGTTGGAAAACAAGCTGAGTGTTTCTGTAACACGGCAGTATGTAATACATCTTGTCAGGTGTCAGCCACTAAAGGTGACAGGGTCCACAGTCGGGGCTGTTGTATTCCGTATTCACGTCCCCTGGAGGCTACGGCATTTACCCTCTGGAATATTTCCAAAAGGTACATTGTATCTTCTTTACAATGGCTTTAGTTCCAAGAATATATTTTTAGGAATTGAAATAACTCTTGCTTATTAGAAACACAAGTCTGAAAAAATATGTCAGACCATATTAAGATGATGATGATAATTTGGACATTTAAATGTACACATGGATAGACAGACAGATACTTTAAATATATGATGGTTTGAAATGACAAAAACTCTGTCCTTGACCAGACTTTAGACTAGCTCCTCTGAGTCCCCTTTTCAACAAGGCCTTGTCCTTAAGCCTGCCCAACCCACACGCAGCAAGAATACTGTTAAATAAATTTAACATTTAAGGAGAGACAAGTCCAACTCTGACTCCAATCCAGTGCTCCAGATGGCTGTCCGTGAAGCCTCCTAAGGAAGATTGTGATTTTCAGATTCTGAGTGTGCAGTGTGCTCTCAATGATGGGTTGAAGTCCCAGGCTCTTTTGAGCAAGAATCTTCTTTGATGGGAGTTGGGTTTTTTTGTTTGTTCCTTTGCTTTGTTTACTTTTTGTTTTTCATTTTGTGTGTGTGTGTGTGTGTGTTTTCCTTTGAGTAGCAATTTAGTTGAAGAGTGCTTCATCTTCAACAAAAAGAAACTGTCTCAGAGACTATAGGAGAAAACTACGATAGGAACTCTGGCATACAGAGCAACCCTTAAATTTGATGGCATCTCTTAAATAACTTTGAGGTCATCCCACTGGACTAAATGAGCATTTCCAGAACTCTAGGAGAGAAGCTGATGGATTCATGAAACTACTAACTCAATATTAAGCTGAACAAGAATTAATTACATGGAATTGAGTGAACAATGAAGAATGATTATGATTTTTTTGTGTGGTTTTTGTTTGGAACATTTCTGGCTCTTTAACATTCTATTTTCTGGATGTACGGAACTCCTTTCCATTTTCTCTTAAACTGTCAATAACTCATAGAAATTTAGTGGATTATTATACTTTTCTAAATGGAAATAAAACATTTATCTTTTTCTTTCTGCTTAATCTCTCCAGAATTTGGAAACTCTTACTGAATTTTCTCCTTTTCATGGCAATATAATTATTTATATACATCAATAAGGATCTGTCCTCCTTGTAACAGAACATAATTGGAAAAATTGGTTATATAACAAAGGCTTTGACTGGAATGTCATATTTGAGTATGATGTCCATACAATCAGATATAATCAGACAATTTTAAGTAACTAAGATTGACTTTATGGAGTCAAAGCTCTCAAAGCCTCTCGGACACATCAGCCTGGTCTTGTCTTGCAGGGTTCCTGGCTTTAGAGGGAAGGAAGGAAGATTCCTCCTTTGCAGGTTATGGAATATCAGGATGTTTCTGGGAGCTTGAGAAGGGAAGAAATCACCCAAATTTATAGGTACTGCAGGTGAAGTCTGCTGGTGAGTTCTTGACTTGGGTTTCCTAGCTTTGAGAGGCTTTTAAAAGTCTAACCTGAGATTCTTTATTTTTACTTTTTAGTTTCAGCAAGGCAAACTTAAAAAGGCCAATGTGGTCAATTACTATTCCTATTGCACTTGTGTAAATAAATCAGGCCAAATCTAATGAGGCCACACTTAATTTTTAGACAAGAATGACCTTACTTTGGTCATCTTTGATCAAAAAGGATGGTGAAATTTTATGTTTCAGTAGAAAAATCTAGTACATCATTGTGGATTATCAGGTTCTGGGCCTTGTTCATTGTCTTTGAGGTTTTGTTGTCTACCTCAAAATTAGAATGGATTCTGCATCTTGTACGTTTTGTCCGTCCTTGCCAAATTCTCAATTTTTCTATTTCCTTAGTATTTGGCTACAATTCTCTAAGTTTCCATTTTTCTCCCACTCTCCTAGCTTGGTGTCACTGATAACTAAATGCTGACTTCCCCGTTCTTTATTGGGACTTTAAGGTGTCTGGCAGCTGAGCTGCCCCTGAAAACACGCCCCTCAGGATATATCGAAGGCTTGCTGGCTGAAAGTGGAAGATGACCCATTTTTGTGCCTGGGGCTGCTGCCTGTGGGCGAATCAGGAAGCTTCCAGCCCAACACCTAGAAATATTCTCAACTGACTCCTCTACTAACGAGTCTCACCAGATGGCTCAGCTTATTTTTAATGAAAAAAGGCAACCAAACAAGAAATGAGCTTAGATCGTTCAGAGGAAAGCAGAATGCCTCTTCTTTGAATAAGTGGAGGGACTGACAAAGACATTCTTCTTGACCAAACTTTAGACAGGTTCCTCTGAGCCCTCTTTTCAAAAAAGCTTCATTCTTGGGACTTGTCTATGGTCCTGTAGCTAGTTGTAGGAAGAATCCCACAAACTGGTTTAGAGAGAATTCCCCCTCCCTTGATATCTGATCACCTTTTATATCTGATCAAATTCCTCATTGCCAACTCTTGATATCTGATCACTTTGGCTCTACTTTAGCAAGAATCTATTGAAATTGCTTTAGCAAAAACCCCCTGCTCTTGAAGTCCCACTTAGTAATCATCCATCCACTGATCCCTTAGCTCTACTCTACAGTTACAAATCCCTGGCTGTCTTTGTTGTACTCGGAGTTGAACCCAATCTTTCTCTCCTATCTTGGTACCCTTGACACCTACATCAGTAGTCCTTTCTCACCATTTTAATCAGTGTCAGAAAAATATTTTCTTTAACAAGTATATTTCTAAATAAATACATGTGTATTTAGATAAATATATACAAATAGAATTTATATCTATTTCAACTGTTTACATATATATAAAATCACACAGCTATGACAACATAGGGATAAAAAAGTCTAATGAAGAAAACTACTATTCAAAGAAGAAATGCATCTTCTCAAAATACTTATGAAACATGTTCATCTTCTCACACTACTTAAGTAAATCTTAATAACTATGTTATATATTACTTAAATTCAGATAAGTCACACAGCTGGCCAGCTGAGGGTAACAATTATTTAGCAATTACTATGTACTGGCCAGTGTTCTAAGTGGTCTATGTATATTTATTCATATCAACCCTATAATGTAGGTATTATTAATATCACTATTTTGAATTTTGATAATTTAAAGTAACAGACACAGAGAATTTAAAATAACTTTCCCAAGTTCAAACAGATAGCAAGTATAAGAGCTATGCTTCTTCAAACCTAGCCAGTGTGATCCTAGTCCGTGCTTCAAGCTACTACGTTATGCTACCTCTCTGGATGACTGCGACATAAAGCTCCAATAACGTGGCAAACAGACTGTATCACTGTGCTTGATGAATCAACTTTCATAACAACCACAATGACTAAATACCATGTTCCAGATGATGAATTTGTCTGGGAACACATGAGTCATGAAGCATTTCATGCAAATCATTTCTGTCCTTCCCCAAACAGCCCAACTATACTATCAAGTTCCACTGACATCACAGACATGCATTCTTGAGTTTTTCAAAGCAGAACCACGCATTTGTATGCTAAGTTTCTATGAGCTATACCACGCTATGTGATACCATAGTGCAAAGGCCCAAAGAGGGCTCCTACTCCTGCTTGTTGAGGGTCTGGCTTGTGCTTCTGTACCAGCCTGGAACATAGCATTCTTAAGACCTGATTTTCCACTGTATACCTAATTTCAATAGCTCCGTTCCTGACCTTTTACTTAATTGTGAGCCCTATTTTTAGTATTTTTTTCCTATTTTCTCTGTGTCTAGTTAGCCCCTGTTCTGTTCCTGCCAGTTGCTTTTCCTAAGACAAATGTCCTTTCCCTGAGGTCCTGGGATCTTGCTGTACGTTGACAGATTTCTCAAATCTTGCAGGAGTGCTGCTTATCTGCTCATCCGCTCCTCAAATTTCCAAATTTCTCTTGTTCCTGGATACATTATCCCTTAGTACCTTTTTTCTTAGATCTCTCTAAGTGTTACTGTTTTACTAAGCTATCGTTTGGGACCTCTTCTATTTCTAAGAAGGAGGATGAAATAACCTTCCTTGCAAGGAGAAATTGTTAGCTATCACAGAAAACTATGGGAGGATATTTCAGGAGTCCAGTAGGAAGTGATGAGGTTCAAACTCAGAGGCTCATTCTAATGATGTGAATAAGATGCATCTCAGGAATGGAAAAACAAACACAACATGTACTCTCTAATAACCGAGAGCTAATCAATGTACAAAAAGACGTAAAGGTTATTGGAAATCAATAAGAGTGGAGGAGTAAAAACTTACCTCTCAGGTACAAGGAGCACCATTTGGGTGATGGCCACACCCAAAGCCCCAACTTAAACATTATAAAAGGTATCCATGTAACAAAAACATTTGTACTTCCTTAATATTTTGACCAAGAAAAAAAAAAGAATGTAGAAAGATACATGTAAAGGATGTTTACCAATATGTTATTTGTAATAATCAAATATTAGAAACAACCAAATATCCAATAACAGAAATTTGTTAAATAATTTAGAGCATACTTACATAATTGAGTACTATACAGTTCTCAAATATAATGTTGTAAAATTGATAAATATATAGTTAAAAAATAAAAAAGAGAAAAGAAGTTCCCCCTTCTCAATCTTTTTTTTTTCTTAATAAAAAATGATGAGGGTAAGGTAGAAGTCATCACTGTCCATGTGTAATATATCCTGTAGAAACCTCTGGCTGTGATGACAGACACGCCCCTGCATCCTGCCCAGTCAGCAGTAGATCTTGCCTTATCATGTTGTCCTCCCTCAGAACAATTCATGTCTTCTAGAAACATTTAAGCCAATTGTTTAATAGCCACCTCTATGGATAAAGAGAGTGAATATACTAAGCATTTCAATCAGCTCCAAAGACATTTTCAAATATTCCTACGTCTAAGTCTGTATTTGGGAGTTGTAATCATATTTGAGGATGATGGTTAGACATTAACAAAAATTCCTTGCAAATGCTTTCCTTGCTAATAATGGCAATTAATAGGAAACCAAAAGAACCCTTGCATTTTTAAACATCCATTTCTAGGTTAGGTAGATTAGGAGTCAGGAGGACAGTCTACAGTATAATAAAGAAAAAGGTAAATGTTAAATGTAAAGGTATAGTTTTGCAACAATTGTGAGGTTAGAAGAACAAACATATGACATCATGTTCATTAGAGAAGTTTCCATTCGGCTGCATTTAGACACACAGTACCTGAATGCTCAGGTTATTTTCTACACCCTACTCAGTAACTAAGGATAATTTTAGCACATGGAAATTCTAAAATTTATTTTCCTTATCGTACATATATAAGAACACTGCCCTGATTTTTTTTTAATGCATTTAACACTTAGGTAGGTAAGCCTCAGTATCATGAGGTGTTAATGACTCACCTAATTAGATGATATATCATTAGGGCCTTGAGCTATGTTTTTCCACAGATAAATCTTTCTTTTTCTGCACACAGCTCTATTTTTTTCACCCAGATTTGCAAAGGACACGAACAAACGATACTGTAACAACAAATGCTGCAATTTATTATGCGTTAATGATATACCAGACACTGTGCAGTTGTTCCACATATATTATCTCTAATGACAGAATATTACGAAATGGACTAAAGTATACTTTTAGGTATTAAGAATTTGAAATTAATGAGAGACATAGTAAATAAAACATATGACACCAAAGTATGAATCTTTAAAATTATTGATCTCTATGACCTATTGTTGGCATCTTGATTATTATGGAGCAAATAAAGAAATGTATGGAACCCTGAATACAGAAGCAACCTCAGTATATCTGTACTAGTATCTATATAAATTATCATTGCATGAACCCCAAATTTGTTCTCATTAATATAGAAAGCACAAGGAAATGCACTCTATTTAACTTGTACCTCCTACATAATTACTTTTGCTCTTTCTTTAAAAAATTACAGATTTGCAATGAATAAACAAAAAGAAAAAGGGGGTAGTTATTTCACTTGGGAAAAGCTAGAGTAATGTTTAAAATCTGGTATAAAATTATTAACATGATTCTAAAAATATGTTTGTTAACTGTTAAAAAATGTGTGAGCTGACCCCTCTTCTCTGTGTAAAAGTAGAACGTGTAAAAGTAGTAGTAGTATATTTCACAGTTGAACTTTGATATTCGTGAGCCAC
>VBSM01003157.1:50250002-50283480 GCA_008086735.1 Cheirogaleus medius | reverse complement strand
AATGAACCTAACATAATCTTTTAAAAAAGAAAATTGTATTGTATTTTATAGATGTAGTGTTCTCATTTGAAAGCTGAGAGAGAAGGGGAGGGAGAGAGACAGAGAGAGATTTGATAAAGACAGCCAGGAAATATTATGGTCACCTCACCTTAACATATCTTTAATAAAAATTTGTGAAAATTTACTGGTTGTCAGCTAATAATAAATATATACCAAGTATACTTAAAACAGTAAAAATATCTTTTTTTAAACTATCCCCACACCAAAACTGACAATAGCCAATATTGAAATGCGAACCAAAGATGAGTTTGGTTCTGGAACTGTACCGCGTACTCGGTAATGAAAATTGTTCATTGATCACATTCTTAGAGAGCAGAGAGCTGCTCTGGCATGAATACTTTAATTCCTGAATAATTTTTATGACCTTCTTATCTCCTGAAGAAGGCTGTGGATAATAGACTTTAATATTATCTATGTCTTTAAGGCTATGCAAATTCATGGGTGATATGTATAAATATTTAATCATTATTCTCATTGTATCCATTGCCTCATGCTTTTCCCTAATATTTTTTCCTGCTTTGGAGAAAAACATGTTCTCATGTAGAATTTCATGCTGTGTTAAATAAGATATAATAAAGTAACGCAGAGAAATAGTATAGCATTTGAAAGTCAAATTTTTAAGTTCAAGCACTTGATCCTTCATATGCTGGTATTCCAAAATTGGGAAATTATTTTAACCTCTCTAAGCTTCATTTCTTTTTTTCCAAAAGAGCATTCAAACAATATCCATCATACAAGGTGTAATGACCAAAAGAAGGTATATAAAATCAAGACTTTTTAAAAAACCTGGCTTCATAAACAGAAGCATCATACACATCCTAGTTGGTACTGTATGGATCGACTAAAGAAAACTATGTCCTTGGTCACCAGCCCAGGTAAGCAGATTAAT
Source organism: Cheirogaleus medius (assembly GCA_008086735.1). Classification (NCBI taxonomy): domain Eukaryota; kingdom Metazoa; phylum Chordata; class Mammalia; order Primates; family Cheirogaleidae; genus Cheirogaleus; species Cheirogaleus medius. Next base: position 50,282,531 of record VBSM01003157.1, on the reverse strand, counting down.
TACTTTCTCCTTTCCAGTGGCTTCATCTCTACCCATTTCCACCTCAATCGCTTCATCATCACCTAACACTGCTCTACTTCAAAGCATTCTAGAAACTCTGGAATTCCTAATTATTCTAGTTCTTTTCTGTGTCTCCAGGTTCCTCTGCCTTTTTGTCACCTCATGATGTGTAGTTTCTCAGCCAATATTGATCTGGGCTCATTCTCCTTTGCTACCTTCTTTTGCTTTCCCATACAATCATTTTTTCTTTACTTTTCTTTTCTCTTTTTATTTCCTTCCTTCCTTCCTTCTTTCTTGCCTGCCTGCCTCTCTTTCTTTTCTTTCACCTTGCCTGAGCAAGACCTCAAAAAATGCGGTTACCAACTCACCAACTCATAACTGTTCTCCATGGAAATCTTTAGGAAAAGGTGAAAGATTTATTTGTTTTGAAGAGAAACCAGAGTCCCATGCAATCATGACCTTACTTCCGTGCAGGTTCCTTCACACTTTCCTTCTTTGGTTCCTGTCTTGCCTATTTTCATCGCTGGGTAATTGACTCTCCATTTTCTCCATCCCCAGGCTTTTCTTCCTTGAATACAGTGACCGACATTGGAATGAGGCGTTATAGTATGTGCATGTAGACACACACACACAACGCTACACACACCCCAATGTATAGCTTGCTTTGTCTTCACGGTATCTTACAGGAACCACACAGCACATCTATTTTCCTCAATCAGCAGATAAAACTCTGAGAATTTTAAGTACTTTGAATAAATTAACAAGGCAAAGAAGTGATGAATTCATAGTTTAAGCAGTTGCCATCTTTCGGGTTCAGTATTCCATGACCGTGCTGTGGTTGAATCATGGAAGGCTCATGTGAATGAATCTTTAATGAATCTTCAGCTGGGTAGTTGCACAATCTCTATGTAACTCCTCATAGCTGCTGTTCTAACCCTCAAAACCCTGAAAGTGCAGTCCCACTCTACTCCTACTCTATAGCTTATTAATTTCTGTACTTTTCTTAAATAAAGAGAATTCAAATGAATTAATTACCTATGCCTTAACTGAAAACGTCTCTGTATCTTTATTCTTCTCCATTCTTTGCTCCTATATAGGTCTTAACCTATCTATAATCCTCTTCGCCACCTGTTTCTAACGTCAATTTCTCTGAGTTCTTCTCTTAATTTTTCCAATGAAAACTCAGTCCCATGTTCATTCATTATTCTGTTTTAAAGTTGCATACTCACCGTCTCTTTTTTAAAGATTCTACCAACCAACATGTCTCTCATCCTCGAAAATAATCCTTCAAGCTCCTATCTCATTATGGCCTTCTCTTTTCCTCTGACCTCTACATCTCATAGAATGAACTCATTATCTTCCTTGAAAAATACATACCATTCTATTTATTTCTATCAGGAAGTGGTACTATCTTCCACATATGTAATTCCTTTATATAGAGGAGAACATTTATTTATTGATTTTTGTATTGCTTAGATGATAGAGCACTGTGCCCAAAACAAAGTAAACGATGAATGAAATTTTTTGTCTTCAAATAAATGTCTAATATTGAGTTGACTCAAATATTTTGACACTAAATGTCAAACTGTATTATGGAGTACTTGTGCAAAATATTTTAAAGATGTGACAATATTAACATATTTTGTAACTAAACATATCCAAAGTTTATGATACAATGTTATGCATTGTTAACACACCTTGGGTGCTCCTGATTTCAGAGTTGTTCCAGTGTTATTAATAATTGCTTTCTCACCATTATTTTGCTTCTCACACACACGCACACACTCTTTGAAGTAAATAGGTTTGCAGTATTGTTTTGGGAATTGAGATAAGCTGGGATATCCATGGACATATTTAGAAGATACTTCACTTCCCTGGTATATAAACTCTTCTTGAAGCTGGAGGGACAGGCTCAAGTATACTGGCTGTTCTCATAATAACAATCTTGAAAGATTCACAGCATCTATTACTCAGAAAGCCCATGCATCATAGGGGTTAAAAGCACAGACTCTGGAGTTACATTTCTTGAGTTTGAATTTTAGTTTTGCCAATTCATAGCTCTTAGGTAAACTTCATAATCTCTCTGTGCAGTAGGTGACAATAATGCCTACATTGTGTGGTTGTGGGAGGATTAGTAGAAGGCATGTATTACCTGGCACACAGTATGTACCAGGTAAGCGTTTACTCTCCTTATGTAGGAGTGACATTTAATGAGCATCAATGCCATGCATTCCTTTCTGAGGTGAGGGCTTTAATTAGAAAAGTTTTGTTTATACAGTGAAATTCTCAGATTAAAATGGAGGAAAGTTATTCTTTACTGGAAGACATTTATAATATAAAATTCATGAGTCTGTATTTTATAGAGGCAAGAATATAAACCACAAAATATTGATCCCCTAACTATTTTAAAAACATTTTTTTCTGATTATAAGTTGTACACATTTTTGTAGAAAATTTGTAAATACAAGGAAAGTTCTTAAGAGTATTATAGCCACCCATAACACCTATACTTAGCTTTGTTAAAATTTGATATATCTCTTTTTGGTTTTTCCCCCATAACAATAACATAATCCAATTAAAATAATCAATGAAATACTAGTAACACAATATTGCCAATTATTAGATAAATCTTATATTTCACTCATGGTATTTATACTCTTTATGTATAATAAGCTCATATTTTCTTCTCAGCAATCCAATTAATTTGATATTATTGTCTTTATTTTATAAATAAAGTGAAGCTCAAGCATTTTAACTTGCCTAAGATCTGCCAGGCAATATGTTATGGAACAGAGATTCATTTAAAAACTGATTGACTCCAAAGGTATATTGAGACAACAGTGTGATCATACAGATTTTCTCCAAATGTTTAAAACATAGCAAATCTGAACGTTGTAAAAGATTTGTGGAGGCCATCTGTAACATTAAGATATGTGCCACATTCTTTTACTCTTGTTTATTTTAGTAATGTAGGGCAATACATTTTACTAAATAGGCCACTCCAGAAATTATATATTTTGTAACATCATTGCCAAGAATACTGAGGGGAAAATGTAGGGTTTTGTGTGTGTGTGTGTGTGTGTATAATGCTCATAATATATGCGATTCTTCACATAATTTAATTTTTTCTTATGGAGGAGTTCATAATATGATTATATAAGGACTAGCGATACATTAGGAGAAAACAAACCTGTCTATTCTCAAAGTTATAACTATCTTTATGTACTCACACATATAAAATTCCATGTTTCAGTGTGGTTTATTTCAGCTGTTTTACTGTTTTGTTCTAGCTAGAAACAGTATTTTCCATCCTTTAAATCTGTTCTTTTGCAACTAGTGTTTCTAATTGCTCTGCATATTTCAAAATGTCATTGGAGAGTCCTTTGTAATGGTTTCAATATCTTCATAATCATACTATATGGAGCATTTGGTCACTCTCAGTATATAAGTTGGGTGTTAGCAGGCAGGGTAATATGATTGTTTTAGAAATAAGTTGTGAATAAAGGCAATATTGTGAAGAAGAGAATAATGTCGGTGGTGCTGATTGACAGGCCATTTCTTAAGTTATTACAACTGTGTTATCATATTTTGGAAAGAGAATTTCATAAACCCAGAGCAGAGTGTTGATGTTTATAAATTCTTTTCTTGATTTCTTATGAAATCTTATGAATCTAGGATACTGCTTCCATGACTACCATTTTTATACATATTTGATTACTTTGTATTGTAATTTACAACTCAAATGTGCACAACTCAACAGCAATAGCTCAGTTAGAATTTAGCAGGTTTATAGCTTTGTTTGGCCCTCGGCACAAGTAATAAAATCCTAGCTTTAAGTACCATTGGGGTTTATAGAATGAAGACATCTGCATTATTATATTAAAATGTTCCATCGTGTAATAAATATAACTGACAGTAGTGCATGACTTTCTTTATGAAAAATATGTTGATGGTAATATAGTCTTAAATACTGAAGAAACTGCCAATTAAAATTTTATGTGCCTAGTTACCATCAAAATGCTCAACAGATGTCCATATTAACAGTTTATTGCTGGGTATTCCTAATAAAAGTTTTTAGTTAAGATAATTTTAAAAATATCCATGAAAATACTGTATTGACCTCTCATTTATTTTAATAGCGTTTCAAGTTTATTATTCTAACGTGTAGTTTGAGGGTAATGTGAGTTTCAATGGTTACAACTTTGAATAAGTTTTCTATAATAATGTTTCACTGCCTCTGTATTTTAATGTCATCTAAACAGTGTTGAATGTTCTTCCCTGAAACTGTCGAAGTGTTTTGAGGAGGCACAGCTACATGCTGACTTCAGACTCTCAGTTTCACGCCTAATATTGGGGTTACCAATCGTCCCCGTTTGCCAGGATTTAAGTATTTTTCTGGGACAGAAAACTGTCAGTGCTAAATCTGGGCAAGTCCCAGGCAAACCAGGACACTTGATCCCCATATAAGTGAAAGTATTGTGGTGGTAGAAGTCAGTGGCCAAAAGGAGAATTGTTTTCAACTCAATTCTGCTCACCTAGATCTTCTAAAATCAATCTCATACCTTAAACTCAATCAATCACATGAAACTGTTTGAGACAACGTAGAATTTTTATCCATTTAGTTTCCATGTTGTAAAACATGAAAATTGTGAGGAAGAATAATTTGGTACCAGCATATAACTTTATATACTTTTTGTCAGCCATGAAAACATTAAATACCCACTACTGAATACCATTTACTGTATATAGTTTGTTAATATTTTGCATTCAAATGTAATTCTTCAAATAATCACAGATATGTAAATAATTCATGGTTAACACATTATTTTATTATGGACTATATATCACTTTAAGTAGAAAGAAGTTATTTCTATCCATAACCATTCCCTCAATGTTTATTAACATGTAGTGCCCATTATTTGGTTCTGAAGTAGATCATATTTTTAAAAATCAAAAACATTATAGATATTGCTACTCACAATTTTTTTTGTCATTTTATACCTGAGAGTTATAGAATCTACCTAGAGGATTATTACAATAAATATTTGTATTTTTAATGATGATGTTGTGATGATCATGGTAATTTATAACCATATATCAAACATTGCTTAGGAATAGAAATAAAAAATTATGTATTGATAATTAATATGTGTTTTCTAATCTTATTTTTGTTTACCATATAGACCTTTTATTTTTTGAAAAGGAATTAACATTCATTTGGATATTAAAGATAGTACTGAATCTATCAATAACTCTACAAGACATATTGCAAGGATTATTTCTCCTTTGAGTGTTTGCAAAGAAGAATTCTCCTTTCTGTTTTCAAAGTTTCTTTTGCTTTGTTTGCTTTATTTACTTTGAGATAAGATAAGGGTCTTGGAGACCTTTTAACATTGAGTTACAGTTATTAATTAATTACTAGCTGCTTAGATTTTTGAGCAGAGGGATTTAGGTCAATTCATTTCTATAATAGAATAGGCACACAATAACTGTGTATCAGGGGAATGGCCAGTAACATACATATAAGGCTGTAGTAGAAATATGAAAAAGAGAACAGAATTTTATGACCCCTTGGTGGAGTTAAATAACTAGGCACATTATTCCTCTTCAGAGACTTTCAGAAGAAAATCTCCTTAATACATAAGACACTGAATCAGATAAATAGTTGGCTTGATACCTAAATAGGGAAAAACTAATTTTATATTTTTCAGAATGGCCATTATTTTGCATATTCATCTCTATTATCAGTCTGTCAGAGCACAGGTTAACTATGTGCTCCCAGTTTTGATTGGGAAAATATTTTATCGTTTTAACTATGGGAAATTTTCAGGACAAATGATTAGTAAGAGACATCATTATTAATTAAGTCAGCTAATGTGTTCAGTTCTTGAGCCTTGCTTAAAATTGATGGAGGACACTATGATGTAACCGTAGAAAGCACAATCTATATCTTAAAATGTTCAGGTCTGTTGTGTTAAAATAATTTTTTAATTAAATATAAAAATTTTGAAAGAAGAATGAAACAAAAAAGTGAACCACCAGATAACAAGGTATAATACATGATGAGTAGAAATAAATCCTTATAAATGCTACTTGTATATTTAATTTTTAATGAAGGTATGTGCAGTTAGTATCTGAGCAATGCTTGTATATGATTAAGAAATACAAGTTAAATTCATTTGCTTATTATCTAAAAAGTAGTAAACACAACCTATCAAATTATAGCCATATTAATCATTTATCAGGTTTCAAAAATCAATGAATCATAAACCAGAACTCAAGAGTAAATAATTTTTCTTATATCAAGTAATAAAAAGCTACAAATATGTAATTAAAGCAGACAATATAAAGTCTTTCATCATATTTTATTTAATCCTTCATTAAAAATATAACATTAACCTTGCAAACCATCCCTTCTCTGTGTTTTTAATGGTGATCTCAAATAGAAAAACCAAAGGTAATGGCCAGAAAGCAACAAAACTGTGGCCAAATGTAACGGCTCCCTTCCATATCTCATTCCATATCCTATGTTATTAACTCAAGAAGCCAAATAATTTCTTCAGGCCTATTGGTCTTTCATTCGTGTTGGGTTAGTCAGGCATCTACTAGTCACTTTTCAAAGACCTTTTACTGGTTCCTGGAGCAATGTATCTGCCTCTGAGGTACAGAGCTATTGAATAACTTATCCAAAGCCACTAAGTAACTGTTATGACTAGAAACTCGGGTATACTGAACTAGTATATGTACCCTTAATGTCTGTGAATAAAGTTACTGAAAATACTTTAACCATGATAGTGGACTTTTAACTCTTACCTGATGTATGGAGGTTCATAGAAACTAATTTCAATTAAGTATTTTTTCTTAATATCTGAATTATAATATGTTCTAAAAGTAGGTTAATTCTTAAGGTTTAATTTCATAATGTTTTTTTAAGATTAGACTCTGTCAGAAATTATACCACGTCTCCTTTATGTTGAATAAGTTGAAAAGTCCATGCTCACAATATGATTCTACATATAATGCCAATAATCGGAGCACCTGTCTTTTGTTAATGATATTCCCGTCCTTGCCACTGGGAGTGTCTGCTGTCTGGTGTGTATCCTGACATCTATCTCCTTTCAATTTTAAAAAGTATAGAAACAAGATGTTGTGGAGGAAGGAGATGTATATGCATGTTTGTGACTCTGTATTGTAAGTAAACTGAACTTAGGTATCTGATTTCTGATTCCCTAGTTATTTTTTGTATTGTGAAGTGCAATAAAAATATCTGGAGAGTTTTTTGATACTCTCCATTTTGAAGAAATGAAAATGAAATAACGTCTTTCCATTTAATAGCATTGGCCCCAGGACCATTACCACTATTACATTCTTCCCTGGAATAACAATAGGTGGGAGCAAGAAACATGGCAAGGTCATTTTAGGCTACCACATTTAAATTAACTTTGTATATTGGTTAATACAGTATGAATCCAAAATTTGGAGAACAACAAAACATTTGCTTGTTTATACCCATAATTCAGTTAAACTAGTTATTTACTCTCTTGTAAATAAAATGGGATAGTGCACTAAACTAATAAACTAATGAAATTGTGTTGCATGAGCATGTATCTACTTTTTAATTCCCCGATCTCATAACCACATAACCAGAAAATAAATGTAGGATATGTACCAAAAAGGACAAAAATGGGTTCTTGCTGTCGATAAGTATAGTCACTCAAGCTCTAATATTATTTTTCTGATGATAAATGTTTTAATTTTCAAACTCAGATGAATGCATAATTTCTTAATAATGGCATAGATTCTAAGTTGATTATTAATGATGTAAATGGGAAAAGAGAGTGATTATTTACTAAATTTCTAATCTGAAAAATATAAATTGCTGTACTGAAATTCTAGTTACTTTCTGTCCACAGACATTTGTGTGTATGTGTGTGCATTTGTGCAGTTGCTTATATTGGATTCAGGTGTGTAGAGGTGAAAAGAGTTTTAGAAGATCACAGAGCACAAAGCAAAAGGAAGAGAAACAATGTTACCAGAAGTTTGCTGTAAGTGTCTATGCTTTTTTAAATGTTACTCCTGGAAACCACTGACTATAAATTTTTCAATTATTGCTGACAATAACTAGTGCTGTCTGACATTTTGGTCACTGTGTGCTCAATTTATTAAAAATTAAGCTATGCACCACTTATATAGAATTTCTAAGTGCTCTGTCCTATGCCAGTTGTTTCCTAAGAAATATTTTCTACTGTGTGTGAGAGAGCACACTGTCAACTCTAATGAATGCTCCTGGGCTGCCATAAGCAGTAGCTTCTGGTAGAGCAGTTAGAGAGGAGCTTGCATGCACCAATGTGCACAACACATTAACCCGTTAGCAACTGAGAACCTTGACAGAATGTATATTATTAATAATCTGTTTATTAATAAATTCACCTAGAAACAACAACTCTTGCCTGGCATTTCACGACAAGATGAAACCTTTGTCTACGAGAGAGATTTTCAGTCCATGCTTTAAAAATCTTAGTTACAAGAATAAGAATGTACTGTCCACAGAATTAAATGTTAAATGATATCATGCATGGAAATTACTCAGTAGTGGGTTCTAAGTGTGAAATATGTGCTAGCTATTATTCAATTACATATGGTATCTATTTACAGAATTAAAAATGTTGAGTTTTTTTGTCTTTATGATTAGTAGCAAACCTATGGAGCATATATCAAATCTTCATCCAACAGACATTAGTGAACACCTATTATAGAGAAGCCACTAGTTATAGGAAAGGACTAAAGCTTTGCCACATGTAGCCTTTTACTATTCATCTCTGAACCTGAGGGTATCCTGACAAGGACAATTATCACTGAATGAGAATTGTTTCTGCCACGGCTGACTCAGTGGATGACCTTGAGACAGACACAATGCTATGAGTTCATGGACCCCAGAACATAATCCTCCTCCAGAGTCCAGAGGAAGGTTCCATTCCCAGTCTCTCTTTAAGTCAGTTTGGGCCATCACTGGACTCTGCTCAATAACATGTGGGTGGAATTGTACAAGCCCTCCGCGCCTGTCCTTAAAATCGTCTCACTCACAGGACCCTCTACGTTCTTGTCACTGTGACCTTAGCAGTTGTGTTCCTGCTGGAGCAGCTCCAAGGTGGGGAAACACCTGGTGTTGCACAGGGAAACTACGTGAATGAGAAATAAACCCTCATTTTGTGAAGTCACTGAGATCTGTGTGTTCATTTGTTACCATAGGGTCACGTGGTTCCCCAAAGTGTGATTTCCTGACCAGCAGTAACAGTATCACCAAGGTTTTTATTAAAATTCAAATTATCAATCTCCTCCCTAGACCTAATGAATATAAGACAAATACGTATCTGCTTTCTGTGCTCCCTAGTCCACGTGCTTGCTTCCTGAAGCACTTCTGGGTCAAAAATAAGGCTTTACTTGTTCAATGTAAGGAAAATGATTTAAGAAATAACAAAACAGCAGGGTATTAATTATATGTTACAAAGAATATTGATGCAGTACCTCTACTAAATATATCATAATTACGCATCAAATGGAAACATGTTCTATGTGGATGACTAGCCTCACATCCCCCCAACACTCTAGCTTCCTTTTTCTCTTACTAATTATATATTTGGTACATTTTTCATCAGCTTTTAGAAATGGGCTATCAACATGGTTCGGTAAAATATCAACATGAAAATCTTTTTCTTTTGTACCCCAACAAAATGGTATGTAGCAGTCCAGCCATGGAAAGCTGCCTGCCATTGAAACAGTTCTATCACAGAAATCTTTAGATTCCGGATTTCTACAAGAGACAGTAGGGCACAGTGGTGACAACCACTCTGAGATGGGTTACCTGGGGTCAAACCCAGGCTTCCATACTTACTACATTATACAGAGTATTTAAATTCTCCCTGGTGCATTTTCTTCATTACAAAATAGGGATTTTAATGACTCTCACCTAACAAATTTGCTATAGGATTAAATGTTGATATATACAAAAGACCAAAAACAGTACCTAGTAATTATTGAGTGCTATGTAAGTATGGAAAGCATGGCGTTCGACTAGCTTTTCAGTAATAAACTTCATAGATTCCAAGAACGCACTTGAAAATATTTAGTTTATTTCATAAACTAAAACGCATTCTTATATACAGATTTTATGTCTCACGGACTTGTGTACCATGTACCTACCATGACATGTACTAGGACTCTAAAGCACCTCAGATCCTCATTTAATAAAGATTTAGAAAAAAATGCATCGTACCTCAATTTAGGCTCTCAAGTGTAGAACAAATATTTTAGGTTTGGAAATTATTGAAATCTTTTTATCTGAGTCAAATCTGATCGCTACTATGGAATCAGCACCCACAGTATTTGCGTATAAATGCTGTTTATGAATCACCTTTAAAGAGAACTTAGTCTTTTGGGGTTGATTTTCATATTTTGACTAACTTTAAATAACATGAACAAATAAAAGAACAGTGAAATACTACTATACACTTATTAGATTGGCAAAAATCCAGAACATTGACAAGACCCAACGCTGGCAGGGATGTGCAACGACAAAAACTCTCATTCACTGTTAGGAATGCAAAATGGTGCAGCTGCATTGGAAGACATCTTGGTGGTTTCTTAGAAATCTAAATATACTCTTACCATATGATCCAGCAATCACACTATTTACCCAAAGGAGGTAAAAACTTATGTCCACACAAAACCTGCACATGGATGTTTATAGCAGCTTTATTCATAGTAGCCCAATTTTGGAAGCAACCATGATATCCCTCACTAGGTGAATGAATAAATAAACTGTGGCACATCAGACACCAAAATATTATTCAGTGCTAAAAAGAAATGAGCTATCACACCATGAAAAAAACATGGAAGAAGCTTAAATGCATATTCCTTGGTGAAAGAAGCCAATCTTAAAAGGCTCTATACTGTATGATTCCAACTATATGACGTGCTGGAAAAGGCAAAACTATGCAGACAGTGAAAAGATCAGTGGTTACCAGGGGTTAGAGGAAAGGGGGGAATGAATAAGTGGAGTACAGAGGATTTCATGGCATTGAACATATTCTATATGATACGATAATGGTGGATAGATGTATTTATGAATTTGTCCAACCCCAGGGCATGCACAACACCGAGAGTGAACCTTAATGTAAACTACGGACTTTGGGTGGTAAAGGTGTGTCAATACAGGTTCATCAGTTTAACAAATGTATCACTGGAGGGTGATGTTGATAATGAGGGAGGTTGTGCATGTGTGGGAGTCAGGAGTATGTGGGAAATCACTGTACCTTTCTATTTTGCTGTGAACCTAAAACTTCTCTAAAAAAGTAAAGTCAAAAAGTCATGTGAACATTTTGATAAATGCAAATTTAGTCCCTTTTATTAATGCTATTGGTAGACTTAGGGTGGGGAGTTGTAGCTATGGTAGGAGCTTAATTTAGTGACCATGCAGTTTATCCTTTGAGATACGGCTTTTACTATTTATCACTCATTGAGAAATGCTGGCTGAGTTGAATTGGCAGCTGATTCTTCCTAGGGCTTTGATGATATGACACAGTAAGATAAATTTATTAGGAAATGTATTAAATAAAATACTTCCATAGGATTGTCTAATGCTTGGCAAGTACCAGATCAATAAGGATAAAGCTAGTGTACTCATCTTAAACTTTTACTATTTTGTCCTTTTAAGTTGTACAAACAACTTCTTGAATTTATTATTCATGGAAAATATATCTCATAAATATAATTTTCTGCACAGTTTAACATAAGACATTTAAAAGCTAATAAAATGTCATATACTTGTAAATTAAATGCCATAAAAACATGAATTATGAGACATTTAGAATCAAGTTTCATTTAGTCTCCTTGGCTCTACCTCAGTGTTACATGATGTTGAACAAGCCTGTTCATGCTGTTTGTTTTACTTATTGTTTTGTCTTCAACCCCTAGACAGTATTTTCCTGGCATCTGCAGGAATAAAATGATGATTTATTGAGCACATACTTTGTACTTAGTACTGCATTAATAGTGAAAGTACTAGCTTATCTTGGGGACATAAGGAAATTCTGTATCATACCCCAAATACATCTGCCCATTTTCCTGGAGGTAAGAGTCCTGGTTTTTCATGGTGATCACTTGTCTCCCACACAACTCAGAGACAGATGGGTCTATTGCTGCCTACAGAGTCAGTTCATCATTGCTGTAATCCAAATATCATGACACCCTTTTTCTCTCTGGTGATAGGTTTAGGGGTGAAGATGGATCCCAGTCCCTCCAATGAGATGAGAAATAAAGTCTCTGGGAAGGCCTTTTGGTTCCTAAGTGGGAGTCAATAAATTGGTGTGGAGCAGTAGTTCTTGATCTTGGCTATGCATTGGCTGTGGGGAGCTTGAAAAAATACCACTGCCTGGATTCCACCCCAAAGGTGCTGATTTCATTGGTTTGGGGCCAGGCCAGGGCTTTGGTACTTCTAAAAGCTCCATGAATTTTGATATGAAGCCAAGGTTAAAAATCACTCCTACGGAATAACTAGATAGGAGCTAAATAGTAACTGTGAAATGGTGCCACTCCAAAATGACTCAGCTACTAACTTTAAATAATAATCAAACTAAGAATATCTAAAAATCAATAAAATCTTGCTAATATAAAGTCAAATCTTTAATTAAATAAATTACAGGAGATTTATATTGCCAAAGAACAATATCACAAAATTTTAAGTTGCCTTCTAGATTCATGGAACAAATGTCAAAACAGATTAACTTTGGTAAACAGAACAAGTGTAGAGACTAGAATATTTCAGGGTCCTATTTCATTACTATGCATGATGTTGGGTTTCCAGGGTTAGCACTTTGGAAGGAGATTATTTTCTCTTTAATTGAGCTGCTGCCAAAGTGTGGCATAAGATAGCCCTCAAATCCAAAGTCCTTTTATAGTATCAGAAATGCTTCCCTATATACTTATCTTCTTAACTCTTTCTAGTCTTTTTGCTTTTGGAGAATGATTAAGCAGGAAGAAGAATGATGTACAAATTGAAAGGAACGCTCAACACATTAGGATGAACCACGGTCTCCAGTGAAGTATTCCATGCCTTTGGCATTTGTTTCTTTACCGAGAATAGGGTTACCCTCCTCTGTAGATTTGGGGATCAAACAGAGAGTTTTTTTGCATAACATCTAATACAGGCAGATTCCTCAGAGCCCCCTGGGTCCCCATCATCAGTGCCATCTTCCTCTGTGATGTCAAGGGAGGGATTCTGGCAGAGAAGCAATGAGTTGGAAAAGACATTGTTGGTGGAAGTTAATGTGGGTTCACTCTGATGTTCGTCCTGACCCAATCTCCCACTATTCTTTGTTGTGAGCCATGTACCCCAAACAAAAATCTTTAATCTCTGTCCTTTGAATGTATTCTTCTTCCTTATCACCCCTGGTCTCTTTTCACACTACTTCCTCCATCCGAAATTCTCTGGCCAGGTGAACATTCTTTCCCGTAAAAACCTTTTTGACTCTTTTAGACCACAATAATTTCTTTCCATCCTTCTTAATTAAGCACACATTTTTCTATTGCTTTCAAATTGTGATCATATTCTTCTCTCTGGCATCATTTATGATTTTACTATTTTTAATTTTAATATCCGTGGGGTTTTTTCTCCCAAAATAGACTGTAAGCATCTTGGAAACAGAAAGCACACAACATTTTTTGTATCATCACCATCTCCTGAATCCTACTATCACTTTTCGTGTGGTTCCTTGTACATGTTGGGCATTAAATAAAGTCATGTCAATGCAAAGCTCACATATAAATGTACAGACAGGACAGGCAGCATACACCAGACCTGCTGAGGCGGCACTGAAGCTAACACAGTTAAGGTCAGTAGCAAGAATGCACACACTGACCCCTAGGAACCCATTCTTTCTAGGACTACACAGAGCACTAACAGTTAGGACATTAGGTTCCAGAAAAAGAACCTCCATCCCGGGCTGCAGGGACTTTAAACCGCATATGTAGAGAAGGGTTGGTTCCTTTCCAAGTGAGATCAAGCAGGAGGATGCAACAACACTGTTAGATGGCAGAAATTTCACTGCAATTCTATTGTGCTGGATTAGGGTTTGAGCAGACACACCAGATTCTTCACTGATACTGTCTGAGACTGGGTTACAACAGTGTAATCGTGCTGGCTCAGCATTCATCCGTGAGGGCAGATATGGTTGTGAGCTGGAGTCCAGCCCTGCTCCCGATCATGATTGTTTAAGTAAAGGGTTTTAGTTCATTTCTAAGCATGTTTGCTGGAGAGCAATTCCTTTTCTTAAAGACTGGCCTGCAAAAAATCAGGCTCCTTCAGTAAACAGCTTCTCTCACATTTATTATATTAATCATATAAAATTTCTGATATTTGACCATTTTTGACCTACAAAATTCAGTGTTATAAGGTTCAAGCTAGTATACAGATAATATGCACATTCACATATGTGGAGAGAAATACCAACAAAGTTAGGTAATATAGGAAAAATGAAGGAAAATAAATTATTAATGTATTTCAAACTTGAAGATATAGTCTCTAGAATATTTGAGATATTTCAAATATGTTTTTCGGAATGTTCGTCTACTCAGATTAATTTTAACTTTAAGCTGATCTCTTTGAAGACTTCTCCTTTCAATATCTAAGCTTCCTGAAATGTCCTCAATTTCATGCTCAAGGACAGGGACATAATATTCTGGGAAATGTGGAGATCATACACAAACTCCTCTTTTGTTTGCATGCCTCAAAACCCCATAATAATCCTTTAATAAAATTCTGGTATTTGCTCTTTGTGCCTGATCATTTCCCAACAAAGGTACATTAAAAACCACAGCTCACAGCTGTGAGCTAAAATACCTTTGAGAATGCCATACACAGCAGGGTCCTCACTGCAAAACCTTCTCTCTGCCCATCCACTTTTTGTGTCTTGGTTTAAAAGGCACCAAACATCTGAGTGAGTCTTTTAAAATGACATTTACTATAATTTTGCATAGATTTTCCTAATTAGATTTTATTTCTAATAGTGTTGACTAGAAATTCCTCTAAAGTATTTTAAATTTTGGATTTGAATGTGATATTTAAGGTTAGAGGTGAAGCAATCAGGCTGTGACACTTTCAAATGAGTAAGTTTGGTGTTTGGAATTTGTGGCTCAGTGCATAGGTCTCACACTATATAATTCACTAAGTATCTAGTGGCCCAGAGCATTTTTCTCATAACCAAATCAAGTAAGGTAAGACATACAACATCTAACACATTTTGAAAAACAATTATAATTAGTCTTCTAATATTTTTGAATCATTCATTTTTTGAGCATATGTAAATAATTATTCCTATTTATACATATCCTTTTCCATTATTGTTTTCCAGGTAGATCTTTGAAAAATCTTAGATCCCTGACTATTACTTAAAAGCATGTCTTTTCATAGCTGTACAGAAATTACCACTTTTATGAATAGTATGATGATTTGATTGCTACCAATTTTTCTTTTATAAGTAATATGGAGAAAAATTTACTTGTATACAAATCTATTATTTTCTCAGAAAAAAATCATATTCCTGTAAGTTGAATTACCAAGTCAAATAATATGAGCATAAATTTAATTTATGTGCAAAATGTAAGAAGCCACAATGAAATTTCCAAAGCACAGAGATCTTTAAAGCCACATTTTGTAACCACAAAGAAATAAAATAAGATATTTACAATAACAGCAACAACTAAAATTTTTAAGCATTTTAAAATTTAAAATAAAAAGAATCTCATAAAAAGTCTAGAAATTACGGAAATGAGAACACATTATGCAATACCTATGGAGTATTATTTCAATTTTTTATTGTTTAGAAAATAATTTTATTAGTTAGAAGTATTTAAAATACATAAAATAGGTTTAATTTAAGAACTCAAAAGTAAAATTATAGCTAAAATATATGAGAAGAAAATTGATAAAAATTATAGTTTAACAAATTAGAGTTAAAGATAGAATTGATGTTTAAAGGTAAATCCTAGCTCTTGGAAAATAGAATAGAAAAGCTTATGATAACAACAAGAAATACAAATAGCAACAAAGAGATTTAGCCAGACTTATGGAAGAGATAAATATACTTGTAAGAATATCCTCAGAAATATCTGGTCATAAGTTTGTAAATCCAGAAGAAATACATGTTTTTTTTCCATATATGGTTAAAGTGGAGTCAACAGAAATCAGACATTTTTAAATAGGCCAATAATCATAGCAAAACTGAGACTTTTTTGAGATGTACATTATAGAAGTGTTGGGCCCATATGGCTTCATTGACTAGTACTAAGCAACCTTCGAGTAACAGATTACTGTGTTGTTCTATGTTCACCTCATTTCATTTTAAGAAAGTATCGTAAGCCTAACTTGTAAATCTGATAAATAAATGAACATAACATTCTTGTTTACAAATATAAATATAAAAATTACATGATAACATTGGGAAATTGATAATGTTTTCCTAAGTCAATACTGTTATTCTTTAATGTTTTAAAAATCTAGACCACTTAATTAAAAAAGGCATATCAGAATAATGCATAACAGAATTATTTACAGTTAATTTGACTGAATACAAAAAATAGAAAATAATTTAAAACTTTTAGAACAAATGGGTATACATAATATTTCTTTGAAATGAGATTAAAATGTGAACAAGAATAACTTTCTTGTATATGAATAATAACCAGTTAAAAATTAATAGTTATAAAACTCTACTCATAGCCATAATTTAAAATATTATAACATGTCAGGCAGTAAATATAATAATAATAATAATAATAATCGGAGGTATCTTAGATTTCTAATCTAAGTGCTGTGGTTTCCTATTGAAGGTTTTAAGTAGAAGAGTAATTTGGTATTGTTTTAGATGGAAACAACAACTCTAACTCTTCCAGGGAATGTGAGGAGCTGAAAGTGGAAAAAGTCAAGTCAGTCGGGTATTGAGATGTAGGTGAGAAATGATGAGGGTCTGGGGAATGGAGAGAAGGGGGAGGATAGTTTCAAGGACATTATAAAAGTAGAATAAATAGTGCTTGGTGATGGATCTGATGTGGAGAATGATGCAAACAAAGAATTTAGAAGCTTCTCTTACATTTTAATAAAACATGATCTAGACTGGCCATTAATTTCAGTCTTCAGCTATTTGTATAGGCCAGTGTTATTTTTTGTTTGTTTTGCTTTTATTTCATCTGAGACCCCTCGCCTCAGATTTGCAGCAGGTGTTTTCAGTATCACCAACATAGACATTTTTCAACAATAGCACACAATTGTTGAATTTTTAATTTTTTGTGCAGGCTAACATTAGATGTGCCAAAAATATAGTAATTAAATGTTTCATTAAAGAAGATTGAAAAGGAAACTAGGCATCCGCTAATTTCTCACCATTTTTGAGGTGGGCTCAGGATATTAATGGTTGCTGTATCCTGAAAGTGTCTAACTCTTGATCTTGCTATTTCTGGTGTAAAGCCTTTTCTTGATTCTGTAAATTTTGATGCGCTCATACCACTACCATCTCTGAGCCCTATGAATTTTCATTCTAGGCACTCAATAAATGCTGATGTTTCAGATTTGCGGGCACCAAGCGGGAGAGGTTGTAGATGTATTTATATAAGTTATGGAATGAATATTTCTAGTATCACATTATGTGATTTCTTACTAGAACTAGTAGTTGCATAATGAATCAAAGATAATAGTTTGAGAAAGTAACTTTTCTACCTTCTTTTAGTTCTAAAATTTAATTTTATTCTGGCTTCACGTCAAAGTCTGTAGTACCATTGAGGCAGGCTCAGGCTACGCATGATTTCTGTAGCTCTAAAGCACCTAATCTTTGGTCTTGCCATTTCTGGTATAAAGCCTTTGGGACATCTCACTTGGAAGAGATGAACTACTCTGGAACTTCCAGGATTCACATTCACATTCTATTTGCACAGGCTTATCTATGTTCTCAGAGGAGTACTTGTACTGACTGGTAATATTGGAGATCTACTAACAAAATGAGGCTTTTCTAGTTCTATGTTAGACTTCCTTTAATTCAACTCAAGAAAGATTAAGAATTAGAATGATTATTATAGAAGAAGTAGTGACTATACTTGGTCATGGAGCTTTGCTCAATTTTTAATGGTAATTCATAGTGATATATATGTGCTTTATCACACAGGAAGCCTTAAGTCAATATAGAGTTTAGGCTACATAATGATTAATATAAAATTACTTAAAAACTTAGAAAATTGTTTTCATGTTGTAAATGTAGCAAAAAATTAATACCTTGCCGGTTGACCAACATTTAGCTCTTATCACAGGATTTACGAGTACTCTGCCTCTAAGCACTTTTAGATCTTAGGTAATATGAGATATGCCATGCAAAGGTATACTTCTTATAATACATACTGTAGCCATTCCATTTAAAGTTACATCCAATAGCCATTCCCTTTAATGTAATGAAGTAGTAACACATGAAGACAAAGTCTATACAAGTTTTGCCCATTTGATTTAATAGAAGATAAAGTACGAGTAAGCAAGGGGCAAATGCATTCAGAGAACAATTTATCTTTGTTTCATTTTCTTTTCTTTTAATTGAATGAGCTGATTGATTTAACGCTGGACTTCATACTTTATAGCCCTGTCAAGTATCAAAATCACAAAATACATGCCATTAACTTTCTTGTAAGTTTATTAGGCAGGATAATTGTAAAGCTCTTTTGTTCACACATGTTGATGTAACAATGAAATTAGCCCTTCGATTGCTACTTTCTTTGTGGCAATTTGCATAGCATTACCAATAAAGTGACTCTACTTGTGGAGCAATTTCTTTGGCAGTCAACTCAATTTAATTTAATTTTTCTCCTAGGAATACTGTCAGTCTTTATTACTAATTAATTAGCCTACGATGTAATAGTAAATATTTTTTAAAAATCACACACATGATTTCCTGTTTAGGATTTAAGTTAAAAATCATAATATTCAGAAATTAGATGTATAAAGAACACACAGTCCTAATTTAAATTCTGTTACTATGTTTTTTTAGCTAAGAATACATTTTGCATTTATTACGAAAGAAAATATGTATTGTTTTTTAGAACAGTATATAACTCCTGTGAGAGCCATTTATAAAATCTAATAAACTTCTGTGTAGTACTTGTAAATTAGCATAAAGTTGACATTACTCCAAAAGATTGATATGATTTTGCATAACTTAAGGAATATTGAGATCAATCCTTGAGCATTATTTGGTGTATAACTTGTTGAATATTTCTGTAGCATGTGAAACTCCAATTACTAATCAACTTAAAAAATTTGCCTTTCTGGAATGTAGGAATATACATTGCCTATTTATTGATCACTAAAGCATTTATCTGCACCCTATTTCAAAGGAAAATGCATCTTAATTCATTTTTTGTCCTTTAATTATAAATAATTATACAAATAATATTTATGGTCTTATCAATTATTTTATAAGAAGAAACAAATTTTTATTATTAGCTCAGAAGATTTATTAACTTAAGGATATATAGTAATATTTTTAATGCTACCAGATTATCATAAATAATAAATTATATAGCATTTTCATAAGGCATTATTTAATCCAAATATAACAGATCTCTAGGTGAAATTGAATTGTGCCAAGTCACAGGAATTGTAAATCTCATGTTGATGTCCTATAATTAGTTTTGATTTGTAATTGGTTTTGCATGATGTCCAAGAGCATGACATTTTCTTTAACTAAACATGCAAACAGACAAGTCTTATCTATAGTCTAAGAAAAAAAAGTTTACCAGAGCAAATAAATTATTCAGTCCAAGTAAATTATGTTAGTATAATAACTTGTATTACTAATGCCCCCACACTCAGTCATGCAATAGCCCCATTTCCTCTCTTCTTTTGCCTCTCATCTCCATCAAAACCTCCAACTTAGAGGGAAAGTGTAAAAATTTTACCCAGCCCTCTGAGGACAAAAATGGAGAGGCCGAAACTTTGCCCAAAGAAAGATGGCACAGTTAGAACAGGGAGGAGCACAATACCTGGAGCCAGTGCTGCATAGGCATGAGGGGCAGGTGAGGGCAGGGCTGGAATGAAATGGAAAGGTCCAGCCATTGCCACTGAGGGTGAGCTGTGGGCGGTTGCAAGCCAATGATGTGTCAGTGGACAGAGATGAGGTCAAGGAAGTTCTTGGAACCCAAAGCAACCCAAGGTGTAAATCTTTGACTGAAATGGCTTAATGACTTTTGGACTTGACACCTATCCAGTGGGTGTTTGCAATGGCTGGTATGAAGCTGGCAGCCAGCCCATTCCAACATCCCTCACAAATGCCCCCATGGTTTGTATGGGACTGATCTTTCACTCTTGGTTTATAATATTGCAAGGAGGAAGTGGACATTAGTATGACTTGGGAAACAGAAACTTATCCCAGGATGTGTTAATCAGTGCCAGTAACATTCAGACTTCTGTTGTGATAGAGAAGTATAAGGAAGAAGTCTGCAGAAGGCAGAATCGGGGCTTTCTTGCTGTCAGCCTATGACACTGCGGGGAATTGGGCGCTTGCCCATGATGACCTTCTTCACCATCAATCTATAAGTCAAATGAGATCATAAAACCACCACAAGCACTTCAATGTATCAGAATCTATACACAGTCTTGGTCTCTAACTTCTATAAATCTACCACTTAGTAGCTGATCCCAGAAATATAAATGTAGGAATCAAAGAGTTCTGGAAAATCCAACCATAAAACATAAGTGATTTATACGAAATGAAATCAGGGTTCCCAGAGTCTCGGTGATGGTTTTCCCATCACTGTTTTTTATGATCTCTGTGGTCTCTGGTTTACTTAAAGATTTCTTTCTCTGGTAAAGCAGAAAGTGTGTAGACTCATTCTGACCATGTTTGGTAGGCAGGACACATTGTATTTAAAAAGGAGATCTCTGGAATTGCTCAGGTTGCAATGCTGAAGTCCCTGCTCTACTGGTTACTAGCTGTTTTACTACTGTTTGACTTTATTAATAAATATCTCAACTAATTCATCTTTAAAATGAATATCAGGTTGTGAGGATTAAATGAAATAATATTCTCAAGTTATAGAAAAGCACCTGGCATTTAGTAAGAACCAAACAAACAAATAAACAAAAGACAATTATTATACTGCCAATACTGTGTCCCTTTTCGGTTAAGAAAGAATGGCAGCGACTTACATGGCTCTTGTCTGACTGGGCAGAAGACGGCCTGTAGGATAAAGTGGGCAGCGGACATTCTTACTTTAAATCCGGTGATGCTAGACAGATGTCAGCCTTGGGAACACTCTGGAAGTGTCAACTGTGTAAGATTCCTGGGTTATCCACGGCAGTCTAGCACTAAGCTCATCACAAAGTTGGATTTTCTTTCACTATTTCAGTCATCCATGTGTGGGGTGGGAGGAAGCCACCATCCTTAACAAACAGACAGACAAAAGGCATGCACGCAACAATTCTTGGACACTAAGAATTGTGTGATCTCAGATCCAGCTGTGCCCTCATTCTTGGCATAGATCCAGCTTCTCTTTGGCCTATAAGGGGCTGGATAACTTTTTACAGGCTCATCTGGTTCCAAACCATTTGCTGTATAGTTCTAAGCTCCACGTAAAACCACCATGCGGGCCCCTCTGCCAGACGGTAGGTAATGACAACATCCTCTGCCATCCTCAGTTCACAGAGTTCCTAGACTGCACTGCCACTTTTCATGCTTTATCGCACCAGTGCCTTGCAGATTCTGACCATCTTTCCTTAGCCTTAGCCTTTCACCGTTTTGATTTGATTATTGAGATAGAGTTGCTTTGCTTTGTTTGTATCCCGGCATAACTTCCTGAGCAAACACACACACACACCCTTTTCAAGAAAAAAAAAATAACCTCTTAATTCTTAGAGACAGCAGAGTTTAAATTTGTATTAATAAATAAAAATATTTTCCTAAGTCAATACAGTCCAAATAAAAACATAATTGTTTTAAGTTCCCGACAAGAACTAACACACCAACTATTAATATATTAACTACCCATTTGTTTTTTCCATTTTTACAAACATACAGTGATTTCTACGTTTGAAATCTCATAAAATTTCTCTTGATTCAACCTCATTTCAAATATTTAAGATAAACAGCAGTTTTTAGTGGTTTTATCATATCAATTGTTAGCAATAAAGGAGCTCTTGTTCTCATCCCTACCCCAATCTCCACAAATGTGTAAGACCGGTTTGGCAATGTAACTAGTCTCCTTCTGTTAATTCCAAGCAAAATGCAAGAGTTTTTTTTCTTCTAAATTGAAGAGCTAGGTTTGTCATTAGTCATGTATTTAAAATTGGCCTCAGTTTCTTCATCTTTAAAATGAAGACTGTAAATCCATGTAATTGTTGTACAGAATAAATGAGACATTTGATTTAAGTAGCTATAACTGATTATTTGTTCTCATATAGTCTTAGATGAAATCTTGAAGTGATGTAATGAAGTGAATAAGAACTCCACACCACATTTAGTCAGCTTGGATTCAACTCCTTACTTTCTAATCTTGGTCAAGTTATTCATGTTGTTCTTCACTTATTACATAAGATGAAAAATATTAGCACCTATCTTAAATATAGTCATGTGTTGCTTACCAGTGGGGTTGTGTTCTGAGAAGTGCATCATGAGGTGATTTTGTTGTTGTGGTAACATGACAGAGTGTACTTACACAAGCCAAGATGGTATAGCCTATGCTCACCTAGGCCATTTGGTATAGCCTATTGCTCCTGGACTTCAAACCCATACAGCATTACTGCTCCGAATACTGTAGGCAATTGTAACACAGTGGTAAGTATTTGTGTATTTAAACACATATAAACATAGAAAAGGTACAGTAACAATATTGTATTATAGTCCTATGGGACCACTGTTTTATATGTGGTCCATAATTAACCGAAAAGTCAGTATGTGGCACATCACTGTAGTTATGTACTACAGTATATGCTAAGTATATACTAAATTAAAGCATTTAGTATAGTTTCTATCACAAACAAAGCAATTACTAAAAGCTAGTTATGATCCTTTACTTACTCAAAGCTTGACTACAGGAGGAAGAATATCAGATGGTTCCCTGTGTTATTCTACTTACTGCTCACTCTGTGTGTATGCTTAAAGTTTTTATTTTTAAATACTTTAAGATTTGTGGAAAATTACAAAGATAGCACAGCGGGTTTCCTTATGATATTCATCCAGCTTACCTGATATTACCATCCTATGTTTAATGGTATAGTGAACAAAATTTAATTAACATTGGTACATTACTATTAGCCAGACTATGGATTTTGTTTACACTTCCCAGTTTTTCTACTAATATCCTTTCCCTTTTACATGATATAATCTGATCCAGAATCCCATATTTAGCTGATATGTCTCCTTCATTTCAGCAAATCTGTGACAGTTCTTTGGTCTTTCTTTTCTTTCACAACCCTGCCATTTTTGAAGTGTACTGACCCCCAAGTATTTTATAAAATATCTCTTGAATTGGATTTGGTTAATTTTTAAAATGATTGTAGTGAGGCTAGATTATGGATTTGGGGGAAGAATGCCATATATCATTTTTGCCCATACATCATAACACATATACGTGATATATCAACGTGAGTAATTACTAGAGATGCTAACTTTGATCATTTGGTTAAGTGGGTAACTGCCAGTTTTCTCCACTATAAAGTTACCATTTTTCTTTTTCCATACTTAGAAGCTTGTCTCTAAGTCCAAGTCGCATTCAAGAGATTGGAGAGTGGGGTAAGCTTAATCTCCTCAAGGGAGAAATATTAAAGACTACGTGAACATATGTAAGGAATCATCACAACGATGAATACACATTTGGGAGCAGATTCTTTGAGGCTATGCAAATATACCATTTATCCTTGTGGTTTTGCCCACTAATTTTAGTATTCATCAATGTACCTCACCTGCCCCAATTTTCACTTTCGTGGAAATTCATATTTTAACAGGCAATTGCTGTATCCTTAATGTTGATGGCTACATAACAGTTGGCAAATCAGGAAGATCGTGGTGAAGACACTTTTAAGAAAAAGGGTCACGACAATTAGAATCTTTTTGCTGCAAGTAAATAGCTAACTATGGATTCCATTCACAGGAACTATGACCCTGTCTACAGGATCATAGTTCACAGGATAATCAAAGAATTTGGTCATTAAGATTGAAAAAATCGAATATGGATCTGGTCGTTGGTAATTTGGTCATTTGGTCATTAAGATTAACCAATCAAAAATAATTACTGTCTATTTGGGTTTGTTTTGTTATTTGTTTGTTTGAATGGGATGAAGTTGTGGTACAAATTTTGTCTTTCCATCTGTAACTATTACTGTTACTGCTACATATAAACATATATATGAATCCATATGCAATTAAATCCTCCAAAAGCAGACATTTAAGTTAACATAGAGCATTGCACATTTCATATTTATATACATTAATTATTCATTACTATGAATGTATTTAAAAAGTATAGCTTGCCACTACTTACTGGTACGCTTATGATTTTTAAAAAACAGACCTTCAATCAAAAATAGCCCTGACTTTTTTCAATGTTAAGAAGTAGAAAATTACTCCATTGCATAGGAAAGTGATATTATAATGTTTATATATCCGCATTATTTCTAATTCATATCATCAAATGATAATGATTACAGAGATATACTTTTTCTCCATTCAAAGATATTTTCTCAGGTCCCTAATGACATATTCAGTAGGTGTCATAATTGAAATGAACATTTCATAATTGAATATTCTGAACAGAAAAATCTCTTATACTTCTGGTTGCACTAGGCAGATGAGTCATTTAGTGGATTCCTTAACACTGAATGAAACTTAAGAACCTGAGGCATTTACAAATGTTATAACTATCAGTATTCTTTAGATTAGCTTGTTATTATAAAAATTGGATACATAAGATAGTATCAAAATAATAGAAAAATAAACATTGTGGATAGATTCATTTTGATTTTTTAAAAAATCATTTTTTTCCTTTTTCATTGTAAATAACTCAAGGTGAACTTTACACCTACGATGTAAGTTACTGATCAGAAAAGCAGTCCCTAAAGTGTGGCAGGAGTTGAAGAGTAGTTGATTTTCATTCTTCTTTTCTTGCCCTGGATGAATCAGTTATGCAGCTGTCATTTTAGCATGTAATCACTCTCCTTGAAATCAATATTAGCTGACTGTATTAATGAGGTGAGTATTGATAGATATGCACTGGGTTACAATGGCTGTCACTTTTCATTGTAACCTGAAATTCCAGCATTCTGTTAGTACTATTTTCCAGCTACTGATGACAGTCTTAGATGACTGTTTTGTCAGAATCACTACTACATGTTATTTTGATTTTGAACACTACTAGATATTCACTGTTACTGAGAAAATATAACACACATAAGAGCCACACTGGATAGGGACAATAGTGAAGGATTCCAAAACGTTTCCCTTACTTAAAAGGGGGTGGATAGTTGGTGATGATTTTTAGTATAATATCTACAGTGAACTGTTGCAAGGAGCACTGAATGATGATCCTATTGTGTGACATTCCGGGCACCCTACTTATGTCAGCTCAATTAGGCCTCCATACAAACTAATGAGTTTGCATTTCTAGAAGGTTTAACAATATGAAGAAACATTGTCCATACCATACAGCCAGTGTGTGGTGGAGTTGGATTTGAAGTCTGGTCTGCTTGCAGATCACTTCATTGTAATATAGATACTTTGCAGTGGACACCCCAGCGTTCCCTGATTATATTCCTACATCCTCCACTGACATTCTATTGGCAATTACCATCATCATCATAACTGCTATTTGAGTATCTGCTATAGTTTGGTGCTCTGCAGAAGATGTTTTGCATTTGCCATCTATTTGAGCATTACACAGGACTGTGTATATGCTAGTTATTTTAATCTTCTACATAATTCCAGAGGGAAACTTCCACTCCAAAAATAAATTTGGGTTTTAGGCAGTGCCATTTTTCACTTTGTGAAAACCAAGCCTCAACAATCACATAAAATAAAAACACCTCTTTCCATTCTACTGAAAGGCTAACTAAAACTTAAAGATTGAAGATTAAATAAGTGCTTGAGGTTTCTAGACCTAGTAAGTGGTAAACCTGAACTTTGAGTTCTGTGTTGTTAACTTGAACACATTTGGAGATAATTAATAGTTTCTGTATTCATTTCCTTGTTCTGCTGTAACAAATTACCACAAATTTAGTAGCATAAAACAAGGCAAATGTATCATAGTTCTAGAGGTCAGAAGTCTAATAGGGAGCAGCAGGGATGTTTTGATTCTGGAATCTTCAAGAAAGAATCCTTTTCTTTGCCTTTCCCAGCGTCTAAAATCTTCCCACTTTCACTGTCTCATGTTCCACATAATTCTGACCTCTGCTTTTATTGTCATATCTCCCTCTGTGACCCTGACTGTCTTCATTCCTTCTATCATTGATAAGGATCCTGCGATTACCTTGGGCCCACCCATAGAATCCAGACTAATTTCCCATCTCAAGGTCAATTGATTAGTAACTTTTGTTCTATCTGCAAACTTAATCACTCCTTGCTGCCACGGAACCTAACATATTCACATTGTCTAAGAATTAGAATGTGAACATCTTTGGCGGGGGCATTACTCTGTCTATTGTGGTTTTCTGGTTCCATTGGGATTAGTTCACAAACTAAGGAAGCTTGATTTCATTATTGCCTTACAAACTAATGAAGCCAGACTGCCTGGGTTTGAATCCTAGCTCTGCAGATTATTGTGTGTCTCTGGGTGTGTTAGTGAAACTATCTGTGCCTCAGTTCCCTTATCTCTAAAGTAGAGATAATAATCTCTTCTCAGATTGGTGGGGAATACAATGAGTTAATACTTGTAAAATATTTAAAATATTATCTGGTATCTAGGAAGTGCCATATAATTCTTGGCTAAAAATAAGAATAATTCTTTTTTTGATGAGATATAAATTAAGGGCATCAATATTATATAAGCTACATAAATATTTGATTGCATTGGTCTAAGACAGACACATATAATTATGAGGTTTAGATAATGATTAAACTATGTATGATTTTCAATTCCCAGCTTAAATCTAATGATAAAAAATGCTATGCCTACCTGCAAGAAATAATTATTGTTCCTCCTACTTGGCTAAGGTGAGGACAGAGGCACAGAAATGAGAAATAAAAACTCTCTCTCTCTCCATATATATATATATGCAGTCATATTCAATTTAGGAATATATACAAGTTGTCAGGAAGACCAGTAGAACTGGGAGAACTAACAAGGCTTTCTGCCTAAAGCAAGGCTTCTGTCCTAAAAACCTGGAGCTACCCTCCTGAGAGCAGAAAACAGCTCCAGGAGGTGATTCATTTGGCTTTCTATTCCTTAATAATAAACAAGCAATTTTTTCATCCTCTCAGAAACCAGATACATGTCCCCTTCACTTACAAGGGTAGGTTGGCTGCAGGGGAGGGGCTGTGCATATTGGAGCCCCATGTCATTTTTCTCGTGGCCCCAACTACACACACACACACACACCTCACAGACCTTTGCGAGTTGCAGAAGGAAGAAAATAGGAAACTTGGAGGGTAAGTCAGAATTGCTGAGGACACTGTACACTTTCCCAGAAGTTGAATTAAGAAGACAGCCTCTCCTCCAGGAAAAGGGCTTAGCAACAGCCTTGTTAGATCTGTCCTGGTACTGGGCATTCTGCCATCTTATTTCCCTTCTCTAAACAGTCCAGAGACTCAATCTGTGTCTCTGTAGTGCTGCAGAATAAGTGGGTAGATTGAAAATCATATGGATAATTGCTCCCTATCCCAAGCCTGCTTTCTAGACATCTGCTGAGAACTGTAGCAACAGAAAGGATCATTCAATTTGTTTTCTTCAGTTGGGAATATCTAGTGCAATAGAGACAAAAAAGACGTTGGGGTAAAGAGAGACCTGGGTCACATCTTCACCAGTGACCTTGAACAGGACACATCACTTCAAATCTTTGCACCTGAGTTTTATAGGTCTAGAGGGAAAAACAATACCCAATGTGCAGATTTATTATAGGTTTATTGTTCAACTACCTAGAATGCCAGAAACAGTGCCAGAGTATAAACACACACAATATGTTATCTACTGTGTGTTATCCACTATTAGAATAGTGAAAAAGAAATTCTTGAGTTGGTCACTAACCAACCTTTAGCAATGACAACTGATCCAAGAGTGCATGCGTGTATATATATAATTTTGCACATATCACATATATATAATTTTGCATTTATACTATATATGCACACACATATATAGTTTACATATGGAGAGTACACAACACACACACACACACACACACACATATATATACATAAAATCTTAAATAGTGTACAAAAACAAAGACCAGAGGTACTTTGGTTTTTTTGACTCCATATGTGCTCCATATATGAAGTTTAGGGCAGTTGTAAAGCCTTAAAACAGTATGCAAGATTTTGTTTGTATATGAATCTTCTGGGAAAGCATTAATAGCTTTTTATCAAATTGTCAGTTATGTCTTTGATACACTTGCTCAAATGCAAAAAAACATTGGCTTATAGCCTTTTATCTACCAAATAGGAAGATGCTTTAGAAATAGTTGTAGAAGAATCTTCAAGGACAAAGCTGGTCTAGAGTCAAAATTAAACTGAGAATCAAATTCCATAATTATGGAATATTATAGTTGAAAGGAACCACTGATGCCATCCCATGTCTTTAATGTACAATATTGAACTGGAGTCTAGAGAATTAAAGTGACTGGCCTAAGTGATACATGAGTATGTAGCAGAGCCACCATTAGAATTCAAAGCGTCAGAATCCTGGTTCCAAAGTTTTCCCTCTGTAACTTCTTGCTGGTGTGTATCTCCAAAGATGTACTCGGACACCTATGAAAAATCACTGTGGTTTCACAAAAAAATATGTAAATACATTCTTAAAACAGTACCTATAAAAACAGCTACTATGATGCAGCAAGCATAAGGAAGATTGTGAATGTCTAGCAAATTAACACTTAACAATTTAAAGTGCCAACTAGTGCTAATTTCATTTACTGTAGTACTGTAAATGATGTGGATATTTGGCAGGCTATGACTTAATACCATCTGGCCTGAGAAATTTATGATTCATTCACACAAGTAGACTTTTAAAATTTTTATATTGCTTTTGGTTAGAGTATGCACTTGGCTGCTGGTTTGAAGGACAGTTACTTTAGGCTTTTCAAATTGAATCGTCATACTTTCCTATATAACAACTAGAAATTTTCTCTGGGAGTATATGTGAATATCATAATTTTTAATTAATTTGCATTAATTTTGCAACCATTATAGATTTACAAATCACCTGTTTGCTTATAGTTCTCCTTTTCCATGTCATGTTTTCATTCAGCTTTCTATCAAGACTAAGCCGTGAAACTTATCATTCCAGGGAATGAGAGAATCATAATATTCCGACCAGAGATGCTATTTATGGACCTGGAGTCTTAATGCTGAGTAACCTTTAAAATAAAAGAATGGATTTTGAAAGCTAGAATATTTGGGCAGAAGAATTTCTCAACAATCAAGCTGCCAGAGTACTTGCCTTTTAACCATGGTTAAGTCATAGATTTAGAGGTTTAGATTACAGAGTGTGAGTATATATCCCTTAGTCTCTAAAATTTAAGATGAAAAGTACATTCATTTCAAGCTAGCTAGGGGTGGAAATAAGGATTCCCGCCTCCAGGAGATCATACAAGCTGCTAGCCTCCCTCTCATAGACCCAGATGCCATATTGAAAGGAAGCACAAGGAGTGAGAGGTGGCTGAAGGTCTGGGCATTTATACAAAAGAAATTATATACCTAAAGAAAATTAGATATACATTTAAATATTTAAAGGTATTGGTTTGGGACAAGATTACTGGATTAGATTGAACATAAATAGCCAGAGGTAGGTATAGAAAGGTAGTAGATAGATTTGCCCCTCACCCTTGGGAAACAGAAAGATAATGAGTATGATTAAATTGTAGAAAGAAAAAAAATCACTGTTTTTATACAACTAAGTGCAAGTGATATTCAAAACCACCACAAACTGTCATTTATCAAGAACTGATTGCAAAGGATGCTTTGTGCTAGGTATCTTTTTTGATCCCCACAATAATTTAGCATGATTAATATTATACATTAAAGCAAAATTAACTTCAAATAATTTTTTAAAATTCCCAGGAGCAATTATGTAGAATGTGATAAAAGAGTGACATTTGTCTTTAATGGTCTTCCCATGAGTCACTGAATTTGAACTCACCATGCCAGGCAAGCAAGCTATAATATCCTCAATTTAGCCAGAAGTGCTAGATGCTATTCTTTTCTGATTTTTTTTGACTGACATTAAATCCTTCTCTCCTCAATAACTTTCCCTAAGATTTCTGCACTTAGCTATGAAAGATAAATTTTAAAAAATTTACCACTGCCACTAGATGATATATTTCTCTTATCAGAGTTTTACTGAATGGGTCATTCAAAAAAAATGGTGGAAATTCCAGGCATTATGTCAGCATAGGAAGAAATGTTTGTATGTGGGGGATTTCTGGCACACTTCAAATCACTCCAACCCAATCTTGCCTGCCGGAGCACTTGCCTTTTAAACTGTGGACTATTACACAGAACTTGGGGTCCGTTCATAAAGACAACGTTATTGCTAGGAAATCTCTTAGACTTTATAAAGTACTCACTGCAAATTATCTACTGATTGGTCTTTATAGGTATGATTGATTATTTTTAGAGCAGGGCATTTCTTCTGTATATCTTATTATTGAATAAATCATGAAACAGTCCTTAAGATTATCATTTGGTCCATTTGGCTGCAGCATGAGTGTGTGACGATGCTAGTTCCTGTTAAAGGACACTCAAGATTCTCCCAGAAAAGAAAACAAGATGCAATTCTTAGCGAAGAACAAAGAGAGTCTCTTAAACTAATAACACATTCCAAATTTTAATCTTTGATTAAAAGAGGAAAATGTGTATGTAAGAAAAATCTGTGAAATCTAAATTTACAAACACATACAAAGATGCATATGTTTGATGGCTTCTGCTTCACTCATAGGTG
The DNA here is from genome assembly GCA_008086735.1 of Cheirogaleus medius. NCBI lineage: Eukaryota > Metazoa > Chordata > Mammalia > Primates > Cheirogaleidae > Cheirogaleus > Cheirogaleus medius. Next base: position 50,251,364 of record VBSM01003157.1, on the reverse strand, counting down.
AGGGAGGAGTCTCACCTTAGGGTTAGGGCAATGGCTTAAACCCTGTCACCTGACCCTGGACAGGTGAGATTGACAGCAGTTTATCAGTCACCAATACAGCCTGGCGGAGGCTGCATGGCATAGGGGCTGCTCTCAGGAACAGAGTGAGAAAGGCAGGTGCTGTGGGAGGATGGCTTTGTAGTAACAAAGGTGACACCTGGTTCCTGTAGGAAGATGTGATTGGCTTGTTCTAATAACTGTGGGCTGGCAGGAAACCAAAGCCCCTACTACGGAATAAGCAGGCACGGTGCTTGGTCTCTCCATAAAAAGAAGAGGTGTCTGACTGGCGATCTTAGCAGATGGGGGGGTGGAAATTGGGTTTAGGCCATTCAAGGCCCTCGCAGTTTTCCCCAGATGTCAAGGCACACATGATACTGGGCTGTAATTTTAGGCCTTGCACTTCGGTATTCCAAAGGTGTGTACACACACACACACACACACACACACCCAAACTTTGCTGCTTGTCTCCCGGTTTTACCTGTTTGCTCCTCTTTATACTTATAGTTACTCAAAAATAACACAAAATTTCATTAAATTCTGCTGTGATGTGATTCATTATTATGGCTATTGCTAAATCATAGAAAGTGCTATTTTCACATCACTCTAATTTTTACACACTTCGTTACATCTTAAACGTTAGTGAAGACGGATGAAGACATCGTGAAACATCAGAAAAAATATCTTATTGATCAATTTTGGTTTTGACATACATTTGCAGTAAAATTTTGATTGGAGGGAATATTTCAAGGTTATACTGAGATTATATGACTTTGTATGCATTATTCTTTTCTTCTCACAAATATTTTTAGAGGGGGTGTCCAAATGCCATTCACACATTTAGACTCCATAGACCACACAGGTAAAGAGTCTTTCTTTAAGTGGAGTGCCTGGTTCCCTGGCCAGCACAAGGTGGTGAAGCTCCACAAAGTAAGAGATTTTTAACAGGCAGGCAGAGGCTTGAAGAAGAAGTGAGACCAGCCCCTTGGTTACTTCTGGAAAGCGTCATCAAATCAGGAGAGCAGTAGCCTGGACATTCAGCTTATAAAACGCAAAGCATCTGTTGTTCACCAAATTTTCTGACAGGCTGCAGAGTGGTAAAGAACTGTTTCAGAAATAATATAAAATCATTCTGAATCTCAACACACTGGAGTGTTGAGACAGAGGAAGGAGGAGAGAGTAAGTACCCAGAAGGATTTTCTTAACTAAAGCCGTAAGGAAGCCTAAAATATCCCATTCCCCTCTAGCCTACCAAAAGCTGTAAGAGGAATACTTTATCACAACTATATTGAGGATGAAGTTAAAAAAAAAAAAAAAAAAAAAAAA
>VBSM01003157.1:50238759-50249902 GCA_008086735.1 Cheirogaleus medius | reverse complement strand
AAAAAAAACATTTGAGCATTGAGTGAAGTATAGACTGAAGAATGGATTGAAATTAAGGTGGATATTAGAAAAGGAATTAGCAGTTGGGAGGAGAGAAAGATGACTGGGTAGCTTAGCGGTAAAGGCAGTACCATTCACGGGGTTTGACAGATCATGTAGCTATCAAAATGTCGATTTTTATTCACTTGTTGTTCTTTCAGTAATGCCTTGTTAAGCCCTACTATTTCAAGAGACTTGTTGCTCTAGTTAAAAAATAAAAAACTATCTCCCCACTAAAAGTTTGATCGCTACATTATTTTTATTGCATACATTTGAGGCATATAATTTGAATTGATTGATATACATGGCGAAATAATTACCACATTCAATCTAATTACTACATCCATCACCTCATATATTTACTCTTTTTTTAATGTGGTGAAAACACTTAGGATCCATACTCTTAGGAGATTTCAAGTCTATAGTAAAGTACTGTTACCTGTAGTCACCATGCTATACGTTAGCTCTCCAGAACTTAGTCATCTTACATAAGCTAAACTTCATACACCAACCCAAATCTCCCCAGTGTCCCCTCCCCACATCCCCTGGTAACCATTCTACTACTGCTTCTGTGAGTTTGACTGTTATAGATTTCACATATAAATAAATGATATCATGTAATATTAGGCTTTCTGTCTCTGCCCTTTTTCATGTAGCATAATGTCCACCAGGTTCATCCATGTTGTTGCAAAAGTCAGCATTTCCTTCTTTTGTAAGGCTGATAATATCCTGTGGTATGTACATACCATAATTTCTTTATTCATTCGTCCATCAATGGACACTTAGATTGCTTCCATAGCTTGGCTCTTGTGAACAAAGCTGCAATGAACATGGGAGTGCAGGTATCTCTCAGAGATCCTGATTTCAATTCCTTTGGATAAAAACCAAAGGATGGGTCATAATCGTAGATTTGTTTTAATTTTTTTGAGAAACATTCATATTGTTTTCTACAATGGATATACCAATTTATATTCCTACCAACAGTGTACAAGGATTTCCCTTTCTCTACAACCTTACCAGCCTTATTTTTTTAAATAATGCCATCCTAACATAAAATCCACTCAAAGCAGATTAAAGACTTAAATGTAAGATATGAACCTATAAGACTCCTAGAAGAAAACATAACGAAAAAAGCTCCTTAACATTGGTCTTGGGAATGATAATTTAGATATGACCAAAAGCACAGGCAACAAAAGCAAAAATAAACAAGTGAGGCTACATCAAACCAAGAAGCCTTTATACAGAAAAGGGGAAAAACAATCAAAAGAGTGCAAAGGCAACCTAAAGAATGAGAGTAAATATTTGGAAACCATATATTTGATAAGAAGTTAATATATAAAATGTATAAAGAACTCACACAGCTCAATAGGGAAAAACCAAAATAACCTAATATTAAAATAGGCAAAGGAACACAATAGATATTTTTCTAAAGAAGATACATAAAGGCCAACAAGTACATGAAAAAGTGTTTGACATCACTGCTCATCAGGCAAATGCAAATCAAAACCATGATGAGATCTATATATTTCTTAAATGATTCAATGCATTTTGCAAAAAAAGAATATCTTATTCTGGGATAAATAATTATGTTTTTATTTTCTGACTCAGGGAAACAGGTAAAGATTTACTTAAATTTGATATTTTGAATATAAAAGCTTAAAAAATGTATAAACCCATGTCTGGAGCAAGTAAATACCTAACAGGCTTACATATCCTAAAAATACATATATTCTAGAACAACATTGATTCTGTCTTCTAATAACTAAGTTTTTGCTTCTATAATACAGAATTAATAATATCTACCCCAGCCACTCTATTCAAGGGTAGTAATGAAACTAGAAAATACCTGATATGTTGAAAGTATTTTGAAAATTATAAATGGTAACATACAAAAAATACATTATTATTGACATTGGCAAGATGGTATCCTTTCAACCTTATACAAGTTTCTTTTTTAATTTAAATATAATTTTAATATACTTATATGCCATGACTACATGGTTTATCTACTCCAATTTCACTTTAGATTTTACAACCTTATATAAGTTTCTATGTCATTGACTGTGGCTCCTATCACTTTTCAGTTGAATCGCCTCAAAGCTGAATAAGAAAGAAAAATAAAGCCATGATCACAAAGAACAGTAGAAAACAGATGAAAGGGAGTAGAAGAAAGGGAAGATGAGGAGGATTTAATACAACCCATGCTGCTGCATGTGGGAATTATGCAAGGAACATTTCTTTAAAAAAATCATTTATAAAAGTTGTTATTGCAAATCCTTTGAAGATGATGGTGGCTCTACTGAAAGCAGTTAATATGCATCTGAAAAACCCACAAATTGTATCTTATTTTATGACTAATGGTACATATAATATTTGCCAACTACAGTTTATTCAGAAGATGTTCATATGTCAGAAATCCATTTTCAACTTTCAGTTTTTGGAGGTCATCTACCATTCATTACTTGTAACCCCAGTGCTGGAAGCACATGAAATGTATTTAATCTTGCTTTCAGACTGTGCCAGGGGTTCCTCCTTCTCTCCACTTCCTAGTTCCTTCTTTGTTGGTCTGAGTTTTAAAAGTTCTTTTAAGTCCCTGCTGTTGAAATGTTACATGTCTTGATTCTTATCCCATCTCCTTTGCAAAAAACAAACAAAAAAAAATTGCACCAATTTCTGAATCATCCCCAAAGTATTATCCCTCTTCATATTGTGAAAAGTAGAAACTAATATAACTTTTTCAATATTCATTATATGTTTTAAAGGCTACTTACTGACTATGAGAATGGTTGACACAGGCTTTTAATGCAGGAATTATCTGTATATATTCTTATTCAGATCACTAAAAATCATCATTCTTTCATTGATTTGTTTATTAATTTATTCAGGAAATAGTCATTAAAATCTTCCTAGGGGCTGAGCATTGCTTTATGTGCTAGATGCAAGGTGTCCAGCAAGAGAAGGAATGCCCTGCTGTGGCAGAGCTCACATTCCTGGTGGGAGAGGCAGGAGATGAACGAGTAAGCAAATACACAGCCACATGCTTTCCTTTCGTTAACAATGAGGACAAATATAGCAGAATAGGGTGATAGGTGGTGAAGGGGTGGAGGCAGGAGTTTCTATTTAAATAAGAAGGTTATGAAAGCCTTTCTGAACAGGGACCCAAATGATGTGAAATTGCAAATCCCCTAAAATGGACTGAGAAGTATTAATATTTTAGGCAGAAGGAGCAGCAATTGTGAAGTCCCGAGATAGACCAAGCATGGTGTACACAAGAGAGAGAAAACAGGACAGTGGTGAGGGATGAGGATAGAGAAGCAGATGAGGGCTGTATTTTATGGAGCATGTGGGCTTGGTTAAGGAGGTTGGAGTTTATTCAGAATGTGATGGGAATTCACAGGGCATATGACCAGACCAGTGATAAAATAAGGACTTGTGGTTTAAAAAGATCTACTTGGGTGGGCCATCTACTGTAAGGTGGCAGAGTGGAAGCAGGGATATTGGTTGGGAGGCAAGATATGGCAGCGGTTGGGACTGATGTGGATGCTGAGGGTGTTTAGAAGGAGCACTGATGGGTTGGCGTGGGATTGAGAGAGACATAGGGACGCCCAGAGCTTTGTTCTTTGTGCGTGGGAGCATAGTGATATGGCAAGCAGAAGACTGTTGGAGAAGCATGCATCAGGACTGCACTGGTTGGAATTCAGATGCAGACAACAGAAACCACTCTGGCTAGTTTATTAAGAGAAGATTTAACATTAATAGACAGCTGACAAAAACTTTGGAAGGGCTTGAGGATCAGCTTTATGGTGAGCTTGCAGGAAAATACCCCAGCCTTAGGATCATGCTTTCCCCTTAGGATCATGGCTGAGGAAGCTGCTCACCACAAAATCATCCTTTGGCATCGAGCAGTAGATGGTAAGATATGGAAACCTAGGACTCACAGAACAAATCAGGAACTAGAGATGAAGGTTTAGCACACCGATAGTCCGTAAAACTGGAACTTACTGAGATCACCAAGGGAATAAATGCAGATGAAAAGAAGATAAGGCAAATTATTGTGTAGAGGTCAGGAGGACAAGCTAGCAAAGGAGACTGAGAAGGAGGTGAGAGGGAACAGAGGAAGACTAGGAAGATGATGTCCTACACGGCAAGCAAATGATTATAAGAAGAAGGCATGATCAATCGTACAAAACGACTGAGCATCTAACATTCTATCAACAGACTTGACCACCGTATTTGACTAGACATGCTGTTTCAGTGGAATAGCAGGGGGAAAAAAATCTAAGGAGACTGATTAAAATAAAGAATGGGAGGTAAGAAAGTGGAGAGAGTGAGTACAACAACACCTTAGGGAAATCTCACTGTAAGCATTTGAGGTCAGGAAATCTATCTGAAATGGTTTAATAGCTAAAGTGGGACTTAGGACCAAAGTGACAATTTAAATAAAAAAACCAATAAAGTATCATTGCTGATGGGAATAATGCATTGATCCCTTTGAGATTTTGGTCATATCTTTTTTCTACTTCCAGTCTTGTTTGGGTATAATGTGTTAAATAATTCTATGCAATGTCATTTGGTACTCATAGTCAAAATAAATCTTGGACATGAAATAACTTATATTAAATATATGTTTTCAACATTACACATGTGTTTATGGAATTAATGGATTATAATTTTATTATCCTAATGAATATTTTTGTATTCTTAGTAGGAAAAAAGTTAATATTTTAATTACTAATTATATTTTTCTTCTTCCTTTTTATTTTTTTATAGATTGAATCTCACTAGATTGCCCAGGCTGTTCTTAAACTCCTGGACTCAAGTCATCCTCCTGCTTTAGCCTCCCTAGCAGCTGGGATTACAGGTGCATGACACCTTGCCTGGCCCTAATCATATTTTCACTTAATATAGACTTGAGTCTGTCTGTATAAAAAGAGGTGGATATATTTTATTTTTAACAATTATATCACAATCAAGATGCTAAAGAAGTAATACTCAGATATTTAAATTTCTTATGTCTATTTCTCACTGTTTATACATTTTTATTAAAATTAGTTATTAAAGAGATTTTCATAGAAAGTATTACAATGTTTATACTTATTTTAACTTCATGAAAAAATTGGGGTTTTTTTTGTTCATTTGTTGCTTAACATGCTTTCTCTTCTTTGACTTATAGCATTTCACCCTATGAAGGAGTATTTCTTTCTCTGAGCAAGAGAGATTCAATAATTTATGGAGTGAAATTATTTATCATTCAAAGTGGAAAAAACTATAGAAATTATACTATTGCAATGATTATGTTTTTCTTGTTACCTAAGTATTTATTATAGATTATAATAAAAATCATATTACAGGGAAATAATACAACCCTGCTATATTTTTTCTATGTAAGTTCCATTTTCTGAAAGAGATCACTGAGGACTTTATTTCCAGATCAGCCTGCCAATGATTCAGGTTTTACTTGCAATCATGCATCACTTTGCTAAACCTTTCCAATTTTGTCTCAAACCTGGATTTAAATCTGAGGAATACACTTTCGGTTTTTACATTTGTGTTGTTTGGAAAATTACCCAACTTCTCTGATTTTTAATTCACGTGTATAAAAATGGAAGTGATAATATCTGTCTCACAAAATTGCCGTAGAGCCCAAAATACAAGAAATTCATTCTGAAACTCTTTGTAATGGGGAAAGGACAGAGGAGGAAGAGGCAGCATGATGCTGTGCATCTGGGACAAACACCACTGAGGCCGAATGAACACGCATTTGCTTGAATCCTCGCTCCGCCTTATACTTGTTTGGCATTGTGTATGCTGAGTCTGTTAATGTGCAGACTAAAGTAAAAAGGCCAACTTCACAGGGTTCTCGTGAGGCTAAATGATAGATATGAAACTCTCGGTACAAATTAATTCCCAAATTTTCCAACCATACCACTTCAATGATATGCAGCAAATTTGTAAGAATTTGGTTTCTATACATGCAAACAGAGTTGTTCTTCTGATTAATAAGGAAAATGGTGGTGGTGAATTCTTCTAAACAATCTACCAGGATTTGCACAAACCATCCTTGCAACGTCATAATCCTACTTTCCCATGTATTGCCCCTAATTAGATTGGTAGACCGCTTTTCACAGACTCCTTCAATCACGTTTGTTTGTTTGTTAACATGAGTTTACAAGAACGGTGGCCATTCACCCAAATGGTGGTATATAAGAAAGAATATCTGGCAGTCAATAATCATGTTAAAAGCCAGATATGAGTGAGCATTCACTGTGTTTAGGTGGTGAATGGGAGGAGCAGGAATGATCATGCTGGGGTAGGGCTCCTCCCGCTACCCCAGAGTCAGCCTCTCCTCCGCACCTGGACTCCACTGTTGATTGGAGCGAACGGTCAACTGTGCTTACCTAAAACCAGGATCAGCCTGTTCGCTTTGTAAAAGTAAAAATGTCACTGGACAGGGTTAAACAGTTAAGGAAGATTTTATTCAACACTATCGCAATAGAGAGGAGAGGGATCAAACTCAATTCCTCCCAAACAAAAGGCTGGGAGTTTTCAAAAGTGTGGGTGGGGGCAATCTTGGGCCTCACGTGTTTTCTAATGGGCTTCCCCCAAAGGAAAAATAAACGTTCTCACCTCAAGTCAGGAGGCAGTTTTGCAACTTGGATCAAGGCACCCACTGAAGTTAGGCTCCCTCCGCCTGCCTTTTCCTTAGAGACCCAGAGGCAGGGGAGATAGCTTCCTTTGATATTTACATTTCAAAGAGATGGTTCCCAGGCCCTGGAGAAACACATTCCTTAGGTCATAAAATTGGTAATAGTCATTCAAGGAAATGTTTACCCATTTCAAAAAGGCAGGGAAGGAATTTGCAATTACAAATTGCAATTAGTTTTCTAAAGTACCCACTCTAAATAAAGGGAGGTCAGGGGCCTATATCAGGAAGAAACCTGTCTGAAATTTAGGAAATCTGAGGAGAACATTAAGGTTATCTTGGGCAGCCTTGTGGACTTAGGAAACCAGCAGGAGGCTTTTGTAATTGTGAAGTGTGGCATGGAAAATTTAACACATTGCATTAAGAGTCAATGGAGATAGTTTACCAGCCTTCATTTGTGGCAAATACACTATCTCCTCCATTACCTCTCTACAAGCATTCCTCTAACCCACCAGTAGTGACAGTACCAACTTTTTAGGAGCAATTAGAGAAGATGTCATATTAAGTAAGCCATAATATTAAACCAATGAGATGGCTAAGCAAATATAGCCTTCAACTGTGAATAAATGTTTTTCAAGTCCATCCAAATACTCCAAATGCGGGAAGCCTGTTTCAGGACATTAGTATAACCCCAAACCCCTCAGCAGTAAGTGAATCTGCTTAAGGTCGGGGAACTCTCAGTGTTTTGTACACACCTTTGTTAGCCTGTGTTCTGCTGGTTACATTCAGATGTTGATCGTTTAGGTGACAGAGGCCACGTTTAGTACATTTTATATCTGATGCTTTAGTGCAGTGTTGGCTGAGGGACAAGAGTAAGCACTCAGTCCAAGAGTCAGTGCTTAAGCACAGTGGAAAGAGTACCGCTGTTATGGATGGAATTTCATTTCCCCAAAATTCATTTGTTGAAGCCTATCACTCAATATGATTGTATTTAGAGACAGGACCTTTAGGGAGGAGATTAAAGTCAAGTGAGGTCATAAGAGTGAGGCCCTCATCTAGTGTGACTAGTGTCTTTATAAGAAGAGGAAGAGATGCCAGAGATCTCTCTCTCTGTGCACTGGTAGGAGAGAGACCCTGGGAGTTCACTGCAAGAACATGTGTCTGCAAGCCAGAACTCTGAGAAAATAAATTTCTGTTGTGTAAGCCATTCAGGCTATGGTGTTTTGTTTTGGCAACTCTAGAAAACCAACACAACCACCTCTGTAGTTATACAGATTTGAATTCAGCCAATGACTAGCTGTAATTAAGTTACTCTCTTTAAGCTTTGACTTCCTGTTTTGTAAGATAGTAATAACAGATGTATTATTTTCTTTCCTACAAGGAGATGGAGAAGATTAAATTAAAGATATGGGAGTACTAGGGCCCAGCACAAAGTAACTGCTCCATACACGGGATTATTATATTCATCTTAATTGTTTAGCCAAATGAATGAAAAGAAGAAAATCAAGATTTAAAAAAAAATATTTTGTGCTTTTTTTTTCCTTTTTAATAAATGTAATTTTATTATGCCACATACAGTTTTTTCTTGAGAGTTTTTGTTTATAAGTTTGGTCTACCACATTTCAAAAAATGTAAAGTGAATTTACAAACAGGCACTTGCTTCCACAATACACTTACAGTGGTAATTTGGAAAGGAAAATTCCAGGTAAAAATGACAATGATCCCGATACATTATGGCAGATCTTAAAGGCCAGGACCACACATTAATTCAGGTATCACTTGCACTTTAATGGTTGTCTGTTTATTCAGATCACAGAACAGTAAATTTGGTTGCATGATTGTTGACCTCACAATAGATAACTTGATCAGTCTGCAGTTAATGTATTATTCATGTTTTAGTCAAGTGATTTTTAACGATGAAAAAAATAGTGGAAAAGTTACTTGAAATTAGTTATCATTTAAATCTATAATTTTTAAAATTTTTCTAGTTTTGAAATGATTTTTCTGCTTAAATGATGACATGAAATTAGAGTCAGGCAGTTTATTTGTTGTCAATTAATTGTAAGGGGGTTATTATTCATATTTGGGGGAACATGTACAACTGGGTTATATATGCAAGCTGTGGCTCAATTTGCTTGATGAAGGGATGCTCAAAATTCCCCCCATTAAAGCTATTTGAGAAATGTAATTTAAAATTAATTTAATAGTTAAATATTCCTAGCAAGTCAAAATAAAGTGTAATTTAACACAATGTTATCTTAGTCAGATTTAATGATGGAAGATCAGATAGAGGGAAAACTGATAAGCTTGGATTTGGTGTCATCATTGACAGGTAATCATTACATACACCCTTCTGTGACCTTTGCACATATCAGAAAATAGAGTAAGATAAATATGATCTGAACTATTAAAAATTATTAAATGTGTTTGGGTCTAGAGAAAAAAGTTTGTAAGAAGCAGTAGTGTGTTTATTGATTTTGTTTGTTACTACTTTTGGACCTGTTATTTTCTTGGTAGAATTTATGCAGTATTGAAAAATCATTTATTGACATGTTGTTTGCATGTAAATAAAGAATAAGCACTAAAACAAAGCGAATAATGAGGTTATTTTTTCAGGGTTTGCTAATAATCCAGGGTTATTCTGGGGTCTGCAGTCTTGAAGGCAGACACAGGTACTAATTTAAGCAAATGACATGATTCCATGGCAACTGAACAACAAGTAATGGGGTCACAATTATCAGAATACAGGGCCAACTATACATGGTAATAACGAATTATGTCTGATTTTATGCTTTGAACTTATATACTTTAATTTTTTAAAATAGGGAGTTAATTTACAACTGTACATAGGTATCATAGAACATAAAGGAATAAAATTGCTTCATGATTTTTACTTAAAAGAAACATTTAAACTAAATTCAAGGCTAAAATTATGCCCTCTTTTATATTTTGATTCATTTAGGTATTCTGAATCTAGGATTTTTTTCATTGTATTAAAATAATACTGTTTCTATGGTACACAGTGTGATGACATTCTTAACAGTAGTTCATTATCATTATAGTTTTGTCCATATGCAACCACTAACCATGCTGAAGATAAAATAGCTACATGATAGGTAATTTGGGAAAAAATAATTTTACTCTATCTGTGATAATTAGAATTATTGTATTTCTAGGTTTAAATCATGATGATATAGCTTATATTGGTTTGTAGGATTGTTTAACATACAACATAAACATGCTTTACCAAAAGAAGTAGTTTAACACCGACATACCATGTCCTCAAAATCAATGCAGCATTGATCAAGTTTTCTTGGGGAAAAGGCTGCGTAAACCTTTTTTTTATGTTTTCAATATTTACAAAGTGAAGAGTAAGAAACTATGATGTAAAAAGCTGCATTTTACCCTTCTTTGGGAAGTTAATAAAACCCTTTCAAATGACACTGTCTGACTGATTTTAGTCTTTACATTTTCATTTTAAAACTAATTATTTCTAGTTGAGCCCTCCCAGATTTTGTGCAAACTCCTTTAGTCTCCTGGGTTCTTCTATAATAGTGATTTCAGTTGAGACTTACACAATATTATATACATTATGCAAGCAAAGGCTCCATTTGGTAGAGCTTTATTTCATTAGCTTGGTGCCATCTTAAGGACTTACTCATTATGGCATTTTCCTTTCTCCAGATAATAATTTTCTAAGAAATATTAACATCATTGTATCTGTTCCAAAAGGGCATTACTAAAATAAAACCGTAGGGATAAGAAATGAGAAAAGACTTCCAATTTTGTAAAAATAAGTTTTAAAATGAAGTTATAATACTAGTTATCTGCTTTGGATGAAACTTTTCTGAAGAAAATGACGAGAAGTCTCCTATGACCCCATGTTACTCACCAAATTATAGGAACAAATTCACTGGAAAAGCCACTCTATTGAAGGGTATGATGGAGGTAGAGATGTATAAGATATGACTCCTGCCTATAAGAAATACAAAATACAATAGTTACTACACGATAGTACTACAATACATTTAAAATTTTAAAAAATAATAGTGCGTGCCAGCTATAGAAAATTTCACATAGTTTTTGAGTATTTTATGTCATTATTTTACAGACTTTATTTCACAGATTTAAAAATATCACTTCAAGCTCTGTTGAGCAGAGATGACATTTAGGGAATATGGGATGCCACATTAGTCTTTGTTCATAAATGAGATTGACTTAGGTGCAGGGAACAGAATGGCAAGGCCAGGTAGAATGCACATGAGAGGGGTGTGAGCAGTGTGTATAGAAGACAGACTCAGGTGGAGAAGATATGGCTAGACAGGTAGGTTGGGATCTTTTATGAAGGACCCTGTACATCACACACTATCAGGGAGCACACTCTCATCACATAGAAAATTCAGAATTAAGCAGGATCCCTACCTCTCAGCTCTCACAAAAATTCACTCAAGATGGATAACA
>VBSM01003157.1:50176802-50238659 GCA_008086735.1 Cheirogaleus medius | reverse complement strand
ATGTAATCCTAACAATATATGTACCCCCATTATATGATGAAATAAAAAAAAATGCAGAGAATGAAGAAATACATACTTAGTTTTGCTCTCCCTTTTAGAAATATACATACCTATCTCACACCATGTTTTATGCCAGTTTTACTAGACACCAAGTTGTTACAATCCATATTCTTTCAATTAAAAATATTACGTTGTTTGTATATACCCATCCCCTCCTCCCCCCTCCCACCCGCCTGACACCCGATAAATGTTATTCCTATATGTCCACTTAGGTGTTGATCCGTTAGTACCAATTTGCTGGTGAGTACATGTGGTGCTTGTTTTTCCATTCTTGAGATACTTCACTTAGTAGAATGGGTTCCAGCTGTATCCAGGAGTATACAAGAGGTGCTATATCACCATTGTTTCTTAAAGCCGAATAGTATGAGTAAGATGTGCAACGTATGGGGTATGGTCATGCTTGAGGCTCTGCCTCAAGGGGGGAGGGGGGCATGGGCAATATACATAACCATAATATTTGTACCCCCATAATATGCTGAAATAAAAAAAAATATTACGTTGTATGAATCCATTAAACTCTCTATTTCCCATTGGCTTTTAGAATTTTTTTTTGAAAATTTTTAGTCCAAGCAATTCCAGTAACATACTATAACATCCTTTAGGAATAATGAAAAGAGAATCTATTTATCTATTTCTTTAGTAATCACAAAAGTCCTCCTGAATATGCTCTCACTAAACATTGCTGAGGCAGCCTCATTAGGCTTGTGGACTATCTTACAGTCTCTTTCAGTTCTATGAGATCTTTTATATTCTTGAAAAGGACTCGCTAAAAAAATTACACATGCTAAGATACATACCAGATGCAGAAGGGCACCTTGGGATGAATGCATTATGGACAGGAATTCATCACAGCCTGACAGCCTCTTTATTTTGCTCACCTGCTCATGTGGAGTGCACCTGTGGCACGTCGGCACTCCATGCGAAAGCTGTTTTGGAGACTTCCAAGATTAAAGCTACCGTTAGATATTTCCTCTTTCATATAAGCCTTTTGAGTTTTTTTCCTCACACTATTGCAGTCTGGATCCTAATCTCAATTTTCTTTTACTGCTTTTCCATCTTCCTTTAAAAAAATATCTGCCGCGGGGCTCTGAAGAGAGGACCAATCGTAACAGCTTAAATATGCTTTTTTTCTAAACAGGATCAGTATGAAAATCATATCACTGTTCTTTCTCCCACTCTGGGCACTTTCATGCAAGTATCCTGCAGCACTTTGCTAAGCATTTACTGGTGTTCCCAACATCTTTTCAGAACAAATGAGGACTTCAAAAAAGAATCAATCCATATCACGCTGAAGTGCAAGCCCTTCTGGGGAGAGTTGTCTCAGTAACACGATGGCAGTTTACAGCTTTCTTTTCATTCAAGCCTTTCAGAATTGAGACTTTTTAAAAAGATTCATTAGTACATTCACCCATATGTTTGTTTGTTGTATGCCTCCTATATTCCAGGCAGTATGCAGGGTATTGGGTATAGAATGATGAATGACACAAACAAAATCTCTGTCTTTACAAAACATACAGTATAAAGCACTGGGGCTCAAAATTGATATGCATCAGCCTCTCCTGGTAGACTTCTTGCAGGACAGACTGCTGGATCTGACTCCCAGCATTTCTGAATCAGTAGATCTGGCATGGGGCCATGCATTTTCATTTCACGAGATGCTGATGCTCTTTGAGAACCACTGTGTAGATAATTGTATAGCCTATGGTAAATGGACATTTGAGCATGTGGCAAAATAAAATGCAAATGTGGCTGAGAAAAAGCAAAGAGGGGAAAAAGATGAACACATGAGTTTACATCAGAGCAAACTCCAGAGGAGCTTGGAAAATTGGAAGTCTGGCGAACCACAAATTCACTCAGGCAATGGAATGAAGAGGAAGGAAAGAGAGTGAAAGTTAAAAGCACTATGGGCTACTGCTAGCTGTCAGGCTTTGTGGAAGGCTAATAGAAAATTCAGATGAAATAAGCTAGGGCATTTTACAGGTATTATTGGTATTAAACATTAAATTAAAGTCTACCAAATCTACAAATATTTGTTTTGTTTCTGATTGGGCTGACATAATGGAAAAGAAAAGATGCAAATACAGATGCATACTTCACGATTTTGCCTTGGGCTGGTCTTTTGTTGAACACATTATGGAGATGGATCCTGCACATTTAATTTCCTGTATAGTTGTGTATTTCCCTCAAACAAAGATTTATTCTGAGGTCCGCTGGTAAATGTTTAACAACTGGCAAGAGGGGAGGTGTGGAGGGGCCCTCTTTTATAGTGTTTTCCCATAGCCAATTTCAAGCTATCAACATTTTAACAACCAGCTCTTGTAAAATTCTTGAAAATTTAGCGATCGGCTCTTATGAGCCAGTATAACCAGGGTCCTGATCATTTACTCTTAAATTGGGTTATTTACACTAGTGTATATTTAGATATTTGAAAGTATAGGTGTGTTTATTATAAACTTGTCATTTTAACAAAAAAGCCATTCATTAAAGAACTCTTCAATTATTAAAAATTCTAACAGTTAAAATGTCACAAAAAGACATAAGTGGACTTTGTAGGAGTTTGAGAATATTTTAAAGTTTTCCACCCAAAGACATGCAAATATGAAATATCTTGAGTCTGTAAGTTCAGCTGATAAAATTCCCATTGTACATTTTCAGAATTTTATTTTCTTTAAAATGTATTCATTGAACCCTTTTGGGTACCAGGCAACAAGCCAGGCTCTGTAGACATCTTAATGCATAAGAAGCTCTCACACATGGTATGCAACGAGGACAAATATGTCAACATAGAGTAAGATATATATGTCATGCGTTACTTAGAGGGGAAGGCCCTGCTTCACAAAGGCCGACAGAGATATTTGATGGCAGCTCCTAAACATGTTTGTATTATTTCAGGCATGGTATGGCTCTGTCAAGTCTGGTTCACCTAGTATATGCATTCACAGTTCTAGATGGGGTTCTTTGACTTGGGCCATTATGAACATAAAATACAACTATATATTGAGAATGACTGAGATTATATCCATACATTGAAATGAGGCCCATATATTATTTATCATAAACATATACTTAGAAACCTAAAGGCTCTGTTGTGATCTGGTATTGATTTTCAATTTTTATCACTACATATTGGGAAAGCTCTTAGGCATTGAGGTTAGGTGAATATTTCAGGCTCACCCTTTATCTCTTGTGATCATCCAGTCATTCTTATCCCGTCTTGCTGACTGTCCCGGCATATGGACATCTTGTCTGAGGGTCTTCGTAGATGATCTAAGATAACAGATGTTAGACTTGACTTGCTAAACCAGTGAATTGCCGGTGACATTCCAGCTCACATTTAAAAAAAAATATTTTAATTTTATAATGTCAACCTGTTAGGTAGGCACCAGGAGGAAGGGGAAACAGGTGCGGAGGTGAGGTAAGCAAGGTTCAGTAGAGATACTGTTGTCCGCCAATTAGAGGAGGGAAAAAACCCTGCAAACCCAAGGGATGGCCCAACCACAAAAATAAAACACCTTGGGGCATGTGCACAGAGGAGCTGCCACCTTAGGTGATCTACCCTCATTAACATAGAAAAAACCACACCCTCTCTTCGACAGTTTACAAATGCCATGGCAACCCCTGGAAGTTACCCTATAAGGACAAAGTAAGTGAGGGTCCCTGGTTCTGGGAAATCTCTACCCCTCTTCCCTGCTGCCCACCATTTAGCATAGCACAAGATGCAGACATAAAGGTAGAAATAAGTTAAAAACCCAGGAGTTAGACAGGTTCCCACTATGGAACTTACTGTGCATTAATAAATCTTGCTGCCTGGTTTGCTCATTCATTCTGTCCACTCGGTACCAGTAACCCTTCTCTGGAACTGGAAACCGAGAACCAGGGAACACGATCCCAACTGGAACCTGCCAAGCCCACTGTATTGAAGTCGATGTGGCAGCTGGCTCCTTGGATGGGAGTGATATTGCTGTGCTACTACAGTGCTGAGGAGGAATTTAAAAATGTAAACTCATTTATTGGATGGGGTGTGGGGTACACCTTCCTTGCTACCCTGTAATTCATGAAGAGCATCCCTCATCATTATCTCACCAGGCCTGGGTCTTCATGCTGGTCACTACTGCACAGTCAGGCCAGGCTGAGTCACGGTGATTGAACTCTAGCGTGTTCTTACATTTAGGGATGGTCATTTAAACTCATTTGAGGATTGGAGGTAAAAGCTTTACGTAGCTACTCAAGGAACAACTTTTAACGTATATATGATGCCACAGAATTCTCACCATTACCCTAACTTTGAGACAGGCTTAAGATCTCAAAGGATAAAGGAAATATATTTGTCCCTCAAAATTAACACTAATTCTATATTGTATGAAAAAATGCACACAATCAGGGACATAGGGCTGTGTTATATGAAAATGTCAAAAATCAGAATATTCCTGTATTTTTAATATAAAATTTTATTTTAATAGATTTTTTGTTACATGGATGAATTCCATAGTCTAGGTTTTTAGTGTGCCTATCACCTGAGTAGTGTACATTGTACCTAGTAGGTAATTTTTCCTCTAACATCCCCCTCCCACACCCGGCTTCTGAGTCTCCAATATCAATAATGTCACTTTGCATGACCATGAATACTCATTGCTTAGCTCCCACTTATACATGAGAAAATGGAAGCTTGAACAGACACAGACTTTAATTAGAAAGCATTATTTTTATCAGAAGGTTAGTATAAATTTTTACCGTGTAGTTTATTTTTAAATGTCATTTGAAATTTTTATTTCTATAGAAGCATTTTTCTTTTTACAACTACATTGTTATAAAATCGACATATACAAGATTTATAAAACTAGATATTTGACTTTTATAGTAAAAGGTTGGCAAGTAAATGAACATGAGTTAACTTTCACTGGGGTCACTAGATGGAGAATAAATAAAAATCAATAAAGACACACACAAACGCAGACACACACACAAAAGAAATATCTATCAACTTAATATATTTAAATAAATTTATGTATTTAAATTTTTTCCAGTACAGTGAGTGACAGAGACAAGTGCTTTGTACTGTACAGAATTGATAGCAGCTCTTCTACCTAAGTAATTATGTCCATTAGGTTCTCATATATTTATGAATTACCTTTGAAGTATGGATAGAAACCAAGCAAAAAACAACATGAATTTCCTATAGGATTCTGAAAGAACTAACTGCTTTTTTATCTTTGTAGCGTGAAGTTCGCAAAGGATTCTGATATCTTGAAATGTGCATTTTGAAAAAAATGTTTTTAAAATTCAGTATATTTTTACATATATCATATCATTAGTTATGTAGCTAGTTTTTTTGCAAGTAATGAGGGAGTGTGACTTATTTAAATAAAAGAAAAATATATGAACATTGAAGCAATAATTGTTACTACCTACCTTTATGGCCATTTTTTTTAATATAGTGATCACTTATACAAAGCATTTGGCCTAGGAGAAAACACATTTTAAATTGCTGTCATTTTTCAGTTTGAATGTAATAACTTTCTAGCAAACACTATAGATGCAATGCTTTATTTAACTGCCATAGAAATATATGTATAGTAGACACATTTAAAGTATAAGCAATATGTAAATCACATAAACAGAAAAATATGTTTCTAGCTCTATTATTATCTTAAATTTGTGTTCTAATCAAGTAAGCAATTGTGATTCTTTCAACTCTGCAAAAAAATTTAAAAAATCTGAGTATCAATATTTTCTTGCTCTTATTTGTATTTCCTCTTAATAATGACCAATCATTTGATTTATGTGTACAAAAATGGTAAAAAGCTAATATGTATGTATGTATATATTTTTGACAGGATTATTCACATAATATGTGGATATAATTTTAGTAATGGAGACGCTATTAAACAAGTCATTTGTGATCATTAATATATCATGGACAAGATTAGCAATGAATGTCCAATGGACTTTTTCCTCTAGTGATATTTCAAAATAGAATAGATGCCACAATACTTGAATGGATAAACATTTGTCTTGCTTAGAAATTGTGGCTAGACCAGATAATTCCTCAAAGCCATTTTTAATACTACAAATAGAGTTCAAATTATTTTTCAACTCTTGAGAAAGCTATCTATCCTATAGCTTTTAAATACAGTCAGTTTAGTTAATTCTGAGGGTTTGCAACTTAAATGTATGTTTGATATTCAAATGGATATTAAAGTAAGTTCCTATTTCTGACTCAAATGGATTCCACACAATTTTGGCAACAATTACCAAAGGCGTTTTTTGAAAATATTGTCAGTGCTCACCTGCGTATCTGGCCAATTCATGTGCAGACCTTACCTTCTACCTTGTTTTCGTCCTCGCCTCCTATTTCTTCCCCAGGAGGCACATAGGTTGCTCCAGAGTTGTCAGGTTGCAGAACTATACTAAAAGCACAGGACACATTTCCACCCACTTCTCCATCACAGAACATGGTCAGTAACTCAGGGGTTATGTTTGTTTCTCCTAAGTTCCTGGTCATTTATTTATTGATTTTTATTTTTTATCTTACATAAAATGACTGTTATTTCAGTCATCCCCAAAATGTATGAAATATGTATCAGTGATTATGAATGGAAGTGGATATATGCCTACTATTTTACATTTAGAAGAGCAATATTTAAATTAGTTTTTTTAGATTTTTTACTTTGAATTTTTTAACTTAAATTTTTTTTTACTGTTTTATTTTTAGATTTTTATTTTTTATTTATTTTTACTTTTTATCTTTTTTTTAAATGTCAGAATATTATGGGGGTACAAATGTTTAGGTTATATGTATTGCCTTTGCCCCACCTAAGTCAGAGCTACAAGTGTGTCCATCCCCCAGATGCGGGGGGGATTCTTATCTCTAATGGCATCTAAAAGGGGTTGTCAAATTATTAGTTTACATTTCAATAAGGATGGCAGGGATAAATACATCATTTTGCAAATGCAAAGCCTGATTTTGATAATATAAAACTTCTTAACTCATTGTTGTGATGATAAAACTTAACTATCTTTGGGAGAAAGAGAGTTTTGATTTGTGGGACTGCTGATTTTCATGGTGTAACTCCACCTGTGGCTGATTTTAAGCTACCAACATGCCCATGTGTATTCACTAAACACAGAGTGGTGAAAAGATGCAAAGTAGCACATTGTCATACATTATTTCTACCTTACAGACACAGATATAAACAACTTCAAAAATATACTTAACAGTAAAAAGTGGTAAAAATAAAAACACCCATATTTAGAAGTGATGGTTTTTTCATGTATCTTTATTCCAGTATAATTTATTTTATTGTAAACTTATATAATTAAATTTTTAACAGTGTCTGTGTTTAATGACTGGTTCACAAAATTCTTGAAACTATCAATCAGTTCTCATGTGAGTTACAAGCCCCCTCCATCACACCAGTATCTTAACTGCTCCAAGGAGCTTCTCAAGAGAGAGACCGAAAGCAAGGCATTATAATTATATAAATTATAACTAAAATATTATAAGCAAAGGGTAAATTCAGTAAGCTGTGTATTTAGAAGCAATAGACCCTCTAGTGTTATTTTGTGGCATGTGTGGAGGACATTGTTTTTATTTCAGCCTTGGTGACTGTGTATGTGTGTAAGTGTGGGGAAGTTGTGTGGAAATACTGTAGAGTACTTAAAATGAATAGCTGCAACTCCTAAAAGAACACAATTTTCAAACTATCCAAAGCATGACTCTCAAAGATGCCCATTTCTTTCTTGCCTTTAACATTTAAGGAGTTGTCCTTCAGGGCTTGTTTTTGTCAGGTTTTATGTCAAACTGATTTTCCCCAAACTTTTGCGTTCATTGCTTTGCACTCTTATAATCTCCCTATACTGACTGGCTGTGGTTATTACCTTTTATACGAAGGCTCTGTGTTGAAAGCCAGTTATGAGTTTCTGTCCCAGTGGATCATATGATGAAGTTGAAGCAGGCTGTCATCCAAAGCTGTATAATAGCCTCAGATGGGGAATACAAAAGTGCCATGGATTATTGATAGAGTCATATCTGCAGTTCTGCTGACAAATTTGATGTCTTCTTTGCTAGATTTCTAATATTAAGAAATATTTCTGGTAGCATATCATCCCATTGTCTCAATTTGAGTGTAGATGATGATTTAGATTTCCAGTTTTTATTGTGATAATGAGGACTGATTAGTTTTTATTCTGATGATAAATAACACTATGCAGAGTGTCTAGATGACATAGTAAAACTAAACAATTAAACAAAAATGTAGGTCCATATTAAATTTACAAACAATAACGGGAGCAAACTCCTAAGTATTTCACGATCATCATTAATCATTTTAATAGAAATAATTTTTCCTGTTTAAATAATCATTTCTTAAATAATGCACATATCCTCAAAAGTTAGCGGTAATTTCATAAGCACCTAAGTGGGAATGGAGGTGCAAGTAGTTAAAAGAATACCTTGTTTTGTTTTATGTTGTGTTTTGCTGACAAGTAGATTGATGCATTGGCACAACTAAGAGACACAGTTACTATTCAAAGTATTTTCTGGCTTGGCATAAAGTTTTAATTTGTTTTTTAATGCCATGTTATGGCAAAGCTAGTGTGGAAAAAAAACCAAACCTCTTTTTGACATTATAAAATCCTATTTTAAAGACCTAGTGCTGACATCTCCCAGGAAACTGAAAAATCATTGCATTTAGAATTTTCTTATGCTATGATTTTTGTTCATTTTTATATTGTCATCATTACATCTTACCAAAAGATTAGAAATTATTATGATGTCACAAGGAAGAAATCAAACCCCACAAATGAAACAAAATAAATATGAGGTTAACAGTGTGACCAGAATTGACTATGGTTGATGTTTGTGTAGGAAATTCGGTGGTTTTACTTTTTTTTCTTTTCCTCACAGGAGAGCTAGTCAGCTACTGGAAGAAAAAGAGGGTTGAAAGATGATAGAAGACATATTTTCTTTTTTTATGTCAGCATATTATGGGGGTACAAATATTATGGTTACGTATATTGCCCATGCCTCCCTCCCCCTCGAGGAAGAGCTTCAAGTGTGACCATCTCCCAAACGTTGCACATCTCACTCATTGTGTTTGTATGTACCCATCCCCTCCTCCCCCCCTCCTACCCGCCCGACACCCGATAAATGTTATTCCTATATGTCCACTTAGGTGTTGATCCGTTAATACCAATTTGCTGGTGAGTACATGTGGTGCTTGTTTTTCCATTCTTGAGATACTTCACTTAGTAGAATGGGTTCTAGCTGTATCCAGGAAAAATACAAGGGGTGCTGTATCACCATTGTTTCTTAAAGCTGAATAGTACTCCATGGTATACATATACCACATTTTGTTAATCCACTCATGTATTGATGGGCACCTGGGTTGTTTCCACAACTCTTATCAGAAAGCATAGTTCCTTTAGTAATGTAAGTTGCATATGATTCGTTTTCCTCCTCCTCTATATTTATCCTCCTTTTATATCCAACCAAATAGTCTGACACCCAGATACATTTAGAAACAAAACTGATGATATAAAAACATTTCATTTGCTTAATTTATATATACAACTTTTTTGACATCATGTATGTGTATTATTTTCTAAGTGAAGTATTTTCTAGAGATTTTTGATTCTAGATATTCATACCTCAGTGCCATAAAATAATTTATCTAATCAGTGAAGATTTCTTATGAATAAATTTTATTTATAGCCAGAATCAAAGATGTGGCAGTGATGGAGTTACATTTTTTCATTGATACTGATTCTCTAATTACATACAACACCATACAAAAGTTGTTTACAAGTGGGGTGAAAATTAAGCTCTGCTTAAAGATTAGAAAAAATAGAGGTAATAAAAATATAAATGTTTTCTATAGCTTAAATTGCATTTCATTTTGAAGTCAAATTTGTTGGAAAATTTTAAGGAAAAGCAACACTTAGAGTCATGGCATTCATGGCACTGTATCAAACATACAAGTCTTATTTGAGTTCATTTTGTAAAGTTTGTAAATGAGGCAAAGGGGAGGAAGGGATGAGTTGTTGAGTCAAAAGATCATTATATTCTTACATTGTATTACTTTATTTTTTTATTGCTAAGATTTATGTTAGGCAAGAATTTTGCCTCAACTATGTATAATGCAACTAAATACCGGAGCTTTGCTGGTAACAACCTAGTAGAATGATATAATGATTCTAGAAGAATGTCAGAAGATATATATGATTTATATTTTATCTGCTTCCAGAATATTTGCATTGTCTTAACACAAGTAAAGAAATGTAAAATAAAAAATTCAAGATAAAAACAAAATGACTAGATAGCAGGCAAGTTAAATTATATATGTTTCCCTGTATTTTTGACAGCTATTAAAATTAGTGAATTAAATTCAGCACATTTATTGAACTGCATATGCATACAAAATAATAGGAATTATTTCAGGTGACACAAAGGTGAGTAACATAGACTCATTTTTATCATTTGAAATAGAAGTCAAGTTTGTCTATAGAGTAAATGTTTCTAGGATTTTAATGTTGTGTCCTTTGTATACAAGACACTGGATATTTGCCAATCACTTCTACTATAGGTGTAAAAGAGGCAGAAACATTTTGAAAATTATTATTGGTTGCATAGTAGGCTCTAGATAGAAACTGTTGAATAAACTGGTGAATAGATAAATGTTTCAACGATTCATGAGTGTATGTATATGTGCATGTATAATATGTTCATTAAAACTAATATCATATCATTGAGTCAATGTTCTTTGGAAGTTGAAGTAGTAAGTTTAAGTGTTTTTAAACTTGAATTATAGGTAAAAATCTTACAGAAATGAGGAAAATAAATATCTTATTTATCTATTAAATAGCTTCTATGAAATTTAAAAATGTATATAGGTATTAATTGATAATATATTAATTATTGCAATATCTATCTGTGCCAGTCAGCTTTAGTTACATTGATACATGGTAATAAATTACCTTTATATTTCAGTAAACCATAAAACTAAGGTTATTTTATACTTGATGTTTACGTGAACTGAAGGTTTGCTGTGGTTTCGTCCTGTATCCTACTAAAGCTGAATGTGGAGCCATTGTTCTAGAATATACCATGTCACATCAGAGGAGAGGGAACCAGATAGTAGAAACAAGCTTATACCTGAAAATGCCACAAGTCATTTTACACACACATTTTATTGCCTTAGGCAAGTCGCTGGACTAGTATTGATATTACTTGAGTGTGAAGTATACTTCTCCCACAAGACTGAGCCCAATGGGGATAAGTAGCAAATATTGCAGAATAATATAATTTACCATATTGCAAATACTTCTTTTGCTAGATAGACATTTGTTAGATAAAAGCTGTCATAGTCTTGTGGTTGCCCAACTATGTAAATTAGTGCTCAGGGTGCTACAGAAAACTTACAGGGCCACAGGCTATTTCAAATTTTTGAGAGAAACCCAGTGACATCTATGGAACACAGCACAAATATATTAGCTTATGGTAGTTCATGGTTTCAACATTATCAAGCTACTCTCCTTTAAATGATGACATATGTTTGCAAAGCTGGGTTTTTGTTGGTTGCTATGATAAAAAGCAAGTGTCACAAGAAAGTCCTTATGGAACAGGAAAGCTGAGTAACAGTGTCCAATCCGATTCCAAAACTTGAGAGGTGCTGCTAGAGCCATCAGACACATGCACATCCATTAATCTTAATTGTGGTTGTTTAAAAATGAACTTTTTTTTCAATTCATGTGCATTGTCTTCAAATGACTACTAAGTTGTTAGGATCTATATGTGTTAAGTTATTTAGACCTAACTATGTAACATATAGATATTTATTTTGGCTGAGGGTTGCCATGGCGGGTGGGGGGGGTGATACTGAAACTTTAAGTGTGCCTTGAATTGGGAAAGTTTGGAAACCTCTGGAATAGGCTTAAAATGCTAGTTGAAAATTTGGTCTTCCCTTGGAAATTTTAGGAGTTAGATCTGTGTTTTATCCCAAAGTGGAAATCTATTTGTTTCAACCTGTTTGTACAAAATAGATAGGCCTGACATCCAATATTTAACATCCATCATAAGACAGGCACCTACAAATCAAAATCATATGTGGACAATGTAGAAAAGTACCTAGCAACAGTGGGTACACATGTATTTTTCTTCAAGAGAAAGTTTTGAATTAGTTCAAGAACTTGCAAGAATGCTTGATTGGCATCTCAAAATTTGATCCATGACTAATGATGTTCTTCTTTCATCAAGGAGTCTTATTGATTACCTCTACGGATCATGCAATGTGAAGGTTTTTCGCAGGTGCCTAATAAGCGTGCCTTTGATATCTATTTGTATTTTGGAATATTTGTATCCAACAATGCAGGCCGATTCCCACATTGCCTTATTTATGTTGACTAATCAATAGAGCCTAAGATTTGCTGATGAAATTATTGGTCCATCTTTCTTTCTCCTTGGTGAGCAAATATCCCACTAGGCACAGACTAGACACATATGATTTTCAATTGCAGCTCAGTCATCTGTTTTAAAGGATAAGTGTGGAGGAGATGCCAAGCCTGGCTTTCACAGGTGTTCTCCACAGATTTGTTGATCCTCTCTGTTATTACTGGCTCATCTAATTTCCATTTATTTCAACAGCTTTAAAAATTGAAACACACACATGATGGTTAAAGACTTCTAGTCTATATATGACTAGAAGTGAGCTGGGAGTTAAAATTCGCATGGCCTAGGTGATAACAACTTATAAGTTCATACCACATTCACATTTGTATTGATTACTCATTCTTGTTCAAGATTTCTGACTGAGGAAAAACAGAAAACTATGGTACATGCTATAGTTTAGGAGGCAGATGTAAAATACAATTTAATAATCATTTTCAGTGAGAGAAGCTACACAAAAGAGGAAACAACTTATTTTGCTTTGAGAATGCATCAAAGCAGAAATTACTAAGTCAGCACCTTGGCTGGACTTTATCGTACCTGAGAATTTTCCAGATGCACAGCCTATGGTACCTACGTTGAGGAAGGCAGCTTCTGAAAGGAAAAGAGTGTTTTCGTAAAGACATGCATGATGGAGGCACTAGGACACAGGTGGGAACTGTGTAACATTCACAGTGGCTAGGCTGTAGGGTCGGTGTTGGAGAGTGACAGGAAATGTGGCCAGAAAGGAACGTGGAAACCAGAACATAAACATGTGCACATATGTCCCCAAAATACGCAGGCCTTCACTTTAATGTAATGCAGGCCACTGGAGTGTTTTAAGAAGGGAGTAACTATTCATGTTTGTAATTTAGAAATGACAGTCTTTCAGCACTGGCAAAAACTGATTGACGAGGAGGGGCTAATGGGGACAGAGATCACTTTTAAGTCCCCTGCCAATCCGGACATCTGGTTACTTACATGGTTTATAATTCAGCTCAGTATCCATGGGAGAAACAGGAGGTCAGGTGCTCTGTGAGCACACTCAGCACATCTTCTGTTCAGGAGGCGCTGCTATTATAAACTGTGCTTTCCATTCCTGTCCTGGAGAGCCACTCAGGTAGGTAGCATTTCCAAGGCAATGGATAGCAAGTGCTGAGTGCATAAACAAAATTAGGAAGAATGGCTTGGGCTTGCCCCTGCTCAACATCAGGCTTGGAAAATACCCTTAAGCTAACAGAAAATAGAAGAAAATTTTTTTCAGTTGTGTCAGTTTAAATCAAATGAAAATGAGAAAAAATAAAAAGGAACCCATGCAAGTTTTGTAAATTGGAGAATAATTTAAACATTGATTGCTTGGATATTCTTATATTTCCCCGGCTGTAAAAATAAAGTATCACAAGAATGGAAAAACAAGCACCAAATTACTCACCATTAAATTGGTACTAACTGATAAACACTTATGTGCACATATAGTACTAGCATTCATCTGGCATTGGGCAGGTGGGAGGGGGAGGAGGGGATGGGTGTGGTGTGCACTTTCAGGGAGATGGACACACTTGTAGCTCAGACTCAGGCAGTGCAAAGGCAATATATGTAACCAAAGTGTTTGTACTCCCTTAATATTCTGAAATAATAAATACATACATATATAATGTGAAGATAAAAAACATTAATGCCTAAGTTGATATTTTAACTCGTTTTAATTATCTTGGCAAGATAATAATGGCAATGATACAATCAAAGTTGGAGATATATTCTACATAGAAATTCTTTTAACTGTCCCTGATTTTACTCTCAGACATCTAAAGCTTAGCATTAATAATAGATTAATACAATGTATATTTTGAGATAGCTAGAAAAGAAAATTTGGAATGTTTCCAACACAAAGATATAAATATTTGAGGTGATAGATATTCTAATTACCCTGATTTGATCATTACACATTGTATGAATGTACCAAAATATCACATGTACCCCATAAATATGTACAATTATTATATATCAATACAATTTTTTAAAAAGAATGTGTAAGATTGTGAATCACATTTAATGTTTTATTTGCTACTATACTACTTTATGAAAGCAGAAAAATAATTAGAACATGAACCACTGGCATTACCATTTTATCTACATTGTTTTGAAATTTCATTGTGTCAGTAAGGCCACTAAACACTGAAAGCCAAAAGAAAAATAGAGTAAATGTTGTTTCTAACTTGAAACTTCTGAGTAGACTTTTAGATCATTATCTTGCAGAGCTGATTCACAACTCAAACACACATGTGGGACAACATTTTAAATATCTTGGATCTATATAGTATAAATTCAAATTATGTATCACAAATTGACCTAGCCACTAGAGAAGTGAAGGAAATCAGGTTTGTCTTGAATTTATAGAGATTCATGGATTGTCCTGTACACATTCAAGGAGTCCCAAGGACTATTCCTTGGAAGATAATATAAATCTTTTCTCTTGTTATTTGATATGCAGCCTATTTTTGAAAAGTGAAGATATTTTTGTACCTACTGTCATTAAAATTAAATAAAAATATATAAAATAAAATGTGTATAGAATAGCACATGCATATGTGTATTTCATTTATGTATAGATAGATATAGATACAAGTATAAATTTAATTGAAAAGTTTTAAAGTCAATGATTTTTAATTTGTATTTATTATTGATTCTCCATTCAATCATTTTTTTTCTATTCCCTTCTCTATTTACTTTCTTATATTTCTTTTTTTTCTCTACTTCCTTTTCCCTTTCCCAGTCTTTCTCTACTGTAATACAGTAAACCATTAAAAAAGCAGGATAAGTACATTTACAGCTTTCTGACTGCTGCCCACAGGGTGCTATAAATGCACAAACTGGATATAATTGAGGCACATATTAACTTACCTTCTGTTGTACAGGAAGAACATAAGCAGGCTGTTAATGTGCACTGTGTTGAAACTCTTAACTTGGGGGATGAGAATTAGCTTGCAGTAGTAATTTGGTAAGCACCTGGGAAAACTGCAAGCTTCATTTCTTGCAACGTGGAATATGATTAAAAAGAGAATATATTATTATCATGGGCACCATTAAAAAATGTGTAGACAGCATTCTATGATGTTAAAATGGAAATTGGAAGTTGTACTCAAATGTTGAAGATGCTGCATGTTAATTACTGTCTACCACAGTGCACTGCAAGTGCAATTCAATTATTTGCTTTGTCAAGCAATATTTTGATTAACCTGAACTTTAATTTTGTGCATCTAATGTTTTTTTATGTTGTGATAAAACAGTGGAATGGTACGTCACCCTGCTAAGAGCTCTCAGAAACCACCAGAAATGTACTCAGTACCATAGGAATCTTCATTCAAATCTATATATAAAACGTTTCTCAAATTTAGAGAATTATATCAGATAGGGCTTTTTTTTAAAAAAAATATATTTGGCATTGTAATATTATTCGGGGTTCTTGTAATAACTTTTGTTCTTCCCAAATTTTGAGGTAGGCATTATTGTGCCCACATTTGATTTGAAGAAACTATGGCTGAGAGAAGATAAGTAGTATTCATAAGCTCACTCAGCTAGTTCTTAGTGAAGGCAGATTTTAAACCTTTCTGCAGAACTCAAGCTCTGTGAGACACTACCTCCCTAAATTTTAAATCTTATTTGCCAATTTTAGGATCTTCAAGAGAGTTGGTATAGCTCCTATTTTATATTTTACAGTTTTTTCCCACAATCTAGGAAAATATAAATAACACATTTATATGTTATAATGGTATAACATAGCACTACTTATGAGCAATTTGGGAATCACATTTAGTTGATCATTTTGGTGGTTAAGGAATGAATGATCTTCTGTTTGCTGATTACTAGGTTGTACTTGTAAGTCAATAGCCACATTGGACAAAACATTTGAGTGTTTGGCTTTTGGTCTAAGTTGGCTGCAAAAAGATAATAATAGTCTTGTCCTGTATTTAGTTTGGTCAATTGATTCTGTTATAGAAAATAATACAATCATGGAGTTTTGCATCTAACTAAGATATCCAAAATGATGCACAATGTAATTTCTGTAGTCATTCTTTGGACTAAACTTGTTTGTGAGCATCTATCAATTAACAAAACTGTGACTGGTTATAAAAGTAAAATGCTGTATATGATCTTTCTTTTAAAGAAGTCAGTTTAGTTGTGTAAACAGATATATAAATGGTTTATTATGCAAGTAAGACAAAACAAAACACTAACCACAGAGGAGGGACTTACTAACTCTGCCTGAGGGATGCATTAAAATTGAACAAAAGAACTGGGTCAAAGAGTAGAATAAGGAGTTTATTTGCTCAGAGAAGGGTTTAGGAGTGTGAAAGAACAGCTTCTAGATAGCAAAATGGCTTATGTCAGTTAAGAGGAGCAGGGCTTTCTATGAGATCGATGAGAAATCTAGTGCATATTCTTATACCAAATTCATAATATATGCATCCATTCATCCATATCCATGTACTGATGACATATGTATTGGTTTCTGTTCATCTCTCCTTAGATATGTTACCCTTTATACATATAACAAAACAACAAAAATGCACATTTTAAAACATGGATGGTATGGGTTGTTTAAAAATTAAGCCTTACATTCATCGGGTGTTGGGCAGGTGAGGGGGAGAGAGAGGGACGGGCATATTCACACCTAATGGGGGCGGTGTGCATCGTCTGGGGGATGGACACACTTGAAGCTCTGACTCAGGTGGAGCAAAGGCAATATATGTAACCTAAACATTCGTACCCCCATAATATGCTGAAATAAAAAAATTAAAAATTAAAAAAAATTAAGTCTAATAAAATTTAATGAGACATAATATTTTTAATAGGGTATAGTTATAGGATCCTAGCTGTATGATTTATTTAAGATAAATATATATCTACGTATATATATACAGATTCTCATTTTCTGTATTTTCTCCAAAATGATTCTCTGTTACTAAGAAATTAGTTCTATCTATAATTTTGAATTTATCATTCCATATATTTAGCAATGCAAGGGTAAAATTTGGATGGGAATATCTTACCAGTGTCCTTCAGAAGTCAAATTATAAATCATAATTATAGATTTATTTAAAAAAGTGAATATGCTTTTCAGTAACACAGTTAATTAACACTGATGAATTGCAGTTTATATCATGCTAGTAATCACATGCTTATTGACATCATATATTATAGATTCCATGTTTTAATAAATAACAATTATAAGATCTGTGTATTATATATATTTTATTGAAAGTGCTTTTTTATTTCTAAAATAAGTGACCATGTAGTACTATTCAGCTACAAGAAACAATGGTGATCTAGCACCTCTTGTATTGCCCTGGATAGAGCTGGAGCCCATTCTACTAAGTGAAGTATCCCAAGAATGGAAAAATAAGCACCACGTGTACTCACCATCAAACTGATTTTAATGGATCAACACTAAGTGCACATATAGGAATAACATTCATAGGGTGTCAGGCAGATGGAAGGCAGGAAATGGATGGATATATACACACATAATGAGTGTGATGTGCACCGTCTGGGGGAAGCTTGAAGCTCTTACTTGGGGTGGGGGCATGGGCAATATATGTAACCTAAACGTTTGTACCCCCATAATATGCTGAAATAAAAAAATTAAAATAAAATAAAAAGTGAGCTCTTAAATGTAGAACCCTGTTATATATATTTTAGTATCTTGATAAATAGCCTGTTTTCTGGCATATTTATATATGACTACATAGTAGACATTCAAATTGGACTAAACTGAACTGCAAATAATACTTCTATTTTTTACATGTGTTTAGATAATAAATCAGAGATAATTATTAATATTAAAATATATTTTAGCCTATACATATGTGCATAGGTGAGTCAAATATTCTGAGAATACACCCTTTCCCAAATATGTCAGTCTGGATATAATAAAATCATACTTTATATATAATAATAAAATTATATTTCTACTATTCTACCCAAGAAAATTTGGAGAGTTATCCACCCTCTAACACTTTCTCTTTTCTCAATTTATCTTCAGTCTTTACGGAAATGAATAACCTTACCTGTCAAATTGACCTGAATGCACAGTCTAAGCATGTTTGCCCTCTTTCTCATTAAGTTTGCTGTTTGCTAGCTTATAATGACCCCAGTTTGGGAGAGGTAATTAAGTGATTTGCTTTAACAAAAGGCCTTCTTATTTAGCCCTGCTAACCAGTTCTAGCTAAACAGCTCTCATGGGCTTATAAAATATAAAAAATGATCTCACATTTGCAATGGAAATAAATTAAGTCCCACAACTGAAGGTAGTTTCCCATGACAACTCTATTTAAACTCATCAATAGAAAATGTATAATCAACATATACTATTATTTATTTCCTTATGCACAAATATTATGTCTTTCCAACTATACATTCACAGACTGTATATTCTTCTCCTCATCATCAAATACTTACATATGATAGTTATTTACTGAAGATTTTAGTAATCACTTCATGACTATCAATCATGGGGTTCATCACAAAATGCCATGATGCTTAGGCTGAAGCCGCTAGACACACGACACTGTAAAATACTAGCAGGAGTGATGCATTAAGTAGGCCCTTCCATATAGATGATGAATTTTGTATTATTACATTTTGTTATTATTCTTTAGCTCTTTCTTCTCTTTCCATCACATCATGATTAGATGTTTAATTGTTAGTTTAATAATATTTATTCTAATATCACACAAACTTGGTTAGATAATAAAAATGATTGTCAAACTTATTAGCTTCTACATACATACACACACTTCACAGCTGTTTCTTGTGAGATGATTAATATAGCAGTTTCACTCTCATTTTTCTATTTTTCTTCCATTAGCCATGAAAATGTTTGTTCCATTTAAATTTATTCTCATTTAGTAGCACCTTATTTATATATTAATTTTAGGTTTTGACAAAATATTAGTGAACATTTTAGAACTTGAGTTAATGTAACTAAGAGATGATCCCCTTCTATCTATAGGAAAAGGTGAGAGATTCGACTTGTCTGGAAGTAATTCTAGCATGTTGGCTTTTTCAGCGCATTGGTCTCCTATGACCGACATTCCATGGAAACTGGCTACCCTTAAATACTTAGCACAATTCATCCATAGGCCAGCAAGTTAGGCTTTGAGCTGTGTTCTGTAGCACAGCAAGAGCTTCTGTAGGAAAGAAGCATGGGGCAGATTATTTCTCATGACCTCCAGAAGGAAACAACTCTACTGACACATTAATTTTGGACTTTTCATCTCTAGGAATGTAAGAGAATAAATTTCTGTTATTTTAAGACACTCAGTTTGTGGTAATTTATGATGGCATCCCTCAGAAACTAATATAAATGTTGGTACCAAGATTTGGGTTTCTGTTGGAGCAAATCCCTACAAACGTGGAAATGGATTTGGAATGGCCTGATGGGTAGAAACTGGAAGAATTTAGAGGTGCAGGTAGAAAAAGCCTAGATTGACATTAAAAAACTGCTGGTATATAAATAGGGACATGAAAGGCAACTCTGGTGGCTGGTCAGAATAAAGTGAAAAGGACAATAGAGGAAGCTTCTGTCATTGTAGAGAACACATATAACATCATGAACAGAATATTTCTAGACACATAAACATGATAAAGTGCTTCTGGTAGCATTTCAAAAGGAAATCAGCACCATGTGATTGGACATTGGATATAAAAGGTGGTCCCTGTGGCATTGACCTTGGCTCAAACCTCTTCTCGTGCTGGTTGGAAAGTAGAAATTAAACATAGTGAGCTTGGATACTTAGCTGAGGAGGTTTCTAAGCAAACTATGGGAGGTGTGGCTTTGTTTATCTTTGATTCATTTAGTAAAATGTTAGAGGACAGGCATAAATTGAAGAAGGGGCTGTTAAGCAAAAAAGAACCAGAACTTGATGATTAAAAAGTCCTTAGCCTATCCACATTGTAAAAGTTGAAAAAGCATGATTTGGTGAAAACACCAACAGTATGGCTGGACACCCACTCTTTGCTAAAGAGACTAGGTGTGTGCGACCCATGGATCAACTGTCTCAGCAGAATCTAGGAATAGAGATAGAGTTATGTAGGAAGGACCCATGGAGAGTCATCTTGTGGAATGTCATGGATGCTCTTGATATCCATGGAAAGCCAACATGATTTTGAGGATGTTATATCAGCACTGCCAACTTAGATTGGATGGGGGAAAAGACAATAAAATTAAGGAAACCAATGAGCTGTCTAAGAGGCTGAGAGTGTTGGGTCACCTGTGAGGGTGAAAAGGTGGGGCAATATCAGAGGAGGACAGCTCAGGGGCTGACAGGAACTCCTTGGGCCCAGAAGCAAGGGCTGGTGGAATATCCAGGTGTCCAGAAAATGGAGCATCCATGAGCCCATAGGGCAGAGCAAGCCACTGATAATGATTATTAGTCCTTGAAACCTAATGAAAATTCCCCTACTGCATTTCAAACTTGCTTTGGATGAGTGACCCCTTCATTCCTACCATTTCCTCTCTTTCGGAATGGGAATGTCTATCCTATGTCTGTGCCACCATTGCATTTTGAATGGAGGTAACCTGTTCTAGTTTCTTGGATTCACAGAGAATGACACTTCTTTAGGAAAATCACACTCAGATTCTCACCTCTACCTGATTTACATGATTGGATTTGGAACTTTTTGAGTTGATGATATATGATAATGTTGACTTAGAGTGAATGCTAGCATGAGTTAAAAGTTTGAGAGGTTTCAGGATATGGTGAGGGTATTTTTAACATGGGTTGGATATTAATTTTGCAGGGCCAGAGAGCACACTCTCCTGGGTTGAATGGCCTCTCCTTCCAATTCATGTCTACCTGTAACTCCAGAGCGTGATCTTATTTGACAACTGAATCTTTGCAGATGTAATTACTTAAGAAGAGGTCACACTGGATTAGGTGGACCCTATATCCAACAACTCTTGTCTTTAGAGAATGGCCATGTGCAGATACACAGAGAATAAATCCCCATGTGATGACAGAGGCAGAGATTGGTGTGATGCCCCTGTAAACCAAAGAAAGGCAAAGACTGCAAGCAAACTACCACAAGCTAGGAGAGAGGCACAGAACAGATGCTCCCTCAAATTCCCCAGAAGAAACCCTGCTGTCACCCTGATTTCAGAGTTCTGGTTTTCAGAACTGTGAGAGAATAAAATTCTATTGTTTTAAGCTATATAGCATGTAAGTAGCATGTAAGTAGTATGTTATGGCAGCCATAGGACACTAACAAATCAAGTTGCTGTCACATGTCCAGGTGTAACTACAAAGCTTAAGACTCAGAGCCTGGAGGACACCAGCCAGGGGGGGCTATGAAGTCTGAAGTTCTATACTAGGACTGAATTGAAAAGTCTGTTTCAGCCCCTAATGGGTTGTGCCTTTTTCTCTGAGTATGTGGCCTCACCCTGGTAAATCTATGAACACTTTCCTAGAAGCAACATCAGCAGAGCCCTTCTAAGAAATATTGTCCTTAAGAGCAAGTATGCTGTTTTCCCTACACCTTTGTTTAAATTGAGAATAAATCCTAAGAATTATAAGAAATTTTTATTACTTTTTCATATCTTAGGCCATCCTAATGTGCATAATTTCTTTTTCTTTCTTGTCTTTCATTGTAGCTAAAAAGTATGGGACTCAATGTCAGTTTTAAATATAAATCAAGCCTGTGAATGCAAACATCATGGTCTCTTTTTGCAGCTGATTTTCTGATATTAAAATATGTAAAAAAATGCATGTGAAAACATTTATTAAAATTGTTAATTTCAGTAAATGATGGAATGTCACGGTTAGGAAAACCAAATAAAATAAGTAGCATCTAATGATAATGTTGATGTATTCATTAATTGTACATAATTCCCATCCCTACTTTCTAGTAAATATTTTTAGTAGGTATTTTCCTCCTTGAATATCCCAATTATTTTTTATGTAATGGCTTTGCCAGCATTGTTAAGCACAAATATACATTACTTTGAGCACACCCAGCAAAAACATTTTGCTGATTCTCTCTGATTTTTGTCCTTTAGATTGTTTAATCTATTTTTAGTACTTTTATTAGTTCTGTCTAGCACAGTTTTTCCCAAGGACATACAAATACTATGAAGTTGTGAGATTTGATTTGAAGGACACTTATTATTTCTAAAAATACATCAAGTCTTCAATTATTCAAATTCCCTGGTATCAGTAAGACATGCAATTAGTGTCTGTGTCAATAACTCAGGCAAGATCCTGGTTGGTCAAGAATATTTTGGTAATTATTCTCTATACTATAAAAATAAAATTACCAATTTTAATTGGAAAAGTTTGATTTGACTTTCCCTTTCATGGTATCAAATTAAAAATATTCATCATGCTTATATGTTCCATTATTCACAACCCTATGCCAACTGGATTTTAGATCTTGAGCTTTTGATTTCAGAGTCTTAATG
Source organism: Cheirogaleus medius (assembly GCA_008086735.1). Taxonomy (NCBI): domain Eukaryota; kingdom Metazoa; phylum Chordata; class Mammalia; order Primates; family Cheirogaleidae; genus Cheirogaleus; species Cheirogaleus medius. The sequence continues at coordinate 50,215,719 of VBSM01003157.1, read as the reverse complement.
ATAACATGCATGTCTTATTTAAAGCCACATAGAAATGAACATAGCTGGTGTTCCACTTTGAAATAAACAGAAAATTCCCAATTGGATCTGGCCTATTGGGACTGATAGAAAATTAGATTTATTTCTAACAAGTCTGCATTAATTTATTTAGTGATATTTTTAAGAAGTGACTTGAAGTTTAATCCCAATATAATCAAGAAAGCAAAGAAAATATTCTTAGATAGAACTAGCAGAGGATAAATAACATCACTTTTATTTTCCTTTTAATGTGTGTATCTTACATATTGGCTAATTTATATCAAAGCTGTCATTTGATAATAAATGGCAGGTTTAGTAGCATTTTTTAAATGGATTAGATTTGCACAAAACATAAAGACCCTTTGGTTCATGGTGCAGAACTCTTGTTCTGTTTGTTTTCATTATTCTGTTTCATTATTTCATAATTATAACTTAAAGGCATGAGAGTAAATAGCAAAGACAGTGAGATAGTAATTTCTCTTTACCCCTTTATAGGCAGCCAAAGCAGAGCCCATGCTGAGGCTGGATTGGCATTTGGATTCTATCGCATTGCTTGGGGTCAATGCAATGCCCTGGCTGGCACGGCTAATGACACAGAGTGAACTATTTCCTCCTGTAGCTATGAAATGAGAGGATTTCCCACCATGGTTTCCAAGGTCATTGTCTGCACTTACACTCTCTCTTCGTTCCTGGCGTTTGCGCCCACTTGTTTAGCATTTCTTGCTGTGTGTGTTCCAGCTGCATGTTCCTGTAAGCACAGCTCATTTGTTTTCTGCTTAGCATATTGATTCAGATTCACTTTTTTAGGATATTGACTATATTGTGGCAACAGGAAGAGGGAATTCAACCTTCCTAGTATAATACATTGACCCTGTATTTGTTTTCTATTGATGTGTAACAAACCTATTGGCTTAAAGCAACACAAATTTATTATCTTACAGTTTCTGCGAGTCTGGGTCTTCCGAGGCTTCAATCAAGGTGCCAGCCAAAGTGTCGTCATCTGGAGGCCTGACAAGAGAAAGATCTGTTTTCCAAGCTTCTTTGAGTCATTTGCAGAATTCATTTCCTCATGACTGTGCGGCTGAGGTCCTTGTTTTCTTGCTGGCTCTTCTTGGCTAGTGCCCACTCTCAGCAACTAGAGGTTAGAGTCAGGTCCTTGCCACATTGTCCCCTCATAACAGGGCAGCTTGCTTCTTCAAGGCCATTGGGAGAGTCCCTCTCCTCAGTCTGCTGAGGTGAAATCTTGCTTGTAAGTAATATCTCCGTGGAGGTAAGTATTGCATCATAGTCGCTGGTCCCACCCACACTCAAGGGCATGTGGTACTACAGCTGTGTACACCAAGGAGCTGGAATCTCCTGAGTCATTTTCAAATGTTGCCTTCCAAAAACCTCCCAAGCATAAAATCAATTGCTTGGTAATTATAATTATCTGTGTTTGAATGTTTAGTTCATTCATGAAGCATATTATTTATCAGGCACCTACTTAGAGTCAGGCACTTTACAAAAAGAACATAAATTACATCAGTGAAATAATGAGACAAATGTCTCAACTCTTTGAGTTTATTGAGGCTATAATAAGAAGTGCCTATTTCTCTATCAGAGGATAGAGAAATTCAGTAGGTAATCAGGTCATAGTTAGTGAATAAGTATTGGAAAATTGGAGAAATTAAGCATTGGCATTTGTGTTCAAGTAATATATGAAGAAAAGTTTCTTCAGTCTGTTACATAATACTTCAGGTTTCAGACAGAGACCTGTTCTTGATCTTAGAAATGAAAATTCCCCAAACAGAATGTTGGGACAAAATAATTTAACTAGTGCCCAACTAATGCCACATTTAATTTTTAATCAGACAAATTACATTAGATAATCCATCTCCATTACTCTTTCTTGACATATTTTGTTGATTTTTAATATTAATATTTATTTATTTATAAGTTTCCTTCATTATTTATTGTTCTCCAGTGAATTAAAACCAATATTTTTGAAAATATATATGTAATAATCATGCTTTAAATGTGTCACTAAAAGTAGTATATTTTACATTTTTTATTTGAAATGTTCTACACATTAGAACATTAGAACACACATTCTATTTCCTTTAGGAAATATTTATTGGAGTGACTATTCCGCATTATAGTTAATATTAAAAGATGACAGTGAAAATTGACATGAAGTATTTTCTCTGAAGTGTTCTGGTTTGGGATAAATATGGTTGGATTTTAGGGGAAGTGTTGATTTTTTTTTTGTTTCCTAAAGAAAAATATCCATGTTGAATATCTCTTTGAGCAACCTTCATGCATTGGCTTATATAAAAATGAGCTTTAAATTGCAACTTGTAAGAATGTTAAACGTAGAGCTTTATTTTATTTTCATGAAATCTGTCCCATGATATTCAAATAGAGAAATTTTAAAAATTAGGCTGCCAAACAGACGAACAAGAGGAATTACATGGAATTTTCTCAACAGTTGAAAAAAATATATTGGGTCAGATACTAATGATCCATTTTATAGTGATCATTGACTGACAAAATTGACAAGTATGCTAAAACACAAGCTGATAAAAATACACGTTCATATATTTCAGGGGAAAAAAGCAAAAGCCATTTTATATATTTCACACACTTTGCCTAGTAAAGTTTTTGAGCCCATTTATATCTCGTGAGCTGTGTTTCAGAAACTAAAGCTAACATAGCATAGAATGAGAATTACCTGTTGACATTGGTAGATGATTCTGTTTAATGTACTATTAAAATATGTAGAATATGTGAAAAGCTTTGTGGTATATTAAAAAGGGAAAACAAAAGAGGCCAAGGTTTGTGCTATTTTTGTGTAAAATGCATATACAATTTGAATATTTAATATTTTTCAAGATTACATAAAATAAAATTATATTTTAAATTTTATTTTTAATAAACGTTAACAATTAGTGTAAGGATACAATGAGTGAGATCCAAATCAAACAGCAGATTATGAAAAGAGTATAAATATTGTATGATTTGCATCAAGATAATGTTTCAGTTTACATTATTAGAAAATATAGGTGTGTAATATGAAATAATTTAAATATGTAGAAATAATGCTTATGGATTTATTACCTAGTAATTAATATAATCCCTATTACTGAAAATATGAAAGCAACTTTAATAAATATTAAATTATTATATATTTTAATAATATTAATATAGGAAAGTCAAATTGTATTTGTTATCAAAAATTATAAATGCCAAAAAGAAAAGCACTTTGGGTTTACTAGACTGAAGAAGAACATATAATGTGTGGCTTAAAAACAATAAGACCACAGCTGAAGAGTGTCTTCCAAATTTCTAAAATATCTACATAGCAAGTGTTAGTTGAGCATAGGACTTTGACCATTAAAAATTAGTATTTACAAAAATTATCAGAGAAACTTAATTTAGCGATTCAAATATTTTGTATTAGTCTGAATTCCATCAGGGAAGTAAACCACAAAAGCCCAGAATTTCTTACAGGGATTTGACCTTTTGTAAATTTGGATGCTGATGAAGCAGTCTCTAACGCTGTGGTCTTCATGTCTGATGCTGGTTCTCAAAGTGCACAGGGCATACAGCTCGGGAGAGAAAACGGGTACAAAGTGGTGGGGAACAAGAATAATTTGGAACTCAGAATCATGAACTGCAACCCAGGATAGCTGAAACCCATATCAGTCTTTACTGCCTCTGAGCAGGGTGGTATAAGTGTCCTGCAGAAACAGGGCCCTCTTCATCTCAGAGCTAAACACATGCGCAGGGTTATGGGTCTTAAAACCCGCTCAAGTCTGGGAATTAACTTCGGAGCAATGACTCTCTGTTTTGGTAATTCAAATCAGGTATCTGTTCATCAGACCTACATGGTTTTTGCTTATTCCTATCAGCTAAGACATTACTAGGATACCCATCTATTTTCTTTCTACGGAAATCATGACCAACTAGCCAATGCCCAAGATTTCTGCAAGTCAGACTCTTCTGGGTACTTCTTTGGTTCTCCTGTCCATTACTGTCACATTCCCTATGTTGTCTTTAGTTACTTAGTGCCTCAACTTGTCTCCTGCTGTCCTGGCATCCCATTATCCCTATTGCACTTAAAGACCTCACTTCAGTAGTATCAGTTCCCACTGTGATTTCTGACCTATAGAGAAGATCACCCACAGAACCCTTCAAAGAAGCTGGGGCTCTCCTCAAACATTTATTTCTCAACGGCTGTGGTGGAAAGTATATCCACCAACCCTTGCCAGACGGTAAGCAGGTCGTATGTAATAAACCCGCTCTATTATTCCAGTACCTGTAGTCCTTGGATACCTTCCTCTACAGTAGACCAAAAAAGTGCTGTCATATCAATTAGTGTAGGTCATCTTTGGGTTCATAGTCTTGGCCTTTGAGCTAAAACATGAGTCCAGAATATTTCCTTAATGTGTTCATATAAAAATGCCCTGCTTAAATTTATATTTCTCCCACCTTGATCTCTGCCATTAAGTTCCATTCTCATGTATATTCCTTAGGTTTTTGTATAAATTGGCAACATTATATTGAGTCAAGTTCTATGTCCAGAAGCAAGGAGAAGCAGGGGGAAATGTCCTCAGGAGGATCAACAGTGCCTTGCAAGAAAAGTACATTAAGGGAGATTATTACAGTTTCTTTGCACAAAAAGAGACTCCCTTTCTAGGTTAGGGTGGAGGGCTTCATCCAGTGGTAAAGAAGGGTCAGCAGAATTTGGAGATGCAGAGTTGCTGGTTTCACTGAAATCTGCCTGTATGTGTCCATTCCAATTTTCATGATCATATTTCTTTCCAGTCAATGCCCTCATTTTAACAAAAGAGACCATGGGGTTGAGAATTCAGTTTATATTATATTTAAGCCACTCACAAAATCAGACTTTGTGTTTGTTTTTCAGAAATTTCAGCTAAGACCTTACAGGAGAGATGGGTTTCTTTCAGGGTAGTTATTGAAGTTTCCAGTTTCCTTATGCAGACTTTGAACTAGAAATTTAAAGTCTTGAACTCATTATTTTCTCTTCTTAAGTTTTCCAGCTCATTTGGAAGCAATCAACTGACTCTATTACACTTCTTAGTTTTACTAAACTGTCCTAAGGCAGCAAGTACCTTATCACTCAGAACCATGCCTTCTGTAGTCATGCAATGATCAATAGTCAAAGGTCATAAGTTAAGTAAAGGTCTTGCCATTGCATGCCATCGGTACCTATTTCTCCCTTAACCCCTAGGAAGAGGGTTACTTGTGCCTTTAAATCTAGAGAGATAATTCCAGAGTGCACAGAACAGATTCAGAGAATTCCTCTCAAGTTTCTGTTCCTTTGGAACTACTCTTACTACCAGATTCTGTATCAGAGTTCACTACATATGTTTGTTTGTTTGCTTTGCACAGGGACTTGGCTATAGGCGATTATGAATGCCAGTTGAGCAGTCTCTGTGAGGCTAGTTTTATAAGTCTCATGCTGGAGTCTGCAAACAGTTGAGAAGGGAGGATAAATGTAAGCTGGTGGCAGCAAGAACAAGCTGAAACCCAGAAGCACAAGCTATATAACCCGTGAGGACAGACGGAAACGTGTCTATTCAAATTGCCTCTGATCTTGGTGTTATTCCAAGGCTCCTGGCCCTTCATCAAAGACCCATCCTGACTAGGAGAGAAGCAGGAGAACCTAGAGACAGTGGGAACAGTTGCATGCTCAGCCACTGCCTCTGTCAAATCATCGTGAATGTGAGTTACAAAACGGTGGCTACCTCATTCCCACTTCCAAATATCACGCAGGAATCCCTCTTGGGACCCACCTTGGCTGGCAAACACAGGGAAGGGCATTTTGAGGAATGAAGTTAGCCTACCCCAGATGGTACTTCATGAAATGCAATGTATTGCATTTAATAGCTTATTCTTTAAATTATTTTTATTTTCATAAGGTTTTTTAATACAATACCTATGGATGATCAAAAGAAAAAAGTAATTAATTCATAGGAAAATATCAGGAACATTCAAGTCAAGAGATAATCTACAAAATAACTAACCTGTGCTCTTCAGAAGTATCAAGGTCATGAGAAATAAGGAAAGGCAGGTATTGTTGCAGAGGAACCAGGAGAAACAGCAACTAAATGCAAGGTGGGATTCCGGATGGGTCCTGGACCAGGAAAATGGCATTAGAGGAGAACTGGTGCAATTTGAATAGGGTTTGTAGTTTTGCTAATAGTATTTTACAGTGCTGAAATAGTGGTTTTGGTAAAGATACTATGGTGCACAGTGCCAGACATATGGGGTTTCTCTGTATTATTTCTATAATGTTTTGTAAATATGAAATGATTTTAAATGAAAAAGTAAAAAAAAAATAGGGGCTTTCTTTAAACATAAATGTCTTCTTCTTCCTCAATACCCAGGTTGACTTCTGAAATAAACCACTATTTAGGTCTCTTTTTCTAAATTTATGTTTTTGATACCCATTATAATTTTACACAACACATGAATCCTCTATTTCTGTAGCTAATTCAACAGTGGATAGTATATAAATGCCCCACTATGAAAAACGGAGAATTTAAATAAAGAATATTACTTCTGCTCTTTTTCTGTCTTCTGATATTTGCTAGCAGTGTTATTTTTATACTTTTAAGAGTTATAACTTTTCTGTCCCATTTTGCAAACAAAATTAACTTTTCCCAATTATAAATTGTAAAAGATTCAAATATATACCATATTGTGTTTTACATATTATTTACATTTTCACATTATGTACATATGTACACATTATTTATTCCTATCTGCAGTGTGATTGGACCTAAAATTGAATTATTATCTAATGCCACTAAATTATTGTTGCTGAAAAAAGAATATTCTAAATATCATTATCTACTTTTAATATACTTTAGCTTTCTTTCCTTCTAAAGTTAATGCCACTGTTTCTCATCTCTCATGTCACTTTATTTTTATATAGTTTTTCATTTCATGGGAGAATCTCATAACTTAGTAATTCCTGATACAAAATTATTTTTCCCTTCATTTGAGGTCTGTACACCTCTGTTCTACTGATGAATAATGTGCAATCTTTGTGGTTCCCATCCTTTGTCATAAAGCAGGACTGTGAGGAATCCCAGCCAACAACTTTGTACATGAACTTCAGCATCAGATGGTGGTAGGGTTTCGATATCGGAGTCTTGTTCATTTGTTTCAGATTGTTTCTCTCTATTGCTGCTCTATTGTTACCTTGGTTTTCATCTTTCCTTCCATTTTGTTTTCTTTTTAGTTAGGAAATATTACTAATTAATGCTGTCCTTCCTGTATTCATCTTTATGTTTCCATTTCTTTATATTTTCTGTTTTTTAAAATCATTTTGTTAAATGTTCTCAGAGTTTTTCGAACTTTTGCTTCCAGATCATCAAGTTGGTCTTTAGTAATTTTGTTTCATTATTTAGTCTGACCACTGAATTTTTTATTCAGGCAAGAATAGTTTTGATTTCCAGGAAAAGTTTCATGATCTTTAGTTGCTCCCTTTTCATAGCAGCCTGTTTTTGTTTTATTGTTCTTGCAACCTACTGAGGCCCTCTGAGGGCTGAGGACACTAATTGAAAGTGTTCAAAGCTTTACTGTATTTCTTGAAGTCTCTCTACTTTCTCAAGTGTCAGGTTTTTTTCTTATATATTTCTTATTTTTATTGATTTTAGCAATTCTTTCCAAGCTCTGAGTTTTCTTAAAATATAAGGTGATCTGTGGATTTATAAATAATGAAAGGCTATGAAAGGTTAATGAAAGGCTAATTAAATTATGTTTTATTCCTCTGCAATTGAATAGATATGTCTCCTCAAAATACTTCATTTTGAACAGGAGAGCTCAATATTAGAGTGAAAGTCAGGGAGTGACACATTAACAGGCTTTATTTTAAGGTAAGATGGAAGGAAGGTAGTTTTTGGGTATACTCCCTGACTGCAATCAACTATTGAAATATGGAAGATTTTTATTAACTGTGGATAAGTTTAGAGTATTTGTCTCCTTGAAAAAGCTGCATTTTCTTTCCTTATCCAAAGACTGCATGCATTGACATTAAACTCAACTATATGTTCTCATTAGAGATCCTTCCTAGAGAGTTATTTCTTTTTTGTAGATGGCTATTTTTGGAATTTATACTACTGAGAGAATTTGCCAATGTGAGTCTCACACACTTTTCATACGATTCAAAATGAAAGGATATGACTAGGTCACCTCTTCTGAATGTGATCTGTCTCAATAACATACTGGTTTTTTTTTAATTTTCTAAAGCAAAACTTAGCACTTTATCAGGGTGTTAAATTGAATTCAAATTTCTGACTCCTAATCACTATGCATGTCATTACCTTCTTCCAATCCTCCTGTGACACACCCATCTTTTCTTGTTCTGTTTTCCCATCAATTTTCCATGATAAAAATCAAATTTATTGTCTCTTCCTTATACTATTCTTGTGTTTTAATTCTATCACATTTTTATCTTTATAGTATCCATTTTGTCATTTCAGTCACACTGGGGAGTGATGGAGTAGGAAAAATGCACATATATATATAGTTTTTTATATATAATATATATATTTATAATGTAACATTATAATTATATATTTATAATGTAATATTATATAACATTATATATAATAGATGGTATATATGTATATATAGTATATATACAAATTGTATATATACACACACATATTTTGCAAGGGAGACTTTTTTATTGCTTTTTATTTATGCCAAAGTATTACTTAAACTATCCAGCACTGTTCAGTGGACATTATCTGCAAGAATATAATCTATTTCCCATAGCTTGGGGAGTTTAGCATTTCTGTTATTTACTCATGAACCAATTCACATTAAGGTGGGGTCTGTAATAAAGCCTGGGTGTGTCATAAGAGGATTGGAAGAAGGTAATGGCATGCCTAGTGATCAAGAGTCAGAAATTTGAATTCAATAAATTATAAAGAAAAGGGAATTGGAAGAAGACTTATATTGCATTCAATGAGTATATGATTGGATTTAAAAGGTTTGATGGAAGTGATTATGCATTAAAACCCTTCTGATACTCTCTAGTGGGCTATAATACAGGACACTCTGCTCCTTGGTCCCTGTGGTTGAGAAAATGCAGAGATACACAAAGGGTCTGTGGCTGATCAGAAACCTATGTGGTGTGGGAGTTAAGCTCCGATGAAATAATCCCAGGCAATGAACAGATCACAGTTTACTATTGGGCTTTGGTAGAGACTAAGTGCCTGAAGCCAAGGACATAAAGTAGCCCTCAAAACTGAGCTGACTGCTATGAAGTAGGTTTGATCTAACCTGCTAAGCCACAAAATTGAGCATATTTATATGAATTTCCTCCAAGTGGAGGTGAGATATATGAGAACTTGCTGGGCAAGTTCTGAAAGAATGGCAAGTTGAGAGAAGGCAAACTACCTCTTTACTCACACCATTATCATTGTGGGCAATTCCTTCAGAGGGATGTCATAAAAAAATAAAAGTATTACCTTTTTTTACATGATTTTGCATCACGTGCTAGCCTCCCTAGAGTGGACTGCTGCCACACTATAGCTCTCCTCAAAGCAAACATGAAGGACAGGATATTACCTTTGTTTTGCTATTTAACAAACTACCCAAAACTTAGCTGCTTAATTGAATGTGCATTTATCATCTATCAGTTTCTGTGGGTCAGGAGTCGAGGTATAGCGTAGCTGGGTCCTCTGTCCAGGGTCTGAAAAGGTTGCAATCAAAGTGCTGGCCAGCCTGCATTCTCCTTTGAAGGCTTGAATGGGGAAGAATCTGATTCCAAGCTCTTCATGTTATTGGTAAAACTCAGTTCCTTACAGTTGTAGGACTGAGACCTTCACTCCTGGAAGCTACCCACATAGTCCCTGACACACAGCCCTTCCCATAGGATGTTCACATAGTAGCATCGTACTTCTTCAAGTTGAAGAGAGACTCAGTCCAGTCTGTTAAAGCACAGTCTCATAACATCATGTTAGTGGCATCTCATTACTTTTGCCATGATGTATTGGCTAGGAGACAATCACAAGTTCCACTCATACTCAAGCAGATAGGATTAAATTAGGGTGTGGCTCATGGAGGGTAACCCTAGGGTATGTCCACAATAGATAGTAAGGCAAAAAAAAAATCCTTCACACTGTGCATCTGGATGTCTACTCTCCCTGGCATGAGGCATGGTCAGAGGTAAGGCTTACCACTGGCTCTGACGTAGTGTTTCATAATTTTTGTGAATGAAGGACTTGAAATTGTGCCTGACTATGAGATTAGAAACAAAGGGTTCTGGTGAAGGGGTACACATGGCCCAGGAGTGTGAAAATGTTTGTGTTCCATATCAAAGCTCACAAGAAAGCATTTATTGTGGATGCGACTTATAATAACCAGGTGAATAAAATTTATTCTATGGCTATGAATTAGCATCTATCTTCATCAAAGCTTTCACAGTGAGTTTATAGACACAGTGGACAGGGTGCTTGAAATGAATGTTCAGCATTCACATCACCACATGGACTTCCTATTTCCAAAGCTGATCTGATACTGCCACTGCTGAGTGCCAACCTGCCAGTGAAGTCAATTATTCTCTGAGAGTCTGAAATGCCCTCATTCCTTTTTGTTTGACAGATTGATCACGTTTGACTGTTTCCAACATGGAGAGATTGTGATTCTTCCTCAGCGGAATTGGTACGTATTCTGGATGTGGATCTACCTTCCCTAACCACCATGATAAAATTTTACTCAGTAATTAATTAGTATATTGCCTTTTAAAGTAAGCCTACATTGAATATAAGTTTTCTATTGGCAAGGTCATGTACTTTGTAATCTACTCTACTCTGAGTAGAGTGTCCATCCCAGTTCTTGGCCCATTAGTAGAAAATCAATAAATATTTCTTAAAAGAATAGATACATAAAATGCATTAAGATGCCCTAGAATAGAAGTAGGTGGGAAAGAGAAAGGGAATACAAAGTTAGGAACTCATAAAATGGATCCCCAAATGAGACTAATACAAAAATCAATTCCTAAAAACCTTTCACATTTGCCATGAGTGGGCCACAAAGTCAAATTTCACCTTTCTAGAAGCCAGTATGGAGAAGGAAATAGCATCCATCACACAGGACATTGTGTCCATAACTTGGGAGATCCTTCATTATTCCTGATTTGGAAAGATCTGGTTTTATATAATCCTTTAATATAGGCTTTAATATCTTAATATCTTTCCCAACATAAGACAAAATAGAAATTTTTTAAAGACCCTGATAAATGCTTGTACAGAATTTTAATATTCTGAAATAATTTAAGAAAATAAAATACTTTTTACTATTCTAATCCACAGATACTGAATAATTAATACCTGAAAATTTGACCATTAAATGAAGACAATAATCTTGGTATGGGGACTAAAATGGTTGGGATAGAATGATCTCAGTATGGAAACTAAATTGTTATTGGCTGAGCATTTTTAAATCAAAATTTTCACACAATGCAAATGGATATACAATGACAAATATTATACCACCCCAGTATGACACCAATGACCCAATTCTGAGGTTTCCTTCTGGATTTCTCATTCAGCCTTACAAAATTTACACACACACACACACACACACACTACCTTGTATACTTGTAGTTTGAATTAATTTTAAATACCATTGTATTGATGTACATAATTTATTTATCCAATGCCGTTGACAGCTATACTCACTCTAATGGACAAAGGAAAATATAAAAGCAAAGTATTTTGCTACTTTGTAAGAAAAATAATCAAGAAAAAATCTAGACAACAGGGCAAATCAAATTAGATTTCAGGTGTTCATTATGGAAGCTGCCTGAGCAAGATCCTCCTGTTTTCTCTGAGATTATAAATCATAGTTTAATGGGATCCTAGAACACCGGTATGCATAGTTTTTTACCACATGAAGAAAAGCTACCAGAGAATTAGGCCAAAGTAAAAGAATATAGAGCTAAAAAGTGAAGGGAGGGACACAAAATTTTGGTCATATCCTTTGACTCTCTGGATAGCTCAGTGCTAATTCTACCTCTTGGCTTCCTGACTACATGTGCCAATAACATCGCAGTTTGTCTTAACTGATTTTGAGTTCAGATTATCCTTGGAGTCCAAGGAATTCATACAATACAACCATTGGCACATGAAAAAGAAGAGCAAAGAGTGGCACTCCAGGTGCAGCAGGTGAGTGAAAGCAGGGAATAGGGACTGTTATTCTTCTGTCCTCACCTGGGAAGTTTGCAGTCCTCATTAAACAGTAGCAAAATAGCTAGCTGTTTAAACTGTTGTTTACAATAACCTGGAACTCATATTCTTGCCTACTAAGTTTGGCTTTAAGAGATAGTAAAAATATGTGAATACTTTGAATATATTGACTTCTTTTTGCTATATTCAATAAAGTTTTATAGGAAAGATGTAATGTTCAGCCTATGTTGGCATATCTGAAAGCAAAGAGACAAAACATAATATACAATCAGGACAAATGAAGCCTTTCAGAGTGGTGGGAAATCCAGCATGTCTGAGAGTTACATAATGATGAGCTTTGGTGTTAAAGAAGATGGTAAGGTAGACTTTACTCCAGGGGGACCATGGCAATAGGTGCAAGGACCACTGCAACAGGCCTTGCAGCAGAGAAGAGAGAATGACCTCAACTCCAACTCCAACAAAATCAAGTGGGGATTTAGAACCATCGAGCAGAGTGGGGTGAGCAGATGGAAAATCACTAATACAGGAGACATCATGGATAAGGGGCTTCTGGCTAAAGTGCCTCGATAGGATTATTTTAGAAGGCAGGCCAGGGTGATAATGTACCCAGGGTGGTCATATACAAAGAGTGGGGAATTTTCACTAAACTGACTTAGCTGGATTCTTGCTCAATCTGGATTCTGCAGGGACAGAGTGGGAAGCCCACATTGGGCCTAGTCAAGTGCAGGACTCAGAGGAGCCTGACTATAGTTTTGGTCAAAGGAGAGAGTCTTCATCACTTGAAAGATGCAATTAGTTTTTCTCCTCCTTCCCCATATCCCATCCCTGCCCCCTCCCCTCCAATAATAATAATGCCTAGACTTAGGAAGGCAGGAAGAGAAAGAATCAGAACAAAGAAGAGCCAGGTGGTCACCTGGGCCCCACCCCATCCCTACACCCCTTCCTCACCACTGTGAGAGGAACTCACTGAGAAGTCTTCTGGTGGTAAAAGAAATGTTCTCTGTTTTTAGAGGACAGTTTCCCAGATGAAGCTACAAAGTGAGGGTGACGGTGATAAACAGAATCTGAAAGTAGTTGCCGCATGGCGGAAGGCCCCATTTTGGCACGTAGATCAGGAGTCAGCAAACGTTTTTCCCAAAGGGCCAGATGGTAAATAGTTTAGTCTTCACGTGTCATCCTAGGTCTCTGTGGCAACCAGCTCTACTCTGCTGCTGGAGAAGGAAACCGGCCACAGACAACACATCAATGAATGAGGGTGGTTGTGTCGAAATAAAACTTTATTCATGGATGCTGAAATTTAAATTTTATAAGTTTCACATGGCATAAGATATCTTTTTTCTTCTGACTTTTAAAAACAATCTATGTGTACAAACACATTCAAAGAAAGCAGGCCATATAAAAATAGGCCTCAGGATGGATTTGGCCCGAGGGCTGTAGTTTGCCAGCCCATGTTGCAGACCCATCACTTACAGGAGATATACGATCACAGAAACCCCAGTGCTGCACAATAAAAGTCTGGGACTTCTCAGTCTCCAAGAGAAATCCCTGAATCTTTAAAACCTGTGCCAACAAGAGTTGAATTTCTTACTTAGTGTATTCCTTAAAGGAGACAAGCATCCCCATTCATCTTTTAGTTGGAGATAATATACCAAGGGAGATAATCTCTCAAATTGCAGAATCAGGAACGGGCAAATTGGGTACAAAAGAAACCACTTGATTGCATACTATGGCATCAAATCTTTGTTGCCACTTTCCAGCAAGTTGTGGCAACGTAATGTGTTATTTCCCCTGCTTGCCTTTTCTGACTGGCAGTTTTCATTGCCTGTTATTTTGTTTTCTATCTATTATGTGATATTTGGTATTTTTGAAGTAGTTATGTTCATTCTTTAGTTAGTTTCAGATCACAAGGAGCCAATTTTGAAGGTAAGATAAATGTATACCATCTAGTAATCTGAGAGCTGGAACTGAATAAAGTAACTAGGATGTGGTATAACTGCACTATTTTACATGGGGACACTCACTGCTAATAAAGGGAGGTGGTGTGTGAATTATGGAGAAGTGCATCTGAGTCCCTTTGTGTGCTTGTTTGACCAACATTTTTCCTTTTTGGGATCCTTCCTCCCTCTGAGCACAAACAGAAGGAGGGCTAGACAATGTTCTTCAATCCTTTAAACTCACCTGATAATTTCCTCTATTTTAAACCTCCCATAGGTTTCACTTGTCTCGTTGTAGTGAGATTGTTTCAGACATTGTTGCTTAGCAATAGCCAATAAGACAGAGGGAATCAGATATAAGGGAGATTCACTTTCCTAAACTTCAACATGGAAATGTCTGATGTTGAAACAATAAAAAGATATTGAATAAAGAATCCATAGTAGGCTTGACTTTGAAAAAAAAATCTTTTTCTTCAAGATAATATGTTTCCTTAATATGCATGCTAGAGTAAAAAATATATGTTGTCTTGTTCTATCAAATTATGACTCTATACAGAGATTTAAAATCAGGCACCTTAAAAATATAAAATAGTTTTGATTTTTAAATATATTTCCTACTACATTATTTTCTATAATCACATTCCAGTGCATATTTCTCTTTTTTCTTTTTTTTGAGATATGTATCTAGATAAGTTGTTTATTTGTATATTTATGTATAGTATATAACTTAGATTCACTGTACTGGTTTATTGATTTACTACTAAAATATCAGGTTTTAAAGTAAAAGTTTTCTTAACATCATTTCTGACACTAAACTATCTGAAGGTTAGATGAGTATAAATTCAATTTCTAAAAGTTATGTTTGACAATATAATGAAATATTTAAGAAGCTAAGTCTTAGGTGCCATTATTTGTGATCTGGATTCTAACCAAAACAACATCTACAATGCCTGCTACTATTTTTAGAATGATTAATGATGAGGAAATGCTTTATTCATACTTTATTCATTTATAATTTATTCTTTATCATTCAATGGAAAGCTAATATGTAATGCTCAAGATAGAACTAGAAATAATAGAGAAAATTCAACACCACATAGCATTTGGGTTTAGTGACTAAAAGGTCAAACACTATAACATTCTGATTCTGTGCTAGAAAGACAAAATTTTAGTTCCTAAGACAGGAACTTAATGGAGGAACTGAAGTGTTCTTCACTTAAAAAGTGCTCTTAGTATCTTTAATCTTAGAAAGACCTTGTAAAGGTGTTAGGTTGATGGGAAAATACATAAAATAAATATGTGCAGAATGTGAAAACCAATGCCTGTCTAAGATTTATTTTTTAGCATTCCAAATCAGGCTTCTAAGGATGGATGGTGGATGGCGGTCTGTCTTTTCATACTAAATTTGATAAGAGATACTCCAGTTGAAGTTTTGCAGACTTTGAGAGGTTTTCTTCCCTGCTCTCTCCAGGGCAACTTTAAATGGGGCCACCATGTTGCATCAAAGCACTTTTGGGTGGTTCAAACTTATGTCAAAGAACCATCTGTAAATTAGGCTCATTTTCTTTTTTCTTTAGTCATCTATTTATAGAGAACTTTGCATGATGTACCTGTTGGTCAGAGAGACCTGATAATAAAGGGCAGAGTCAGGAAAGTCAGAACCACTTGCTCATAGAACTGCCTTATACTTTCTAGACCTGCTTTTGTTTGTGTTTGTTGGCAAATCTGGATGCATTAGTTCTGAAAAGCAATAGGGCAATATGACAATGGTTCTGACTTACAGAGAGGTGGCTGGACAAGCAGGTATGAGGCTGCAAAATTATATTGGGAGCGAAGACAACTGGAGAAGGAGATATGACACCAGAGGAAAAATAAATTCACAGCCCTTTTAATACAGAGAGGAAAATACTAACAATTCACTTATATTTCATATAAAACACTGGCACTTGCAATCAAATAGCTTTATGACTTTATTGCTGCCAAGCCATATCATGACGCAGGGGATATTTGTATGTGCACATGCATGTCTGTGTATATTTGTGTGTATTTCAGACCTTTAACCTTTAACCACCCTAGATAACAATTTTATATATAAGTAGGCATATTTAAAAAGTTATAAATATGTAAATTTATGTGGATTTGTAAAATTGGATATTTCATTTTTAATAACTATTGCCTTTGGTATAGTATACTATATGAAATTTATTATATTTTATAATAAATTTAAGTTTTCTCTTATATAATATTGAATATATTGCATGGGAAGCATATACCAGAATATTTTGGCAAATTTCACAGTAGCACAACTATTTTTAATGTAGTACTAAACATAAGTACAAATATAGACGTTTTATTTAACAATTCAAATTCTAGCTCGTTATCATTTCGTAACCTCCTTCACCAAAATGTCCCATGACAATGTTCATAATAAAATAATTATCAGAATACAACAACAAAACATGGTACTGCACTAGATTTCATAGAAAATGAAGGGGCAATATCAGAGACAACTTCCTTTTTCTTTTTAGAAAAGTAAATCGATGATGTTAGAGTCCACTGAAATTGGGAAGTTGGAATAGAGAAGTCATGTGAAGAGTAGATTGTTAGTTCTATGTGGTAAATGTTGAATTCAAGTTATCTTTGAGATAGCTAATGGGAATCATCAAGTAGATCATTGAATATAAAAACCTAGATTTTATAAGAATTAGTCAGGACTTCAGATAAACAGAGAGAAGTTAGAAGAAATAAAATTATGGAAATGTCAGGCATAGACATAGTCTCATTCACTCACCACTTCGATGATTTCTGTGCATAACATGGTTCTAGATTCTGAGGAATAGAATTAAATGGACAATAGTCTTTCTTTAATTTCAAGATCTGTCTACTAGAAAGAAAACAAAAACCAAAACCCTTTACCATGCATGAAACATACCATATTCAATAACTTTGTCACTAACCAGAGTTTAATCTACCTGAAGGTCAGTATATGGCCTTGTCAAACTTTTTAAATTAGCACTTATGTAACACTTACATAAGTGATTTTGATTCTGTAACTAAATCTTTTCAACAGCCCTATCAGGTATTATTTCATTATCCACGTTATGTACCGTGTTTCCCCAAAAATAAGACCTACCCATACAATAAGCCCTAGCAGGATTTCTAAGTATTTGTGCAATATAAGCCCTACCCTGAAAATAAGACCTAGCAATGGGCGTGGCTACGCAGCATATCTGCACAACCCATGCATTTCGCCGCGGAGCGGTAAAGAAGACGAGCAGCCCTTCTCATCTGCCCCATGAGAGCTCTATTGCTTAACATGAGAGATTGGGGCCAATGGTTCTAACGGAAATAGAGTCGCAAGAAATTCAGGATGGAATTCAGGGTTTGAAGAGTTATGATGATGTTCCAGAAGAAGACGACTTAACTATATTTGAATAAATGTAGATTGTTGTACCATACTTAAATAACATATCCCCTGAAAATAAGCCCTAGGGTGTCTTCTTGAGGAAAAATAAATATAAGACTCTGTCTTATTTTCAGGGAAACGCGGTAGGAGAGAAATTTAAGCAACAGACAGAACCTTGCCTCAAGCTCACAAAATTAGTGTTAGAGCTGGAATTCCAGGCAGCCGGACTATAGAATCTATGTTCTGGACCACTACAAAATAATAGCTTTGAATTTATTCTTCGCAAATACATAAATGGAATCAGAAGAGCAAAATATTTATAATATTATGGATTTTTAAAAGCTTTCTTTATGTTCATTTTCTTTTCAACATTTATTTATGTGTGAAAAAGTGCTCTGTTTGGGAAATTGAGACTGAGGGAACATATGATACTTGTCAAAAATAAAACACAAACACATACACACACATTCTAAACAAATTGATGTTGAAAGGGCACTTTACCACCAGGGTGATTAGGATTTCGAAATAATGCAATGTCTTAATTAACATCCAGCATAGCGTCTCAGGACCAAGGAGAAATGGGCAGATTAGAAAGATAGAGGATAGAGATAGATAGCTGATAGATGCATGAATAGATGATAGATACAAGGATAGATGATAGATATGGAGATATATGTTATTTTAAATATGTAAATTCACAGTACATAAAAAAAATCAAAGGAGGAATTTTCTAAATAATTAAACAATTTTTATGTAATATTAAGTATTTTAATTTTAACAATAATCTTAATATAGTATGTACACTGTGAACCTAAGATGGTAATAAAATGTTTCAGATTGACTTAATCATTTTCATGAAATTAAAGAATCATATACTATCTTAACCAGTGATAAATGTATTTCACAACAAATATCCTTCAACACTAAATATTAACTTCAATCCTAAACTAAGAATTTACAGGTTACAAGTGACAAAGTAATGTTTTTGTCTAAACTTGGAGAGCTAATAAATGACCTGATAGTTTTTCCCTGAGAGCTGTGTTAGTTTAGGGACCTTATGTTTTACAATTCCAGAAGAGTGTAGAAATCACTGACTATCTTGGGGACCATTAATAAAATGTGGCGACAACAGCTTTTAAGGCTGGAATCACTGTCACGGCAGGCCTGACTTCTACACAATGAGTAATCAAGAGATACCAAGAAAATGATGTTAATCAGAGCTGAAAGAAGTGCAGTTTTCTTGTCATGTCTGTACTCAGTGGAGACTATGAACTGAGCATTCAGTGGCAGCTATGAAAAGGCAACAGGTAAGTCTAGCCAATGTAAGTGCTATTTCAGGCAGAGCTCAAATCAGTTCTGATTTTTTTTTGAGATATGAATAAGTCTATACACATTCAAAACCTATCCTCAGCACAGCATGCTTATGCAGAGCGCTATTATGCATTTTCCAAAATTCCTGGTTCTAATCTTCTTTCCTCCTCTCCTTCATGTTCCTTTAAAATAATTTTTAAAAAACACTTTAACTGTCTTGAGTACTTACTCTTTATCTTGAAATTTAATGCAATCAAAATATTTGAGAAGTGTATATAATTCATCATTGATATTTTACTTCAAAAATCTATCTTGAAGGAATCAGGAGTGAATTTTGCAATTTCCTTAAATTTTTATCTAATAATTCAAGAAGATATTCAGGAATGTATTTATTTAATTTCCTGGCAAAAGTTAAAAAAGGGTAGACATCTAATTATTGTAATTGATAGGAAAAGATCCTTATTTTAATGATATTTAATAGTTCACTTTGTGCTTGAAGAGCAAAGTTATATATATATGTATATATATGTATATATATATATATACATGTGTGTGTGTATGAATTTTATATACTATTTTTTAGGAATATGATATTCTGGATCCAGCCTAGACATTAAATTCTTGAGTGATGTGGCCAAAATTTTAAATCAGTTGGTTAGTGTTTCCTTATCTATAGACCATATAGATATTTTTCATGCCTCTCTGACCCCTCAGAGAAGGGGGTGAACTTGAAGTAAGTCTCCCATTATATGAATTGTTATAGGAGGTTTCTTAAAATTTTATGAAGTCCTTGCATCTCTCTGACTCCATGTTTTGAAATCTTTTTGGGCTGTTTCACCTGCACAAAACCCTGAATTTGTAACTGTTTTTGTAACTGTTTGTAACTGTTTCTGTAAACAGTTTGTAACTGTTTGTAACTGTTTCTTCTCTATGTTTTCTCTATTTGTAACTGTTTCTTCTCTATGTTTTTCAGGAAATCGAAACACACTCAGCTTTTTGTACAGTAGCAACTTCTGTGAAGACATGAGGGCTTATCCTGTAGGAACAAACACATTGTTTCTTTCCTTTCAGCCCTTCCCTTGTCTCCTTGGCTCTCTGTCCTCCAACATTGCTCCCATGGTGTGTGATGCCTTGCACCATTCAGAGGCTCCTGAGAAACATATCCCAGTCTCAGACTCTGAGGGCTCTTCTCAAGGGAGGCAGTACTGACAGGCCTGCCCACTTTTCTTAGCCCTGCTGAACTTCTAGCAACACATTCTTCGTGCATTAAAAATAATTATCCCTACAAATGGATTTGCCTAAAATAAGTGAACTAGAATCTATATAAAACTCAGGAATATCAGCAAGGAAAAAAATCAAACAATCCCATTAAAACGTGGGCAAAGGACATAAACAGAAACTTTTCAAAAGAAGAAAATGGCCAACAAACATATAAAAACATGCTCAACATCTCTAATCATCAGGGAAATGCACTTCAAAACCACAATGAGGTATCATTTAACTCCAGTGAGAATGGCTTTTATCAAAACGTCCCAAAACAATCAATGTTGCTTGGATGTAGAGAGATAGGAACACTCCTACACTGCTGGCGGGACTGCAAACTAGTGCCACCTCTGTGGAAAGTAATATGGAGATACCTCAAAGAGTTACAAGTAGAACTACCATTTGATCCAGCAATCCCATTACTGGGGATCTACGCAAAGGAAAAAAAGTCATTCTATAAAAAAGACATCTACACTAGAATGTTTATAGCAGCATAATTCACAATTGCAAAGAAGTGGAAACAACCTAAGTGCCCATCAATACAGGAGTGGATTAATAAAATGTGGTATATGTATACCATAGAGTATTACTCATCCATAAAAAAAAATGGTGCACTAATACCTCTTTATTAACCTGGATTGAACTGGAAACCATTCTTCTAAGTGAAGTATCACAAGAATGGAAAAACAAGCACTTTGTGTACTCACCATTAAACAGGAACTAATTGATCAACACTTACGTGCACCATGGAAATAACATTCATCAGAAATCCAGCAGCTGGGAGCAGGGAGGAGGGGCTGGGTAAATTCACACCTAATCGGTACAACACACACTATTCTATGTGATGGACACACTTATAACTTTGACTCAAATGGTACTAAAGCAATTTTTGTAGCCAAAACATTTGTACCCCCTGTAATATTCTGAAATAAAAGAAGATGTGTGTGTGTGTGTGTGTGTGTGTGTATAAAACAGTAGTTGCCTGAGGTGATTATTAAACATGAAATTGCAAAATGCAGGATTTTCACCATCCCTTCTACACTTATTAGGTAGTAGTTTTCCTAAATAAAGATCTTCACTTTTTTCTGTTTAATCACTTATATTGTACAGCACTCTGGATTAGATTTTTAATTATTTAAGACATTACAATCAGTATTGGTTTGTTTATAAATCTTAAAAAGTTAAAAATAGTTTTAATGCCATCTACTCTTGAGTCCACATTCAAATTTACCCATTTGTTACAAGAATATGTTTTTCTTAATTTTTTAGACCAAAGCCAGGATTCAATTTAGCTTAAAGCTGTGCAATTGATGATTATGTCTCTCTTTTAATCCAAAGAAGCCCTTGTTCACAACATTGACTTTTTGAAGACTCATAAAGAGTTAGTATTCTTATAGACTTACTTTGAATTTGTCTTTTTGACTTCTTGTGATGATTAATTGAATTTTCTATTGATACATTTCCTATGAGTTGCAAAAAATGTCTGGAGGCTTGACTGCATTTCTGTTAAAATATTGAGGGTTTTATGGGTGATTTTGTGCATGACCTATTGCATTCTATTGGGGGCTGTACTATCAGATGTCTCACTATTAATGAGCTCAGTTTCATCAATTAGCTAAAGTGAATTGGTCAGGTCTCTTCATGGAATCTTTAGAAGAGTATAGCATATCTGCATTCTTGTTGTGCTTGTCCTTTGTGCTTCAACAGCTCTCTGATCCCTTTAAACATGACTTTTGTGTGTGTGTTTTACTTGGATTTATTCTTGTTCTTGTTAGCTGCAAGCTATTCTGTCTTACTCAGATCAGACAACTCTCTTTTGATACACCCTTTAATTTTTAAGCACTTCTGTGATTTTTGGCATAAATATCTCAGATTCATTTTCTACTCTTCCTTTCCCAGACTTTTTTTTATCATTTAATTTTTTTTTTAATTTCAGCATATTACGGGGGTACAAATGTTTAGGTTACGTATATTGCCTCCCCACCGGAGTCAGAGCTTCAAGCGTGTCCATCCCCAGACAGTGCACACCACACATAGTAGGTATGTATATACCCATGCCATCCTCCCCCCTCCCATCTATCTGACACCTGATGAATGTTACTACTATATGTGTACATAAGTGTTGATGAGTTAATACCAATTTGATGGTGAGTACGTGTGGTGCTTGTTTTGTCATTCTTGGGATCTTTCCCAGACTTTTGATCCAACATTTCTCTATGAATTTCTGGCTCCTTTTCATGGGCACTGATATATATGAAAATGTGCATCACCCTCACCCAAGTGCACATGTTCTTTTCCCCACCTACACCTCAACCCTCGTCTTGTATCATTTTGTCCTCTTCCTTTGGATTCATTTATTCTTATGCACTGTGATGTCATTGTCAAAGGAACTTATATAAAGTTGTTCTTTCTGATTGGAATGCATTTCTCTCTCCTCCTCTTCCCACTTTTTATTTCTGGACAAAGGACATGTAACATACATATTTGCATAATTTTAAGTGTGATTAAAAGTGCTTGCTGGAGACCCACCACCTAACTCAGGATAGCAAAAATGATCCTCCTACATAACACCTCTGAACTCCCAGAGCAACCAGTAAGCTGAATTTTATGCTAAACATATCCTTTTTCTATTTTATGGTTTTACCATAAATGTAATTATGTTATATAATTACATTATTTATGTATGTATAGTTATATTACTTATGAAACTGAAATTATTCTGTCGTACATATTTTTCTGCAAATTTTTTTCACTGAATATTTAATTTTTAAGGTTATGTGGTTTTGTTAGTGAAATTTATTGTCCTTGTTGTGTAGTGCTCTGCTTTATAAATCTACTATAATAAACTTATCTATTCTTTTGTCAGTGGAATTTTGACTTCTTGACATTTTTTTCTAATATACAAAGCTCCAGGGAAACATGAACACATTTCTGTAGGGCATATTTCTACTTGTGAAATTGTTGGTTCATAAAGTATGAAGATTTTCAACATTGTTAGATGATACAAATGTTTTAAAATTTATATCATTTATATTCATTAAATTATTAGGATATGATTATTCCTGTTTCCCCACATTCTCAGGAATAAATGGTATTGCCTGGTCTTGATTTTTGGAAGCTTAGCATTTTAAAAAATCATATTTCATTATATATTCAATATACATTTTCATGATTACTAATGAGATTAATAAAATTTCATATTTTTATTTGCCATTCATATTTTTTCTTATAAAATATCTATATTTTTTCTTTTTATTTAAATAAGTAATTTGCCATTTTCTTAGTTATCTGTCTAGGTATTGATACTTTATCAGCTATATTATAAGTATTTTCTCTAAGTTTGCAATTGCTTTTTCATTTTATCTATCATGTCTTGTGATGAACCAAGGTTCCAAATTTCCAAGTAGTCTAATTTATATATCTTTTCCTCATAATTTATATTTTTATATATTTTAAAGAGAAATCTTGCCTATTCTGAAATCATAAATATGTATTTTTAAAATTATTTAAAATTTTGCCTTTTACATCTATGTCTTTAATCTTTCTATACTTGATTTTTGTGTATGGTATAAAGCAGGGATCCAATTTATTCCCTAATTTTTAGCTTCTGGTTAAGCAATTGTGCCAGCATCATTTATTAAATAGTTCATCTTCTCACCCACTGCTCTGTACTGCATGCTACATTCTATATAAAGTTTTCACGTATTTCTGGGCTCTCAGTTCTGTTTTATTGGTCTGTTTGACTACCCTCTTCCTCTGTCTCTCTCTGTCTCTCTCTCACACACACACATATGTACACATATATACACTATATTAATTATTCTAAAGGCTTAATATTGGTGTACTAAAAATATGAATATTTGGAAGGATAAGTTCACCTGACTAGAACATTTTCAGAATTTTCATAACTATTCTGAGTTTTCTGTTTTATTGATAAAATAAGTTTTATCAATAGAATAATCTCATAAGCTTCTCTGGGAGAAAGAGCCTAATGGACTATGATGTATTTGTGGTGAATTAATATCTTTACATTATTTAACCTAATGCTCATAATAATATTTAATTTTTATAAATATTAATTTTTATCAGTATAAAATAATTATTTTATCACTATTAAAGGCTTATAATGAACTTCATACAAGCCTCGGCTGTCTTTCCTTAGATTTATTCCTTAGTTCCTTATACATTTTTTCTTATATTCCTTTATGACATCAAATAACATTTTCTATTTGTTCAATACTGCTAGGTAGAAATGCAATTAATTTTTACATTGTTATGACAACTGTTCAACTTATACAACTATGTTTTGTCTGAAGATTATTTGTGGTTTTCTATTTAGACAATCATATCATCTCTGAACATCTTCAGTATCATTTCTTCTTTTCTGGTGTAGACACTTAGGTTCTTTTATCTCACATACTACATTTTTTTTTTGAAATTCTATTGCAATGTTGAAAGTAAATCATTACGCTAACCATTCTTGTGTTTTTACCCTAATTTTAAGCTGTTTTATAATTTCTCCATTTAACAGTAACATATTTGCATCAGACAATTTTAAATGCTAACTTTCAGGTTAAGGAATTTACCTATTGTTGCTACAAGATATACTTGCTAATACTTTTTTTTAGATGTAACCTTTCTAGTTATATTAAAGATGGCTGGGTACTTTCTGGATAGCCATCGTGTGTGTGTGTGTGTGTGTATGTGTGTGTGCGCTCATATTTTATATCTATAGATATAGATATAGATACATGGGAGAGAGAGAGAACCCAAGCACGCTACTGACTGTATCTGTCAAGACATATGATATGAATCCTGACACTCATTAGTTGCCAGAGATCCACAGGACAGAGATACATTCTTAACAAGTAAGCATTTTGATCATTTAACAATCAGATTCTGGAAAATAAGTTGAATTCTGCAAAAAAACCACTAAAGAGTATATCATGTCAAGAAATAAACAACTAAATGAGGAACTGAGAACAGACAACAAAGGAGGAACATTTGTTAGAAATTGACTTCAGGCCTATTTAATTATAAATAAAACACTGTTCACCCTGAGTCTAAAACATGCTATTCATTTCTGCGTCAGCTCTTACCCCTCGACTTCATGAACTCCATGATCAGTACACAGAAGAACTATGTTATTCTAAGAACACAAAACAAATAAAAAGAAAGCTAAGTTAGAAAGTTTTCTTTTATAGTTTCTTTTTTAATAGTTTATTCGCTAATCTATCAGTCCCTACAGAAAAAGGAGAAGGAAGTAAATGTGACCTCTTGGGGGCCCATTATGGAAAGTGCATGCTGTGTACATAATAGTTAGGATTAACGCACATAGGCCTTAAAAGACAAAGGACAGATTGACAAAAAGTTAAAGATATGAAGTAGATTTATAAATGAAATTAGAAAGATTCATTGTATTTACTTTAGATAAAGAGAAGACAACCAGTAGATATAATGAAGCAGATATTCTTAAACTACTATAAAGGCAATTATAAAAGGCAATGCTTTTAAAAGCATCATTAACTTTTTTTTTTGTTACTAATTGAGTCCTTGGTTAGTAATTACTTCTCTTGTAAAAAAGAATGTAAATTAATTATAGAATTCAGTAAATAAATTTAATTTACCATACCTTAATTTTTTTTTTTTTTTGGTACTTTTCTCAGATGTGGAAAATAGACCTAACTGACTTTGGCACATGGAAAATATGCTTCAACATATAAAAATCAGAGTGTAATAGAAGAGAATCTTCTTGCCTACTCCTACTTATCCTGTCTCATAAAGAAATTATAAAGCAATGAATTTAAAATGGGTCAGATGAAAACCATTTAAACTGTAATATATATATAATCAATTCAAGTAAGTTAGTGCTACAGGCTTATTGAGACAAATCCTTTATCAAGATATAATGCACTAATAAGAATAGAATAGAATGTGCAGTTACTGTGGATAATGCCTTGAAGACAATGTAATTTTACTTTATGACATTACTATCATCAACACTATTCCCTGTGCCCACTGGGCACACACCACTGTTATAAAAAAAATGGCAGGGTGAGGAATGTATCTAAATGTGAATACAACTTCCAAGAATTTGCAATCTAGGGACATGCAAATCATTTTCCTTGAAACTATAAATAGTATTTCCATATGAATTAGGTTTCTAAAATGTATCAGTCTTCTCAAGATTTTTCTTTTGCACTATAAGAAGACAGCTTTGGAAAGGGCTTTCTGGTCTGACTATATGACTTTTTCTTTTTTCCCAAATATAGCTAAGAAAGATGAAAAATTCTGACACATTGTTACTTGCCTTAATATGTCATGAAATAGGATTGTATTGAAGATCTTAGGTAAAGCAATATACAGAAAACATTGTTCAACAGTTTGCTTAAGCTGAGAAGAATCCTGAACAACTCATGACAAGTTTGGAAATCAAATTTTATAAAACAGAGAGGATAAGGTCATGTAATAATGCAGTGTCACAAGATTTGATTAATTATTCTTTCTAGAGGTGTAAATTAATTCTTAGTAATTTCAAAAGATAATCTGTACATGTAAACTATATGGTGCTTTCTCACAACGACCATAATATCAGTGTGAATTAATAAAATTATCTTTTCTGTGATAAGAAGTAGAACTTCCTTCTGGTCCTTCATGGCCACTCACAGTTGTTCCAAGTGAAGCACACCAGAGTGGCTTTTTCCTCTTTGCTTCACTTTGGAATATTAAATTTTGTCTCAATCAATGAAATGTGATATATTAATTCAACTTATTTTACTGAGTGTTATAATGAGACAGGTACTTTTCAGATCGTGGGATGCATCAGTAAACGAAATGAGTAAAGACTCTAGCCCTTTGAAGTAATATTCTAGCAAGGAGACACAGATCCATTAAAAATATGCCTCACAAAGAAGTTATATAAGTTGCTAGTTTGTGATATGTGCTATGAAATAAAGAATAAGTAAAGTAAGGAGGATCAGGAATGTCATAAGAGAGAGGGTGGAGGCCATTGTATTATCTAGGATGCTTAGAGTGTGCTCATGTAAAATGTGACACATGAAAAAATAAATAAATAAAAAGAAGGTGTGGATATCTAGGGAAAAATTGTTCCAGCCAGAGGAACACACCACTGCAACCCATCTGACAGGGAGAATGTGTTTGAGGAACAGCCAGAATGCCGTTCTGGGTGTGACAGTGAGAATGAGGGATGGTGAGAAGGAGGAGAGATCAGAAGGGTTTGGGGAGCCCAGTCCTGTAAGATGTCATGGCCACGGTAGGGACTTTGATGCTACTCTGAGTTAAAAGGGGAGGCAAAGGAGAGGAGAGGCGCACTCTGAGTTACGCTTTAAGAGGCTCACTTGGTTCTCTGTTAGAAAAAGAATACAGGAGCAGGGAGAGCAGCCGTGGGAAGGTGATGTTGTAATCCGGGCAAGAGAAGACAGTGGCTTGTGTCAGAGGGAAGCAGGTCGGATGGTTACGAGGGCTCTTACTCTGTATATGTTTTGAAGATTGTTCTGTGTATCTTTTGAAGTTTTTCCTTGATTGGTTGGGGGTTACATAAGAGAACAAAAGATCAAGGATGCCTCCAATATTTCAGGCTGAACAATTGTAAGAATCAAATTGCCCACAATTGAATTGGGGAAGCCTGTGATGAAAAATCGGAGGAAGATCGGGCATTCAGTCGGGTTCAGGTTGAGGTTGAGATGTCTTTTTGGAAAAGCCAAGCAGTGCATTAGATATACGAGTTGGAAGAGATTGAGACACCTAGGCAGAATGTATAATTTTGAGAGAAATCAGCATAGAGACGTTTTGTAGAATTATGAGACTGGATGAAATATGGAATAATACATAGAAGAGAAAAGAGACATTAAGACTACATGGTGAGGCAGTGCAATATTAAGAAGTCAAGTATAAAAGAATAAACCTTAAATAAACTGAGTGGGAGTAACCAGTGAAATAGGAATTAAACCAGGAAAAGGTTGTATCCTGGAAGCAGAGTGAAGAAAATGTGTCAAGGAAGAAGAAGTGATCAGCTGTGTCCCTTTCTATCTTTAAGCCAAACAAAATTAGGACTGAGAAGTGACCATGGGTTTAAGCAACATTGAGGCCATTAATGATTACAGTAAGAGCAGTTTTTTTTTGGTGGAGTGGTAGATGCAGTCGTAGGAAGCAGTGGAGGAGGAACAGAAATATCTCATGGGCTGTTGGAGGCATGCAGGGAATCAGATGTTGGTACATAGGTAGATGTGATGGGGAGAGGCTGTGAAATTTCTCTTTGATTGCTGATTTTCTCAGTAAAGAACAAAGCAAGGTTTTCAGCTAAGAGTGAAATGGGTGAGGTGTTAAGGTTCAAGAAGAGACAAGCTTATTTGAATAGCTGTGAAGGAGAACAAATAACCGTGAAATGTGGTAAAATTCCCTGATAGCATTAAAAGACCATGTAGGTCTATGGTCATGAATATTTAATGGGGGACCAGTCAGACTGATTCTGTGTTTTTCTCCAGCCACCTTCAATTGCAATAATACAGGTGGGATCTAGACAGACTTAGATTTTTTGGCAAGTGTGTAGGCAAGAATGGTGGGGGCATATGCAAGGAAAGGAGTATAAAGGTTGACCTGAAATTTAAACTATTATTTCTCACCCTCAGGGGGATAAAAACCTATAAAAGAATAGGGGGATTAATTAGTTAGATGTTTCGCTGGGGTAAAAGGATTGTTAGGAGCAAGATGCAAGTGGAACTTAGCTGGAAAGATAGGTGGTTGGAGGGCAAGCAGGGGTGCTTTTCCAGGACATAGCCATGAAAGTTAAAGGAGATGGGCAAGGTTTTCAGAGGAGCAGGTTACAAAGAAGTTAGAGGTCAGAGTGCAGGAAAGACCATCTACATATAGATTGAAATTACCAAGACTCCAGGCAGAGGTAATTTTTGAAAAAATTACATGAATCTGTAGCTAAAATGTCCAGAAATAAAAGGAAATGACCCAAGGGTTAACAGATGACAGCAACAATGCAAATAGTTGGTAATATAATAATGATGGTGGTGGTGGAGGGGGGTTATTTTGGAATAAGAGTGAATATTTTGAAAGTTGTCATAAGAATCTAGGAAGGCCTTACCTCACCTCCTGGCCCAGAGAGATATGATGAGTCAGAAGAAAATCAGATCACGAGAAGTCTTCAGGGCAAGCAGCATCCTCAACGCAAATCAAGGTCATCTTTAGAGCAAAAGAAGAAGGGACATTCGGAAGTAGGATTAGGATATGGGGATTTTGCTGCAAAGGCCCTCAAATTCCAGAAGGAAAAGAGCTTGGGATGGAAGAAGGGAGGGGAAATTTTTTTTAACTGCACTTGGAAAGCAGATACAAGAGATTTCAATCTCAATATTAATATCAAGTAGCAGTTGTCCAAGCTGCCCAAGTCTCCAAGTTGGGATCCCGTATCCAACCAGGGATGCCAGGAGTGATGTCCCGTGACCAGCACCAGAACCGGCCATGGCTGCAGGGGAGACAGCATACGTGTAGCAGAGATCATAATGTTCTAACAAATGTATTATGTGGCATGATTTCTGTAGTGATGTGATCACTGAATCACATTCATGCGCCTCCATTTTTGAGCCAGATTCTCCCACCTTGCCTGTAATTCAGAGTTGCTTGATATCCTGGTATAGCACGTGGTGGAAAGCAGCTATTTAAGTCATCACATGGCATAAGGTGCCCATTAAAAGACAAGACTTTGGAGAATGTGCTGGTGCCTCCCTTTGCCTCTCCGGATACATTCCACCTTTCCTCACTTGGCTTTGTGCCTGGAAGCCTGAACTACAGGAACTGCACTGGCAGGCTCCTTTGCTCTCAAGCTGTATTATAGTAAAAGTAGGCACTAGTGAAATATTGGACTACAGAAAATTAAAGTATTTGTTCCCTGGGCCCCTCCCTGCCAAGCTACAGAATTGTAATGACTGTTTCAGCAAAGTTTCTGTAAAGGGGGCCTCTCTTTTACCCATGGCCCTGTGGGTGGTGTGTTAGTTTCCCAGGGTTGATGTAACCAAGTGCTACAAACTGGGTGGATTAAAACAACAGATGTTTATTATCGCACACTTTTGTGGGAAGTCAGAAATCCAGGTGTCTTTTCCTTCTGGAGGGCTCTGAGAGAGACTCTGGTACATGTTTTTTTTATTTTAACCTCCAGTGTAACAGGCAATCCTTGGTGTGCCTTGGCCTGTAGATGCTTCATGTATCTGTCTCTGTGTCTCTTCTGCTCTTCATGTAAGGACACCAGTCATATTAAATTCAGGGGTTTTCCTACTCTGGAATTAACTCATCTTAACTAATTACATGTGCGATGGTCCTATTTCCAAATAAGACCACATTTGAGATTTTGTTGAATGACATGCATTTTAGGGGAGTACTACCTAGCTCAGTATCAGTGGTAACTTCCAGCTGGGGATGCTTAAAATCTCTTGGTTTCACTTAATCATGCTCGCAACTTTTAAAATGCTCCCTTAATAAAATATTCTAATTTTTCATATTTGAATGCTCTGTTTCTTGGTGGACCCTGACTTGATACCAGTGTCAAGAGCTTGAAGAATTCAATGACTCAGTGTGGGGCTTCTGTGCTTAAGGGTGGGGATGCCATATTTAACTGGAACTAGACAGACAAGAAAAGAAATAGAATGAAACCCTCAAATTTCTTAAATCCCTTGCTCATTTTGTAGGCCAAAACCAAGGGCTTTTCTTCAATCGTGGAAACAATTTCTTATCATTTCCAGCCCTGTGGCTAAGATACTTAAAAAACAAACTCAAATATTGATTTTTCAGGTAGCTGAGGTAGGATATCAGTTCAACTCACAGCTTTGCAAGTTCTCATAAAAATTTAGTGCACTGATGATGAATGAGTCAGAGCCCGAAGATTGAAAATGGTGAAATGTAGGAAGATGAAATGACTCAGAGAAAGAAGCTCAGTACTATCCTGGGCCTTCTATGCCAGCCCAAGACATGAGAGGCATTTCAAAGGAGTTACATTAATGAGATGACAATATAATTATAGAAAAACTTAATTTTTTAGTGCAGGTACACTTACTAGAGTTTGCAGATTCAATGTGCTAAATTAAGTTATTGGGAGAGTTCTAATTATTCCCATGACACACACAATTCTTGTTATAATGAGAAGAACCCCCAAATTATAAAGCACTGAAATATTGGGCTAGATTTATTATGTGAAATAAAACTTTTACCCCATAACTATTCCCTGCAATGGCCCCAAATCATCATCCTTTTACCAAAGCTTTTGCAGACAATTTGGTAGAGAATTGTAGGTTCTTAGGAAAGCATTATGTGGCAGATTTCTGCAGTCTGGTGAGACTAGTAGCATACTCTGCCATTTCAATGGGCTCTCTGAATTCACTAGGTATGGGTGAGTTCCAGGTTGGGACACCTGAGACAAGGCATAAGCGTTTTTATACTAAGCAATACTGCTTTAGTGGTCATCAGAATGGTTTGGCTCACAGGGGTTTTAGGCAATAGTTAATTGATGATCGGCTTACTGGAATAGCCATGTTGGGCCTGGAAAACAGATTACATCCACAAAAATAGAGAATCATGTGTCCTGATTATCTCACGGCTCTGAATTTGCTCAAAATTCCAGAGCCCATTGAATAAACCTTAGTAGCACTTAGTAATCCTGAGGCTGCATCTGGCAATGCTGCTGTTTGGGATGCCAAAGGGGAACCTAATAGTGGCACCCTGTTTCTGCCCAATCTCTGAAGCAATTGGAGGACAGACAGGGAGATTATCAGATGGGTAAAGAAAATACCATTTTTACTACTGACAAAAGTGTGAATTTTATCTGTGAGCAACTGGGCTTTCCAGTGCTGAACTTCTTTCTAGACACATGCTCAACCGTGCGTGCGTCTCAATGAAACGAGGTTCTTCATGTGAAAATTCATGATGTGGAGCCTCAGAGGGGAATGTAGGCTTTCTGCTTCTTGCTGGCAGTTCAACCAACAAAAGAAGTGGGGAGCTGAACTTAGCATGCTTAATTTATTTTTCCCAATTTATTAATTAGATGACTTTCCTCTTCTTTCCTGGGAAAGAATGAATGAAGCGACAGAGAGGGAGAGAGTTCAATAAAGCTATGATTGAAGCTCCCTTTGCAAAGAAGGGTCAAGAATGGGTAAAAAGCTTTTGCCCAATCCCAGAAGATACTACACCATGTAGACAGGAACCCTAGCCGATGTTTAGTGAGTGCCTTGTTGTTATCATGGTCTTTGAATCAAGCAAGACCACACATCAGACTCCTGGAGATGGATCCTTGTTATTCTTTTGGGGAGACTTTAAGCTGCACAACTGATGAAGCAGCAGACCTCCTCTGACATAATCAGGGCTGGGATCCAAGTCTGGTGGGTACAATTGTATGGCACTGTGCAACTTTGGTCTCTAAACCAGTTCTAAACTCTATTTGTATTGATTAGGGAAGCCCAGCTTCTTCCTCAGTAGAGTCAGGCTAGAGCACAACCATACAGTCTCAGAGGAAGCTTTGCCATCAAAGTTGCTAGAAGAAAGCAACCAGCCCATCTCCTAGGAACTGGGACCTCAGCCTTGTGGTTAGAGCGGTATGATGCAAAGGCTTAGTTACTCCCAGTCCTTAGTCTGCTCCTTTGTCACTGTACCACAGGGGTCAGAAAACTACAGCCCACAGGCCAACTCTGGATGGCACCTGCTTTTGTAAATAAAGTTTTATTGGGCCAGACCTATTTGTTTACATGTCATCTATGCTGCTTTCATGCCACAACGACAGAACTGAATAGTCACAACAGAGACTACAAGTGATTGCCGTTTATAAATATCAACTATCTTGCCCTTGTCAGAAAAAGATTGCCAATGCCTGCTCCACTAGTATAGCTTGTATTAATTAAATATTTAGCTATATCAAGTTTCCATGGAGCTCTGCAGAAGGCTAATTTCCTTTACAGAAAATTGGCTTGAACAAAAGTTGTCTTAGACCTAAGTTAACCCCTACTTTTCAGTCTATACCTGATTTCAAAGTGTGTCCTCTCTACCTCTTACCCCACTGTATCAGCAACCAATACCACTTCAATTCATAAATGCTGCGAGAAGTGTAACTGATACTGCTTTTGAGATAATAGAAGAAGCTGGGACAATAAACGGGAATAGAAAACTCATGCATAATATTGGAACTCATGCCCTAAACCAGTAGCTTGAGGAGTCAGGGCTGGACCAGACAAGAGAATAGACCTCAGAATCCTAGGTGGGCACCACAGACGCTGCTGCTTTGATTCGTCTGCAACATGTAGAGTTAGCCAGGGTGCAGAAACTCCCTTTGACAAGAGCAATTTTGTCATCCAACAGTAACCTGGTCAGGTTAATATTGCCTGCCCTCCTGCATTTGATGACACATGACACATGCAGAATTACGATAGACTAAGGGAAGAGAGAGCACAGGTTTTGAGAACCACATCTGCAGGGTAGCGAAGTGTCTCCTGGGGGCACCCAAGCACAAGACAGTTAACAAGAAGACTCTCTGCCTATCTTTCCTGTTTCCAGGTGTTTTCTTCCCAGATGAGGAGTTTCACCAGTTCAGACAGCCTGCAGATGAGTGGTGAGCACTGGGTTAGAAAGATTTCTCTTATCGGTGAGGTTCCAGGACTCTATTGCTTAACACTCCAGTGTCAAGGACACGGCATACACTGGATTGCACACTTGGTGATGAGCCTTTGTTGTCTGGACTGTGAAGCCTTCGAGTGTTTGGGTATTATGTTTGAACAATCCGATCGTAAACAGTGTCTCCTTTCAGTCCTTGAATTGAATGCAGAGGGAAATGAGAACTATTGCACAGCCATTGCTTCTGTCTCATGAATGATCTGAGGTGCAGGGGCAGTTTGGCTGGTGAAATCTGGGTGCCCTTACACATACTGATCATTTTATGATCCTAATCTTATGGGAGGCTACAATTTTAGAATCATCTAGTTCTTTCCTTCCACATAGCCTGCACAACCATGAATTCCCCTGGCTGCAGAGTTGCTGTCACCCTGTGCTTTATTAAGTATATGGAGGATAACTGCTCCCAGCAAGCAGTCTCTCCAGCTGGGAATATTACACTAGTGAACCACACTTCTCTATTTTCAACCGTACAGTGTTATACAGTACTTGTAACAATGGAGTAAGAATATTTTAGAGCAGTTATAACATAAATAAAGCAGTTATTTCCTTAACAGTATATGCTAGTACAAGCTAGGATAGTTTTAAGCTGCTAAATTTGTGGTAGTTTGTTATGATCACAATAGGAATCTCATGCATCATTCCAATCTTGCAGGGCTCAGAATTGCCATTGTCCGGTGTTCAGCATGGGCAGGTTACCAAAAATATAGGTGAGCACTGGCAAAGCCCCTCATAGTTTATCTAATGAGTATGAGCTGAAATCGTAGTGGTAGAAGAACAGCCCTTTTATCAGTCATGGAAAAGTAAGAATCGCATCTTGGAGGTAAGAAACTGGAGGGATTATGAAATAATAGTTTTAAAAGGTGCAAATAGGAGATCATCAGCTCCGTATTGAAAGTGATAATTTTTTGTCCATCTTCATCATCGTGGTGTTCAGTACATCAGGTGGAATCAGTTCAAGGATATCTGTAGCAAAGGCATGATAAAAAGTGCTAATAACATTTGAGGGAAAATGCAGAAGGAAAAGTATTAGAAGAGAGAGATTCTTATCTGTGGTTATTTTCTCTCTTTGGGAATATGGTTACATCAGAAAACAAATCAAATTCTTAAATACAGAGAAAAAAATGCACGAATAAATGATAAAAATGATTACCAGTATGCATTAGTTAAAGGGAATTTTTGTTTGATCAGATTTGTTTAAGTATTTGATAACTTATACAGTATGCAAGTGTTTGGCAAAAGTTATGGGACTTACATATTTCTTGAATACTATTACTCTCTCTTAAGAAAAAATACAATGTATTAAAAATATTTTTAAAAGGACTTGGAATTATTCTAAATTCAAGAAGTAAACTATGAATTTTAATCTGTAATAGTTGCTTGTTTTGAGAGGGTTTTTTTTGGAGACACTGAGGTGCCAGTTGAAATTTTTTGTATGTTATCATATGCTTGGAAATGTGTTATGTTGGAAACTCATGTGTTTATTATTAATATGTCAAATTTGAGACATTTATTCATGATGATCATCTCTCTACATCTGCAGTTTGAAGAATTATTTTTTTTACAAAATGCTATTACAATATGTGAGATTTACAGCTTTAGCAGGGAATAATAATAGTGGCATATAGAACTTCATAATTTACAAATCACTTTTATAACAATATTATATGATTCTTATAATCCTGTGAGCTACATAGAAATGGTTATGTTTATTAGCAAGTGGAGCTCAGAAAAGTTTGTTGTTTTGCCTAATGTTAGAAAAGATTTTGTCAAATTTTCTCAGTTTAATGCATAGTCATTTTGATATATATTTCTTAATATATTTAGCATAAAAATGATTTTTAAACTTTCACTTGATTTGTACACAGCTTGAATCTCCAAATTCAGAATAAGAAAACAGTATTTTAATTTATTTCCTTCTTCCAAAAAATGAAATTATATTTTACTGTTTTACTCTTAATTTATATATACCAATTATATTAATGCATTTGTTTCTGGTCTGCCATTAAGTTATAACTTATTAAAAACTGATGATTATGAACCTCAGTCTGAAAAATCTTTTTAAAAATGATTTTTGGCATACTTTTCCATTAAGAAGTCAGAAGACCACAGTTTAACTCATTTCAACACATCCACACTTAGTAAGCAAAGCTTTTCAGCGAACAAACCTTGTAATTATGGTTTCAAGCCCGAGTTACTGATATAAATGTGCCTTTTAACTTATCTTCTCTAATATTTATTGTCCCAGTGTGTCTACTTGTCAATTATATATTCTCAGGCACAAGTTGTGCTTTTTTGCATGTGCCAATTGAGTTTTTATTCAGGAATCTGAGTTAAAAGTTTGTGGACTTAGTTTCTTAAAATTATAATTCAGAAAAGTATATAAAAACCCACAGCATAGAGAGAGGAAAGAACTTGGTAAAATCATTAACACAGCTAATAATGTTAATACTACATGGCATGATTCCAGTTGTTCTACATTGCATTTATACTTTCTTAAAAGTAACTAATTTCTAGCAAAAAATACTATACTACAGAAAAGCTTGTTGAAATACTTTTGAAATTTTCCCAAGTGGGATTATGAAAAAATTTTCTTCATTGTTTTATAGTAATGTTTGTATTTACCAGATTTCATTATCCATTGTATACCAGGTTTCATTATCCATATTTGACAATGCTGTCCACTCAAATTGGATTTAGGAGGGCATATTTTGGATTCAGAGGACCAGGCATAATGTATAAATACGATGTAGAACAATTAGCATCGTGTGCAGAGGCGCCAGAGTGCTGCCTGCACAAAGTGAATTCCTTCTCCAGCTCAGCTTGCCTTCCTAACTCATCCTACCATTCACTACCATGTTCTAGGCACCGGGATGACCAATTTCTTACATATTTGAATTCTACATTAACCCTGTACTATGTGTGCTCTGATTATATGGTTTGATTATATGGTTTGCAAAGAAGGAAGATTCTGAGGAGTTAAGAAATGTGTCCACAGCTAAGGAGGCAGTGGAAGGAGGGATCTTTAGCCACACCTGCTGCACAGCACTGAACCATTGTGCTATGATGTTCCTTGTGCTATAGGCACCTGCCACAGTGAGGATGGACATAGTTAGGAAATAAAGTTAGGTGACAAAAATATGAATACGATTCAACTGGGGGGTGGGAGAGTGAACACACGGAGCAGAGGGAAGTTTTAGGGTGGTGGAAGTATTCTTTGTTATGATACAATAACGGTGGATACATGTCATTTTACATTTGTCAAACTTTATAGAGATACAACAGCTAAAGTGAACCCTAATGTAAATGTGGACTTTGGGCAGTAACAGTGTGCCTAAGTTGGTCCATCCATTATAACAATTGTACTACTCCGGTGGGGGATGTTGACCAGCGGAAGGCCGTGTTGGGGCAGAGAGTTGGTTTGTACTGGAATTCTGTGCTCTCTGCTCAGCTTTGCTGTGGACCAAAAACTGCTCTAAAAAAAGTATATTCTCGGCCGGGCGCGGTGGCTCACGCCTGTAATCCTAGCACTCTGGGAGGCCGAGGCGGGAGGATCGCTCAAGGTCAGGAGTTAGAAACCAGCTCTGAGCAAGAGGGAGATCCCGTCTCTACTAAAAAAAATAGAACGAAATCAATTGGCCAACTAAAAATATATAGAAAAAATTAGCTGGGCACGGTGGCGCATGCCTGTAGTCACAGCTACTCAGGTGGCTGAGGCAGAAGGATAGCTTGGGCCCAGGAGTTTGAAGTTGCTGTGAGCTAGGCTGATGCCGGCACTCTATCTGGGGCAACAGAGTGAGACTCTGTCTCAAAAAAAAATAGATTCTAAAAAGCAAGCAAACAAACAGCTCAAGCCTCTTGAAATGTTATAGTTATTTCCTATAAAGCTTTCTTGACATATGTGGTCTGAGAAACACCATAAACCATCCTAGGAGGTCTCAGCTTTTGGGGCATTAATTTTTCCTAAGCTTCTGACTTATTTCTCATAGCAGGAGATCAATGATAATTTTGAAGATCATTTTTCTTTTCTCATTTATTTTATTAACAGTTATATATTAATTGCATTTTCATGAGAACAAAATACAATTTTAACTTTATGCATGTATATTATTTCCATAGGTCTAGGTAAATAACTTTTCTATTGAAATGTGTCCAAGAGCCTATTTAAAATGATCATCCATAAAAAACCATATCTATTCATTATAGATTGAAAAATATAATAGATTTAAATATAAGAGTTTAAATCTCCAAAAATCTATTTTTTTTATTTTTGAGGATTTAGAATGCTCTAATGTTATTATTAATGTGTTGGGCATTTAGCAGCTATTTTTGTAAGCAGTTTTGATTCAGAATTTTTACCAAACCGTCTGTAAATCAAAATTTTTAGCAAAATACATTGAAGCTTTCAATTTATACAAGTGATTTTTTAAAATTCTACTGTTTTAAACCTAATAGGCAATTCCTGTGTTTCCCACTCTTAAATTTTATGCATCATTTATTCTTAGAAGTATTTTTGAAAATAGCTAACATAGCTATAATTTATAGTTTGTAGAGTCTCATTTTAATAAATAGGGCTTTTTACTGGCTTTACAAAAACTATTTAATAATCAAAACTTGATTGATATGGGTTACTACCATATCAAGAATTACTACCCTTGGAGGGGGGCGGAGCAAGATGGTGGACGAGAAACACCGCCATTTAGAGCGTCTCTGCAGAAAAGACAGCTTCTAGAAGATATTAGAAGAAAGAAGCAAGTAAACGACCATACATCGGACGGGGGTCGGGAGGAGGAGTGCCGGAGACTACGGGAGACTCCACGAGAGGAGATTGCGGAGAAGAACTGGAAGGAGAAACCTCCGGAGTGAACGGGCTGGAGATCAGCGGCAAGGGTAGGTGGAGCGGTAAACTTCCCCCTCCCTTGCATCCCAGACTGCTGGCGGGCTCCCCAGTGGTTGGAGAGACCTGCGGACACCAGTCCAGAGACGGCCGAAGCCACTGAGCGGTGAGCCTGTAGTGGACACGGCACCAGGCTCCCAACTCCCTCAGGGCCCCTCCCTGCCCACAGACCCTACCGCGCGGCAGGCGCCATATTGCTGCACTCTCC
>VBSM01003157.1:50161417-50172530 GCA_008086735.1 Cheirogaleus medius | reverse complement strand
GTATGGTTATGGGCAATAACTAAAGTTTTGCATGACTAAGGAGATTTTGAGGAGTAGAAAGACTGTGGAAAGTTAAGTATAAAAAGGAACTAAAAAGCCAGGATGTGTATCTGTAATCTATATGGATTTGAAATAATTATAAGTATATTGCTAGGGAAGAAAACAGTAAATATAATTATAGCCAAGATGATTCAGTGTCAAAATCATTATGCTCTGGAAGAGTCCCCTCCATTTCTGTTCTGAATAATGAATGAAATCATAAGGTCATACTTAGTCTAGTAAAATAATTAATATCACATGTGAAGTTCCCAGTTTTGCTGAACGTAGATTTTATATATAATTCCCAAATTGATCCAATTAATAATCTTATTTGAAAAAATTTAGTAATTCAATTTTTCTTTAACACAGGAAAACTAATGTTTAATTAAGAAATTCAGACTTGTTATCATGACTTTACAATTCACTAGGGTGAAAAGTGAATATGGGTATCACACTTGTTTTCACTATTCATGTCTAACTCTTGTTGCAGAATATAAATGTTAACACATTGTCATATCAAGTTCCTGAGCAGAAATTAGATATGCACAATTGGGACACACAGTTCTAAAGTGATAATGAGCTACAACTTTAGAATATTCACATTTTTCACCAGTGCTGATCTTGTCTGGGCATTTCTATACCTTCATCTGCTGCTGTTCTCTCCTCTGCCTTTTATAACTTAAGCTTTCCAAATTACCTGATATGCCCTGTAGTTCACATTATCTTTCCTGTTATTCTGTCTTTGTTCACTGTTCATTCCCTGAGAAGGGATTACTTTTCTTATCTATCTGGCTTGCTCATCCTTCAAGACACAGCAGCACATGAAGTCTTCTCGAAGAATTAGCTGACCCATCATCCCTTCTTGTATCTCTTTCCAGCTTTATCATGCCAAGGGGTTGTTTTTTGTTAGCACATTGGTGACATCTTTAAGACCAAGATGATGGCTCATTTTACCTTTTGTCCCTGGAAACTAGTACAGTATCTGACACGTGGTCTTGGGATTCATGAATGGATGAATGAATGAATGATACCATTCTTTATCAGAATATTTTTTATACTAAAGCATATCATCCAAACATTTGAAGTGCAGTTACAAAGCATTTAGAATTCATAATGATCAAAATTAAGAACAGGAGGGAAATAAGTGAGTGATAAAACACAATGTCATTGTTGATGAGTAATTCTACTTTTAAAACATAGACCCTCCAAGATATCTTTTAAGTAATGGAAAGAGAGTCTATTAGCCAATTGCATTAAAAAAATAGTGACCTTCATTATGGTCACTACATAAAATATGAATAGAATCTGTCAAGTGTCAGTCAGTGCTGAACTTTATTTTAGGATATCACACATATAACATATCTAGTTTACATATCTGTTTCACAAAAGATTATAGTAAAATACTCTTGAACTTATAAGAGACACAATTTGTGATTTTTAAGAGTCCCAACATCAAAAATCATATTTGTTCTACAAATATTGTTCAGCAAAAAAGGGAATAATTAGTTACAAAAAAAATTAACTCTAAATCCTTGAATTCAAATTTTATACTTTTTTCTTTTTCTCTTAGCAGTGATGACTTCTTGCTTATTTTTTTCCAGGTTGTCCATACTTGTATTAGTAACAATAACACATCTGTCCAACAACAATCTGTTAATATAATTGTCTTTCTTCTCTGTCTCACTTCCCAATTCACTTCTCAATGCTGCCTGGCTGGGATCACCTCTCAGGTACATTACTTGCACTTATCCTTTGATCAGAATCTGCCTTTAAACCAAAAAATCTAGCACTGCTAGAGGTAGCGACATTGGAACTGGGTTTTGTAAGTGTGAACAAGGCTTTCTCAGCTCATTGAAAACATTACTGCTCAAAGAAGAAACAAATTGAAAACTAGAATGAGGGTGCCATAGTCAGGGTTCTATAATTAATTTGTTCATGGAAAGCAAGCTTGGAGTTGTATAAAATAAAGTTGTAGGTATAAGTATAAAACAGAATATAAAGGTCCATCTACACCTTTATAATGAGGGTAGTTTTTAATTCATACACAGTATAAAATTATGTAAAGACAATGTAATAAACCAGAACAACCATATTTATATTTGGGTGACTAGATGTATGGAGAAAAAATGTGATAGTATTGAAATAATATATCCTCAAGAGGATGCAAGATGGATTTTAGTAGTGCCAAGGATGACAAAGAGATACAGAGAAATTGGAGAAAGTTTTGAAATTTATAATCAATAAAACTGAAGAACATAGAGGTGGTGGGATGGAGATTCTTAAGTTTTTATGCTTGATTGCAAGTTTTTATACTTGATACAGTAACACTTAGTAACATTTAATATTAGTAGAATGGGGAGAAATTAGCAGGAAATTAAAGTGGAGTTAGAAGAACTATGGTAGTGAGTTCAGTGTTTGTCAGATTAAGTTTGAGCAGTTTATCCTGTGGATAGTTGGAGTAATATGTTTCCAAAGCTGAATGAGGAGGTGGGAACTATGATATTTTTAATTATTAATGAGAACACTTGGTAAAACTTGGTAGTTTGTATCTTCATGTAAAGCATAAGATCATTGATACTGTGTCTAGGAGTAGTAGATATTATTTCCAAAAGCCCACCAATTTTCCACTATGATAGTATTTTAAAACTATATTCTGTGATGCCTTGAAGTTCAATAATGGTACTTCAAGAACCAACAATCCCACTTCAAATTAAGGACAGTAACTCTGTCCTTATTGGACTTTTCTGATTTTAAGTTATTCCAGAAGGAAGGGGAGCTCTGCTGTTAATAAAAATAAAATAAAATAAATTGAAATCCACCATACTTTAGCATGGCACCATTTAGGGAAGCATAGGTTGAAAAGCATGAATGGAACCCTTGAAAGTAGCATTGTTTAAAAGACAGTTGAGAATGGTCTCACATTGTGATAATGAAGTCATTTGTAGGAAGATTTCTGTTATGGTAGAAATATTTGACAATCAGTCATAAACACATAAAAGAACATTTGTACAATCTCCTTTCCTCATATAATTTTGGTGTTTGTACTTGTACACATAAATAATCGCATGCATGTATGCATATAAAAATATAAAGAGAGAAAATATCCTAAGAACATAAAATCAAATATTAAGATATTATTAATAGACCAAATGCATCAATCAACAGCACTAACTTTGTTTGTGCCTTAATAAAATAATAACAATGTTCACTTAAGTATTTAAACTACCACTGTTGTTAAGGACAGTAGTGAATAGAAGATATTGTTGTATTTGTTTCTTAGTAAGTGATCTTGTTGTGATTCTTGATGGTGATTAAATGATTTTTAGTTCCAGAGAAAGATTTGAGGACTTCATTTTTCACAGGAAACAGAGTGATTATTCA
Organism: Cheirogaleus medius; assembly: GCA_008086735.1. Lineage (NCBI taxonomy): Eukaryota > Metazoa > Chordata > Mammalia > Primates > Cheirogaleidae > Cheirogaleus > Cheirogaleus medius. Next base: position 50,169,110 of record VBSM01003157.1, on the reverse strand, counting down.
AATTGGATACTAAAGCACTTTATTGCAACTCTTGATTATCTTTCATCTCATTAAAAAGCTGTTGAAAATAATTTATTATTTAGTTGCCACTAGATGATAAAAAATTCATTTTTGCTAATGGTGTAATCAGATTATATTTTATTGCTCAATTCTTATTGGCCCTGATAAGAGAGTAGTATATTAATTGTATCTCTATCTCACCATCTCAGAAACATCAAAAATTATGTTTGCTGAAGTAGGACTTACTGTGATCAAATAGATTTTGCTATATTGTAGTTAAATGATTTCTAAGACTAAAAGTAGATATGGCAAACCCAGTACTTTATGATTCTTCTTGAATATTATATTCTACCAGGAAATTTATATATAAAATGAAATGAAACAACTCTTAATACATAAAATGGAACTAAAATATTTTTACATTTATAGTATTCAACTAACTGGATGTCACTTGTAAAAAACTAACCCTTTGATTCTCCTAATATAATCTTAATACAAGAGAATTTTTGAAGCACTGGCCTTGAAGGGAAGAAAGGAAAAGCAAGAGAAACAGGACTTTGCTTGAATTTTCTGAGATTTAACTTCCTGGAATCTTCCACTTATTACCCACACCAGTTCTGTAATGCGCTCAGGGAAATCACTGCTACTGAAATGTTCCAGCAAACTGGCGGACAAATAAACTTCTTTTTAATCCCCTTTGGTATAAAAGAGACCAAGCAGGAATGTATAAAGACATATTATAAAGACATATTTATTCTACAGAAAGAAAGAAAGAAAGCTAACTGCAAGTAGCTCGAGTCTAAACATTTTGCTGAACTCTCTGTCTCACTATATCTCAAGTCTTTGGGAAGCCAAAATCACTTGTGGTATGGAGAATAATTACCTCAATAGATTTCCACTTCCTAATTCCTGGTGGGATACCTGTGGCTATATCTTTTGGGTTAAATTGCATTCCTCTAAAAAGTGTTAAAAGTCCTAATTCCCAGTACCTGTGATTGTGACCTTATTTGGAAATATCATCTTTGCAAATGATCAAATTAAGATAAGGCCACTAGGTAGACCTTAATTTATTTTTTTTATTTATTTTTTTTTTTTTAGACCTTAATTTATTATGACTGGTGTCCTTTACATAAAGGGTTGATTTTGGGATATAGTTAGATACATCTTCTGGCTTCCAGAATTTATTTATTTAATTTATGTAAATTTGTTGTGAGACAAAATATTTCTGCTGTTTAAGCTTCTAAGTTTGAAGTACTTTGTTAAGATAACCTTAAACAAACTAAAACATTCCTGTTACATGACAAAGGGTATTAATTGAAGATACTCTTGCAGATGCAGTTAAATTTGCTAATGAGCTGACCTAAAAATAGAGAAATTATCCTATATTATTCAGGCAGGCACAATCTAGTCACATGAGTTATTAAAATGGAAGAAGGTGGCAAGAGTAGGTTACAGAGGGAAGGATGTGGGAAGGATCTGTTTCTGGCTTTAAAGTTGAAAGAAAGGGATCAGACCATGAGCCAGGGAATGCAGGCAGCTTCTAGAAGCTCATTAAGGCAAGGCAGCAGATGCCCCCCACAAGCATCTGGGAAGAAATGCATTTCTGCTGACACCTTCATTTTAATCAGATGAGATCAGTGCTGGACTCCTAACCTACAGAATTTACAGATTATAAATTTGTTTTGTTTTAAGCCACAAGGTTTGTAGTAATTTGTTATAGTATTCATAGAAAACTAATGTATCTCTGTAACCTATTGCTGCTATAAGGCACTCAAAGTGAGGTTTAGAGAGACAAGTAGCATATGTAGACCATTTGTTTATTTTTTTCTGGGATTATGCTGCATAACAAATAGGCTCCAAATCTTGATGCCTTACAAATAACTACTTTGCGTATTTATGGTTCTCCAGAGAGGCTGTGGTAGATGTGCTTCAGTCTGTTGGTCTGTCTCAGGCTAACTTCCCATGTATCACTCTAAGATTCAGATGGCCAGAGCTTTAGGCACTTGAAGAAAGTTCTTCTCATGGTCAGTTTCAGGGCTATGGAGAAAGAAGCAGAAACGTGTGGTGCCTCTTAAGCTCTTAGCTTGGAGCTGGCCATTGTAGCTTCATCCCATAGTCATTGGACAAACCAAGAGCGTGGCCAAGCCTGCCATCATTGGGGCAGGTGAGTGAGCCATGGCTGGGACCGGGAGGAAAGAAAGCATGGTGGATAAATAATAAAATGTGTCACAACATCTTCCGAATTCAGTTTCCTCTCTGAGGCAGGTATTTTCCTCAGAAGTGCATGTTAGGGTGAACACTTATGAGGAGCTCACTGCTTGGGTGGAGAAAAATTTCTCACACAGAGATTAGGACATAAAAGTATAAAGTTTATTTTTTCTTCTTAGATGAAGAGAGAGAGAGAGAGAGAGAGAGAGAGAGAGAGACAGACACACTGGAAATAAAGGGGAAAAGAGAGAGGGGAGTTGCATGGTGAGGTGCCCAAAAAGAGAATGGAGGTGCCTACGCAGGGGCCAAGAGGCTTGTCAGTTTTTATGGGGACAAAGAGAAAGGGAAAAAAATAGTGATTGTTGCCAGTTGATAACAGAAGCAGCTGTGGAGTAATTAACAGGAGACACCTACAAAACATCAGATTGATTGTCTTTTCTGTGTTTTTTTTTTTCTTTTTTCTTTCTTTTTTTTTTTTTTTTTTTTTTTTGTTCCTGGCAACTTAGTTATTTCTGAAATGTAGACAGCCTTATTGCTGGGGATGTGATCTCACCCCTGGGATATGGTTTGGGGCAGGAAACTGAGGCCTGAAGTTTGCACCCCCTACTGTCTACTCAGGAACTTTTCCAGGCTGTAAAAGCAGATTCTAAAAGGCAGTTTTAGAAGAGAAAGGTTCACATTTCCTGTCCGTCTGTTCAGCTCTTTTCAGATGTTGTGAAAACAACTTAAAAAATCGAACCCCATAGGGTGCCTGTTGGTGAGAGAGCTCATAGGGCTGATCTTTAGCTGTTATTGGGGAAATTGTGGGATTAGTTATTTTCCTGTTATTTTTGCAAGGCTGCCCTTTCAGTGCAGTGCTGCAGATTAGCTTCAGAACAAAAACATCAGCAAAGTACACTTATTCAGTGACAGAATGGATGAGATGGGGACACTGAGCTTGGTCCACCCTGAGGGAAGTCAATAATGGCATTCATTATCTGTAAAGAATATAAAAATAATACTAAAACCAGTAAAGGTTGGTCTGATTTTGTCATTATCACCATAGCCCAACGATTCTAAACAATGTTATAATAAAATGCCCCTACCCTTTGGAATATAAGCTTTACATGTGATTTCTAACTTGTAATAATGATTGATGCAAAGTTTGCATAAGATTTATTCAAGACGTATACAAAGAAGCATTATTTTCTTCTACTTTGGTTTGCTCCCAGAATATAATTTTCAGAAATATAAGGGACTATTTCGCTCAATACTGAATGACATGGTATAATTATTTTTAAAATAAAAGGGAAATGAATTCAAGTTATTGTTTAACAATAACAAAAAAACTTAAAGTGAAAATATAGTTTGCTTAAGAAACTTATACAGTGTATACATGTGTTAATGTCTCTAGGTAGAAATATTTCTAGCAACATAGTATCTAATATTTTAAGAAGTCTTCTTTCAACTATTATAAAAAAAACTCATGCTTCCAATTCATATAACTTTGATAATAAACCTTACATGCGTTTTTCTTATATTATTCAGCATTGTCATTTTCCTTTCATTAATTCATTCCATAATTCTCTTTATCTCCCTCAGCAGTGATGACAATATGTTCATTTTTCATAGTGTTAATCTTTCTTCCCAACCATAAATAAGGTAGCCGATGGGTAATTATTTAAAGAACTACTCATTAATCACTATCTTCTTACTTCCATTTTCCTTTTTAAATAATCTGAAATAAATTACAGTTGACTCTTGAACAATATGGGTTTTTACTGCATGAGTCCATTTATACGCATATTTTCTTCTACCTCTGCCACCCCTGAGACAGCAAGACTAACCCCTCCTCATCTTTCTCCTCTTCAGCCTACTCAACATGAAGATGATGAGGATACAGATCTTTATAACGCTCTTCTCCTGCTTAATAAATGCTAATTATATTTTTTCTTCCTTATGATTTTCTTAATAACATTTTCTTTTCTCTAGCTTACTTTATGGTAAGAATATAATACATAATACATATAGCATACAAATTATGTTAATTGAATGTTTATGTTACTTGTAAGGCTTCAAGTCAATAGTAGGCTATTAGTAGTTGAGTTTGGGGAATCAAAAGTTATATGCTGATTTTAGACAGTACAGGAATCAATGACCCAGCCCCTACATTGTTAAAGTTCAACTGTATTCCGTAATCAAGTCATCTGGCATTGATTTTTCACAATTGTTTTGTTACATCACTTGTTTCTAGCATTCATAGTCATTCAACATGATAAGTGTTCCTAATATTATTTTTGTGTAATTTTTTTTGCCAGAATATACAACCTATCCAAAGATATAATTCATTCCCCCTTTATTTTCTACTTTAACATAATTTATTTGTTTTTCATTATAATGAGAAAACTTTAAAAAATTTAGATCCACTAAATAGCCTGCATTTTTCAATGCTATTTTATTAAACAATAGATAATATTATAGCATTATAGTGTTTGTAACATTAAAGGAAGAGAATGCTTCATAGGACTAAAAATAATCAGAAATATTTAATTTGCTTGAAAAAGAGATTGAAAAAAGTTAACATAATTTTTAGACATTATCTAAGGCTGGATGATGTTATGAGAAAAATAGCTCAAGAGGTAAAACCCACTTTAAAAAGAATACTATACAGTTTTGGGGACTTTCAGTTTAAGCTCCCACATGTAAGAGACTAAAAAATTTTCTCCTTTTTTATTATAAGAAAAAGTTAGAGAAACTGAAAAATCAATGACTTTTCATGGGCCCATCAGAAAAATGACTTGCAGGGTCTATCGCCTTTCTGAAACCTGGACATCCATGGACATCCAGTGAGATTTGCTTATAAGGCTAGCTGGCATGTTGATTTCAGCCTTAGGAGACCAGAAGGTGGACCCATCTAAAATGTGCTAGATTCCTGATCCACAGAAGCTGTGAGATAATAAATTTGGGTTGTTTTGAGCCACTAAATTTTTTATATTTCTTACACAGCAATAGAATATGGATACAGAAATATATAGAGTATATTTCATTCTTCATATCATTTGCTAAACTACATGACAAAGTTGGGTGTACAATCTCTATAGAAGAAAAATGTATTAAATGTTCTCTACGTGCAACAGTGGCATTTACTATTGTTATTGACACATTTTATGTAAATTGTCTAATTAAAGTTTAAAAATAAATCATTTATCTACTGATTTTATTGTCTTCATATATAGTAAACATGATTGTATCTAAGATGCCTTTGAAATAGGACTAAAATGCCTCAATGCTACCATCTTTGAAGAAAAGTGTTCTATAAAGTATAGTCATATAATATCTTTAGAATAAAATGATTGGACTGCCAGAATAGTTGCCAATACTCTGATTTGAGCATTAATTTGTGCAACAGAGAGAGATGATATCTCAAGAGTGTTATATAGAAGTAAGCACTTTAAATGTAAGTTTTCCCAGGCCTTTTCACCATTTTGTTCGCTACTTCTACAGAAAAATAAGAGAAAAATGGTGATTTTTCCTCAGATGCAGATAAGAATGGGGAGTGATAAGAATGGGGAGTTTGCTGTGAGAAAGATGAAATGATCCTTGCCAAGAGTAGTCTATTTAGCAAAAGGCAGAACCCCCGTCCCAGGAAAAACAGGTACTTAACATGAGCATCCATAAGAAAAGGACGACCCCATATGTACAGAGTTGCTGATCAGATTGCCAACAACAAGTCATCTCCACTCAAAATTATGAGATGTAAAGGATTCTTCAGAGCAATCCACAAAACTCTGCATGTCAGTCCACTTCACAAACATTAAATACTACATGTAATAATACTTTTTACTATGAAGATACATCTATGGAGACCAAGCTTCACAAAAGACTACTCTCCAAGTAGATTCTAGTAACAAAATGAAAAACTTTGGATAAATGCCATTAATTCAGGTAAATTTTTGTCATTAAAGACTTACAACGGTAACATAGCATTCTGAGAGAAAAAGTGAACACTAAATGCCAATAGAAATAATCCCGTCATGAAACAGATAAACATTTGGGGAAAGAGTATTTTGTTGTAGATGCAAGAGATAATATCTGCATGATAAATGGGGATGCTGAAATCATTGTTTACAGTTTCCTAACATTCCAAAATTGTTTTTGTCACATTCTTTCAGGAAAATAAGTTAATAATAAGAAATAATGTGAAGTGGTCTTGAGAATGGTAGAGAAATTAGTCAAGACTCTACTTCCATCACCAAACCAGTAACCTACCGCGTTGATTATACGAGGTCGGATAATTGAAAGGAATCATAAGAGCCCACAAAGTGAACCATGTAAGGCTTAAAGTAAAGGATACGATAAGCAGGAAAAAGAATGAGCGAGTAAACTTAAGGAACCCAGGTACTTCCAGGTGCAGCTCCCAGCTGCCTTTCTCAGCAAAACAGGACATACTTTGTCTTTAGATTATGACCCTTTAAGACATGTGTGAGGAATCATGGTTTCAGGGAAGACTGAGCGAAAATTTCAAGATTTTTCTTTTAATATTCCACTGGTCACTTAGCAAAGCTAAGTGGTGTAGCTGGTTAAACCAGATATCATTTTTCAATCTATACATCCCTAAAGGATGTACACAGGCTAGCCTCATGTGTCCTAAGGAAGTTTTGAACTTTAAACAGCACATTAAAAGTAACTAGGTAGGCCATCATATCCTGATCTTGGCTTTAGGTAGGTACTAGACCTCTACACATCCCTGGAAAGAAACAGAGCTGTCTTGTCCAAGGGTCAGAAAACCCTGTCTCTCACACCTACACTCTGGCCAGGGCACACCTTCATGTTGGCTTACCCTGAACTCTCTTTCCAAGCCTAAATTTTCTCCTAAGTCCCAGATATATTAATGCAGGGTATACACATTATTGTGTATCATGTACACATTGCTCTGTAAACATGTGCACACATTTTTTCATTGTATAAAGACATTTCAAATTTGATTTTCTTTTCTTTTCTTTTTTTTTGGTTGTTTTTTTTAATTTCATCATATAATGGGGGTACAAATATTGTTAGGGTTACATACATTGCCCCAACCACCCCTCCCCCCCACATGCCAGAGCTTCAAGTGAGTCCAATCCCCAGGTGGCGTGCACAGCACACATTATGCAACTCTAAACTTCCTCCCCACTCCCGCCTGCCCTCCATCCAACAAAAGATTTTTTTTTTTACACTTTGGATACATTGTATAACTTTGCCTCTCCCTAAGAAGGGTTAGAGGTATGCCCTCCCCCCCACCACAATGCTCTCCACATCCCTATGATGTGGGTCTTGCCCCGCCTCCCGAAACCCTGGTGTACACTACCACCATTTGAGCACCATAGTTTTAAACAGTCAGTACCAATTTGATGGTGAGTAGATGTGGAGCCCTTTATCCATATCTTGTGTTGCCTCACTTTGGATAATGGGTTTAAGCTTAATACAGGATAGCATAAACGGTGTTAGCTCACTGTCGTTTCTTAGA
>VBSM01003157.1:50032184-50161317 GCA_008086735.1 Cheirogaleus medius | reverse complement strand
ACCGTATACTGATGGTTTCATCTCTGTTATCTCAGATCTATTCCAGATATCGATCCTTTGTTCTTGTGCCAATCCCAGGCTGATTTAACTATTATTGCTTTATAGTACAGCTTATCTTTCACTCAAATTACTTCTTTTATCTCATATAGCTTGGATATGTTACAAAACAAGTATTGTCTTACAGCTTGGGTTGCCATAACAAAATGTCATAAACTGGTGGCTTAAATAAGATAAATCAATTTTCTCACAGTTTGAGAGCCAGGATGTCTAAGATCAGGGTACCAGGATGATTCCGTTCTGGTGAGGAGCCTCTTCCTGGCTTACACATGCTATGTTCTCTCTGTGCCCTCATGTGTTATTTCTTCCATGTGTATGAGCAGAAAGAGAGAGAAAGGGAGCTCTCTGGTGTTTGTCCTTGTGAGAACACTATTCTTATAGGATCGGGGCCCCACCCTTATGCCTCCATTTGGCTTTAATTACCTGCCTAAAGGCCTTATTCCCAACTATAGTCACATTGGGGAGTAAGGCTTTAACAGATGAATATAGACAGGAGACACAATTCATTCTATTACAAGTATAATACAGTTGGGTGTTAATATATTTAATAATTCCATATAATATACAAGAAAAAAGAAGAGAAGAGGAAAAAGGAAAGAAGCAAGGGGAATCCCGAGTATTTCTTTTATTATGAGTAATTGTTCTGTTTTTTTTTTCTTATTTCAGAATATTATGGGTGTATAAACATTTTGGTTGCATATAATGCCTTTGCCTCAGCCAAGCCAGGGCTACAGGTGTGCCCATCCCCCATACAGTGCACTCCACATCCATTAGTTGTGAGTTTATCCACCCCCACTACCCCCCTCCCAGCTGACTGGCACCCAGTGAGTATTACTACCATGTGAGCACCTTAGTGTTGATCAGTTAGTACCAATTTGATGACAAGTACATATGGTGCTTGTTTTTCCATTCTTGTGATATCTCACTTCAAAGGATGGGCTCAAGCTCTGATATAAGAGGCGCTAGTTCACCATTGTTTTTTGTAGTTGAGTAGTATTCCATGGTATACATATACCACATTTTATTAATCCACTCATGGATTGATGGGCACTTGAGCTGTTTCCACATCTTTGCTATTGTGAATTGTGCTGCCATAAACATTTGAGTGCAGATGTCTTTATTACAGAATGTCTTTGTTCTGTTTGCAATACCATTTATCTCATTTATCCTACACTGCTTAATATAAAAGTGTTTTACCCAATTCCACTGCTCTGCTTTCATATCAAGGTCTGATTATTTCTTAGTCTGGCGGCAATACTACTTTATTTTTGTGGATAGGTGTCCTTGTCCTCTGGCTTTTCTCCCTGTTTTGTAGTTGAGACATATGGCTTCTCTGTGTATACTTCTTCATCATTAACCCCTCAGGTTCTCTCTAATTAAGACTCACCATGATTCAATAACCTGGCATTTAGGAGTCATATGATTTTCCGATGAAGTTGACAATATTTATTTTAAGACATCTATTTTTCCCAAAATAGTGTACTAATTTTACACATTGATGAAATCGTGACATGATATAGTATTTACATTATGTAATTTTACACGACATTTATACAATGTCATATTGTATTTTATCCTATTTAAAAATTTAAGAAAATGACTTTTCAATAATTTTATAGTACTTTTATTTAAAAATCTGAATCATATTTAAGTTGCAAAATTAAGTTAAAAATTTGGGGACATCTCAAGAACTCAACATTTGTTGAGAAATTAATGGTTTTTACAGGGAATGCTCTTTCCTCATAGGAAAAAAGCTCAGTTGAAGAGGTATAAGTGCCTGTCATTATGTCTGCGCACTAAGGAAGAATGGATTTGGGAGGCTCTGATTCAACTTCTAGGGATAACAGCAGCATTTGAGTTATTGGATGAATAATAATACATGAGATACACAGTTTTCACCAGATTATGTTGAGCTGTTATTGGAAGATCATAAAAAAAAAAAAAAAAACCTACTGGCTTTGTGGATAAATTAAAAATTCAGTTCTACACAGAGAAGGGGTTTCAACTGGACCAAAACAATTAGTTTGCATTCTGACTTATTCCACAGAATTTGGGGCTCATTACCAACAACACTGGGTAATCACTGATTCTGGGAGTGAGGGGCAGGACTTAACCCAAAGTGGGAGTATATCAATTAACCTCAAAGTAGGACAAGGGAAAATGCAAAAGCTTAAATCCAACTTTCCTATTGAAAACTTACCTTTAAAAGCAATAAATTATATTAATATTGCTTTTTCTCTACATTATATTTTGTTATTTTAAATTTAATATAACCTCATGAACATGCTTCATAAATGGTTGGGCTGGAAGTATTAAATATTAATCATAGAAATGGATCATAAATAGGCACCCAATGTTCTTCCTAATGGGATCATGTAATAATTTCCTCTGTATCATTTGATCTCATTTTTATATGATTAAATGATGATCCAACAATGAAGCTAGACATTACTAGAAGTGTGTTCCACTGCCTGCCAAATAAACCAGACCCAATTTCTACCAAAGACAATATAAGCAGAAATGTGATTTATTAGCAGACCACAAAAATACGCTAACATTCCCAACTACTTTTTTTCTGGACGTTAGATACAAGAAAGAAAGAATGTACTTTTGTGGTTAATGATACGTATAGGTTAAGTAAGTCTATGAGACATTTTTAATTTCCCTGTGGCGGTTACAGTTGCACTTGTGCAATTCCTTTCAGCAGCACTAACAGGGATGATTGTCCTTAGAACAGCACTACTATTAATAGCGGCAGTGGTAACAGGATTCCCCTCTTAGAGTGATTAAATTGATAAAAGTAACCACAAAAACACTTAAAACAATTTCAGGAATCTGAGTAAACAGAGTGTTGAATACCATTACCTTATTTTTCTGACGATAAGAAAAGAAAGGCATTCTATTTTTAATTATTTATTTTGATAAATTATGGATTTTACAGTTTATCACAGTAAATTGTAAAATTATAGATTTATGGGTTGTTATAAGAAATATTATAAGGGGATCCCAAGTATCATTTACTTAGTTTTTTTCCTATGGAAACATCTTGAAAAATTACAGCACAGTATTTCAACCAAGGTGTTGACATTGATAGAGTCTAGATGCGGAACATTTCCATCACTATAAGGTTTCCTCTTGTTGCCCTTTTATAAACATACAACCCCATTCCATCTGCTCCTTAACCCCTGGCAATCACTAATCTGTTCTCTATTTCTATAATTTTATCTTTCAAAGAATGTATTATAAAAGAGATTCAGATCATATGTAACTTTCAGAATTGTTTCTTTTGTTTTTTTCAGTAGCAAATTTCTCTGCAGATTCATCTAGGTTGTTGCATTCCCTGTCAGTAGTTCATTCCCTTTTATTGCTGAAGAGTATTTCATGAAACAGATGCAATGCAATTAGTTTAACCACTCGCCAGCTGAGAAAATTCTGGGGTATTTCCAGTTTGGGGCTATTATGAGTAAAGTTTCTACCGGCATTTGTGTACAGGTTGTAATGTGAATGTAGATTCCTTTCTCTGAAATAAATACACAAGGGTACAATTGCTACTTGGTGTCATAAATTCATGTTTAGTTTAGCAAGAAACTCCCAAACTGTTTTGCACAATGGCTGTTCCATTTTACATTCCCGCCAGCAATATATCAGTGTTCTAGTTTCTCCAATTCCTTGCCAACATTTGGTGGTGTTACTATTTTTTTTGGTCAGATATATGGTTTGCATGTATTTCCCCCCAGTCTGTAGCTTCTCTTTTCATTCTTTTAATGGGGATTTTCCTAATGCAAGCTTTTAATTTTAGAGAAAGTCCAATTTGTCATTTTTCCCTGTTATAGATCCTGCTTTTAGTGTCAAGTCTAAGAACACTTTTGCTTGCCCCAATTTCCAAAGAACTTCCATTTTTAAATAAAATACATAGTTTTGTTTTCCTTCTAAGTCCACGATCCATTCTACTTAATTTTTGTGCTAGCTATGAGAGTTAGGTCAATATTCATTTCACTACATATAGATGTTCAATGCTTTAGTGCCAGTTTTTTTATAAAAGCTATTCTTTCTCTATTGAATTGCTATCTTTGTTGAAAACCAGTTAGACATATTTCTGGTCTCTCTTCTAGTCCTCTGTGCCATTGGTCTATATGTCTGTCTCTTTACCAATGCTATGCTGCCTTCGTTACTGTGGATATTTAGAAAACCTTCATTTCTGATAGAGTGATTCCACTTTGGTCTTATTTTTCAGGACTGTTTTTAGCTATTTTAGGGCCCATGGCTTTAGAATAAACTTTTGTATGTATAGAAAAAGACCTGCTGAAATTTTGATAGGAGTTGGATTCCACCTATAGGTCAATCTGGGGAGAACTAAGATTTTTCACTCTGTTGAGTCTTTAAGGCCATGAACACAGTATGTCTCCATTTATTTATGTGTTAAATTTCTTTCAGAATTTTGAAAATTTCAGCAAACATATCTTGTAATATATTTCTGTTAAATTTATCGCTAAGTTTATTATTTCTCCTTATTGCAAATAGCATTGCATATTTATTTTCAGTTTCTACATGTTTATTGTTAATATATGCAAATATGTTTCATGTTTGCATGTTGATTTTCTGTTCTGCCACTTTCTGAACTCAATTATTAGTTCTTAGAAATTTTGTTTCTTATTCCTTTTTGTACATGCATTAGGATTTTCTATGTAGACAATCAAATTATCTGCAGTTAGGGATGGTTTTATTCCTTCCTTTGCAATATGTGTCTTGTATTATTTCTTTTGCTTGCCTTATTGCAGATTTCCCTATTTGATCTTATATAAATTTCTTGAATTTGTGGCTTTATGTCTTATGCCAAATTTGGAAAGTTTTCAGGCATTATTTTTCAGACTGCTCTTTCACCCTGTTCTCTTTCTACTTTCCTTATGGGACTCTGGTAATATGGAGTTGGATCTTTTGTATTGGCCCCACAAGTTCCTGAGGCTTGATTCTTTCTTTGTCAGTCTCTTAATTCAGATTGGGTAAAATATTTTGATCTGTTGTTTACTCTCTTATCCATTTTCATCTTCACCGTACCTGCCTGTCCAGCAATTTAAAAAAAAATTAATTATAGTATTTTTCAGTTCTATAATTTCCATTTAGTTCTTCTTTGTAAGTTTGATTTATTTTTCTTGCTAAGACATTCTCTCTTTTCATTCATTTTGAGAAAATGTAGTTGTTTGTTCAAATACTTCCATCATGTTTTCTTTAAAATCCTTGTCAGATAATTTCAACATCCGACTCATCTTGGTTGTTGGCATTAGTAGATTTTTTCATTCGACCTGTGGCATTTCTTGCTCTTGTTACAATGGGTGATATTTTATTATATCCAGGATATCTTAGCTATCAAATCAGGAGGCTCAGAGTCCTGTTTACATTTTTAATTCAGCACATGCCGCCCTGTTGAGGTTTAGCCCACAGATCCTGGCACATTGCTGGGGACTGTGGGTCCAACGGCAACCTAATTATCAGAGACTTGGAGGGGCAATTTTGGTCAGCCTGCTTCATCTCCTGTTGTGTGGCTGGTTCTCTCACTGAACGCTGCTGGTGCCACTTCATGGGCTAGAAGGAGCTTGCTCAGGTCAAGCTGCCGGTTGTCTCAATCTGGGAAAAAAGAGTCTATTGACCAAGAGACTAAGAGTGCTTCTCGGGAGGGTGCTTGCTGGGGGGAACATCCCTTGACAATGGATTGTGGTCTCTTGGTGGGGAAGGGAGTCTCAGGCCCGGTGGTCTAGTATGGAAGGGACTTTCTCTAGCTTCTTATTGTCAGTTGGCCTCTGATCAGTCCAGTACTACCAGGCTCCCCTTGTGTTGTTGCTGGGACTCTCACTTGATCTGTGGGAGAAATGAGCCTCCCTGGCCCATCATCTGCTGCTTGTTTGGAGTGGCAGGGAGTGAGGGGTGGGGGAGGTCAGGAAATTCTGGGCCTTGGCCAATTGTCTGTGTTGGGCGATGGTTGTAAGATGTCTCGTCCCTGTGATATTCCTCCGTCCTGTGCTCCTAATCAGTGTGCTTTTCTCCTTCCACATATCAGAGTCATATTTGATTGTCTCTTTCACTACTTTCTGGATTTATATTTGCACTTAGCAGGGAGTAGCAGGGAGAGAGGAGACAGCACTGTTTTGTCCAGACTGAAAATCCAGTGTAATTTTACAAGGTACTTATATTAGATCTTGCTATCCCATAATCTCATATTGTACAATTGTCAATGACTAACAGGTTCTGAGATTTGTTTCTCTATGAGATATCATGGAAATTATTATGATCCTAAAATATGGTCATGTACTAGAAACTTTGGAGTAAATGCTATAGAAGTTTTTAGAGTATATGCAAATGTTCATTTTGCACTTGTGAAAATTATGTTTATTAATACAGGTTTTTATATAACTGTCCTTTAGTTTTTACCATGCTTGATGATTCATCATTGTGACATATCACAGCACAGCTGGTTGCCAGGAGTGACATTACAGCAAAGATTTATATAAAATATCTCAAAGTTATGCAGCTATAATGCTTCTACTCCACGGGTAGCACCATCAATACCCACATTTAGGATAATAGCTCTAGAAAAAAAAAAGTTCCACAAAGAATAGTAGTGAAACCGCTTGTCTCCAACATTCCAGCAAAAGAAACATAGCTATTAAATTTGTATCTAAAAATATCCTGTGTTCTCAAAGAGTCAACATTTAAATTTTGAAACTGAATGATCAATTTACATAGGTTTATTTGGAAGAACAGAAAGTGTAAACATTTATTAGCAACTCTGTAGATAAACTTTTAATTTTAGAGTGATTTTGGACTTCCCGACAAAAATGCTAAAATAGAGTGTGTTGTCATTTTAATTTACTGTTCTAAATCATTCGGTGGCTGCAGCTTATTTTGATAATTAGCATTTGGTTTGGATTGTGTTTACAATTTAATTGATGACCAGAAATTATTCATTTCATGATAAAATAATCCTGCATTTAATGATTATTGTAGAAAGAAATCAACATGGATTTGGCTTTCTATTATGTCCAAGGAAAATTTTGATCAGAAAACTTTTTAAAATAGGGTTATATATATGGTACTCTTACTTGCTTGTGTGTTCAAAGCCTACATTATATATGAGGACAACTCAGATGTTAGCATACTTCTAGCTTTTAAGACTTTTCCTTTAATGCCTCCATAATAAATAATATGTATCATCTTATTAGAGAAAATTTTAGTCCAGCAATTTCACAAAAGGTCTAAAGAAACCCCAGTTGTCTTTATGTCTTGCATCAAAATAATGAAGATCGAAGAAACAATTGGAATGGTAAGATCAAGAAATATATTATTTTGACAAAGAAAGAAAAATTATTTCTGACTTATTTGTATTATTTATTTACTCTTATAATTCATGGTATTTAATTTTTGTTCTAAAGTGGCTTCAAATTAAACTATTTATTATTATACTGCTTTAATTTAGAAGAAATTTATAGTTAGAATTAATGATATGTCTGCTTAGATTTTGTTAGTAATCCAGATCTTAATTTTGCTGACAATTTATTGCCTATGTTGGCATTTCTGTGTTTGTATGGGAGTAGAGAAAAAATTAACAGCATTGCTCCTGTGATAACTGATTAATTCTTCAAACCAACTTGCATTTAAAAAAAAGAATAACATATACGTAACCGTAATATTTGTACCCCCATAATATGCTGAAATAAAAAAAAAGAAAAATAAATAAATAAAAAAAAGAATAACATGTATTTGTTAAAGTTTACAAAGGATAGTCAGTCACATGTTATCTAATTTAATTTCCAAATCTCTATTTTACTTATGAGAAAGTTAAAACTTAGTGACATAAAATGTAGTTTTTAAGATCAGACAGATAAGGTTGTTTGATTTTTTTCTTGCTGATTTTCCTGAGTTCTATATAGATTCTAGTTATCAGCCCTTTATCGATGTGTAGCATACGAATATTTTGTCCCATTCTGTAGGTTGTCTGTTTGCTCTCGCGATAGTTTCATTGGCTGTGCAGAAGCTTTTTAATTTGATCAGGTCCCTCAACACTTAAGTGCCTATACAGTAATAACATTCATCAGGTGTTGGGCAGATGGGAGCGGGGAGGAGAAGATGGGTGTATACACACCTAATGGGTGCAGTGTGCACTGTCTGGGGGATGGACATGTTTGAAGCTCTGACTCAGGTGGGGCAAAGGCAATATATGTAACCTAAACATTTGTACCCCTGTAATATGCTGAAATAAAAAATAAAAAAGACCATACAGATAAGTAATGAATCTAAGCTTTAAGCTTTACAGTATCTGTATCCAAATTCTAACAAAATTGATAATAATACCATGAAGGGGAAGAGACTTTTATGCTACCACAGCAGTCTAGAGGCTTCTAATGTTAAAGCCAGAGAACTTGCAGAACTGGCCCCGCAGATATCATAAGGGAAGGATGGTAATGAGGAAGGAGGAAAAAGTGTGCAGTGGAAAGAGCCCAAGATTTTGGTTTCCATGTCCACTGCTGACTCTGGCCAAAACAAGGCAACTGTGTTATTGTCAGCTTTCATATAAGTAAGTAAAAATGATATAATAATTCCACAATGGGCCAAATGTTTTTGTCTCCCCAAAATTCGTATGTTGAAATCTTAAACCTCAAGATGATGGTATTAGGATGTGGGACTTTTAGGCAGAGATTAGGTCATGTGGGCAGAGCCTTCATGAATGGGATTTAGTGACCTTATAAAAGGGACCCCAGAGAGATAACCTCTCCCTTTCCACCATGTGCGAACACAGTGAAATGCCAGCCCTCCTCTATGAAGAGGGCCCTCACCAGATACCAAACCTGCCTTGATCTTGGGCTTCCCAACTTCCAGAACTGTGAGAAATAACTTTCTGTTATTTATAAGCCACTTAGACTATGATATTCTGTTATAACAGCTTCAACAGACTAACATACAAATTCTAACTCTTCCCAACTCCATAACAGTTATTGGAAAAATCACTCAGAAAATATGTGCATAAGTGGCATGTTATGGATTGTCATAATAAATGTAATCTTCAATGTGAGGCCTACAATTACTTTTTATGGTGATTGGCTGTAATTTAACCAAATCTACAGAATCAGTTCATTCTAGTTTTACAATCATGAGCATGAGTTTTGACCAAGACAGAATTAGTGAGTCTAATAATTAAAATCATAATTCAACATTCTGAAGTCAAACATGGCAAATTTTAAATATTTTTAGTTGAATCATTATTTTTGTTTTATTTTAATAAGTATGATTACCTATGTTAAGAAAACTGGAAAAAGTATATTTTAATAAAATCTGGAAACAAATTTTGAATTTGTGTTATAAAAACAGTTAATACAAAAGGGATACATTTTTAGACACAGCATTACTGAAATAGCATACAACATAAAGGCAACCACGAATTCTGACTACATGTTCCAGTTTTAAAAAAGCTTTATAACTAATGCAAGCAATGTTATTTTTCTGAAACTTGCATAATATGAGTTGGTGAAAATTTGTGTATAGTAATATATTTTCTCACAATTTGTTTTACTTTTATATTGTTGAATCAGAATATTTGGTCAGAGGTTACTCTTCTTCAGAAACAATGGAGCATAATTTTTCTTTGAAGTTACTAATTTTGTATTTACTTAAGGAAATTTAAACTTTTCAATAAAATGTTCCCCAAACCAGACCTTTCTTAATTTTTGCAATACCACTTTTTCTTCCATCTCTGTCTCCTCCTCTGTTAAATTCTCTCTTCAAACTGTCAGTCAAACCTAATACCAGCTTTTACAATATCAGCAGAATTTCTTTTAGTAAGTACAAGCAAATATGAATATATACACACATATACATAATTATGTTTATGTATGTATACATAATCTATTTTTACAAAGATATTGCAACCTATGTATACTTTTTAAAGTCTAGTTATTTTTAATAATAGAATTTATTTTTTAAAGGTAGATTTAGGTTTAATTAAACATATGATCAGAAAAGACAGAGAATTCCTATATATTCACTGCTCTCTCCTCCCCATATAGTTTCTCCTACTATTAACATCTCGTATTAGGGCAGCACATTTGTTATTAATACAATTGATAAACCAAGATTGATAAATTATTATTAGCTGAAGTACATACTTTACTTTAGGGCTCACTCTTTGCATTGTACCAATTTATGAATTTTGATAAATGCACAGTGTCATGTATTCACCGTTAGAGCATCATATGGACAAGTTTCACTGACCTAAATATCTCATGTGCTCCAATTATTCATTTTCCTCTCTCTTCCACCAAATCACTCTCAGACACTGGTGTGTCAGTTATTAAGGTAATATCTCTACATATTTTATGTGACATTATAACGCTGGGGGAACTTAGCCAACTACATTTCTGATGTGCCAGGTGCCTCCATGTTAAGTCTTGCCAATGAGGCTACTACAAGAAAACTGTGGGGCGGGTGTTCTATTTGCTTGCTGGGGAAGCCCGTCTGCTTGCATTCATTTATGCCATTACCCTACCAACACCCTCCACACTGCGGCAGCTGGTCCTCCCTAAAGCAGCAGTTGAATTCAGTTTTCACTCTTTTGAAAGGGTTGCAGAACCAGCTTCACTTTTCACCCTCCACTCGCACTTAGCCCACAAACACCACCTCTCCAATGACTGCTCTTGGGGCGCTTCCTCTAAACGTCTAAATTGTAATATTTTCAGACTTTTCTTTTGGCTCCCTCAGTCCAAAGAGATAATGAAGTTAATAAAAATTGGTGTCATTCTGCTTCTGCTTAAGATGTAGACAGCTACATGAGAGAAGTGTCCTACTGAAATGATGAGAAAAAATATGATACTCTACAAAATAATTACTTTCTTTGAGTCCATCAGGGACCTAAATCACAAGGCAAACAGGTGGACTGAATTTAAGATTGCAGCCAGCCCCTTCAAAGGAATGCTGGTGATGTTTTATCTTCAGAAGAGCTCAAGAAATAGAGGTGACCACCGAAAAGTGACTAAGAAGATTGCTAAAATTTTAATTGTCACCAGTCATGTAGGGCTATAATGATGGGTTAGGATCATGGAAGCTCTAAACACAAAGAAAGTTTGCAGTGAATTGCAAGCAAGCTTTTTTCCCAGGGCCTCTGTTGGGTGCTCATGAGAAAGTCTGGGTGGAGGCAGTGCAGGTGGGAGTGGGGAGGAGGGAATGGGTAAATTCACACCTAACAGGTACAATGCACACTGTTTGGATGATGGGCACACTTACAACTTTGACTCAAATGGTACAAAAGCAATGTATTTAACCAAAACGTTTGTATTCCCATAATATTCTGAAATAAAAAAATAATAAAAATGAAAATAAATAAATCTTTCAACATTGGTGGTGCATAGGCATGAAATTCCATCCTTGCACTGGGCCTTTCTCTCTTATCAACCAAAGTCTCAAACCTTGTGGGGCTGGGCAGGAAATATGTCATTGCTCAGAGTCCAGAAAAATGTCCCAAGCTTTCTCGGGGTCAGATGGAAGAAGTTATCTGTCCCAGAAGAAGAAAGAACAGGAACCCCCTGGCTTCAGCATATGTCTTTTACCCAGTTAAAAAGTAACAACAATCTGTTTCTGAGGAGTGACAGAAACTCTCCTGCTACCATTCCAAGCAATCAGAACCTGCCCCTGTGGGAAGAAAAGAAGCAAAAGCTTCTTAAGCCAAAGGAGCTGTAGAAAATTTGTTCAGGCCTAGGACCCCATCCTGGTAAAAAGCAAAGATTTTCTGGGGGTTTTTTTGGAAGTAACTAGGACTATAGGTGCACACTACCACACCTGGCTAATGTATATTTTCTTATGTTTGTGTAGCAATGAGGTCTCACTATGTTGCCCAGGCTAGTCTCAAACTCTTGGGCTCAAGTGATCCTCCTGTCTAGGCCTTCCAAAGTGCTGGGATTACAGGTGTCAGCCACTGCACCTGGCCTTAAGCAAAGTCTTGAAATACAGATATATACATATATGCAATAAGAAGCTGTCATGCTCTACCTTAGGCTAACATTGCTCAAGTTTTTATTTGTATATCATTGGTATAAAGCAAACAAGCTGATGATTAGATTGTAGAAAATTTCTTGAGATAAAGAATAATTCCCTTTTTTGTAAAAGAAAGCATGTTATTTACTGAAAATATACTGTAATTAAACTTTTCAATAATACATACATTTGTATTACACATTGATGATATAATTTTGGCAGGTTTAATTAAATAGAAATTTCTTTGGTGAAAAACTAATTTTCGAAATCATAAGTACTTTCAGTGACCTGTTACAAGTAATAAGGTTCTTTCCTGGATTTCAGTTCCTCCCATGGCTTTCTACAGCTTTAACTGCCAGTTTCAAATGTGTCAAATGGAAAATAGCAGGGACTAATGACGGTGCTGCTTTCTGAAGGAGCAGGATGTGTTTTGCATGTCTGAAAATCAATGTAACCCTAGAATAGAGGTTGTCATGATCTACCTTTTCCAAGTGTCATGCCACTTGAGAGGAAATGCAAGAAAGTTGCTTTCTGGATGCAGGCAATAAGATCAAATAGAATTAAATGGAAGTCTGAGACAGATGTCAGTAATGGAACAGCTTGGAAAGCCATTATTGTTATATAAAATTCTATAGACATTGACATTATGATTCTGAAAGTTACTCATTCTACATGTTTTACTCCAAAATTTAGTTTTCATAAAACTACATTCCTTTTCATTCCAAATTTCATTGAGATCATGTATCTATGAAAATATTACATGTATATGCTTTACATTTATATAGGGATTTATAAATTGTAGCTTTTTCGGATATAGTACACAATGTCATTGCACATTCATGACAGTGTTGTGTGGCTATTCTTACTAGCTGTGTGAAATGCACTGGAGATATTAAATGATTTTGTCAGTTCATACGATTTATAAATGGTGGAGGTATTAATAGGATGAATGACCACTCTTTTATTCCCTAACAAGTTTCCTAAAGAAAATGCAATACTCCCTGATGTGGTGTCTAATACTTCTGGGGTTTGAACAGGCATGCAATTGGAGAAGATTAAGCAAGTGATTTTTATAAATTATGTCAATGCCAGTAAATTTCATGCCTTTCTGTCCTACTTAATGTTATTTACCAAAATAATTGCTTTGCCTTCTGGTGGACTTCAGCTTTACTTACATAAGATTAAATATTTACATTTTGTATTAATGAAGACATACAAGTATAGTCCTTTGCCAGAAATTTGGCTCTCAAGCACAGTTTACTTAAGCCAATAGGCCAGAGAACATTTCATGCACTGTTACCTTCTTATGCATTGTTCCTATTCTTTTTGTATTGGACTTTATTACTTTCCTCAGTATTTCATTATTTAACTTGAATAAAAATTTATAAACATCCAGCAAGTTTTGGGGTCCCTATTCTTTATATAAGCAAATGTTAATTAAGTGTACATCCATAAACAGGCTCTCATTGAAGGTCTGAGAGTGTCTCATTTGTTTTAAAAAATGATTTTAAATGCTTGTAGTTTGTGACAATTTTTTCAGCTTAAAAATTTTACTATGATATTTTCAGTTATGCTCTAAATGGGTTAAGTATATCAAGATTTCACATTCTTTGGGTGGAAATAAAAAATAACACATTTACATATTTTAGCAATATTTTATATCTACTACTAAGACTTTCTATGAAATTCAGGTCTTCCTATATAAAAGGCGCCTAAATCAATGTTATTTAGAAGTCCTTAACAAATCCCTAATTGTCAGGAGAAATTATTTTGGAGGCTAAATGAATTTCAAGCAATGATTTCTTTATAAGCAAACCCAATAAACATTGTTCCTCAGAGTATAAGTCCTTCCAAATTGCTAAATGAATAAAAATAACTTAATTTGTTTTTTTAAAAAGATATATGTAAGTTCATATTTATTTTAAAACACATGTAGAAGTCCACAATCCATTTCAGAATAACACCACATGGCATCTCGAATACTGATAAAGTTATTCTTTGGCTAGATCACCTTATGCACTTGCAGAGTGGTAACAATCACCGTAGGGAGTAGAATTAAACAGTAAAACCAGAAAGAAAAAAAAAATAAAAAGTTAATAAATAAATAAATAAATAAAACAGCTACAGCAGTAATGATTAAATCTGGCAATGGAAACATGCTATTTTCAGACTCTAAATGCATGTTATATATCACACTGCCAAAAGATAGCTACAAGGCACATGGAATTACATTGATAATCTAAGGATATTAGCATTGTTTCACTGTACTTCGGGATGGATTAGCACTGCTTTTGATATGTACAATCATAAACTTAACCCAGTGGGTATGAGATTTGGAGACATAATTTAAGAATTAATTAAAATTATTTTTAATGAGTAGTTTATTATTAATTATTGTTATTATAATTATGAAACTATTAAGTTGTTACTAATGGCTTCTTTCTCTTAAAAATGGATATATATGGGTGTAGACGGTTGTGCCCTGACTGTGCTGGTTAGACTCAGGGCCACATCTTGCCTGATTGCACATACTGCTTGGTTTTTGTTCCCTGACTATGTACAGGAGGGAGATTAGATCTAACACGTGGAATATATTAACCATTAGCTCCTTGTTCTATTAATTTCTCCATCTCCGTATTCCATGTATTTTTCTGGGGCTTTTTATTCATGCCAAGATATAACTATGCTGCCATTGATTTGTTTTTATCCCAGTGGTGCTGAATTCAATTCCTAGTCCCTGAATAGACACAGAAGAAATAACCTACAGTACGTGCCATTACTGCTCTGGTTGGTCGATCATTTGTTCTCTTAATAACGCAGAGTGGTTATTCGGTACAGTCTGTGGATTATAAGTATTGAAACATGCAGTGGGTGAGATTCAAAGTGTGTTACTTCCCTTTTTGTGGACAAATCTCGCTCTCTACACTCAGAAGATGGAGCATCTGTATGCTAAGAAAGCAACTGTCAAGTGAGGTTAGGAGAAGTTCTCTTGCCTATAACAATATAGAATTTCTCCAATACGTAATGAACTCTGATATTTAGTTTCAAAAGATTGTCAATTTTATCTATTCCAGTATACTCTCAGGGCTATTTTAATGGTAAATTGGGAAGTATACAAGGGATAGTAAGTACAGTTTGTCTTAAAACACCTGGAAGACACCTTTTAAAAAATTATTTTTTAATTCAGGAAGTCACTCTTTTATATTTTCTTTTTCCTTTTATAGTAACTTGTTCTTTCCTATTCATGTTATTGTTATTTCATGAAGGACAGGTTCTTCTAACTCATTGCACAAACTGTGCATGACATTTTAAGATGGTTTTATATTTTGCTTATTAAATCATTTTCAGAGTATCAGAGTATCGTATTTATAAGGATAACGATTTATGTGCATTAGTCTGCAGAATTATGCTTGGTCTTATGTTGATTTGTTGCCATTGAATGCAGAAAAAAAATCTTCAGAATCGGTGCTTACCAACAAATCTGATTTGTGAATCGTTTTTACCCCTTCCCTTGGCCTGAATGCCAATTGCTCTCATTCACAGATCTAGAAGTAATGGCATGTGGCATGTAGATGTTCAGCCTCAGGAATTCAACTATTGGAACACCATGGACCATGTTATGCCGCACCCAGCTCCTCTGTCCAGACTTCCTGATTCAGATCCAGAATGTGTGGCCCTGGTGGTCTTGAACTGCATCAACTTGTCTAAAGTGGACTACTGTACCTCAAATTTCCACCTGTTTATGGTGCCAAGCCAGGAAACACAGAAGGCAGAAGGGAAACTGCAGCCACTGTGCTCTGATGGTTGGCAAAGTCTGCAGGGCTCTTGCACCTGATAGTCCAAGGTGGTGTGAGGAGCCATAGGCACCGAGGCTCCTCCGGTGCTCACTGCATCTCCTTTGTTTTGTCCTGGGCGGGGCCGCCGTGTGCCTCTGTGGTGAACATGCCTGCTCCTTCTTCAGATCCCCACAACCTTGATGCTATTTTATGGCACATTTTGATGCAAAGTGTGTTCTCCTGGACTTGGTTCAGATGAACTTTTCTGACTCCAGAAAGCTTTTACATTGTTGTTTTTATATAGTGTCCAAAAACAAGTGGCTCGCTTTCTGAGATTTCATGACTCTGTTTCTCCCCCCAACTTTCCCCTGAACCTTCTTTCTCCTCCTTCTCTCTTGGCCGTCTCTGGCTCGCAGTTGACTGCAGCACAGCAGTGTCTTCTGATTGTGGGGCTTTCCCTGGAGGCCAATCTGCAGGGTCAGTCTCAGTGGTTCAGCTTGTGTTTTACCAGACACCCCGCGGCTTCCCTCTGCGTTGTGCAGTGGAGATGCGGCCACCGTGCAGCCCTGCAAGACTGGCGCTGTCCCCACCTTCTTCTACATTGTGGTTGTGGGTTTACCTTGACAATTAGTTTGTCTAAAGACAGGAAATAGATTTTTAGTACCCAGTTTACTTCTGCTGCTCTTATGTGGTAATTCAAAATGGTTTAAAATCTAAGCTGTCACTTTCAACCTTCCATAATCGCTCCTAGCCTCTTCTCTTCAGCTAGTTGTTGTTGCTTTTGTTGGATCTTTGGAAAGAAACTTATCTCAGCATTTTTATTTATTTAAAAAAACACATTTAAAAAATCCTTGAATTTACTTAACTACACTACTGTCAAATCCATGTACATTTTCCTATATAGATGGGTATCCTAAGAAAGTAGGTTTAATATTCACATTGGATTGAAGTTTTTGAATTTAAGCATCTTTAGTTAGTGTTTCCCAAAATACAACATCAATTCTGACTTATATTAATTGCCTCTTTTCAATTGTGAAAGCAGATTTGGTTTAAAAATAATTTTAAGAAATGTTGACTCAGACATTTTATAACTTTTCATTTGCTAATTTATGTTGTTATTCTGCAAGACCAGCACATGTCACATAGTTCTTCCAAAATTTATTTCATCATATAAACTTTTTCCCCAAAACTTTCCTGAAAAAATGATATTTTAGAACACATTTTGGGACTATTGATTTCCTAATCTGCAGTATGTAAATTTAACAATCCTTTTAAGCAAAAAAGTTAATGTGGCATATTCTTAGTAAATCAAGATTGATGTTCATTAATTCTTTATTCACATTTTTAATGCTTTGAAGTCTGCTATTTCAAGACTACTCTAAAATAATTAGGATGAAAATGGGATGAAAGGTGCTGTGTCAATTTCAGGTTTAATACTCAATATACTCCAGAATGTTTCTTTGTGCATTTCTGAAATTGGAGAAAAATTTGTTTTTTTCTAGTTATTTGGCACCACCCTTTTTAACGTGTTTTTTTTTTTTTTTGCTTTTTAAACTGATGGTTGGTACAAATAACAAAGGAATAACTTTTCTCCTTAGCTACATACAATATACAAATACATCGATGTGTTTTATTTAATCAGGAAATTCACAGAAACAAACAACTTTCACAGAAATATATTTTTTGGAAAGAAAACATTTCAAATTATCTAAAATTAATTTACCGCCTGCATTTATATAGACAGATATTAATGATGGTAGTGCCTATTACCATCTGCTGTATAGATGCCCTGATGATCTGGTTTTAAAGAAAATTAAATACTCTTACCACTGCAAAACATCATGTTTTATCAGGCGTTTTTTCCTCTCTCCATAAAAAGTTTGAAATTTATAAGGTAATAAAATAAGAAGCTTCATTGTTCTTAACCAAATATTTAAGAAAATATGAAGAACCAATAAAAAACAAACAACAATATGTGTACCATTACATGAAAATATCACAATAATTTATTTTAGTTTTTTTAAATATATATATCTACTAATAATTGATTATGGTTTAATCTTAGAAAACACATAATAGTTTATACCAACAACGATTCTGTATATAATTATCTGGTATGAGCCTCAACCAATTAAAAATTATGACATTGTAGAATATAACTAAGGAGATTCTAGGATGGTAATCACACTCTTCTTTATAGTATATGATTCTGAATGTCCTTAAAGTGATTAGCAACACTGTTTTAAACTGAATCTCCCCACAGCTTATCTTTGAGCTCTTCCAACTTTATTCACATTGTGTCATATGTACTGAATCATGAGCCAGATTGTACTCACTCTTCCCTCTCTGTGCATGTTCAACTTTGGAACATAATTAACCTTCTTTCTGGAATGTTTCCTCTGTATTCCTCTCTCCACTGTAAAATTACTATCTCCTTTAAGTCTGTTCTAATTGTTTTTTTTTTTTTAATTCAGTTCTGTTTAGTCCAGTATTCTGTATCTTGCACAGAATCTGCCACAAAACTGATAGGGTTTCCCCAATCAGTTGGGATTTCTCTCTCCATTGAATTCCTGTAGCACTCGATTCATTCTGATTTATGATATTTATAATAAAATGGATTATGTTTTAGTTTTATGTGTGCACAGAGGAAAAGGACTGTGTTTAATCCATCTTCATATTTTCTGTAATAGTTAATAGATCTTACTGGCTTTCTAGAAATACGTCCTTACTTTCTAAGTACACTCCACACATAGTTCACAATAATAGGTGTTTAAATTGCTGACTGAAGCAACATATGTTGCATCAGAGGAACTAATGGGAAGTGTCAGTTAAGTGGGTATAATAAATGCCCCAACAGTCTGGGAAAACGCTTGCTTTTGTTGTCATGGTTAGAGAATGTTTCTGTCACCTTTAATGAGTATCTAGAGCATCTTACTTACATTTCCCACAATCTATCAATTGACTTACCAAAGACGTTTGGATCTAACTAGGTTGCACAATATGTTTTGCAAATCTCTTTTCTAAAAGGCATCAGTCTTACATTTAATATTTCTCAGTTCTTAAATGGTTCATCTCAGGACCACTATGTAATAAACTATTAAAGAAGCCTATGGTTTTGTTCAACTGCTAGCAATTTTCCTCTTCATTTGTTTCCATAACAACCAACAACATGTAGCTTCCCAAGCTCTTCCTAGCTTATCGATAAACATGTTATTCTCTGTTTCGGGATTTTCCCTCTCCCACTTAACTATCTGGCAAATTTCTATTATTATTAATTGTCATCCCAAATGTTTCCCCTGTGTAGAGTTTTCCCCAACCTTCCCAGTCAGACAAGAGCAGTTTCTTCTGTGATTACACATTGGAAGTCACAGGTTCTGGCTTTTAAACCCCATGTGCACATCTAGCTGCAAAGGAGCCTGGGACATGTATTCTCTAACCTTGACGGGGTTTCATTGCAAAAGCTTAAAAAGGCAGAAAGGATTTTAGAGAAAATCACCAATATCTGCCATAGGGAGTCAATATTAACCACTTCGGTACCAGCGTCGACTATAGTCGACAGCCACAGATGAACGCAAGCGACGACTTTAGCCGACAGCCGTGATATGAAGGCGCACAGCCAAGTCTTGACTTTAGTCGACAGCCAAAAGCTTTTACTTTTATCTCCACAATTGCAGTGTGTACGTTCAGCTAATAAGTTACTACGAATCTCTGACCTTTTAACAAGTACTTAGTAGGAGGTATTATAGTTATTTTCCTAAAGCTGCCTGTAAAGTAAAACAAGCTTTCAGTGCTTTAAAGCTTTCCTCATCACACAAGAGCAAAACGGATGCATCGTCAATGCATAGCACAGACTATTGTGCGGACTGTGAGTGCCGGCTGTGGGCGAGGTTTCACGGCCAGTGAGCGTGGTACCGAAGTGGTTAACATCTTAACATTTTGCTTTTAGAGTGGTTGCATGCTTTATCTCCAATATTCTAATTCCAATTTTGAAGAGGAATAGCTGAAATTGTATTTAAATATTCATTAACTCATTATTAATAAGGTTAAAACATTATAGCATTTCAAACACTTGCCTAATATATTCCCTAGGGGAATTAAATTATTATATTAATTTATAATACTGATTTTTAACTCCAACTTACTTATTCTTATTTTTTTCCTTCTTTAGAAATTTCTCTACTCTTAATGAATGCTTTGGTTCTACTCACAATATTTCATTATGGGTTGTCTAGAAGGGTATAATTCCTGAATGAAATGAGACTAATTATTATTGACATCAGTTGTATAACTAATACAATCAATGTTTACCAGATAGCTCAAAAATTTAGAAGAGAAAGCCGATTAAATTTACAAATAGCTCATCCTCTAATTTATCCTTATTAGATATATTCAATTAATCTAAATCCTCGCTCATGTTTTCTTGATATATTGTTACAATGATGATGTTTTAGCATCTGTTATAACAATTAAGAAAGATCTGTCATTTTCTAAGGTAGCCAGTAAGATTCCATAGTGCAGTTTCAAAAGTTGCAAGTTGGTTTAGTGTGATGGTCGATTTTGGATGTCAACGTGACTGGATTCAGGCATACCCAAGTAGCTGGTAAAACATTGACCATTCTCAATAATTGCACTAATTATTCTCCGGTGGAACAAAAAGGCAGAGGTGGGGCAAATACATGTTCTCTCTCTTCTGCAGCCAGGACACCTTTCCTGTCCTACCCATGGCCCTCAGAAATCCAGGTTCTCCAGATTTTGAACTCCAGGACTTGTACCAGAGACCCATCCCCCACCCTCTCCGGCCTTCACCTTCTCTGAGAGTGTTGCCATTGGCTTCCCTGGTTCTGAGGCTTTAGAGAATTTATATAATATGATTTGATTTTATTGCTAATTCTCTTATAAAAATAGAGAAAATGGACTGAATTTGTAGTTGTCCAGATAAAATATGTTGAGTGTCTGGGTAAGTGTATTGATGAAGGCATGAAGAGAAAATGGCACAATTTTGCAATTGTTGTTAAAAATAGAATGGATATGGTGTGACGACTAATTGAACTTTGGGAATGAAGTATGTATTTCTGATATTTTTACTTTGGGAAATTAAAGTAGTAATTGACATTAGCAAACCTGTATGGGCGGTGTGTGAAATTCTGGCAGCATGGAACTGGACAAAATAGTTTCTCATCCAATTTTTATGGAGACAGAAACATGAATTAACTTTCTAAAAAAATGTAGAAATATAGAATGAAGTGTAGAGCCCTTGAAATGTAGGAGGAGCCTAGGGAAGGAGAGAGACCTGGACAGCTTTCCTGCAGGAGGCTGACATTAATCTTATGGAGAACAGGAAGCGTCAAGAGGAAGATGGGAGAGCGGTGGTTAGGATGGCCATCTGAGTAACAAAGACACCAATGTCAGGAGGTGTCTGGAATTACAACTAGAAGATGTGCACACTGCTGGGGACGTAGGCAGGGATCAATCAGGTAGTGGAGGGCTTCATAGAGCATGGTAAGTAGTTTGCGTTTATCCTGTAAGAGGTGGAGGCCACTGGGAGTAGTGTGCGTGTGTGTGCTCGGGTGCACATGCACATGTTTAAGAGAAGTGCTGTGGTCAGCTTTGTGTTTTGTATTACTTGGATGGTTCTATGAAAAACTGATTTTCAGGGCTACAAGAATGACAACATGCACTCAAGAAAGATTTTTAGTAATGGCATATGGTAAGCCCAAAACAAGATTCCCATTTTCCTTTTCGATGATGGGACTATGCTACTAAATGAGAAAGAGAATACATGATGACCATTTGGGGTTTCAGTATACTTAGAAGATAGATTTAAGGATTGCAGCTTAAATCCTTAAATGCTTTAGAGAATTTAAAGTGGTCTGGGCTTTGCTGAGTGGATGCAGCAGAAGAAAAGCACTTAAATATTTTACTAGTTTTTTTTCTTTTTCTAGTTCCATGGCTGAGTTCTGGAGGAAGTAAGTTTAGGAGAGGACAAATAAAATTTTTAAAAGAGAGAGAGATACAGAAGTTGAAGGTGTCTATGAATGTTATAAGATATAGAGTGTATATATATGTGTGTGTATATATGTGTGCACGTGTATGTCTGTGTGTGTGTATGTGCATGTGTGTGTGTGTGTGTGTGTGTATACACACATACACAAAACATTGCTTGGGAAAATGGCCCTGGTAAGAAATGTTTCTAGAAAGCTAAATCAAAGAAATGACCAAATAGCTTTATAATTTATAAGGTTGAGCAGTTCCAGGTGATGACAGGCTATGTATGACCCCAAGAGAGAAGCAGAAGTCCTGATCACATATTAATTGACAACATTTATTATGTGCTTACTATACACCCACTATTTGGCAGGGAATATGTTAAGCACCGGAGAGTCCTGGTGAGCAAAAGTCTAAATGTTCTTAGATTTAGTATTTTAAATGTGTGTGCCACATCAATGGTGAAATCTTTCATGATGATGACAGACATTTTTCAAAGATCTTCAATACATGTGCTTGAGTGATATGATAAGAGAGATGAATATAATAGAGAAATGAGAAAGAATGATGAGAATATAAATAGACTGTATGAGACTCAAAGGGACAGGGTTCTAAGAGTGGCTGGATGGATAACGATCTGGTGTCGTTCCTGCCCATGTGCCATCTGGGGCCTGAATCGTCTATGTGGAAGTAGGCTATCGGGTCAATGGGATGTCTCCTTTCTCTTCCAGAGATTTATTATGGCTGCTATGAGTGTGCTGTGCCTCTAGTCTTTCAGATATTCAGTTACAAATTATTTTATTCAATTTATGAAAATAATTTGATATGCATGTAATGGTTCCTAACATTTTAATTTTGGGTTGTTTTCCAAAATTTTTTGTAACCAAAAGCCTCAAAAAAAATCATTTTTGATCATGATAAAATGTTCTCAAATGTGACCCTCTTACCTTTCTTGTTTCCTCTTCAACTATCTGTGAGTTGAAATTGCTTGTTATGATGCTGGGGCACAAAACCTGGAACTCTACCCTGACATCTTCTGTGTCTTTACTGGATTTAGTATCTTCCTCCCTGAGTCTCTAATACAACATCATTACTTTTGGTTCTTAGGATATTCTGCATTTAAGAGTGTTCAAATATTCCACTTTTAACAGGATTACTTGTGTTCCCCTTAATGTTCGTGATCATTCTTCCAGCTCTCCGACTGCACACGTGGATTACTCTAAACTTCTTGAGGGTAAGGACTGCATTTGACTAATCTGTGAGTCACTGCCTAGAGGTACTCAGATAAACATATAGACATCTTTATAGGAAACAAAAATAAAAAAATTAAAAAATTGTATTCTGAAAGCATTGTATATGGGTTTTCTAATTATTCTTAAAATTAAGTGACATTATATTATATAATTTCATTAAATTTTGATTTGATAGCAACTAACTGGGGCAATTGCTTTACAAAATCAGATGCTAGTAGAGTTTTTGGAAGATTATTTTACACAAATATCTTAAAGCTATCTTTTTCACAAGTTGTCACCTGCTATTATTATAAACTTCTTATTGAGATTATATTTTAATTTACCTAAATCTGTATCTATAACTGTATTTATATCTTTATCTGTATCTATATCATCTATATCTATATCTATGTCTAGCCATAACAGAGTGTTAAATTATCTAAAATTAGAGATTTTAACTCTATATGTAAGTATTATGTGTTCAAATATCCATTTGCTTTAAAATCCGGGTCTGCCACTTTGACTTTTTTCCAGATTTTTTTTTTAAATAAGCAAAACTATATTTATTTCACATGGGTAGCAGATCTGCCCTCCATATGTGAAATAAATACATAATGTCAGTAATCTGTTTTCCTTTAATATTACAAAAAAAACCTATAATGACAAGTCCTGGCCTGCATAGCTGAAAGGAGCTCAATCTTCTCCCATGTTTATATGGAATTCTCAATGACACCTTCCCTTTGGCTGAAGGTCTGGATTTTTCTGTCACCCTTGGTTCTTTTGTCCTCAATTCTTTATGCTATTGTCACTGCTCCTTCCCTACTTCATTTAAATAATCCAACATTCTTCTCTAAACCTCAGGTGGACTTTACTAAAGAATGTTTTAATTTTGCAGTCTTTGCTATATCTTGAGGATGATATAAGGTAAGTATATCAAGTGAACGGGTAGCAGATATCAGCTATGCTCCTCACAGGAGCTCCTTAGGGACTGGCTCAGCTCAGTAACTCAGCCCACCAAATTGCCAAGCACCACTCCCCCTAAACACACTGAAATTCCTGCTTGACTTTTTATAAGCAAATAGAACATACAGAGCTGTTTGAGGGGTTTGTTTCTCCAAACAAGAAGATAACTTCATCTAACAGTGAATTTTGATAGCCACTTTTAGTAACACAAAGACACTGGGGAACCTTTAATGTCAAAATTTTGCTTTGAGGTTATCAAAAATTAAGAATTAAATTCCAAAGCAGAGGTGATGAAAGTACCGCTGGTTGGACCTATTGCTTAGAGGTCCTTGTGAGCGGAAAGCTTTTCTTAAGTGGGATCCCAGCTCTAAAACGATGATTAAAAAAAGGCCCAGGAGACCCCATGCCTTCTTAACATCCCTGGTACAAACCTCTCCTCTTCACAGATAATTATCAAGGGTTCTTTGCTGTTATTAGAAAAGCAATCATATTGGACCAAAACATTTTTCATTTGAAATAAATTAACTGATTATTTTAAAATGTTAATGAATTTTTAAATGACTTCAGTATTGTATTTCCTTTGGTGGGGTTAATAGAAATTACTCTTCAAAAAATAGCAAATTATATACAATATGAATTTAGAAATAAGATCTTATTTCATCCATTTGTCTGTCAGTCTTTCTGTGTTTTCACCTAGCTCTTGTCACCATGGCAACTATATGTCTCCAGAGTGCGTATCACAATCTAAAGCTTCTATTCAACTCTCTTCCTCATTGCTTTGCTTCTGCTGACTTATATGGAGTTAGATATTTTAAATGTGTGCTTTCTATACCTCCTGTCTGGGTCCACAGGAGGACATTTTTAAAAATCTAAACTGTGATGTGAATATAACCTTAGAGGTTAATAATGCTATACAAATATAAGTTTGTGTGAGCAGGGTTTGGTCTCACTTTGTAAATGGTGTCAGGGTCTGGAAATCATGTTTAGTGAATTTTCATTTCCTAAAGATACACCATTTCTTAAAATGGAGAAGCATTTTGATGTTTTATCCAAAGTCTTTTCAAAAGATGGACAGAGAAACTTGTTCTGTTTTGCAAAAAAGAATCAATAATCTTTTATACTTCAAAATTCCTATTATAGAAGAATTTAATATCAGCATTTACAGATCTGGAGAGGCCTCTTCTACATCCTTAGAAAGGAGAGTGATGGGATTGCCCTTTGAGATAAAAAGTGTAAATTTAGACAAAACATAATATCAAAGTGTGATATGCAATATCACCTTGAAGGAAAGAGAAACAACAGCAATAACAACAGTAACAACAACAACAAAAAAACTCCACAAATAACACCTGCTTTATCTTGCCAAGAAGACGTGACAGTTATAGATTATAATTAACAAACCTAAACTATGAATGTATCAAATCGCCAATGGCACTTTGTGATCTGTGGAAATATCTAGGAGGCAAATCAAAGATGCAAACTATTGACAATGCCCATACACAAAGGTGCAGGGTAACAGAAATGTTCATCCTTTGTGCATTTTAATCTTTTACATAAGAAGAATGAAGATACATCTCTCTTTTAATCCTGATGACATTAAACATCTATTTTTCACAACTAATTTTTATTGTTCTTAATCTTCTCTCCCTAAAATAATGTCATATGATTTTTATATATGCTTTCTTTTGGTAACTTGTATATCAGAAATGAATTCAACAGCACAACCAGCTTTATTTCTAATGGCAAATTAATACACTGATTCTCTAGTTTAATAAAGCATTCTCCTGAGAAGTTTAATTTATACCTGTGTCATGAATAAGGATCAGTTTTCTCTTTCTCTCCTTTTTTTATTCTTGAAATTTTTCAGGCTTATACAAACTTAAAACTAAAGAAAGGGACAAAACAATTTATATTGATTTGCTTCAAAAGTTGAATGCATTTGTTTAAGGTCTTTGAGCTGAAGTAGGTAGAAAGCTACACCCTACCGGCCCCCAACACACACACCTAATGGTGACTTGGTTTCCTGACTCCAACTGTGTTTGTCAAGACCACCACACTCTGATTTCTTATTCAGAGCAATCCAGCGACAGACATTTGTTTATTATTAATATCCTGTTTCCTTTCCCCCATGTCTGTTTGCTTATGTGAGAATTATCTAATCATATAGGAAACAGAAATTCCCTCAGGAGGTAACTTTTCTCTTCTGTGGTTAATATAATTTCTACTAGGGTAAGCTGCAGGTGATACTTAAAACACATGGAGCTGAGATGTTAACTGTTTTTATCTCCACCTGGGAAATTGTATGTGTGTGTGTGTGTGGGGAGGTATGTCTATATATATATACATATATAATATATGTGTGTGTGTATATATATACATATATATATATATTCTATCTCAGGGGCACTATTGCTTTATTGCATGTGATTTTAGCAAGTAAACTTTCTCCAATCTCCATAAAGCAAGGTATCCTCTCTGAAATTAGACTCCTACCCTCCCCAAGCTACTGGGAGATAGGGCTCTTTCTTCCTTGATGGCTTGATGGTTACATTTCAAAGGGATGACTCCCAGGTCCTTGAGAAAGACATTCCTGGTGTTTGAAACAATTAAGAGGCTTTTAAAAAGATTTGCATCTCAAAAGAACAGAAAAAGAATTAGAAGTTTTCTAAAGTAAGTGCTCTAAGAAAAGAGAGGAGGAGAGGCCTCTGTGGTTAGGACCACTCATCTCTGTAAGGGCTGGTGAGAGGGAGGTTGGAGGTCTCCAGGCAGGTAGAAAATTGTCTAAAGTTTAGTCATGCCGAGAGGAAATTTAAAGCCTTATTGGAGAAGTGAAAAATGTGGATAGTCTTCCTTTCAAAGTCTAAATGAAAATCTTCCCTCCCCAACCTTCCCAGACCCCAAAAGCAGACATCCTGCAGTCACCAATCTCCAGAAATATGTGGACAGTCCATGCTACTCATAGAGATGTGCTTCGTGTGTTAAAGACACTCATGCCTGTTTGTCCAGATGAACTGCTGTCTTGTTTCAATCAGAAATAGGATCTTGGGGTTTTTGTAGTCATAGCGAAAATGCAACCCAAAATATATATTTGGCATCAATTTTATACCTGCCACCTGGACTAGAGCTTAGTATGCACTGATCAAGTAAACTGTGGGTACTTGCAAACTCTGGGAAGACAGATAATAAACAGACAATCACAATGCAGATGAATGAGTCTACAATGCAGTGAATTATTAGCTTATTATTAGTAAGGTGCTATGTGAGCACACAGGAGGGCCACATGAACTGGATTTGGTATCAAGAACAACTTACTGGAGGTATTAATTTTTCAGAGACAAGTTCATGTTGACCACAGTAGTAACAGAGGAAAAAGGCAGAGCAAGTAGTCCTCTATGAAGTAATTATAATTAAATAGTGAAACTCAAGTATGAAATACAACTAGTGTGAGAAAACCTTTAAAGTCATGCTAAGAAATTTGTATTAAATGCAACAGTGACTCGCTGATGAGTTTTAAGAAAGGCAATGATACAAGTCATCTGATTTACACCACAGAATTATCACTCTGGCAGCAGAAGAGGAAACGAAATCTGAGGGGGCCAATTTTGGAAATGTGGATAGCCATTTAACAACTTTTGCGGTAAATCAAGCAAGAGGTAAAAGATAATTTGTTATGCAAAATTTTGGGTTTCTGGTCAATTAATAATCATCAAGTGTTTAAAATTCAGGACTGCCCAGGGTGACAAGAATTTTTAATCCATTGGTCTTCTATCAGTGAAATATCCAAGGGAACTTCTCTTTTCTCTTCCCTTCATTAAATTTCCTCCCATCTGAGCAATTTAGTCATAAAGGCGCTTGCTGGGGCAGAGTGAGATAGAAAGCGTATTCTGCTGTCATTGGAGGGAGAGTTCCCTAATGTCAGTGAAGTCCAGTGGTTGGAGTGTTGCACAAGCCTTACGTATCTTTAACTGATTTTCTGCCTGCCATTTCTACTAAACATTGAAAGAATGGTGTTGAAACCATCAATAATAATGGAGGATATGTCTATTTCTCCTCACATGTTTGTTTGCTGTATATTAGGTGTGTAAACATTTAGGATTGCTATGTCCTCTTGGTGAAATTGCAGCTTTATCATTAGGAAAGGATCTATTTTTTTTTAAAAAAAAATCTTGATAATGCTCTTTGTTTCAAAGTGTGTATTGTCTAATATAACTATAGCCACTGTAGCTTTCTTTGAATTAGGGTTATTAGCATGATATGACTTTTTCCACCCTTAACCTTTATCATATTTGTCTCTTTATATATATAGTCAATTTCTTTTAAGCAGTATGTAGTTGGATCTTGCTTTTTATTTAATCTAACAACTTTTGCCTTTTAAGTTGGGTGGTGCTTAATCATATTCATATTTAATCTGATTTGTTTATATTATTAAATTTAATCTACCATTTTGCTATTTGTTTTCTATTTGTTCCACCTGTTCTTTGTTCCTTTAACATACTTTTTCTGTCTTCATTTTTAATAATTGACTATTTTCTATGATTTTATATTATCTCCACTGATGGCTTATTTGCATACTTTTTATGTATTCCTCTATCTTACATCTGTCTTCATCATCATCATCTAGCTAGATATCCATCTAGTTATCTAACAATATATGTAAATTCGTGATGTTTTTGGTATAATTTCCTTTGTGAATCATGTCCTATGAGTTTGTTGAGCTTTTGGGAACTGTGTGTTTTTGTTTTCAAGGAATGGAAATGTCTCGAATAATATCTATCAAGTACCTTTTTTGTCCCCTCCCCATTTCTCCTCTCTTTTAGCGATTCCAGTTTCATGTATATCAGGCTACTGAAGCCTGACCCTCTATCTGCTTGTTGATAACTCCTTTTGAGTATTTTATTCTGTCTCTTTTCATGTTGGAGTTTTTAAATCTTTTCCTGAGTTGATTTTTTTAAATTTACAAATATTTTCTTGTTTTGAGTTCATAAATATTTTCTGTTATATTATCTAATCAGCTGTTAATTCCATCCTGTGCATTTTTCATATAAAGTATTGTGCTTCATCTCTAGTATTTTGATTGGGATATTTCTATATCTTCCATGTCTCTGCATGTTTAATCTTCCCTCTAACTTCTTAACATAAAGAATATAGTATGAACACAGTTATAATGCCTTTTACTAACTCCATCATTTATATCATCTTTCAGTGATTGATTTTCTTTCTATTTAATGAGTCATGTTTTTCTACTTCTTTGCATGCCTAATAATTTTTATTGGATCATAACCATTATAATTTTTTTCCTTATTGGGTTCTGGATGTGGTTACAGTCAACTGAATAATCTTTAACTTTGTTCTGGAATTTGGTTGTTACTTAGAGTTTGATTTTGTAAAGCTTGCTTGTAAGCTTTTTGGTGAAATTTTACCAATATTTGGTCTAGGGCTGATTTTGCCCAGCTACTAAGATAATAGCTTTCCGAGTGCACTACTCACTGTCATTTTCAGGACAAACTTTTCTGCTTTCACTGATGAAAAACATGAATTATTTCCAGCACTGCTAGAACTCTGGTGATTGTTTCCTTTATTTCTGCCACAGGCATGTGCTAATTGCTACTCAGCTGGAGGCTCTAGGGGACTGTATTAGCTTTTTCCAGAGATACAGAAAAAATAAGACAGATTAGGTAAATAGATAGAGATATAGCACAGAATATTTATTAGTAGGATTGGCTTACATGGTTATGGAGGATGAGAAGTCCCACAACAGGCATCTGTAAACTGAAAACCCTGGGATGCTAGTAACATGGCTCAGAACAAGTCCAAGTGCCCAGAACCAGGGAGGTCGGTGATCTGACCCTCAGTCCAAGGTCTAAGACCTGAGAAACCAGGGGATGCTGGTGTAAGTAAGTCCTGGAGTCCAAAAGCTGAAGAGCCTGGAGTTCTGATGTCCAAAGTCAAGAGATGAGTGTCCTGGCTATAGGAGAGAGAAAATTGCCTTTCCCCTGCCTTTTCGTTGCATCAGGGCCCCTACCCCAGTGGGTGGTGCCTGCCCACATTGAGGGTGGGTCTTCCCCACACAGTCCACAGACTCACACCAATATCCTATGAAAACACCTTCACAGACACAGCCAGAAATAATGCTTCACCAGGGGTGAAGCTGAAAGGGTGGCTGTGGCGCCTTTGAAATGGATTATAAATATCATGCTAATGGAGTCAACATATCCTTACTGGATTTGAAGAGTCACAGAAGAGATAAAGGCAATGATATGACAATGCCCCTTCAATTTTCACCTGAGTATATGGGTGATTTGTGAGGTTTTATAACTCTAACTGGTAGATACAACAAATAGCACATGCTTTTTTATATGATTGTGGGTATGTATGCTTCTTGTTGGCATTTGCATCCTGGGAACACAATGGCTATTTTAGGATATAAATATTATTTATTTTCTCATGCAATATGTATAAACTAGTAATATGGTATTTGCTACTCAAAGATGAGGCCTTATCTATTTTTAAGTCACTAAATGGAATAAAGACTAATTGCTTCTCTAATAAAATAATTTACATGTGTGAGTATGCTAGCCTTTCTTAAGAAATGACTACAATTCCTAACTATAGTTATCTTTTTCATGTTTAAAATTATTTTTTCTTTTATCATAGTAACAAGATATAAAAAGGCATACATGATCAAGGACACACACACACATAAAATGTACACACATTCCAGATAATAACTAACAACGTGATTTCACTGAAGCACCTACTATATGGTAAAAGTTATTTGTCATGTACTAAAACAATACACTGAAGCAATGTCCTGCATTTGCATATGGTTCAATAAATATGACTGATAACCCCCACTGTAAACAGCAAACTAGGCTAAAAGCACCATTTGTCAAATTCATCATACCTTGCATTGTCTCTGTTTTCTTCTAGTTACTAACTTTATAAAGAGAACAGCAACATTTTTTATAAGTAAGTCTCAACATTAACCTCAATATAAATGTCTTCATTGTGTGAAGAAGCAAAAAGCACTACAGAGTACTTGAATCAAATCCTGATCTAGTAATGTTGGCAATATTATCTATAGTCTTGGCAAAGGCTCTAGTCTTTTTCAACTTTATACTAATGTCAGCAAAAGACAGCAAAAGCAGACAACTTAAAAATTCAGATTGATCTTAGTCTAATACTATACAGTTTTTAATTAAGAGCTATTACACAAAGAGATAAATTTCTGCCTGTGAAGATACCACAGAGCTGTATTTTGTTCACATAAACCCTTTAAAAGAGAAATACAGTCCGACTTAGTTCTATTATTTTGTTATCTTTTGTCATTTCCTCTTTTGATTTTCCTACTGTTTACTTCATCTAACCTTTAAAATTCATTGTTGTTTTTGTAGCAGACTTTTCCTACACTTTCTTATATTTATCTTTTTCAACATAATGTAAACTGGTTGATGCTTAACTTGATTATCTTCATTTATTAGTGGTTAGGTATTTAAATAATATGCATTTAAATATTTATGTGAATTTTTATAACTATTTTCCATTTATATTTAAGTATTCAAGCATTTTGTTCTTTCTCATTTTGCCATATTAATAGGCCTAAATATCTCACAGAGAAATTATAGTCTTCATATATTTATATAGCACAGTTTTAATGGGGGCACATTGATGTTAGTCCTTCAATAATTGTATAATATATTTTAAATATGTACTATGATATATGACTCTAAAGTATAGAAAATAATGATAATACTAAAATTCAAAATAGCATACATTTATAAAGCTTAGTGAACAGATTTTTTATGATGTTGTACTGCACGATTATTTCAATCATAATTTTTTCTACCAAATTGACAACTCAAAATATTATCAACCTCTGTCGGATCTCTGGCTGATTGCAGAAAATTAGAAACTGTCTATAAAAGGTTTAGATAATATTAATGTAAAGGCACTGCACATAAAAACAGCAATAATGAATCAATTTTACAATATGCCTCAAACTCTGAACTATACTTGGTAAGAATTTATTCACGTATTTTCTTCCCAGACCTCTCACGGGGCACACTAAACACCCAGCAAAGCAAATCTAATACAATACTTAGAACTTATTAAAATCCTCATTGAAATTCACTGATTTTCCACAAAAGGATATATGCTATAAGAAAAGAGAGTATGATGTAGTTAGAAATTATTTGTAAAATAATGGAAAAATAAACAAACTAATTTTAGCATTGATGGCTAAGGCTCTCTGGATATTTTAATTTCAGTGAAGAAGAAATGTGTTATTACTGGAGATATTTGAAATGCTAGTTATGTAAGGTTATTGCTTTACTTTATATAACAATAATGCTGTATCTGACACTGAAAAATATTATAATAATAAAAGAGGTTATTATAATATCACATTAATAAATGATAGCAATGTGTTGGACACTGCACACAATAAAATTATAAGCATGCTTTCTGCTGAAGGAATTTTTATTCTAACCAAAAATAGCTAAATTTTAGTTTGCTAGATGCTGTTCTAATACTTTATATGCTTGACCTCATTTCTTTGTCACAACAGCTCATTTTACATATGAAGAATCCAAAGCTCAGAAAAGTGATTTACCTTGAATTACACATCAAATAAGTGTCCGAGAGAAGATATAAACTCAGACCAGTCTGAGTTCATCATAATTAGACTCAGAAAATGCTTCTGCATACATTCAAAAGAAAGAAGAAAAGACAAGACAGTGCGAGACTAATGAGAATTTTATTTGGCATTTGGTGTGCCTATCAATTACATTGGAAGATTCTAAGTGTCTAAATGGAAAACACTCATGAGCAATGAAGGCAAAATCTCACTAGATGAGAAGCTTAAGAAATTATTGTGTGTGTGTGTGTGTATATATATATATATATACATATCTTATACATAATAGAGGATCTTTCATAAAAACATAGAGTAAAATATAAATATGCAGAGAGAGAGAGATTCAAATCAGATAGTGTATAACATTCTAAGAATACGTTTTTTAATCCTTACTAATTGTATTGAATATTATAGATGTCTAATAGGCCAGAAAATTTACATTCTATTTAACGTACATGAGAAGTCTCTGAATTGTCCTGGAAAATGTTTCTTGGTCCCAGGAGAAAGGCCCAGTCATGTCTGAATGTGACATCAATAACGGTGGTGCTAGCTTACTACCAAACTATGGATAAAGCCAGAGTCCAAGGTGGCAGAGTAGAGGGACAGAAAGAACTGAAGTCCTTTTGTCACTGAGTGAAGCACCTCTGAAAGTGCCATCCCACTGGATCAGTGCTTCTGGCATTTTTTTTTTTTTTTTGTGCCGTAGATACGAAACTATAGCATTTGTAAATCTCCAGGCTGTTGTTAACAGCTCAGTAGAACCAGATGCCCACCACCTGCTCGGCTACCCTGAGGCTGACAAGATAATTCCGTCAACACATTCCATTTGTGTCACAGCCATGAACCCAAGACAGCATTGTGTCATTGCCCCATTTGAGAAGCTCTGCTCTAGACTACATATCATCAGGGATAACAAACTTCATTATTTTACAACAGTTTGAATAATGTTTTCAGTTATTGGTAACCACAATGCTTCTATTGACTCACACACTTCATAGGATTTGTATCATTTAAGTATGCTTTTATGTGTAAGTAGTTGAAAATCTGGCAAGAGTTGCTTAAACAAACAGGGATATTTTCTCATATAAAAAGAAGTTAGAGGAAAGGAAGTCTAAGCCTGACAGTCTCTCACTAGCAGCATCAGGGTGCCAGGCTGCTTCCCTCTCCTTGCTTGTCCACTTGGGCTTACTTCTCCATGGTACAAGAATCTTGGCTGCTGCCAATTCAGACATTGCGCCCACGTCTATAATAGAAAGGAGAGGAAACAAAACGACCTCTCTTCCTGAGGCTTCTTCATCTTTTCATTCTGCAAGGGGAGCAATCCCCATTAGAGTTCCTATTGTGTCTGTTTTAGCTGAAGTCTGTCACATGATCGTCCTTTGGAGCTCTCATTGGAAATGAGTTATGCTGGGGTCAGCCTAGTCCTGCTAGACTAGGCACTCTTCCTGGAATCAAGGGATCTCCTCTTGCTACCTGAACAAATTGAGGTTTTCTTCCATGGTGACAAAGAGTTTGGGGGAGCAGATTTTCCTCATGAGGGACAATTATCTGTGCTTGCTGTGTAACTTTTATGAGGCTTAAGTGCCTAAAGCTCTTAATGCAATGTCCATTATGTAATAGTCACTCTATGCATGTTAGCTATTATGAGTATTATCATTATTATTACGACCAAATCACTACATGCCTCTCAGTGAACACAAGAATATTATCTTTCATTAAAAAATGACAATAATGCTCACTTCTCTCACTATATCACACTTTTCCACCTGGGCATTGAAATAGTATATCTTGTCCTTTTTAGTTCCACAGAAACTCGTGTAAAGATAGCTCTTCATTTTCTTCAGCTGCTCCCTAACTAGGGAGCTAAATATGGTGCAAAATATCATACCATATCATATTATACTGTCTCTGCATTTTCGTTGCACAAGTACCACGCAACAGACCCTCAGAAAACTCCCTCTCTGCATACAAATTTCCTTATAGCCATGCCTGTCTTCAACATGCCATAACCTACGTCTAGACAGGGGCAGATAAACAGTGGTTTGCTTGTATATATCCCAAAAGCCCTGTTATCAGTTGTGTATTAGGAAAGGGGACAAATACCTCCTTGATTAGCCTGACACACATTATACAATTATTTGACACGTATTGTTTCATATCAAGATGTATGCACTGTTAAAAAATGAATATATACATATAACACACCATTATTAATTGATACCATAGTGTAGTTGAGGTTGAAGAGTTTGTGGTGGTTACTCTGTCATAACAGAGGCATTTTGGTGGCAGAGAAGAGGCAGGGCTGACATGAAATTCTCACCACCACTCACAGAAGGTAAGTTAGCTCAGATGCTCTGCTGGGCTGCACTCCACAGCTAAAAGTTCAAAAGCACAAGGCATGGTGCTGCACATAGGAGGGACCGCGACACTTTATTTGTGTGTGTGAGTGTGTGTGTGTGTTTAATAAATTTTGAAAAAAATCATCACAAGTTTTCCTCTGAAATACTTTTTTCACTTCATGTTGGTTGATAACTCTCCAATTCATTCCATTTTACTTTGAATAATAGTATTCAAAGATCTTTACAATTCTAAAATGAAACACATCTGAGGCTGCCTGCTATGGGGATGAAACAGAAAAAGCCTTCTGAAACTTTTGAAATGGAAAATGGGGGGAAAAACAGTGCAGATCAAAATGCATTTCATGTTCAAAATTTTCCAAAGAAACAGACTTCCTGAAACTACTTTTCATAAGTTAGTCTTTGGTTTCAATTGGTCAGAATCAAATATTACAGTGTTTATTACAACTTTCAAAAAAAAAAAAAAAGCATTACTCTTTCCCAAATAGTTTTAAAGACTAAAACTGCCAGCAGTACTGTGTTTTCACATATTCAATGTAAAATGCATTTATTATTTAATGATTGAAAGTCATAATTGCTTTGTTTTTTGAACACCTGTGAACATAGAAGTGACTGGTAATGCAAATAGTAAATTAAAGTGAAATGTTGACATGTCGATACATTATTGGGATGGTTAATTTTATGTTTCAACTTGAGTAGGCCAATGTGCTCAGATGTGCGGCCAAAACAATATTCTGGATGCTTCTGTTAGGGTATGTTTGGATGAAATCAACATTTAAATTGGTGGGATCTAGAAGTAAAGCAGAACTCTCTCCATAATGTGGGTGGGCTTCATCCAATCAGTTGAAGGGCTGAATAGAACAGAAGCCTCATCTCCCCTGAGCAAGAAGGAATTCTGCCAGCAGACTCCCTTCCAATTTGAACTGCAATATCAGCTCTTCCTTACATCTCCAGCCTAATGACCTTTATATTAATACATGAGCTAAAGATTTTAGATTTGCCAGCCTCCATAATTGTGTGTACCAATTTCTTAAAATAAATCTCTCTATGGATATATATACAGCCTATTGGTTCTGTTTCTCTGGAAAACCCTTACTAATACAATTATGTATGTGGCTTTGGTTTGTGTGAGCAAAAAAGGGGTCATGTTTAAAAGCTGACTTTTTTTTCCCATATAAAATCAGAACTTAGTCAACCTCATTAGTATTTCAAGATACTGGAATTATGTAATTGCTATGTTTCATAAAGATATAGACCAGGCATATATCTGGAGTTAATATAAGTTGATAAAACTTTTCTGGTAGGCCTCTTGGTAGTATGTGTCAACATATGGTAATTAAAAAGTATTTGCCATTTTTATGAGGAATTTATATCTAATAATTAACCTAAGCAAATACTTAAAGCAAAAGCATCTACTACACATTTTTATTATGATATCATTTATTTATTAAGATAAGAGAAGGTAATTTAATTACTCACTTTATAGAGTTGGAACATCTATACAATTAGTTAATAATTGCCATTCACTTTGCTAAAGATGAGTATTTATCAATTAAGTGATAAAGTATATCGAGAAACAAAACGAGGCATATTCCTAAGGAAAAATCACACATGATCAAACATGTTTGAGACAATTTTTTAGAGTGTTGTATTTCAAACCACAGTAGTTTCATCAAACTGGAAAATAAGTTAAATATCTTTTGATGGAAAACACTGGATATTCTAGAGAATGAAGCATTTGTTCAGAATTTTCTAGTCATGCAGATGTAAACTAATTATCAGCCATCTTGGGCAAACC
The DNA here is from genome assembly GCA_008086735.1 of Cheirogaleus medius. Lineage (NCBI taxonomy): Eukaryota > Metazoa > Chordata > Mammalia > Primates > Cheirogaleidae > Cheirogaleus > Cheirogaleus medius. The sequence continues at coordinate 50,124,502 of VBSM01003157.1, read as the reverse complement.
TTGAATCACTAGAATAATCCTAATGCAATATCTTGTTTAATAATATAAAATGCTTTCATATTTGAGAGTAAAATTCAATTCAAATCAATTGAAAATATCTTTGTAGTCCCTTGTATAAAGTACACACCCAGCTAGGTCCTGGGGAAATATTGAAATGATCTCAGACAATCTTTAAGGAGTTTACATTATCATGGGGATGACAGGTGTGAACTAAAAATAAAATCTCAAGCCCTCAAACCAAATGAATGGACCCCTTCTTGACCAAGAAGACCCCAGAGAAAACGTAAAAACTGAGTTCCCAACCATGATGATATCCCTTCCCTTTTGGAGTTTAGACACAGCAACTGACCAACATTAATGTTAAAACAGAGATCATAAGATTGACAAAACAAATTCTTTGTGATGATAAGATACCAAATTATAAACAAGACCTAACGGCCATACCAAACAAAAATTATGTGGCAAACCCCTGTACTTAAAAAATAACCTATGTTCTAAATACCTAAAAAAGGTCTTAAGATTCATGACTTACATCCTGTTCGTAAAGAAAACATCTTATCATAAATTTCTCAAACTGCTGGCATACTAATTAACACATAACTCACTGACATTAAAAAAGACACTAATTTGTTCCTAAATCAAAACATTCTACTGATTTGTTTCTAAATTATAAAATTTTACTAATTGTCTTACAAATAAAACATTTTAGCCTATGTGTTGTCATTTCTAGAGAAGGATTGTAACCTCTGTATCAAACCATCTGATAAAAAAAGACAACTCCAATATAAAGAGCCCCCTTCCTTTATCCCTAACTTCTTTATAACAACATTCCAACTTGTAACAGACTTTAAAACATGCCCAAATTTGTTGCTGTTTCTTCTGGGTTGATTTTCAAATTTGACTTTCAATAAACCTTTATCAAAATATTTCTGCCTCAACAGCCTTAATTCTAATTGACACAAGTATTCAACAATTAATTACTCAATAAAGTATTGAAATATAATTAGGGCAAGTATATGAATGGAAAGTTTAGAGAGTGATAAGAACGTGTGCACTGAGGTTGGGGGTGTAGGGAGCAATAGAACTGATGACCCACTGGGCACTGAACAGCAGGAAGTGTTAGGTAAATGAGGAAGGTCCCGAAAAAGCCAGAGTCTTGTGAGTGTGAGGAAAGTAGAACAAGGGAGAAAGCACAAAAGTTCATCATAAGTCAAATTGTGTGGACCCAAACTAATCCTATAACTTGTGAAAATCAGTTATGTTCTCTAAATCTTAAAATTCTGATTGTTAAATAAAGATAAAGATAAATTGATTCTGCTCTGGCATCCCAAAATGAAAGCTGAAAGGTAAGTTTATTGGTGTGTGTGTGAATCTTTTATTAATGGTTTTCGTCTTACGTATTTATTTTTTAATTGTAGCAAGAATGTTTAACCTGAAATCTACCCTCTTAACAGTTTTTTAAGTGTACAATACAGTCTTGTTAATATACGCTCAAGGTTATACAGACAGTCTCTAGAAATGATCTTGTGTTAGTGAAACTTTATGCTGGTTGAATAGCAAGGGGCTGATGGGAAATCCCCTTAGCTCCCTGTAACCACCACTCCACTTTTAGATTTTAAAATGTCCATCAACAGATGAATGGATAGAGAAAATGTGGTATTTACATACAATAGAATATTATTCAGCTTTAAAAAAGAAAAAAAAATCCTGCCATATGTGACAACATGAATGAGCTCTAAGGACATTATACTAAATGAAATAAACCAGACACAAAAGGACAAAGACTGCATGATCCCACTTACACGAAGTACTTCATTTTATTTTTTATTAACATATATTAAAATTGACACTTCCAGTGTCCAGTTCTATGAATGATGAGGATTCAGAACACTTCCATCATGTCAAAATCCTCCCTTCTGCTTTGACTTTGAGTCACACCTGCTCTCCATTCCTAACCCTGGCAACTACTGATCTATTTTCAGTTATTATAATTTGTTTTTTGAGAATGTTGTTCAAATGGAATGATGAAACATGCGACCTGTTAACATTCATTCACTCAGCATAATCTCCTTGAGATTCATCCATGTTGCATGTGTATCCATAAACCATTCTCATTTGTTGCTAAGTAGTATATCCAATCTATGGATGCAGCACAACTTGCTTATCCATTCACTTGTTGAAGGATATTTGGGTTGTTTTCAAATTTGGTGATTATGAATGAAGCTGCTGTAAACAATTGTGTACAAGTTTTCAATTTATTTAGAAAAATGCCTGAGTGTTGGGTCGCTGACTTACACAATGTATAAAATATGCTTTTAAAAAATAAATAAAAAACTGCAAAACAATTTTTCAGAGTATCTACAATATTCTGCATTCTGGTTTTCTTCAGCATATTACAGGGTACAAATGTTTAGGTTACATATTTTCCCTTTGCCCCGCCCAATTCAGAGCTTCAAGCTTGTCCATCCCCCAGACAGTGTGCACTGCACCCATTAGCTGTGTATATACCCATCCCCTCCTAGCCCTCCCACGGGCCCGACACCCGATGAATGTTACTACTATATGTGAATATAAGTATTGATCAGTTAATACCAATTTGATAGTGAGTACATGTGGTGCTTGTTTTTCCATTCTTGTGATTCTTCACTAGTAGAATGGGCTAGAGCTCTATCCAGGATAATATAAGAGGTGCTAGAACACCATTGTGTTCTGTGGCTGAGTAGAACTCCATGGTATATATATACCATATTTTATTAATCCACTCATGTATTGATGGGCACTTGGGTTGTTTCCACATCTTTGCAATTGTGAATTGTGCTGCTATAAACATTCCAGTGCAGATGTCTTTTTTATAGAATGTCTTTTTTTCCTCTGGGTAGATGCCCAGCAATGGGATTTCTGGATGAAATGGTCATTCTACTTTTAGCACTTTAAGATATCTCCATATTACTTTCCACAGAGGTTGTAGTAGTTTGCAGTCCCACCAGCAGTGTGTGAATGTTCCTATTTCTCCACATCCACATGAACATTCATTGTTTTGTGATTTTTTGATAAAAGCCATTCTTACTGGAGTTAAGTGATATCTCGTGGTTTTGATTTGCATTTCCCTGATGATTAGAGATGATTAGAGATTTTTTCACATATTTGTCAGCCATTAGTCTATCTTATTTTGAAAAGTTTCTATTTATGTTTTTGCCCACTTTTAAATGGGGTTGTTTGATTCGCTCTTGCTGATTTTCCTGAGTACTATATAGATTCTAGTTATCAGCCCCCATATTGCATGTGTAGCATGCAAATATATTCTCCCAATCTGTAGGTTGTTTGCTCTCATGATATTTTCCTTGGCTGTGCAGAAGCTTTTTAATTTCATCAGGCCCCATTTATCTATTTTTGTTGCTCTGATTGCCTTTGGGGTCGTCTTCATTAATTCTTTCCCTAGGCCAATGTGTATAAGAGATTTTCTGAAATTTTCTTGTAGAATTCTTATAGTTTCATAACTTAGTTTTAAGTCTGTTATCCACCATGCCTTGATTTTTGTGAGAGGTGAAAGATGCAGATCCTGTTTCAGTCGTTTCAGTCTTCTACATGTGGCTATCCAATTTTCCCAGCACCTTTTATGAAATAAGAATTCTTTTCCCCAGTGTATGTTTTTGTCTGCTTTGTCAAAGATTATTGGCTATATGAAGACGGTTTTATAACTGCGTTCTCAGTTCTGTTCCATTATTCTACGTCTCAGCTCTTGTGCCATTTCCATACTGTTTTAGTCACTATAGCTTTGTAGTATAGCTTGAAGTCTGATAAATTGATGCTTCCCAATTTGTTCTTTTTGCTTAAGATTGCTTTTGCTATATGTGGTTTTCTCTGGTTCCATACAAAGCATAGAATTATTTTTTCTAGATCTACAAAAATGATTTTGGTATTTTAATAGGGATCACATTGAATCTTAGATCGCTTTGGGTAGTACAGATATTTGAACAATGTTGATTCTGCCAACTCATGAGCATGGTATGGTTTTCTACCTGTTTATGTCTTCTGCTATTTCTTTCCTCAGTGTTTCGTAGTTCTCCCTGTAGAGGTCTTTTACCCCCTTAGTAAAATATATTCCTAGATATTTTATTTTCTTTGTTACTATTGTGAAGGGTACTGAGTCTTTGATTTGGTTCTCAGTTTGACTGTTGTTGGTGTACAGGAATGCTACTGATTTCTGTACATTGATTTTGTAACCTGAGACTTTGTGGAATTTGTTTATCAATTCCAGTAATCTCAAACTGAAAATTCTGCATTCTGACAAGTACTACATGAGAATTCCTCTCATACCACACTTTTGTCAGATCTTAGAATATGTTGTTGTTTTAGACATTCTAATAGGTTTGTAGGGGTATCTCATGATTTTAACTTGTATATTCTTAATTGACATTCATACAGGTCTCTCTTTTTTCGCCTATATTTTAGTATTGCTGTTTACTTACCACTCATTTTGAGTGTATATTCTTATACAAATTCTTCATAGAATATATGTGGTGTGCAAATATTTTCTTTCACTCTGTAGGTCATGTTTTCATTTTCTTAATAGTGTCTTTTATAGACCAAAGGTTTTAAATTTAATGAAGTCCTATTTACATTCTTTCTTTTTTTTTTTTTTGGATTATACATTTGCTGTGATATCTTAAAATATTTTGGGGAAATCAAGGCCACGGTGTTTTTATCATATGATTTTTTCCCTAAACATTGTGTAGTTTTACTTCAGATTCATAGTAAATTTTGAGTTAAATTTTGTATAAGTTTTAACATTTATGTTGACGTTATTGTCATTATTACTTTTTGTAATAAAAAAGTCCACTTTTTCTAAACCATAACTTGAAAAACCTATCTATTCTTCATTGAAATGCCTTTGTAAAGTTGCCAGACAGCTCTATGCCATATTTGTGTGATTCTATTTCTGGACTCTATTCTGTTCTTTTATTCTATTCTATCCTCTCCTATCATCAATATCACACTGTCTTGTTTACAATAGCTTCCCAGTAAGTCTTAATATTGAGTGGTGTAAGCCTTCAAATTAATTCATCTTCTGATAGTTGTTTTGGCTATTCTAATTTCTTTGCCTGCCCATATAAAATTTAGAAACATCTTGTCTATATCTTCAAAAAATCCTGCTGTAATTATGTTTGGAATTGAATTAAATCTATCACCGTGAGAGGTGTTTATACAGTAAATAGTTTCTATATTGAATCTTCCAATTCATGAACACCATAGGTCTTTCTAATTAGAAGGCCTTTTTTGATTACTTTTAACAGTGTTTTGTAGTTTTCCAAAGTGCACGTCCTATGCATGTTTTGTTAAATATATGGCAAATTATTCCACTTTCTTTGGAGTGAGTGTAAATGATGTTGCTTTTAAAAAATTAGGTTTTTAATGGTTTATTTTTAACATGAAATATGATTCATTATTGTGTGCTGACCTAGTATCCTGCAACATTGCTAAACTTCCATTTTAGTTCTAGGAAAATTTTTAAACATTCTTTGGGATTTTTAACATAAACAGGCATGTCTTCTGTGAATAGGGACAGTTTTAATTCTTCCCTTATAATTAATACATATTTTATTTCTTTTTCATGCCTTACTGCACCAGCTAGGAGTGAATAACCTTGCCTGAAACTTAGGGGAAAGCAATTCAGTCATTCACCATTAAATATTAAATTAGCTGTGAGTTTTTTGGTTGATGTCTTTTATTAGCTTGAGGAATTTCTCCTCTGTACATGTCTGTTGAGAGATTTTATAATTGATGGATACTGAATATTTTCCAATGTCTTTTTCTGGGGAGATCAATTAATAAGAGCATGTGAATTTTACTGTTAATAAGGTAAATTAAATTCATTACTTTTTGAGTATTAAGTAAACCTGCATTTCTGATGTAAACCTTAATTGATAGTGGTATATTATTTTCTTAAATATTGATGGATTTGATTTGCTATTATTTCATTGAGCCTTTGCCATGTTCATGGAGGATATTACTCTGCAGATTTTTATTTCTGCCTTTTTCTGGTTTTAGAATCAGAATGTGTTGGTTAATTTTATGTGTTAACTTGACTGGGCTAAACGATGCCCAGATAGCTGGTATAACATTACTTCAAGAAGACTGATCCTCACCAGTGTGGGTTTGCATCATTGATTCCATGGAGAGCCAAATAAAACAAAAAAATGGAGAAAGGGCAAATTCTTTCTCTGTCTAACTGAGTTGGGACATCTGTCTTTTCCTACACACTGACACTGGAACTCCTAGATCCTAGGCCATTGTACTCTGATGGAATTATGCTTTTCTGGTTCTCTAGCTTGCAGACAGCATTTCATGGGGCACCTCAGCCTCCATATTACATGAGCCAATTCCTCATATATCTCTCTATATCCTATTGATTCTATATTTTCATAAAATTACTAATATGCAAATATTATATTTTTATATATAATAATGCTGACCTCATAAAGTGAGTTGGGAAGTATCTCATATTATATTGTTTAGAATAAGTCATGTAGAATGGGATGGTATTTTAAAAATATTCATTAGAATTTGCCAGTGAAATTATCTAGACCAGGAGATTTATTTTTTTTGGAAGATTTTATACTATTTAGTCAATTTTATTAATATTTCTAAGACTTTCAAATTACATGTTTATCTTGGACAAGTTTTGGTAGTTTGTAGATTTTGAGGAATTGGCCCATTTTAGGGCCATTTAAATGTTCCAATTTTTGTGCCTAGTTATTGATAGTATTTCTTTATTCAATTAGAGTGATTATAAAATCTATAGTGAGATATCTTCTTTTATCCCTGATATTTAAGTTTTTTCTTCTCTCTATTTTTTTAAAAAAGCTCTCGTTAAAAGTTTATCAATGTTTTAAAATACATTTTCAAAGACACAACTTTTGTATTTACCATTTAATCACATTTTCACTTTAAATGTTATTGATACCAGCTTCTGCTTTTATTGCATCTTTCCATATGCTCAGTTTGTGTTTAATTACTCTCCAAATTCTATTGTCTTAAGAGGCAAGCTTATAACACTGATCTGAGACCTTTCCTAATGTCTAATACAAGCATTTTGTTTTATATATTTCTCTGTAAGCACTTCTTTAACAGCATCAAAATGTTTGGTGTGCTGTGTTTTTAATTTAATTGAATTGAAACTATTGTACAATTCCTCTTTTGATTTCTTCTTTGACTCATGGGATATTTAAGTGCCTGTTGTCTAGTTTATACATATTTGGAGATTATCTGTGGTTCTCTTTGTGTTACAGATTTCCAATTTACTTCCTTTGTCAACTGCTGCTGCTTTGGTCCTCACTGAAATTTAACATTCTTTCACAAAACTTGGCATACAGACTGGAAAAGTATTACTAGATGTGTTATATCTTGCCCCCAAAGCACAAAGAAGCATTTCCTTTTCTTGTGGTGAAAGAGGTAAGACATAGTAATTTGTATTTTACTTTGTAGCTATTTCCTGATTAATAAAACCCTGAAAATTGTATGTATATGTTCATCCCTTGAATCCTGTACAGTTTAATTCACACCATGTGGAGCACATATCTTACCAAGATAGCTCTAGCATGCTAGCTTCCTCTTGTTTTTCTGATTCACTTTACATATTACCATCAATGTATCAATGTTCATTTTTTCTTTCTTAATCTGGAAAGTGGGTCAGAAACAGTTTTTGTAGTTATGAACTGAACAAAATACAAAGCAGTTTTCTTCTTGGCTATGTTGATAGACTATCATGTAGGCACAACAGTAAATGTATATTGTTGTCCAATCTATGTTGATGCAAACTGTTTCTGATCCACTTTCCAGACTAAAGGGAAACAGAATGTATCTGTCATCTCAATGACCACATATTCTGTCATTATGCTCCTCTAGCCAAGATGTCAGATCTAAATGGCAGCTGCAACTAGTGATTAAATTTGCTTGAACTTGTTTTCATCAGTCTATGATTATACCAAATATGATTTTAACAGGCACCAGAATGGTGAATTATTAGACAGGTATAGACCATTTCTGCATCTTAAGAGGTTCAGGAGAGTCCAAGGCATTAAAATAATTGGGGGCATCTGTCCAGATATCTCCATCCCTTACATCATAGTCCCAGACTTTTCTCATCAGAGCCCTGGATTTGCCATAACAAATTTGCTTTGGCAGGGAGTTTAATATACTTTAAGTTCATTCATTGGCACTATTCAATTTTGGGCCTTACTCTTGGCTTTCTTTTCTGTGCCCTTGCAGGACATGAGAGCTTTTGGTAACAAAACATCCTCTGGCTTTCACATCTGCTTTTCAATTTCTGGAATTTTCCCTTGGCCTTTCTTTATCTTTATGAAGAGCATTAGTGATGTTTTGTAAGAGGCACCTAATCCTGTTATCTTACATCTGCTATTTCCTTCTCAAAGTTTAAAATCCTCATACGACACATCTGCTTGTGCATTTGTTACTACAGAAAAAGTTCTAATTCACCATGGGTAAGGTTTTAACAGTGTGACTGCTACTTTGTGACAGACAGGCCTTATGTGCCACCCACCTCCAGTGATATGGGTCTTCCTTACAGGTTGGCCACCTGTGATCTAGCTCCAAAATCTCGTCTTACAGCCTGTTTCTCAGACCATGTCAGATACCTATGTTTTGGTTTGGGCTCTTCGGAATTAGAGGTTGACATGTAGTTTAGGTTGGTGATAAGGTATTTTTAGGAAACGACATCTGGGAAAAGAAAAGGAAGGACATAGGATTGAGAAAAGGAGAAAGTCAAACTGCTATGCAGGCCTCACCTTCCTTGGACAACTGGTGGGCAGCTCTGGAGGGATGATTGGGTCAAAACAGCTGAGCTCGTCCATATTTGTCTCTCACAGACACCAGATATGGGCTGCCTAGGAAACGTCTGGCTTTGGGGAGGCAGCTCTCTAAAGTCAAAGCCAGCCCCAAATACTGAAAGCTAGAGGGAAAGCTGACTATAATCCCCACAGCTGGGCAGCAAGTCTTTTCTTTAAGGGTGACTTAGGAGTTATATTGAGTGTCCTCCATGATTGTGATGGTTTATATTTATAACTAAGACATTATTTATAATTAATATTTATCATGATTTTCTTTTTTATTCATTGCATTTTTATGGATTAATTAATCTTTTTGGTTAGTTTCCTCATCTATTTTTTATCCATACTTTCAGGTATGCTAAAGCTATACTTTTTTGATTTAGTGGCTACTCTTGAAATATTGCCATACAACTTTGATGTAGTATAAGTTTAATGAATATCTCATTTCCTGTCCAGATCAACATAAACATTTGCACATTAATTTCTATCATAGTTTTCTAGTGTACATGTTCTTCTTTTTTGATATCTTATATATATATATATCCTTTTTTTATGAAATACAAACATTGGACCAACATTTTTATAGTAAACATATTTATTATTATTTTATTATTAATAAATATTTAGTAAAAGCCTATTACTATTACAGTAATATGTTTATTTATAATTATGATTTATAATTTTTCTACCATTCTTATATTTCAGGCATGTATTCTGGAGAAAATTTTTACTTGCAGCAAAGCATATCCTTTTAAAATTCCTTAGTGAAAGTGGAATAATGGTAAACTCTCTCGGTTTTTGTTCTTCTGGACTGTCTTTATTTCATTTTCACTTTTTAAAAATAATTTCTCCAGATGAACAACTCAAGGCTGACAACTTTTATCTCCAAAACTTTGATCATTACTATACCTTTTGGTTTTTATTGTTCCTACTCAGTAATGTGCTGTAAACCAATTTTTAGATGATATTTTTCTCTGTTTTCTTTTAAGTTCTTTTTTACATTTGTGGCATTCCATAATTCCAGTACAATGTATTTAAGTATGACTTTATTTCTTTTATATCTATCTTATTTGGAATCCATTATCCTTACTTATCTAATGATTCTTTTTTTTAACTGATTCTAAAAAAATTCTCAGTCATTACACCTTCAAACATTGCCTCTCCTTTGATCTATCAATTAAAACCCTACTTAACTTTATGTTAAGCTTTCTAATTTCATCAACTATATCCATAACCTCACTTTAATATTTTACTCATCTTAAAATATTCTGGAAACTTTCTTCAGATCTAGTTTTCAATTCTTTTACCTGTTGACTTTTATACATCATAGACTTTTTTCTTATGTGTTTCCTGATGATAAGAGCAAATCAGTATGAATCTTTAATTCAATTTGTGGAAATTCTGGAAGAATAAATAGAGGATGTTTCTATCCAACAAATATTTATGATTGCCCATACCTCAGGCTAGAGGGTGGCACCAACTCGGGTACACTCATACTTCATGATGAGTAGAAACCTGTTTTATTCTGTCATCAATCCTACAAACCCATCTCCATCATCAAACACTTTTTTCTCTCCTGTTGCATTAGGCAGTTCTTCCCAAGATTATGTCAGAACTTGTCAGAACAAGTCAGAACTTGTCTCCTACACAGCACTTCACATAGACTAGAACTTTACACATTGTGATCTGTATGCGTCTTGTAGCACCAAAATTTTACTATATTTTGAACATTTCTATTTACCACAATCTACCATCTTATTTTTCCTTAGTCTCTCCTATTTTTTTAAAAAATCAATCTCAACAATAAAATCATCTGGAGATCACATTACTCCAATTGTGCCTGGTTTCTGTCCTTGCTGAAAAAAAAATTACATGCCCAAAGTTATTGATAGACCTATTTTCAAATGTAGTGCATACATGTTTTTTCCAAGGAATCAGTCTTCAGTCTACTTGAGCCCTCAACAGTAGTTCACAAGGTCTACCCTTCCCTCTTTCTTGAAACCATCATTTTGTTTCATTTCTTTGGAGGCCACAGTTCCATGTATATGTTGTTCACAGCTCTGAACTTTCCCCATGTTTTATCTTCCTCTACAGACCATAAATGCTAGAGATCCAAAGTGCTTCATTATAGATATTGCCTCTTTTTCTGCTGACTTTATCCTATGTGATCATATTCATTCTGACATTTAAGACATGACCTTCATGTTCTAGAAGGTAAGATCAAGTTATTTTCTGAGTTTTAGACTAGCATTTGCCACTGTCTCTTCAATATTAACTTGTATATTTGATAAGCATTGCAAATGTAACATACCCCAATGCATCTCTTTATAATTCTTCTTCCCCAGTGTGTTCCAAATCAATAAAAGGCAATACTTCCTCTTCCCCCACCAACCTGGGCATCATTCTTGATTTCATCTCTCTAAACACTACATTGAAATCTATTGCTAAATCTTGCAATTTATTTATAAATATTTATTAAAATTTTCCACCATGTTTCATCTCTATACCATTACTGAGAGTCAAAATATCTACATATTTGCTGTCTATTAAGATAAAAATACGTTCTCATTTTATCTTTGTTATATTACAATCATACTCTATATTGTGGATCTATATCGTGATTAATGTATAATTAATCAGATTACTTTCCTCTTTAAAACTATCATGGGATTTCCAATTCCTGTTAGATTTAATTTAGAATTTTTAGCAGAGCTTAGGCTCTGAATGACCTTATCTTTTAGATATCCAAGTTCTTTTCACACTATTATTTATCTTTTGCATTTTCACTTAACTATCACTTCCTCATAGAGGTCTTCTTGTATGTTGTCTGAAGTGGCCTGCCTTCCCTTAACATAGATTACTTTCTTAACCTCATCACTATTGTTAGCTTGGACTGGATCATTCTTTTCTGTGGGGGACTTTTCTGTGCATTGTAAGACGTTTAACAGCATCCCTGGCCTCTATCTGAGGGATGTCAGCATCATACCCCCTCTTCCCACCCCCAGTGTGACAGCCAAGCTCTCCAGCCCTTACCAATGTCTTGGGGGAGCAAAATTACCCAGCTAAAGAACCACTAGTCTAGATTTTGGCAGCATGTAGATTTTCTTCACCAATATGACAACAGTTTCTGTTTATATATACACTAGGTAATTTACTAGACTGTGTTGGTATATTGTGTATATTCTTCATATTATACTGAGCACAATATCACACAGACACAGCACCAAATATTATTTTTAATAAATGAATAAAGGGGAAATGCCATTATTTCCTAAGAATTAAGCTGGAAGATTAACTCAAAATGTTACAAAGTAGATATATGAAAAGTTAACCAAAAGAGGCAGACTCTACTTCCAATAAGCAAAAATTGATAGTAATGTTATTAATTAAATTAACATATTTATACGGAAAGCTGTGCCAATAAGATTAAAAAGTATATAGCTAAGAAAAATGTTGGAACTGAAACATTTTTCCAGAATTGAAGATGTTCCTGTCTAAAGACTTAATTTAAAACTAATATGATAATTTTTTACCTATTCACAGCAAGAATTGCATTTCAAACTGATATAGATTTATTTTAATTATAGTTTCTAAATTTAAAGTGTAACTTAATGAAGATCCACTTCACTTGGTATTACTATACAGTAGTGTAAGTGTTAAGTGCTTTTGATGTACCCAAATAAATATCATGATGTGTATGATACATGTTATTATATATATTTCTATATGGATAGTTTGCTTTTATATGGATAACTATCGAGAATACTGAACAATTAGAACTATTCTTATTAGGATGTTTAAAATATGGCATGTTAAAGAACATCATTTCAACATATCAATATAGAGTAGCTAATCATAATATATCAGTGTATTAAAATATCCATCTTTAACTTATATTTCAATTGTGCTTAATTTAATTTTCCTTCTTTGTAACTAATGAACTCAACTACTCAACTTAATCACCTTGTATATGAATGATCTCTGTAGAAAGCTGTCAAACATTAAGAGCCAAGATAAAGCCACAAGGAGTATTTTCCTTGCCAAACATAAAGAGACCATAGTTTGATTTTTCAATTCTAGATGTAATATTGTTCTTTTTCATATTTTGATGAGATTTTTTTTATTGTATCAAGAGGGGGAATAATTTGCTGTATTTGCTGCAATTAATAAAACCATATATTCAGTGTCTCAAATTTCTGTCTTAACCATGACAGTTTCTGACTACATATAAAGTAGTCAGAAAAAAATAAATACACATAAATTATCAACTAAATATTTTCCACCACTTTTTATTTTCTTTTTCTTTCCTTTTCTTCTTCTTCCTTTTCTTTAGTAGCCAAATGTGTTAGAAAACCAGCAATTATAGGGAAAAAGTTTATGACTCACATTTGGACTTTGATGATTCCTGTGGTTGATTATAAATTCAATCCCCCAACCCCAAATAAATAACTAACATGTACCTTGTGAACTTGTTTGAGATTTAATACAAAATCTATTGTTGTAATAATATTGTGACACTGTATTGATTTCCCAGTATATTTTAAATAAATGCAATTGTTACAAAATAGGGCTAGTTACTTTTTAATATTGTTTCTAGTACTAAACATAAGGTGACATACACAATGAGGATATAACTTTTGATGAATTGTATCCATGAATCTTTAAGAAGAGTTTTATCTAGAAAACTATATCATGGGTCCAGGACTGTCCAAATACATACATGACTTATGACTTCAAATCTGTGCTCTTATCCCATTTCTTTCTAGCTCTTTTTGTTATTATTTCACTTTATTTTAATGTTAATATTAATAATTTACTTCAGAATGTGAGAAGGAAAGGGTTGGCAGTGAGTCTGTAGGATGCCCCTGCCTTGTCAGAGATGCCTGTGGCCTGTGGCCTCTTTTGACCCTAAGCAGATCCCCTCTAAGCATGCTGTTGGAATTTACTAGCCAGAACATAACTGTAAAGATTTTAGGTGCTGCTCTCTACCCTCTTCTCATTTAAAAATGCTTTCATGAAGATATTCCTGTTCAGTCTAGATCAGTTATTATAAATAAATTTAAAATGTATGGATTTATGGGGTACATTTATCAGGAGAAAGGACATATTATATAGACTTATCAGCTACATAGCTATCAGGTAATAAAAGCATAAAGATCCCAAAACTAAGTGGCTTCCTTGTATCAATCTCTACTTTATGTGGTTTATCTCCTCGCTCTGAAAATGGGACTGTAGAAAGCTAGATCTGAGAGACTCAGGGTATATTGCTTCACTATTCTTGACTTTCCTTTGTAAATTTTATTGGATAAGATTTGTAGTTTTATGACAGTGTATCTAACAATGCAGCTCTTGGTAGTAGTGCAAAACATATTTTTGAACGCTAATCTAAAAACATGAGGTAATGGTGAGGAAGAGAGAGGAGTCCCTCTACTGGAATGCAAAGCACACCACGGGCCCAGAGCACGGCATGCCTCTTTATGGGATTGGGATAATGGGAGGCTGAAAAACCTTCTGTTTTCCTGTTGATTCTTGGCCTATGTTAATATCTCCTTTATTCATTATTTATCCTATTCCTTAATCCACATGATGGGGAATTTGTCTGGAACCCTGGTTCATGATAGGTGAAGAGCCAGAAGTTACCCATCTTATATGACAATGCTCCTCTCCTCCCACTAACATCAGTAAACAAATTACCTAGTCTCAAAAATACCAAGCTCCTAATATGGTTCAAACCTACTTTACTGTTGAAACTCATTGGTACATAAAGAAAAGTGGCCAAGCAGAGAAACAATTGGTTTCACCTGCATCAGGTGCCAGTCAGTTTATATCAATTTTAAAAACTCCATGATCTACGAACTTAAACTCAAGCTAAGTTCACGTGTGGTGTCTGTGTCTGTGTCTGTCCATGCATGAAGTTAACTATAGCACTGGCTTCCATATCTGTCCAGGGAGCGGGGCTTGAGGAGGAGAGGAATCTGTTTTTGCATGTTCTCACTTTTCTTATCGGAGACCTTCTATTGTTAGGTTTAAAAATTTAGAATGGTCACGGCAATGGTCATTGGTCTTACTAGGAAAACCTTATAATCTTATTTTTAGCATTTTCAAAGCTTCTTAATTTCTATTTTGCTTCTAAGTGCTGAGATTCGGTTGTCTTACTTCTTGTACATTGAATGCAATGGCATCACTCTCATGTGTTCTTGTGAACAGACATTTTGGGTTCTGGGCTATGCCTGGGGCCACTCCTTCTTGTAGAATTGATGTGGTTTGGGCAACCTGATTTTTAGGTGATATTTTCTCCACACTTGTGCCAGCTGAAGAATTATCCTCAGGTGACTCATCTGATTCCTGAACTTAAGCTCTGTTGATGCTTCTGAAGCCTGTGCCCACAGGACCCTGGTGAGGGCTAAGACAGATGTCATGTTCTCCTGGAGGCACTGCCTTTCCTCAGCTTTTCAAAGTTCCAGGCTTGAGTAGCATTTCTTGCTTCTACAGTTTTTGTCCAGTAGTGGGTTGTGCCTTAATATTTTGTTTCTTTCAGTTCTTCCTATACTCCTCCTTTTTGTTATTTTTCTTAAGACTGTCTCTTTCACTGATGTTGAGTAAACATTTTTATTGTGTGTGTGTTGTCTTTGCTTTACATTCCCTTTTGCTTTCTGGCCTAGACATATGTTTTTTCCTATTTTTTTTAAATTTTGGTTTCTGGAATCTCCCATAGTGAGAGAGATGAAATTAGAAGATTCTGTGTCTGCTAAGTGCAGTGATTGTTCAAGTAAACTTTTCACCCTGCACAATTTTGAGTTGGATTATCTCTTCTGAATGACAGTCTTCCATCAGATGAACATCTGTGTCAGGCTAAGAGGACTTCATCTCTTATCATCCTGCCTGGCTCTCCTTTAATATCACTTCTCCTCTATTTCTCCAGCAATCCCATTACTGGGCATCTACCCAAAGGAAATAAAGACATTCTATAAAACAGACATCTGTACTTGAATGTTTATAGCAACACAATTCACAATTGCAAAGATGTGGAAACAACCCAAGTGCCCATTAATACATGAGTGGATTAATAAAATGTGGTATATGTATACCATGGAGTTCTACTCAGCCACAAAAACAATGGTGATCTAGCACTTCTTGTATTATCTTACATAGAGCTGGAGCCCATTCTACTAAGAATAAGTGAAGTACCCCAAGAATGGAAAAACAAGCATCACTTGTACTCACCATCAAATTGGTATTAACTGATCAACACTTATGTGCACACATAGTAGTAACATTCCTCGGCTGTTTGGCAGGTTTGGGGGGGGATGGGCATATTCACACCTAATGGGTGGGGTGTGCACCATCTGGAGGATGGACATGCTTGAAGCTCTGGCTTGGGTGGGGCAAAGGCAATATATGTAACCTAAACATTTGTATCACTATAATATGCTGAAATAAAATAAAATAAAATAAAAAACATTTAAAAACCAACAAATAAATAAATAAAAACATCACCTAAGAAAAAATATGCATGTGCGCATGTGCATGCACACACAAACACACACAGACACACACACTATAAAATTTTATCTCTATCGGCATGAAGCATCATTTGTTTTTATCTGCTATAATTTTTTGGCATGAGTCAGCATTAACACAGCCTCTAATTTTTCATCAAGAATAATATTTTTGGCAATTGAGAAAAGGAAATTTAGCATTTTCTTTCTCTTTTTTGTTCCTTTTCCGTGATGTCCCATGTTACTGATTGTGTCTAGGATTGAGTCTATTGTGAAGCACACTATTTCATGGTAACGCATCGTGGCCTATATTTAGTCCCAGTACTAAACTTGCATTCTCCTGTGATGTGCTATTAAATGGTTGGTTAGCATTGCAGATGCAATGATAATCACATATCAGTAGGAAATATGAAAATACCATTTTGCAAAGCAGAATAATAATGACATTTTCCAGCTGTGATAGCACTTTTCTCTAAGTTATTGAGTTTTATTTTATTTTTAATATTCCTGAATTAAACATTGTCATGCAAACAAACAGCACTGAATCTTTGGCAACAATAAACATAAAGAAAAAAGAGTTTTTCAAATTATCTGGAGAAAAGTGTAAGTGGTTCCATTTAAGTCATTATTTTCTTAAATTCAAGAGCATATAATATATTTAAAAATATTTTTTATCCATCAGCCTTCTTTAGTTGTTCTCTTTGGTAAATAAAAATAATAAAGCAGATTTCAGCCTAAGAATGTAAAATTTACTACAAAAATATTAAAAAGAAATTTTCTTCATGAAGGGAAGTGAAAATAGATTTGATTGGAGTTAGATTTGTTTGAGTGCAATAATACAATTAAATTTCTATTGATTATTACATGGATGGAGAAATACTTTTACACATATTATGAAAATTTGTCTTCCTATACAAAAAAAAGTAGCTGAGCCAATAAGAATTAGGTTTTTACATTATGAATAGTTCTTCGGCAGGCATAAGCGTATGGCAGAGAGATTGTTTTGGTGTAACAGCCTCAGGAGCAAAGGAGCTTTTAAGAAATTTGGTGTTTCTGAAGGACAGAAGTGTGTGGCGGTGGTCCTAAGAGTGGGAGAGAGGTGGGGTTTTGTTGTAGAGAAGGTCTATGTGTTACCCCAAGTTGGTAGAATATACTTCAGAGTATATTGAGTTTGTTCAGAGTATACCTCAGAGTTTATTGTTTGGATGAGGTTTTGTTGGAATCAGCTTTATCCCATTTTTTTATACCATTGCAGAAAATGTGTGTCTAGCATAGCCATGTAGTAGCAGAAGATAAGCCACTGACACCTTAATCCTCTCTGCATCTAGTCTGAAAGAACATCAGGATCATATGAGTATCCTATCTTATGGCCAAGAGTTATCCTTTATAATATAATCAGTAATATCTGGTTTTATGCCCAAATTAAATTTTTAAATAGCCTCTTGAAAGAGTACTGTTTCTCCACAAGTTATAGAAGGATAACTTGACACAGAACACTATAGTCTAGAAACCTCAGAGATGACTAGAACTTAAATACTAATTTGACAAAAAGTTGCTTTAAAATAAGACTACTAAACTAAGATTATTATTTCATAACTTCTAACAATCACCTTTAGTAATATGTTCATTTTTAAATATTCATACATTTATTTCTCTACACCCAGTAGTTTATTGTCTTTAGGTATGTACTCTGTAAGTTATATACAGTACTTATTAATTTATTTTCTTCCTCCCATTTACATGTGATATTCATTTTTTCCATTTTGTTCTTGTTTAATTCAGAAATATGATTCTTATTATCTTTATTAACTTAGACAGTTAAATCT
Organism: Cheirogaleus medius; assembly: GCA_008086735.1. Lineage (NCBI taxonomy): Eukaryota > Metazoa > Chordata > Mammalia > Primates > Cheirogaleidae > Cheirogaleus > Cheirogaleus medius. The sequence goes on along the minus strand of VBSM01003157.1, from coordinate 50,106,331 downwards.
ATCAGAAGTTAATGAAGACTCTTATAGCTAGCATTAATCAAGGTTAAAAGGGGAAAATGGCACACTACATGTTCAAAAAAAATTCTACCTATGGCTGAAAGAGAGAAAAAAAGTTATATGTATGAAGTAAAATTTGATTTAGGGATAAAAAGAGAAAAAAACAATATTCATGTAAGGGGGAAGGATGTGGTCTTTGAGTAAGTGTGGGGCAGCGGGTCTGTGGAAGGCAAGAGGTGGACAGGGGAAAGCCATGGAGATCCAACACTCAGATCTCTCTTCAAAAGAATTGGCGGTGAGTAGTGTGTCTGCTACTAGCTTCCTGCTGATGCACCTTTGGGATTCATCAAAGCCTTTATTCCAAGGCTATGACAGAGTGTAGGAAAGACACTAGAATTGGGTCATTTCTGTTTAACGGGAGACTCTGCTTTGGGCAATCTTTGCTTTGGGACTTCTTATTGGTCTGCCTGGACTGGGGCTTTGTCAAAATTGTCCTGGTCCTGAGAGTCTTCCTGTTCCATCCTCTCCTTCCTTCTTTCCCTTCCCTCTCACAGGCATCACACCAGCACCTTGGTGTGGAGACTTCCCCTCCTGTGCATGCACCTGTTCTCTGCATCCTTCACAGGCATTTACGGAACAAATGTCTTACTTCCAATTCAGCCTTAACTTTTGCTTTATGGAAGATCTGAGCTGGTCAAGTCAGAAACAAAGGTCGAAAGGCAGAAATTTTTAGGATATTAATAAGAGATTGTTGAATAAAGAACCATGAATCATTCCAGAAAAGGAAGGTACAGAAAGGGGAATACCAATGGATTAAAAGTACCTTAGGAGACAATCAATAGACTAGAAGTTGAAAGTTGAAATGAAATGAGTTGAAGTTGAAATGAGATCAAGTGCTTTACATAGTAGACATGAAAAACTATTTTTAAAAATTTGCTATGTGAATAAATGATTTAATGAGTGAGGATTTTATATCAATTTAATAGCATGTGTGGTTTAGAAGGCACAAAAGTAACTAAAAACCAGTACAATCATACATTTTACTGCTTAGTAGTGGTAAGTAGTATGTTTATTTCTAGTAAGAATATGATGCTTGTCATAGCAATTGGTCATATGTACACTTGTGTCCAATTGCTTAGAGTTTAGTCGTAGATATCAATGTGTGAATGTATATTTTAAAATGGTAACACACTAGAATCACCGATGTACTTAGAATTAAGCAGAAACCTTACACGAAGGATTTGCCATTTGATGTGGGCCTTAAAGAATAATTATGAGTTCATTAACTAAAGATGAGGTGAGAATGAGAATGCTAGAGATAGCAGGTGGTTGACATATTGAATTTACAAATGGCCTCCCATCCAAGTACTAACCAGGCTCATCCCTACTTAGCTTCCAAGGGAAATCCATTTTTGGAAATGTCACTTTAGTTTTGCAAAAAGGCCAAAACACATTCTGAATAAGAAAAAAATGTAGTACACTTTATGAATACAAAAATTTTACAAGATTTCTGGGTCCTCATCTCGGTTCTGTGACACTTTTATATACATGATATCTCTTAAGCACACTTCTTTTTCAAAAGCCATTGTTTGTTCTTGCTCAAAGGTATTGATGAAAAGTGCTATCTATGTGCAAAGGAAAGAACCACCATCATATGAAATATATATTTTTATGAACTATAAAAGGTAGACTGGAGTAAGTAGTTTAACCATTTAAAATAGAGTGGTTCTCCTTTCTGTCATTGACTTATAGCAGAAACTACCGCACTATGTAAGTTCCTTGTAGAATATGAGGCAATAATATTACTGCACATGGTATTAATATATCTTCAAATTCTCTGTTCTGCCAACTTTCATCTACTCAAACAATCTAGGTAAAATTAGGGTCCATCGCATCATTTTCCCCTGATAATGATTCAATGCATTTCCAAAGATATTTTGCTAAAATTATAAATTTGAATTCTAGCTCCAGTAAAACATTACAATCTCCACTAACTGAAAATTATACTGTTCATGTTCTCTTCTTTTGTAAGTCATATGGAGTTTGGCATTTACATATGGCATGTTCTCCAATGCTATTAAAGAAACACTTGAAATAAAACTAAAACAAACTGTATAAAACATAACTATTATATTTAATATGAAGATCAAATTGATATAAACTATAATTATTTTACTGAAACAATATGTAATAACATATTTATTGATATTTTGATTTAAATTTCTATTTTTAGTCTATCTTTGCACATTTACATTTATCCTATTTCTAATTTTATTTATACTTTATATCTTACCTACTGCTAATAGGGCTAGAATATATGCATATATATTTGTATGCAAGTTTGGATATTAGAAAAAAATATTCATTAACAACCACAGAAAAAATAATAAATTAAATAAGTAAAGTAATTTCTGAATGTGATTAATTTCTTTGCTTTCTTGATGTCAATATTTCAAAAGGAATGACCTTAGCCTACATACTTTTTTGTTGAAAGACATTCTATGTTCTAAAGAGAAGCAAAGTTTACTTTTGGCAATAAATTCCAGAAAGGACTCATCACACACATCCTGATAAAAAGGACACTATGATACAACCCTTTAAAAATCCTAGTAAACCTTTGTACATATTGGCAAACTGATTCTAAAATGTATGTTGAAAGGCAAAAGATCTAGAACAGCCAATGCAAAACTGAAGAGGACAAACAAAGTTGGAGGACTCACACTACCTAATTTCAAGATTTGCTATAAGGCTACAATAATTGCACAACATGTAACTGGCAAAATAATAGCACATAGATCAATGGAACAGAACAGACTTCCCATAAATACACTTTCATAAATGAAATCAACCGATTTTTGACAAAGACACAAAGGTAAATCAATGGAGAAAGGAGAGTCCTTTCAACAAAGGGTGCTGGAACAATTGGATGTCCATATGCAGAAAAATATACCTAGACACAGAGCTCACACCTTCCATAAAAAAGTAACTCAAGGTGGATCTAGTCTAAATGTAATATGCATTTAGAAATGATAAGACTTCTACAAAACAACAGAAGATAATGTTTTATTACCTTGGGAAGAATAATAAATTAGATACCACACAAAAAGCATTTTACATGAAAGAAAATTGATGATTTGAAAGGTATTCATGTTAAAAACTTCAACTTTCTAAAAGTCTCTGTTAAAATAATGAAAAGACAAGGTACAAATTTGGAGACAATATTATCATAACACATATCTGATAAAGTACTTGAATTGGACACATACAAAGGACAGTTAGAACTCAATAATAAAAAAAAGCAACAAAAGTAAGAAATGGGCAAAATATCTGCACAGGTGTTTTGCTGGAGAAGATATACAATTTACAGATAAGCATATGAAAACATGTTCAACATCATTTGTCATTGTGGAAAGTCAAGTTAGAAGAACAGTGAAATACCATTACATACCTATCAAAATGGCTAAAATCACAAAACTGGCCAATCCCATAAAAACCTGTATGCAAATGTTTATAGTAGTTTTATTCCTAATTGAGAAAAACTGGAAGCAATCAAGATGTCCCTTAACAGGGAAATGGATAAACATACTGTGGTATAAAACCTGAAAAACACTACCTCAGGCAAGTGTCCAAGGTCACATCAAGAATGATATCATGTTGACAATATGTACCCTTGATTTGATGTGATGAGAATGGCACTTTGCGTCTGTAGCCTTCCTCTCAACAACCCATAATATGAGAAAACCTAAGATAAATCCTAGTTGAGAGACATTCTATACAATATCTGAGCAGTACTCCTCAAAACTGCCAAGACAATCAAAAACATGTTCTCTGCACAAAAATGATAAGTACATGAGATAATGCATACATTAATTAGCTAGATTTAGTCATCACACAATGTATATGTACCTCAAAACATCAGATTGTACACAATAAATACATACAATATCTAGACTGGGATCCTAGAACAGAAAAAGGAAGTTAGGTAAAAACTAAGAAAAAATTTAAACAAAAAAACATGGCCTTTAGTGGACAATAATCTATCAATACTGGTTCATTCATTTGACAAAGGTACCACAGTAATACCAGATGTTAACAATAAATGAAACTGGCTATACAAGAACTCTGTAGTATCTTGCAACTTTTTTGCAAATTTAAACCGTATTCTAATGTTAAATCTGTATTCAAAACAGTCTTTAATAAAAAATTATAAATATATCAAATGGAATTAAGTCATTTTAAATATATTAATTTGTAAGTGCTTAATTTTTATGAAAAGACATTACACAGACGGCATTAAAATTAAGGAAAATTTCAATTAGTCCTTCCCTTTAAGCGGATCCTATTTTTATGTGGTAATAATGTAAAAATGTAAAAAAATAGTTTTCACATTTTTAAAAGGTTAAAAATAAACAAAGAATATGCACTAGGCTAGGTGGCCCACAAAACCTAAAATATTTATTATCTGGCCTTTAGCAGAAACTGTTTGTAGACTCCTGATCTGAAGACTTGGTTTTATTTTTCTTATGCTATTAATATTAAATTATGACAGCTCTGTGAAGACAAGATTGTAGGTTCAAGTAAATTAAAAAATAATATCTATATATATAATTTAAGGTGATAAGGGTATGAAATTTCTTTGAGGGGCGATGAAATGTGCTAAAATTGATTGCGATGGTGGTTCCACAACTCTGTGAACATAGTAAATATCATTGAATTGCACACATTAAATGGGTAGATTATATGGTATGTGAATTATATCTAATTAAATCTTTTAAAAAATAAATACAGAAAATCTATGGAGACATGGCAAAAAACAAGTGCAAGACATGTAGTCCAGTTTAACGAGGCCTTGGTATTAGGAACTGGAAAGTGGCCAGGCTACAAGTTAGCATACTGACTTTGAGTTTATGAAATTTACCTCTGTTGATTACAAAGAGCAAGGCACTTTATCCATGTTTTTTTCTGTGTATTTATTTCATTTCTAGTCAAATTGGCTTTCTTTGCTTCCCTTCGTTTGCATCAAGCTTGGCTCCTCAAACTTCTGCATTTCCACTTAGTTCAAGTGTCATCAAAGAACAACCATAATTATATCATAGGAATCCAATTTTCTGGGAGAAAGAAACTAATTAGACTGGTTTGAGTAAAGAATTTATTTCTATAAATTCAATTTTAGACAAGGAATAAGGTCGTAAATTCCAATGCTCGCTTCAGGCAGACCCATGGTACTGCATTCCTTGAAAGGGTGAGGCTATGACAGACCCATTGGATAGCACACATAATCTATATCTGTATCTGTTAGCAGATAGGGATATTTTTGTGTAGGTTATGAGGAGCAAATGTCTGAGCATCAGATTTTGGACTCACTGCTTCATTAATACAAGTTACTTGATCCACAAATTTAGCTACTCCAGACTCTGCATGGTATTATTAATGATCACCCTAAGAAGATGATGAAATTCATTCCTCCATGAAAATTACATCATTAAGGCATTCTGGATGTTTTCCTCTTAGCATTGGGCTTAGGGATGAGTTTAGGTGTGGGATTTCATGCAGGGTGGTTTTGAGTCAGTCATGGAGCATGTATATCTAGTCCAATGGTAGTTATAATGACAAAACTTCTACAGAAATACAATAGATTACCCAACAGTTTCAGTTTGGGCACTTATTTTGAATATTTAAAATTCAGAGACAAAAGAGTATTATGAACGTGGGTTGTGGGAGAGATGGTAAAGAGTTTATTGAAAAAGCACTGGTCAAAAAATTTATAGAAAATTAAAGCACCTCCATTAGGAAAACCAGTAGAACCTGAGATTCTTATTGATATATAATATGAAGCTCTTCCTTTATATAGTGGGTAACAGCACCAGGGAAGGAAGTGAATCACACTGTGTGCATGATTTATAAAAAAAAGTAATATGGAAAACTGACTGATGATGTAGTGATCACTCAAAACTCAGAGAGAGAGAAAAAAATGCACAGAAATGGCATTCTCCAAGTGGGACCACCCCTAACAACAGCTTCTTTCAAGGCATTTAAGCTGTCAGATTATTAAATTGGTAAAGTAAATTTTAATCAGTCTACTGCTATCTGAATGGTTAATTCCATTGATGGTCACTTGGTAATCCAGGGTAAATCTGCCTTTATGAAAGTAGAAGGAATATTACATATAAAGAAAATAGAAGGTTTGGGTCAAATTCCCATTCAATGATGAATTTAAAAAAACATACCCAAAGAGCACAATATAAAGGGTTAAAATGACACAGATGACAAAATAATTTTTAAAAGTTGTGAAAGTTTACTCTTTCACATTTAGGAAAAGGAAACACATTTAGATAATACAGAATCAGCCTTGTCACTCAATATATTTTCAAGGAAACATTGACCCTCAAACATATGGGAAGTAGCAAATTTTAAAACCTGTAGATGTGAGAAATAACACTTTAGAAATTAGTTAGTTGTAGGATGAATTGAAAACAATGGGAAGAAACAGAGGGCAAGGGACTCACAATTTAAACTAATCATGGAACAAAGGTTCACCACACAGAGAATTGATGTTTCTCCAGTAGAAAATAGAACAAATGGGGCGGAAGGAGTAACAAACATTTTAAAGAAGAAAATATCTCTGGTAAAGTACAAAGGGCACAATGACATCTGACAAAAACTTTAAAGCTGCTAGCTCTCAGGTATAATCCAATTCTTTGAAAATAGTACCTTTTTGAATTTATGAAATTTATATGTGACATTACAAAAACAAAACTTCAAAGAAGAAAGTAAAAAATTCATCTTTCAGAAATAGACATCATAAATCTATAACAACATCATTTCAGGAAATTCTTTCTGAAAAGAATAATGATAGAAAAAATATGAATTAGAAGGCCTGATTGTTAGCTAGAAGGTCTGGCAAAATATTTTTATTAAATATGGGATATTATATATATATTCATATTTTTTTAACATAATTCAATTTTAGTTTTGGTTGAACCTTATATTATGAAAATAAAATAATACTGAAAAAATTACAGAATTTCATTTACTTTATTCACTATGGGAGTTTCTCAAATTCATGGAACATTATGAAAAACAGATGATAGCAATATGGAGTTGAGACTAGTTTATAACTACAGATTTACCTTTTAGAAAGAATCAGTTGGCTTCAAGTATGGAAGACGTAGATATATGCAATTGTGTCCATCCACAATATGTAACAGATACCTTACTAGTTTTACTAATATATAGCAAGCTTTTATAGCATTTATATTTAGTCTTCTAATAAATATTTGCCACTCTCATATATCATTACTTTAAAATTTATATTGATGATTGAATTCTCAGTACCCAGAACTTTTACACAACATATCCATTAATAACTTTTTATTTTGTGAAAAGACAATAGATGCCAAACATCTTCACCATGTTTTGCATTTCTATGACTGTTTTGCTCTGTGTTTATGCTCTAATAACAACTGAAGTATATGATATCCTTAATTCTTTAAGTTGAAGCATATAAACTTTAAACTTTGCTTCACTATCTTGAGGTATTGAATTTTACCTTGAACATATCAAAAGCTAACTTGAGTGTCTCTCCCTTAGATAACTTTCTTTTTCTTCCTGAGTAACTGAATGCTATAGAAGGAATTGTGTCTTCCCCCACCCCCAGAAAATTCATATGTTGAAGCCCTAACTCACAATGTGATGGTATTTGGAGATAGGGCTTTGGGGAGATAATCAGGGTTCGGATGAGGCTATGAGGGTAAGGACCACACAACAGAATTAAATGTCCTCATAAGAAGAGGCTCTCTCTGCTTGCCTGTATTGATGAAGGAAGGTGGCTTTCTTCAAGCCAGGAAGAGAGCTCTAACCAGAAACCAAATCTGCTGGCACCTTGATCTTGAATGTCTCAGATTTCTGAGCTGTAAGAAATAAATTTCTGTTATGTAACCCATCCAGTCTATGTTATTTTGTTACTGCAGCTGAAGCTAAAACACTAAAGAACTATTTATTCTATGCTTTTATTAATAATAATTTAATCAGAAAAAATTTGTTCATTGTTTAATTCTATGTTTTTTTTATATGTGGCATTGCTATCAAATCTATATAGACTTACTTGTTATTTCATTTAAAGACATTTTCATATATTTTATATGTGAATAATTTTCTTCTTTTTTTGTGTGTGTTTGTCACATTAAAATCTGGGCACTGATTCACGTTTGTCTTCATATCTATTATCTTTTCCATAATGACATCATTTGTTTTGTATTTTTCTCTGTCATCTTTGGGATTGTATCAAAATTATTCTCTATTTCATTAATTAGCACTTTATGTCTATTTGGCAGTTGTCATATCTAATCTATTTTTTATAAAATGTTCTTTTGGACATCTATTAATTTCTTTAGTTCTAAAATTGTCTTCTTACATTATGCTTATCATAAAATGGTATTTATTTAATTACTGATATTATTAAATTATTTTACAACATTAACCCTCATGGAGGATTTCATTTCTTTCAGTTACATATTCATTCTGAATGAATTATTCATTTGTTTTTTTTCCAAACTCCCTCTTCTTTCCCAGTTGTCTTTTCCTTTTCTTCTTTCTTTTCCTTCCTTCCTTTGTTTCTTATTTATTTTTCCTTTTCCATCTTTTGCCATGGTACATTTGCATACATTTTATATTTTTATCTACATCTCTCTACATTTTTATTTATGAAGAGAATAATTCTGTCGAGCATTCTATTAGTTCATGCATATAGTCAGATAATTGACCCTGGTTCTCTTAAGACTTACCTAAAAATTATTTATATCTCGCTTTCTGAATTTCAATTTGAGAATGTCTTTTTCTGTATTTTGAAGGTATGCAATAGCACAGAGACAGAGACAGAGACAGAGACAGAATTCATTTGGATACAGTTGTAAACTTTGTTGGATGGACTATTGGTTCCTTTTGAAACTATGTGAAGTATAATAACCAAAAGTAATGCTCACTTCCACTAGTGGGGGGTATATACATTACATTGTATAACCGTGTTTCTCCAAAAATAAGACAGGGTCTTATATTTATTTTTCCTCAAGACATCTTAGGGCTTATTTTCAGGGGATGTGTTATTTTTTTTAAGTACGGTACAACAATCTACATTTATTCAAATATAGTTAAGTCGTCTTCTTCTGGAACATCATCCTAACTCTCCAAAGCCTGAATTCCATCCTGAATTTCTTACGACTCTATTTCCTTTAGAACCATGGGTCCCAATCTCTCATGTTGAGCAATAGAGCTCTCATTAAATGAGCAGGGCTGGCTTATTTATCAGATATTCAGTGAGCACTGGGTCCAATCTGCACAGTGGAGCAGAAATGATCTCTCTGGGCTCAGTAGGAGACTGCTTGCTGAAGATTTTCCCCTATCCCCTGGGGTTTGTGGGGGGTGAGAGAGGCCCACAGTGCTGAGTAAAATGGCAGCCACAGCTTTCCTTCTTCCCCTTGGGGACACACAATACCTAAAGCAGAGCGTCCTGCTCCTCACTTCGCTGAGGAGACTTTCCCCTCAAAGCCTCAGCTTGCAGCATGCACGGGATGGCCGGGACCTGACAGGAGGAGCCGACCTTGTTGGTGGGGCTGTCTGCACCTTTCCGGTCACCTCTGGGATAGTAGCTGTCATGATGGGCCAGATGAGAAGGGCTGTTCATCTTCTTTACCACTCCGCAACGAAATGCATGGGTTGTGCAGATGCTGCGTAGCCACGCCCGTCACTAGGGCTTATTTTCGGGGTAGGGCTTGTATTACGCAAATGCTTAGAAATCCTGCTAGGGCTTATTTTATGGGTAGGTCTTATTTTCAGGGAAACACGGTATTATACAATGTCACAGGAATTGCATGCTATCTACTAATTTAATGTGAATACCTGATGCTTATGATTTCTTTAGAGAAGAAAATAAATTTATTAATATCTTACATCTAATCCATATCTTTCCAGTAGCTGTGTCTAAATCTCCTAGACAAAGTAGGGCAAATAAGGTAAAATTACCTTTCTGTATATTTAATTCCAAATTTAGAAACATTAATGAACATTTTCAAAATTCTATCTTATCTAAAGCACTTCTAGGATATCGAACATAGATTTGAAATGTCACCTTGCCTCTCCTTGGGATAGTTTTGTGGATCATTTTATTTTTGGCCAAGATCTTTAGAAGTTTATTGTATGAATTGTGCCCCTTCATTTTATATATTTAGTGTTGAGGATTATCATGAGTTTGTCTTTGTTGTCTTGTTTTCCTTATTCTCAGGTATTGGGAATAAAGGATTCTATTAATAGGTTTTAATCAGTCTTCTTTGAGAGAAATGCTACTGGTGATTTTTGTTTTCTAATCCAGGGATAAAGAAATAATCCTCTTAGTTTTCAAAGTTAAAAAAAGGATGGAAGGAAAAAAAAAAAGAAGCTCACCTAAGATTTCTCTAAGATATTGAATATAGTTACAAAGTTGAAGGAAAACATTTTAATCCAATAATTAGTTGTTCATCAAAATTATCATAGAGAGGGAAAAATTCAGAGGCATTATTAAAAACATTAGGAAATATTTACCTACCCAAATTCATGAACATATTTTCCTATGTTTTCTCCCAAAATGTGTTTTGTTTTACCTTGTACATTTGCATTGATAACTCTATTACTTATCTTATACATCTAGAATTTAAGTTTCTGTATAGCATGTGAAGAGATAAAAATTTATTTTTCCATGTGGATATTCATCTAACCTATTACCTCTAGTATCATTTATTAAAAATATTATCTTTTCCCCACAGGACTACCAAGTCACCTTTGGTAAAAATCGGATGTCTATTTCTGGAATCTATTCTGTTGCTTTGGTTTTCCTGGCCATCTTTGAACTATTACCATATATTCATAAATATCATAGGTTTATCATAAGTGTGGAAATAATACAAAATTTTCTAGATTTATTCTTTTATTTCAAGATTGCATGATTTTTTACCATTTCATATACATTGTCAATATTAGAATGAGGTTGTTAATCTCTGATTTTGATTGAAATTGTATCAAATCTACACATCAATTTAGAAAGCCTTTTATTCAAACTACATAGCAATGAGAATGAACAAATGGTAATTACAAGCAAAACATGGGTGAATCCTGTAAAACCATCATGGAATAAAAAGTGGTACATGCTCTCCACTGTAATTTTTATAATAGACAGATAGAGTCTTTTGTTTTAGATGTCAGGAGTGTGGGTTACTTTTGGAATAGGATGAGCAGGTTAAATGGATGATTTCATTTCATTTAGCATAAGTATGTTTAGGAATTTTCTGTATGAGTAATAGCTTTTGAAAAACTGTACATTAAGGAAAATAATATTTTTAAGGATGTTAAAATCTAAAAATGATGTTTTCTTCTGAATGGAAAAAAAACTTTTGAAAAAGGTAAAATACAGAATGCAAATAACATAAATATTAGTTAATGTGAAGACAAAGATTATAAATATAACAATATTTATAATTAACTATATTTATATAAAATATAGTACTTACATATAATCAACTATATTTATAATATCACATAATCACAATTATTAATAAGCAGTTCTGAAAAGATTTTGAAGAGTAAAATTTCGTGTGCATATTTCCTCATGTGGATGGGTAACTCAATACTTTATAATTTTCTTAATTTTGAAAATGTGTGTTGATCAATTAAAAAAGAAAATATACAAGCAAAACAACCAATATATATATTTTTAAAATACCTAGTATCTGGGTCATGGGAAAAGAGGTAAGACACAGCCTCAGTCAGCCTTGATACACTATCAGAATTGCTACTGAGTATTTTCCCCAAAGTTCCTGGGCAAAGGCTGTTCACAAACAATGGGTAAGCTCTGAGTCAGCTCAAATAAAAAGTAGCCAGAGAGTGGGATTTTCCAGGAAGCTGCCCTCAGGTCATGTAAAGACAGTTAACTGGCAAAGGGGCTTTGGAAGACTGAAGCCCTGTTCTGCCCCCTGCAGGCCGCTGCCGGGCTGCTCCGCTGCTGATTTTCACGGTGATTGTGGGGCTGGTGGTTTTCAAAGCTACCACTGAGCAGGGGAGGCTGAGATGGGTATAGGGCAAGCCAATCAGCCCCAAAGCTCATGGTCGTTCTTTTCTTGAATAAATGATCCCCAGATTTTGCAACTCTATGGTTAATATTTTGTAAGGCTTTGATTAATTTAAAGGAATCTGAAAATATTGGTTTTGGCAATTTTTGCCATTGTTCACTGCTTACATCTAGAAGATCATTTTTGCATTTACTACTTCTCTATTTCTGCTGAAAACATGAGTCGTATTTATCTTAAAGCCTTCTTGTTTGTGATAATTTAATGGAAGATATTTCAATGTGTACATTTTGAAAGTAATAGTAATTAAAAACATTTCCAAACGACATTGAATGAAATAGAAAATGCTGTTGTTAACACATTCTGAGGGTTTTCCATGTAAAATCGTGATAAAAAATGTCAGGTTTTCTCTTAGTGGAGTTTTGAAATAGATTTTACAAAGAAAATCATTAAAAAACCTGCCATATATGCTGAGGCATTGGAAATTACCTAAGGCTGTGGGACCACATGTGACTAATACAATGGAAAGAATAACAGTAATAAAATATTAACATATTTCTCCATTCTTGGCAATCATCTTGTTGTGGAGCCTCTTGGACATCCCTCAGCTGTAGACAAAATGATTTTTGCATGTTTCAAACACACTTGAGTAATGTAGATTCCAAACCTGGAAATGAGATTAAACTCCCAGGGGTTTGAGTTCCATTTACAGTTGGCAAAAATGTACATTTTTTAAAAAAGGCACTGTGAGAAAAGCAAATTCCTTACTACCTGAGCTGTTAAAAAATGTGATAACTGCTCTTTTGAAAGATCTTGAGCCTACATAAACCACCTGCTATGCAGCTCAGAATCACCATGAGAAATAGGGATAAAAGAACGCAGAGGCTCGGAGGAGAGCTGCAAGCCTAACACTCTCTGCAAATTGAAATCTGGATAAGAAGGAAGGAAGATGGCATCCAAGATGAAACATCTTTCTTTTATAAGGGCTAATCTTCAGTTCTAAATTACCTTATGATTTATTTAAAAGTTTAAAACCATCCTCTCTGCCCTGAGTTTATTAGCAAATTTGGGTAAGAGACACACTTTCTAAGACAAATAACAGAGCTATAAAAATACATTTTAAAAGCTTGAGAAGTAAAGGAATGAATTTATCCTTCTGCCATCAGGAATAATCACTTATCCTGGAGCAAGTCCACAAGTTAATGCTGGATCGAGGATATAAGAATGGCCATATCATAATAACCTAGAACTCATAAGACTAGTTTATGATGGAATAGCATTTCTGAGTGTTAATCAGCTCACATAATGACTAAAAACACTGACTCTGCTAAGCTATGTCAATTAAAGCATCTAGAGCTACATGTTATAAACTCTTTGTAACTACTCTGAGAAGGGTGCAGATTACTATAGATTATATTTATACTTACTCCAGATTATAAATTCTTTGATTAGCAAAAGCTTTGCTTAAGAATGTGAAAATTATAATCATTGAAGAATCCCTGTAATACTCTGAAATGATTCTTAAAAGTTAAGCAATCGCTTCTGAATCAAAACCAAACAAAACAAAATAAAAAATGTACAACTATTAATAGATACAAACAGCTTGTTCTTAAAAACTCTACTCCCATATTACTAAGTAGCATTTGACATGCTTCCATTTTTTTTCCTTGTTTTCCTCATGTTCCTCTTCTGCTGCTTCAAACTGGTAAACTGGTCTATAGTCCCTACCATAGGTGATGTTGTACAAAAAATGTGTTGTGGCAAGATCCTTGATCCCAAAGCCTCCCTTGGAGAAAGATAGGTTTTGCATAGAGACCAGGTAGCTTGGAAGGCTTGTTTGTTTGTTTTCCATCATAATAGAAGAGTACTCCCAGTAAGCAGGGGTGGAAAAGAAAATGGGCAATGGACATGTCACTAGAGCTTTGGATACCAATGCTCAACATTTTGAATACTATTCAAGAGAATAAAATGATGCCTCTTAAGGAATGACTTTATCTAGGAAAATGAGACCAAAAGAACAGAAGATTACATCCTGAGAAGAAAAAAAAGACTTTTCCCCATGCATACTATAGAGGCAACCAGGGCCCTTAGATCTGAACAAAGCATCACGTCTCCACCAAGACTTGTACATCAATGTTCATAGGAGCTTTATTTGTAATAATCCCAAACTAGAAATAATCCAAATGTCCACCACTAAGTGAATGGATAAACAAAATATGGTATATTCATACAACGAAATACTACTCAACAATAAAAAGGAAGTGACTATCGATCCAGACAACATGGGTAAATCTTATAATGATAAATTCCTCAATCAACTGTGAAAACATTGCTGTTGTTGTTCTTGTGGTGCTCTGTCACATGATGTGCAGTTATCCCTGCGTCTTCTGCTACAAATTTGACATCATTCAGTTGACGTTCACATGATGTGAAATGATCACTTGGACATGAAATGTAGATCTATTGTCTTTAGTTAAAATCAAGAATTACCTAGCTCCAATGTAACCATAAACACAGGTGCAAAGAAAGTGCTAGATCCATGTATCAGTACAAAGATACATGGTGGTCATTTTCATGGTTCAGAATCTGCTCCATCAGTTTTAGATTATAATCTATACGATAGAATATGATTTAAAAATTTTCCAGAATTCTTAGGAATGCAATGGTACATCCTCAGAATGCAATTTTAGAATTAGTATTATATTGGAATGAATATGCATATAGTCAGAAATGTATGGGCTCAAATCTAAACTCCACAACAAAGTAGCTGCATAAACTTAAACAAACTATTTACATTCGTTGGGAACTAGTGTCCTTATCTGTTAAAGAATATGGTATTACCTATGTCAAAGAACTTTTCAGAGACTATACTAAATAGTCTATATCTACATCTTAGCACCTGATGTACAGTAAATGCTCAATAGACACCTATATTTCCCTTTATTTTCTATCAAGTATAGGATAAAAATAATACTTAGGTGGATATGCATTTTTAAGTTAGTGCAAAGTTGTATATCTAGTATATTTCACAGCTAGGCATTTCTAAGTTCAATCTTACTAACCTATAAATGAACACTACGAACTATAATTTTTGTATAAATATATATTTATTTAAGATATTATAGTTTTGTAGAATTTATAATGTTGTGCTATGGTTCACCTAATAATATGGATTTTTTAAATATTCCTGTTTATTTTTCTATTTTACACCTAAGAAATAAGTGAGAATTTTGTTGTAACTTCAAAATCAGAAATTAGAATTTGTGAGATAAATTTTGTCCTCAAATTATAAGCAAGATTACCTCTTCTTATTCTGAGGCATTGGTGATATTCTTGGGCAAGTGTCAATTATGTATTTTTTTCCTAATTTTATTTTATTCAATATATGTTATATCAATAAAGTATGAATATTTTTATTAAATAGAATGTTTTTTGAAATTCTGATGAATAGAACTGAGTGAAGTGCTTTATAAAACACAAGGAAATTGTTTCCCTCTTTTTTTGTGTGTATGTGAAAACTGTTGAAAACAGGATCATGTATGTTATAGAGAAAAGTAACTAGTTCCCAGAAAACTGACTTATTCCTGTCGTTTGTGTTGTGGAGTTTTGTCTTTGAAAGGATTAGACTTTGAAATGGATATTAAACACCAGAGGGAAAAACAGTTAACGTAAAGTTACATTCTCATTTGTTAGTTAGACAGAAGGAGGCAATGTTAAATGAATATCTATTTAAGCAGTCTTGTGACTTGGTACAATTGTTTCTGGAAGTCTAACATTTAATTGTTCACTTAATAATATTGATATGTAAGAAGTTATAAAATATCCATTTCAGTGAGGAAATATTACATTTAATGATTGCACTGAAATGAGTGTATTGAAATAAAACAGAGTTCGTGTGACAAATGTATTCAGGATGTTAAGAAAAAAGGTGCTAGTATGGAATGAAGTACCTTAACAGAGTATTCATGAAGTTTCTCGGCATTGATATTTTATTAACTTGGTTATAGGAATGCTTAAAACAATCCTTAATGCTGTAATAATGACAGTGGGTTTTCTCTTCAGAGATGATAAAGACATCATTCTTAGCTTTAGGACACAATTTATCTTTTGTCTACAGTAACATTTTGTTAGTACTAGAATTGAAATAAAATGAAGAATCAATTAGTATAGTTAGTCCTGAATTTTCTCAATAACTATATGTACTTGGAAAATTGATTCAGCCTCTCCAGGCTTCCTTTTTGGCTCCTCCTTTATGTGAAGTGAAAAGATCTCTAAAATCCCTGTAGGTCTAAGAATTCTAAGTTACATAATTTTTTTTCACGATGCTGTTCTAAATTGTAAGTGCACCACCAGTCCAGGCCTTCTAAGAAGCATACAGCAAGCTGGAATTAAACTTTCAAGAAATGTAGGAGGGTATAGCCCCAGAAGATGAAATGGGGAGGGAATTGGAGTAGGCTAGGGGAGCTGTCAGACCACGATGCTGGTCTGACCTATATGTAGGAAAGTAGGATTGTAGGTGGCAGTGCAATTTTAGCAAAACCTTAACAAGGCTAATGAAGTATCTGTGAGCCACAGTTCCCTGTCAGAGGAAACTTCTGTCTCCCAGTGAAAGGTTTGCCATAGTATCAAGGATGTGCTCAATCACTGGCTGGGAACAGTCCATGCAAGGCATGACCCTGACGTGAAAGCGGTGATGGATTTCAGAGCACAGTAGCTGGGGCCATTTATTTTACTGCTCATAGCAGAACATATAAGAAGCACATTTTCATAATTGACACAATTGACTAGAATCTATAGTTTTTGAAAACAAAATTATAATCTAAATGTATTAATAAACTTATAAACTAAACACGGTATAGGTATTCACTTATATTCATTATAAATTAGAGTCTTTAGTCACTTAGTGAAAGGTTGTGAATATAGTTAATTTTGGCCCCCAAAAGGCTCCTTTTTACACTAACGCTAATTCAAGATGTTATGGGAAACAGATAAGATTTAACTTGGTGAAAATCGCAGGTAAGAATATACGCTAATTGTAACCATAAAATTTTAAACCTTTTTAATTCACACTCAGTAAACATTGAGTGGAGAGACAAGAAAGTTTATGATACATGTGTTTAGGTCTTGAAGTCCTAGTTAGACAGTTGTATATTTTATTCAAAATATAGTGTCCTTGATATACAAAGGTTTCACCTCAATTATGCTATATGATTTCATTGCCTGATTCCTAGGGAATTCTTGGACACTTTTTGAAACTGTTGTAATAGTTTACTATTAGTAAATATGTGATGTGTCATTGCCCCAAATAATTTGGGTAAAATTGAGTTTAATTATATGGAGGAAATGTGTTTGTTAAGCAAAATCATAACTAGAACTTAATGGAATGCCTTTTATATTAATTTTCACAAGTTTTCTAAATCCCCATTTCATTGGCTTGCAACTACTGCAACTATTTTACAAGACATTTTGTATTGTTTTGCTCATTAAGTAGCTATTAAAAATGAGATTTGACCTTGGTCAGACACTAATTGGGACTGCTGTCTTTATTTGAATAGACCTGCCTTTTAAACAACAAGTTTTGAGCTCTATTAATATGTAGGTTTTTTACCATATTCTTTCAGGAAATTGTTGTCCCTTAGAATACTTTAGCAATGATATGTACCTATCAAATAAGTCACGTAACATATAATTACTTTTATTTTTGAATATATGAGGCTTGTAGGTCCAGGTAGATTATAATTTTGCTAAGGCATTCGTCTGGTATGCCATCACATAGTGAGCATATATAATATGAATTATGTAGCTTTTCTATTTAGTGGACAGGTTTGCCTCCACTAACTACCACAAAAAAGAATATTTTACAGATTTTTAAAAGTTATATGTTTGGCTTAAAGACTGAAATAAAAGTCCTAAACCTCTCCAACAGTCTAAAGGACCCTCCTTTGGCTAAAACCTCCAATGTTATGGTTCCTGGTGATTGCAGGATGGGAGGACAGTCGTCACCATGCATCATTGTCTTTCACCTCCTCCCCTTACTAATCTTTACCAGATTTTGTCAAAGACCAACTTGAGAGAACAAAAAACCAGAAAACCCTTCAGTTTACTTAATCCAGTCCCAGAGACCTCCTCCTGTTCATGTGGTTCTATGGTTCCAACATGACAACTATTTCAGACCACAAGAGTTTCTTCTTAATAACTGGCTGCCACCATGAACCGGTTCTAGCCAGTCTCCCGAGTTTGAGCAGTTCATAGACACATACCCTACATTTCACTTTTTAAGTGTAGGACCTAATTATAAGGCATTTAAATGTTAAATCTACAAGCCAAGTGATCATGGGATGTATGTTACATACATGTAAACTTAATATGCATGTACTTGAGTCCCCTTTATGAATATTCATAACTCGCCCTGTAACCTGTTGAGTATATAGACCTGGTCGACCCAATCAGCATAAATTCCTGTCTTATCCTTTCCTTCCCCGAAGTACTTATCTCTTAGCTTCTACCAAGGCTTCTGAATTCCCAGCCTGTCAGGATGGCCAGCCTGCAGGTTGTAACACTTTTTAAGAAATGAAGTCTCCTCTCTAAACTTATAGACTTTACGACTATTTTTCAGTCAACGGACTACAATTTCAAATTATCTTTTCTGTGATGTCTAATGATATTTTTGTTAACATTGAATACTTTGGGTAACATCCCTTGCTGTTTAAAGGCATTCTTATAAACATATAATCAAACTTTTCTAAAGCCTTTCCTATAATCAGTCTGAAGTCAAAGAAAAATAATACTTTCCCCCCATTTTGTACATATTTCTCCACCTATTCAAATTGGCCACCATCTATTTAACAAAACTGCTTTCACTCAGCTGATTTTAGACCTATATATATAGACCATATATATATGTAGGTCTATATATATATAACCTATAGTAATTTTTTAGTCTACTTCTACATTAATAGTTGAATAATATACTCTAACATTATCTATACCCTGTTTTTATTTTTATTTTAAAAATTAAACTGAAAAATGTTGAAAGAATGAAACCACAGGCACCTGCATATCCTTCACCTAGATTTAATGATAGTTAATTTTTGACTTTGACATATTTACTTTATCTTTATTTATTTAATTTAGTTTCAATTAATTAATTGACCAATTTATATTTTTCTTTTGGTGCTGAACAGTGTACAACAGTGTACAACAGTATCAGGCTTTATTCAAATGCTGCAAGTTGGAATTCCTTGCGGATTGCTTTGGGGCACTGTGCTGCATCACCCTAAGCAGGCATACCAAGCACGTAGACAGCAGCCTTCACTGCATACATGCAGCTGCACACCTTTATGTCTCCAGCCAAGACCTATTCTCAAGGCTCTAAATCTATGTTTTCATCCCACTGAAGCTCAGCCTGTCCGAGATGGTGTTCACACTCAGCTCCACAACCTGTTACCACGCAGTGTTTTCTCTCTTAGTTACATCACCTTTGTTCACTCTGTCACATAAGCTTTCTCCTTGTGTTTCCCCATATTCAATATATCTTGAGTGTTGTTGAATTTAGTTCAGAAAATTTTTTTGAATAACTCTCAACTTCCCTGGAAAGCAGTTTGTCTTGAGGATGAAATGAAACTTCATTTCGGGCATGCAAAATAAGTATGAGAACTAGGGAAATGAGAGGTGAGTAAGGGAGGGGTGGGAAGCCTTGTGAGTTAGGTATTGCTGTGCTGACCGCCACCTCAAAATAAGGTCAGAGACACTGGATGCTTTATAGGTGTTTTTCTGCTGGTGGTCGCTGGGCAGGCTGTGCTGGGCAATAGTATTTGGTGAGTAGCAGTATGTGAAAGAGAGAAAACAGGGAAGTGGTAACTTCATCTGCCTTCTATTTCTTATGTTTCCTTGGTCAAATTATTTTCTTTTTGTTAACTCCTCTAGAATTCCAAAATGCATCATAGGTCAATTTTTGAAGCTTCTTAGGACACCAGATCTCCTGGACTACTTCTAGTCCAAGTTGGGGAGTGACTCAGGGTGTGTCAGCTATTGGCCTGAACGATTGCCAGTCACAGAAGACCTAGCACTACGGAGCAAGTGACTGACACCTGTTTTCCACATGGTCATCATAGTGTTCTTTCCAAAATGCATGTTGGATCAGGACAAAAACTCTTCTGTGATTCCCATTGCTTTTTGACCAAAGATCAAAATATTATTGTGGCCCGTGTTGGCTTACAGGGTGCACAGATTATTCAGTATTTTCTCATAACCTGTCAAACTACTCTCTTTATGCCCACTGGACATTTGCAAGTACCAGTATTTCCTACATTGGATTTTCCTGAAACAGATAAATTTCTACTTGCTTAGTTACCTCCTGCTCTGTTTTCAACTCTCAGCACCCTCCTCATTTCTCAGACAAATCTCCTCCCAACCTTCCTTACTTTACCTTTAGTCCAAACAGTCTGACTATATGGTCTTATGGCATGGCATAACTTTCTGTGAGATTGTTTTCAGAGTTTCCATTTTATATTTATTTGTAACATTGTCTAATAGGTTGCTTTCTCCACTGATACAAGTTTCATAATTAAAGTGGTCAAATGCATTTGTTGAACCATTCTGTAATTAAATATCATTTTACCACTGCCCAACATAGTACTAGAATCCAATATGTTTTTGACTTAATAAATAACTAAGTGTATTACTTCAGAAATTATAATCGAGATAAGATATTTGAGACTGCCTGAAAATAAAAAAATGAGCAACTATATTTCTTATCACTATTTATTTAAACCACCAAATAAAATTTGTTTTATGTAATTTTCTGAAATTTTGCACATGCATGAATGATGATAATTTCAAAATATAAATGTGCCAGATCTTAAGGTACCAAAATATTTCCAGTAACTCTAGCTATGGTAGAGCTGGAGAAGTCACATCTTGTTTTGATTTCCTCTACTTCATAGTGAGTGCATCCAGCTAACAATTTTAATTGAACCTGGTAGTTGGTCAAACAACCTAAACAAAATAAAAGTGTTCTTTTCCTTTGACTTCAGAAAAAGAAAATATCAGACCACAGAGGTGATTTTTAATGAAACTATTGTAAAGAGTTGGTTGCTGCCATTGATTTTTCTTAGCAAAATACCAATATACGAGTTGGTATAATTTAAAGCAATTTTGCTGTATTGTATTCCCCATAAGAGCTTTTTCTCTGTTGAAATAGAAATTGGGTTTCAACAAGAAAATAATCTTTGAACAAATCATTTTTGGAAATATATTCAAAGGAATAAAATTGATAATATTTTGGACTCAATATAGTTCATCTTGCTTTTGAGTACTACTTTATGTGCCTTTCCATATTTATAGCTGTATTTTCTCCTCCCAAATTGGCATTTAACTCACTTGCAATAACAATGACTTGAAAAATAAACCTTTTTAAAGAATGTGTTTCCCTCAGACAACTCTAAATATTTGGAAAAATTCATGACTACCCTCTGAAATAAATACAATAAAGAATAAATGTGTTAACTATATTTCATAGGGTTTAAAATTATGTGTTTGGAATTTATATCATTCCTTAGCTTGGCTCAGAATCATGAACTAACTAGTTGGGACAGCTATTTCCTGACATCTTCCATTTCATTTTTTACCAGTTGAAACTTAAACCACAATGTGTGAACATTTAAAAGATACTCTAAACTAGAGGAACTATCTTTATATGATCCACTATTGATTAAATTTTAAAAACATTTTTGAAATTAGTCATTTTACAAAAATACCTTATTTTGTGGAGTGAGGCATTAACACTGTGAATAGTATTGGCATTGTGGATACATGTGATTTCCTCTTATATATTTTACTATTTAAAATCAGGGTTACATAGAATAATCTTTCCTGTTGTGCTCATCCTATAAATTTTATTATACTCAGAAGTACAGAAGTGCACTGCTTTAGGCTCCTATTTTTTATCAAACATGTTATATTTTAAAATGATAAGAAATCAGAATTAAAATAAGATTCATTTTTAGAATTATGAATATGAAACATTTAAGTACACAGATAAAAGTACTATTGGGAAAGAACACATTGAGTCATTCTGCTAGCATGATTTTTTTGTACCGTGGGATTCACAGTCATCGTTACTATCAGTGGCACCAAAATGTCACAGATCTGATATTGAATACTACCACAACCTGTTCTTTAAGGATATGTTTTAAAAAAACAAGATGATATGCTGAGAAATAATGAATGCATCAGTTTATTAAAATTAACTTAGTGGTATGTATATCCAACAACATACTATGTAATATTAAACTATAAAGTTGTGACTTAAAAGTGCAGGTTTTCCTCCTTAAGAATATGATGAGAAAACATAATTTTTCTGTTCAGATTCAATGCGGATCCCTCTTCCCTTGCTTTTACCAGTTGACACATTTTGTTTGTTGTGTAGTATCAGTATTCTAATTTTGTGGCATTCTGATCTGGAACATTCCTTGGAGCTTTAGCTTTGGAATCTTTAAAACTTAATGCTTATTTAAACAATAGTCTTTGTTTACTTGGGGATTATTGAGGCTTCACTGGAGGTCCAATATATTCGACCACATACTCCCTCTTATTTAACCAGGAAAGGACTGAAAGGTTCCCTTTGGCTCTGCAGATATCCCTTTAATCTCACCATTGTTTATCATGCAACATTTTCTCTCATTAATTTTTAATTTTTCTTTTTATTCCCTCTTGTGGCATGTAGAGACAAATAGAATATATCAAAGTCCAAACAGAAAACGATAACCCACTGGAAAATGACAAGATACTAGTGCTGTGCTATGGTGTTTATCATTGCCCAAATGTAGTCTTTCAGGAACACCTTCCTATGGATTACACAAGCAAATTGGACGTTGCATTAATTATGCCTATCCTTGTTATTCCATTGTGACAATTATTTTGTCTTCAGGGCAGCCATTCCCAAATACCCCTATTTCCTGATTTTATTGCACACAATTTTCAGTCTCTATGATATAACATTATAATTAATTGATGGGTTGAGATAGATAAGGCTTTTTTAAATTCATAGGCCCCATCACTAAGTATGTATTGCTTTACATAAAAAAATCAGAAAGGAAAATTCTAGAATAAAATTATTAAACATAAATAAGCATAAGCTAAACTGTTTTGAAGGAAGATTAGGATAAAAAGAGAGACCAAAACAGGGAACTAGAAAGAAAATAAAATAGAAAAGAGATTTAAAAATGCCATTTACATTTGGGTGTCATTTATTTTTCTGATGTTAAGTAAATAACTGACAGCTGATCAGCAAGATTAGGAGTATGCAGCAGCTACCTCTGATTAATTCTGATGCCTTTCCTGAAGGTTAGAGGGAAAAGGCTTGAATCATATGACCAGGTACTCTTCTTCCAATGTTACTGCATAACCCCAAGTTCTGCTCTTTCTACATCCCTTTCATCACTTTCTCTTACATTTTTTTTCCTGCTTCCTTACTTAAGAGTTCCCAGAAATCAAGATTTGGTCAATATTCATGGCCTCCTAGGTGTGTAGATTCACTTATCAGTGGGAGGCATTTATACTCTTAAAATAGCAGGACATCTATAAAGAATTTTTACTGCAAATGTGACCCCCATTGTTAAGGCTGTGTGTGTATAACATAAATATAAAATTCATATAATTACTTTCTGCAGTGTTTTGCTCAGAGACTTAAGTTTGGAAGAGATGTCTAGTGTCACTTGAATTACTGCAACAAGTCTTTGAATACTAGTCATGAGATCTCCAGAGACGTAGAAGTCACTGATTTTAAAGACAATCCATATTTTACATCCATATATCCATATCCACTGACTTGATATTTCTTTTCTATGATAAAATGTCACTCATTTCACTATACTACATTATATCATTAATTATAGATGTTAAATAATATTCATACATTGTCTTCAGAATTTACTCTCTTCTTTCTTAATATTATAAACTTTATAACATTATGTTTACATGCTTACTTAAACTTCTAGTTTTGGCAATATCCTAAATTATCTGTGGTAACAGAGATTGCATACAAATCTCAATACCATTGCAAGATATAGTTGCATTGTAATAAGTTTTGTGCTGAAAGATAAAATCTCTTTATACAGCCCTCATCTGAAACGTGGTATGACATTTTCTATTCACTTTTAATTCAGATTTTTCAAGTTATATCTGTGTATCTCTATCAGTCTGTTGCTTATAAAATTAATAAATCATGTTATAAAATATACCTTATTCTCTAAGTTATAATGTAAATATCATTGCATAATTCTTTATGTGATTATTTTCTAAATACTGCAAAATTATCATGATGTTTTATAATATATTTAGAAATCTACATTACTTGAATATTTATATTATTCTCATTTTCCAATTTTCTGAAACAAAGGTGCAATTGATATTGAGATAACATAATCTTTCATTAAATCTTTACTTCTCTAGAAAAGCTTTCTCCAAGTATAATTGGCAGATCAAAGCATATGAAAACATGTTAAGGTTTTTAGTACATATTATCAAAATAGGTGTCTGCTTTTACTTATAAGTCTTAAAAATATTGAAAACCTAAAGGATCCAGCTATCTTTTTCATTTTTTCAAAATACAACTATCTACTCCACTATGTACTATATGGAAGCTAAGAAAGTTATGAACATCTAAGAAAATCAGTTGTTCATTTATAAGTTAAGATGATAAATGCACCCCTCATTGGATTGTTATGATTATATAAGGATAAAAATATGCACTTAGAATACTTATTATTACTGAATAAATGATATTGAATAGAAAAGAAGGTCTACATAAAGTCCAATGTGATCAGTACCTAAGATATGTGCTACCCCTACAGTTTGGGCAACAAGAGAGAATGATGAAGGCATGCTTATTGGAAGAAGAGTGCAGACTCCTCAGATCGTCAGATACCAGTACAAGTTGGCAGGGAGCGGGGAGGAGTATAAAACAAACTAATAGTTCATGGGCCTTTGCCTTATTATGTGTATATACATACAAACACACACAAATATTTATCATTTACTTCTCTATCAGCCCAGAAAAACTACCCATTCCCCACTCCAGATTTACATATGTAACTATATTTCTAGGGATTCAAGTCTGCTTAAATGTTACCTTTTCACTTTGTGTTCCCTCATTTACATGTTTAAAATTACATGACAAAACTTTACCCCTTTCTTGTTCTATTTTTCACCATAGACATTGATTATCCCTATCTATTATCTCTATTTCTATCTATTGCCCGACACCCAATGAATGTTATTGCTATATGTGCACTTAGGTGTTGATCAGTTAAAACCAATTTGGCAAATCCCTTATTATAAAATTTATAAGAAAATACTATCTCTTTCAAAATATTTAACATAAGACAGCTGCCTGAGCTCTGCCCACCAACACCGGTTCTTGGAGAAATTGTCTTCCATGGGTCTTAGGAACCAGGCCACACAGCAGGTGTTGCAAATGTACAATGTATGCTATGAATTTTCTTTTTTATTATTTGTTTCCTTTCACCCATAATAATAGAAAATCTCAGATTTTTATTTGTTTTGTTAACTGCTGTTTCCTCAAGACCTGAATCAGTGACTGACACCAAGTAGATGATGAGTGAATGAATGCTGGAGGGAAACATTCCTTCTGCAGTACTAATGCAAATGACTTTGGTACCAAGTTAGTCCCAAAAAATCTAGTTAGAATGATGGACAGGTGGTGAGTGTTATTGATTACACTGACCTGTGAGCCACATCATGAATTGTAAAGCTGTCAAGAAGGTGCTACATCTAATGTTGTTTGTTATGAACACCAAAGTTACTGACCTCTTTGGCTGAAATTGCTCTGCAAATTGCCCTCAAAGAAGTGCAGTCAATTCCTTAAGTTATGAGCACAACACTCTGTTCACATTTTCTCATGTCTCACATCCATCCCCTGATTTAAGAATCACCAGAAATTTTTATATGTTAGAAATGTCAGAGAATGAGAGCAAAACAGGTGTTCTCGTTGCTTTCCTTCCCACCTCTGATTATGGTGCCTGTATCACTCTTACTGAAGCTGCCCTAATTTAGACTTGATTCATATTTTGCCCAGATAATTGCAATAAATATTTTAATTTACATTTTATTACCTCTCAATAAGAAGACACATTTCAAAATATTATGTATAAAAACATATATATTTTTAAATAGTTACATATTAGAATAGTTATATCAATATATTTTTAATAATTAAGCATGCTTACAGAACAACTCTATTTGGCCTAGTTATTTTATTATTTTTATATAATTCTCCATGGTTTATTATAAACAGAGTGATTAGATAACTGGCAAATCCCTTTTTTTGGTCATTTATTTTTATTTTTGTATTTCAGCATAATACGGGGGTACAAATGCTTAGGTTACTTATATTGCCCTTGCCCCACCCGAGTCAGAGCTTCAAGCATGTCCATTCCCCAGATGGTGCGCATCACACTCATTATGTGTGTATCTACCCATCCCGTCCTCCCCCTCCCATCTGCCCGACACCCAATGAATGTTATTGCTATATGCGCATTAGGTGTTGACCAGTTAAAACCAATTTGGCAAATCCCTTATTATAAAATTTATAAGAAAATATTATCCCTTTCAAAATATTTAACATAAGACAGCTGCCTGAGCTCTGCCCACCAACACTGGTTCTTGGAGAAATTGTCTTCCATGGGTCTTAGGAACCAGGCCACACAGCAGGAGGTGAGTGGCTGGTGAGCAAGTGCACCTCTGAAGCTTCGTCTGTATTTACAGCCACTCCCCATCACTGCATCACTGCTTGAGCTTCACCTCCCCCTGACCCATCCCTGGAAAACTGTCTTCCATGAAACTGGCCCCAGGTGCCAAAAAGGCTGGGGACTGCTGAGTTATAGCATACTTTAAATTAACTAAAAGAGTGGAATTGGAGTATTCCTAACACAAAGGAATGAAAAATGCTTGAGGTGATAGATACCCCAATTACCCTGATTTGATTAATTCACATTGTATAACTGTATCAAAACGTCACATGTATGCTATAAATATATACAACTATTATGTAGTCAGAATAATTAAAAATAAAAAAATAAAAAGTTATTTGAAGTATTTAGAGAACTTTTATTTAGACTGAGTAACACAACTCTTTTTACCTGGGAAAGTACTATGATTTGCAAGTAAGTTGAAGTTTTAAACTGTATGACAGTGCATGAAATCACAAATCCCACATATCAAAAGTTTTAAACAATTGTTTGTTTAGCTTAAATCATAATTCTTAGAAAAACAGAGAGGTGTGTGGATCCACTGGCCAATTGTAATAGTGGAGCAACTACTTCCAGTTAAAAGTGTGTTACTGACAATTAATCCAGATGTCAGATTACTGAATATAGTGAAAATCATTGCCATTACTAGCAAAACCACTCTATACGTGTTTTTAATACTAAGATTGGAGTAGTAAAATTTTTATTTAATCAATGAAATTCAAATTGGAACAATGCACACTAAGATAGCAATCATTTTGCCTGACTTGGTTATCCAGATTTTCTGTGTACCATAGGACTTATTATTTAAAAGGAAATTAGCAAGATTGATTATATGATAAAGTGTTCTTTAATTACTATTTCTTAATTTTTTTATATTTGTAGTTGTAAAATAAATTAAAAATCTCAGGACCGCCCCCCCCCCCAACTCCTTACCCAAAAGGGAATGTCAAACCTGGAATCTGAGTCATTCAATATCCCCTTCCACATGAAGAGCTGTTACTAAGATTATGTCCCAGCTAGAACCCCATGGAAAGGTAACATGCCTCACAGATCATTCATAAGGAAATTCTCTGCTGACTTCCCATAAACAAGGACATGCAAATTTTAACTTTAGGTCTGCAAGCTAATGCTAGCTCGTAAAACTGAAGTGTGTTTGATTCCACAGTAATAAATATTGACCACAAAGTTATCTTCCCAGGTGCAGAACAGAGTCAAGACAAGATCAATCATCCTTCCACCTATCCAGGGACATCTATGCAATTGGTGCTTCCTTCACTCCCATTTCTCTTCTAACATTCACCTTTTCTTTTTCTGTAAGCTTTCTCTTTTAAATACTGAAGCCCCCAAATTTCCCTTCAGAAAAATAGTCACAGATTTGTCTGTGGTTTTTGTTTTTCCTGGACTTTGGTGTAATAAACTTCCATTAATTGAGAACTCTGCCTCAGTCACTTTGGGTTGACATAGTTAACCTAAATTTAAATATTAATATATGGAGGGATATTAAAAATATAAGTCACTTCTATATATCCATGAGTATCTTCAAACCTTTTGGAAAAAAAATTGAGTAGTGGTTTCATCCCAGGTATCATTTGAGCTTAGATCGATAGTGGTGATGGGCTAGACCTAACTTACCCCTCCTTGCTGTTTCCTTTTGCTCTCTCACTTTGTATGTCTAGTATTCCATCTCATTTCCTTGCAGCT
Organism: Cheirogaleus medius; assembly: GCA_008086735.1. NCBI lineage: Eukaryota > Metazoa > Chordata > Mammalia > Primates > Cheirogaleidae > Cheirogaleus > Cheirogaleus medius. Next base: position 50,077,773 of record VBSM01003157.1, on the reverse strand, counting down.
GATAATTGTTTTCTGAAGAATGATTCTCACAATTCCCAGTTATCTCATTCCTCAGTTTTTGCAATGTTCTCCCCTTAAAATGGTCTGATCAAATCCAGAGAAGTTTAACAAATTCTCCATTTTCAATTACATAGAAATACTGATAATTTTCTCCTAGTGCAGATTGCTGAGATATGACACCTTAATATTTAAACTAATAGTGACCAAACTGAAAGACCCAGCAATATGACTGACAAAGTATCCTGATGGCAGGAAAATAATTTTAGCATCATTATGATTTTCTGTGATCTGGAGCTTTTTGGCATTAAGATCTTTTATTAAAAGTAATAAAGAGAGATGATCCAAAGACTATCTTAATGTACTGATTCTGTACAATTGTATTCACATTTCTACAAAGCCATTATTTTCTTAAAAGAAAGTACTGAATTTTATAAGCATTGACTATCACTTCAAGTACTTTGCTATGGTATAGCTAAATCACATACCTTAGTATGGGTGCTTTATTACTTTAAGAAGTTTTAGAATTTTTAAAATTATTCAATTAAAATTTAAAGGGAATATTTTAAATAACCTCTTCTTTGTCTAATGTAAATTTTAGCAGTGATGTAAATAATAATAGTAGACCTACTACTTATTAAACATTTATTAGCTTTTAGCCTAGAGTCATTATATTGTTCCCAAGTGAGAATACTATCAACTCTCTTATCCCCAATTTTGAAATTAACAAAAAAAAGAAATTACACTAAGTGAAGTAGCATTTACAGGCATTTAGATAAATTGGTATAGAAAATATAAACCTGACAACCTGAACTTTGAGTCTGACTTCAAAGTCTGTGTCCTAACAATGCCCTCCCTAAATGTTTCCACCAGCTTTTATATTAATGCTTCTCCCATTTATATGTGCAATTTGGAAGTCACAGAACATTAGATCAAAGATGGAAAATGGCATGCTCTTACTTGACTCTTCCTTTTCCCTCTTCCAAGCTTTTGTTTTGGGCCATGTCGGACGGCTTTACAGCTCCAAGTTTTTATTAGCGGGGCAGTTCATACTTTCCTGGGGACACAGCATTTTTCTCAGAGACAATTTAAACCACAGAAGCAAGTAATAAAATGAGGGAAAAAGTCATATCTTGGGTCTTTTCCTTTGTTATAGATCAATAAGTAATGCTGCCCCATAGTGATGAAAGAGGTTCCTTGAACTAAGTTTCAAAATGCTTTCTTTTCTTCTGAAAGCAACTCATAAGCAACTATGTCTATTTCCAGGTTCTTGAGGGAATGATAGGTGATGCACACTGTAATCTTTCCCTTCTTTGAAAACAGCACTTTTTTGGGAGGGGAAGAGTATTTTTCACTGACATTCTTACAAATTATGATTGTTTATTTTTATGTCAGTACTCAAAAGAAACCCTGGAAATGATAGCTTTACAGATTTAGAAAATAATGAATAGAGCCTCCAAGAAAGGAATCCCACGGGTGATGTTAGCTCACTTCAGTGGTGACATTTAACAGCAGTTTTTGTTTAGCATGAGGTTCCCTGGCAACTCTTTTATTGGAAAACTGGAAATTTGTAGAAAAGCACTAAAATATGAATTTTTATTTGAAAGATATTGGTTGTTTTTTTCCTTTTCTTGTTTTTTTTCAATATTGCATTATCATTTAAGGAAATTAATCATTAATCTAACATTAATTTGTGCAAAGTATAGCTACATTTTTAAGGAACGAAATGATTCAAGAAGTGATTTGGCTTTCATAAATTTATTTTAATGTACATGATTCTTCTATAGGATTTGAGATATGTTAAAAATATCATACTGTCCTCACTTCCAATTCCAAGCGTGGTAGTACAATGTTTTTTCTTGACTGGATGTGTGTTTTAAATAATAATTATGAAATTCATACATATTAGAGAGGACCTGGCACTTTCTTTGAACACTGGACCATTGTGATAAATTAGTTTTCATGCTAAAAAACAAGAGGTGAATAAGATTAATTAGCAATGGAAGCAAATGTTGCATCAATAAAGCTAAGTCAATGTTTTAATGAAAGTGTTAAGTCTAAACATGTGTATCCCCATAAAATGCTGATATAAAAAAATTTCAAAAGTCTATAATGAGCCTGTAAACCACAGTATAACAGAACATTTCTCAATGATATTCCATTTAAATTTCTTGATGGTTTATCTTCAATCGGTATGTAAAATATGCTTACTTATGCCTAAGAAAGACTGATTTCTTATAGCATGTAGGTGACTCTCTAATATTCATATATGTTTTTGAACCCAACAGTTGAGGTATATGCTTACTGAGATACGGTTGTGTTTGTTCAAAACCTGATATGTCAGCTAACTTTGTTATTGATATTTTTAATTAAACTGAATATTTAATAAGTTCATTAACTATGAATGCAAGAAGAGACAATTGTTTCCATGAAAATTAAGTAGAAAGCATCAAAATATCAGTTAATATGAGTCTCTCAAAAAAGACGCTTCTACAATTAGATGTTGAAGAGACATCTGTAAACCTTCTGGTGAAATATATAAGATGATTCATGCAGAGACTATTTTTCTTGCTTTCTGATTTATTTTAATTTTTAAACAACTGTATTGAGGTACAATTGACATTATACACACACACACACACACACACACACACCAACGAAAGCACCATCATAATGAAGAAAATGGAAATGTTAATCACACATAATTGTTTCCTCATGTCCCCATACATAGTCTAGCCCCCATCCCATTTTCTGAAAATAAATGTATGTCACTACAGATTATTTTCCATCTGAAAAGTTTTATTTAAATGAAATCTTACAACTCACATTTTTTTGTCTTGCATCTTTCATGGAGCATCTTTTTTTGAGATTCATGTTGTGTGTTAAAGTAATTCATTCATTTTTAATACTAAATAGTACTCTGTTGCATTGGTATGTCACAATCTGTTTATCCATTCACTTTTTTTGTTAGTTATTCATGTTGTTTTCAGGTTTGGGTATTACAAAAAAATCCTCACCAATGTTTAGGATAGACTGTCTTTTTAATTTTAGGTATTCTAATACAGATTTAGTGGCATCTCATTGTGGTTTTAATTTTCATTCCTGTAATTACTAATGATGTTGAGACATATATTTATATCCTTATATGGCTTCAATATGTCTCTGATGAAGTATGTGCTCAAATCTCGTCCTTGTCTGTAATAGGGTTGTTTACTTCTTTATTATTGAATTTCATATGTTATGAATTCAAGTCTTTTATCATATATGGGCTTTGCAAATATTTCTGCCAGTCTCTGGAAGACCTTTTCATTACCTTTTATGAAGTCCAATTTACTGTGTCTTTTCCATTAAGAATGGGGCTTTTGATGTTACACCTAAGACATATTTGTCTAACCCATATTTGTTTGTTGTTGTTGTTTTCTTAATATCATTGGTTTAGGTTTTATATTTAAATAAAAAATAAAAATAAAAAATAAATTTAGGTTTATTATCTTCGAGTCAATTTATGTAAATATGATGTATGGATCAAAGTTCATTTCAATGCACACAAATGTCCAATTTTCAGCAATATTTGTTAAAGATATATTCTTTTTCCACCAAATTTCATTTTTATTTTGTTCAAATCTGATTGTTTATATATGCATGAGTCTTTGTTCAGAAATTCAATTCTGTTCCACTGATCTATTGACTTATTTTAATCTGAAAACAGATGTTCTTGATGATTGTAGCTTGATAGTAGTTTTGAAATAAAAATTTTAACTATCCAACTCTGTGCTTATTTTCTACAGTTGTTTTGGATATTCTAGGTCCTTTTCATATGAATTTTAATATTATTTTGTAAATTTTCACCAAAAAATATTCTGGGCTTTTTGTTATTGCATTGAATCTATAGATATATTTAGGTAGAACTGACAATTTATCAATATTGAGACTTTCAATAACTTTTAATATATCATCATGAATGAGTTATATCTTTTCCTTTGTCCAGTTATACTTTAATTTCTCTCAGAAATGTTTTACAGTCTTCAATGTACAGATCGTGTATATTTCATGTCAGATTTATCTGTAACCATTTAAAAATGTTTGAGAAACTTCAATTCTCAATTCCAGAAAACCCTTATGTCTAGATAAGGGTCCTGATTAAAAAGGAGTAAAACATGAAAGTTGTAAGAATACCTGAGTTGATGCATTCTAAAATATTGAAACTACAGATTTTCCAGAACCCACTGGGGCTGCACAATATCTCATCCTTCCTTGTTTAATGCTTGTGATCTCCTTCTCCCCATCTCAGCCCTGCTTGAAGACAATCAAACTGTCTCTGCCTTGCTTGGAAACCATGTGTGTCCCACTCAGGTTTTAGCCCAAATTATCTTCATGGTCAACAGACCAATAAGTACTGGGGGAAAATTAAGTGTATTTATTTTAATATGTATGTATATATATATATGCTAAAAAAAACTGCAGGACCTAACCAACAGGGATCAGCAGGACGTAATATCAAAATGGATTCTGTGGATAGTGAATCAAGGTGGCAGAAAATGATGTAAGATAAGGGAGGGATTATTTGTATATGGTAGTCTTTCAGCTTTGTGATCCCGCCACAGAACTTCACATGTATCTACTCTATCAATGACACTGAGCAAATAAGAACCACTGATCAAGAAGTGACAAGTATGTTGGTAGTCTTGAAAAGACACGTGAACTCCAAAGAGTGGGAGAAAAGTCTTATATAATTCAACACATCTATTATATCATGAAGTTATTAGCAGTTCAGGAGTCTGGTGGATGCAAACACCTTCCCTCTATATGAAGGACAAGTGATTGCATCTGACTATTAAGAAAGATCCACTTTTGATAAGCCAATTTGAGTTAGGGAGACATCATATTTCACACTTGTCAGTATTTCTTGAACCATTTGTGAAGTGATCAAGAGTGTTGCCATTTTTAAGAGAGGACAAACCAAGGAAAAAAGTCTGCAATGGGTCCAAGTTACAGCAGGAAATCAGTGCAGCCACCTGAGTCATACAGTCACATAGAACTTATAGTACTGGAGATAGCACTATTTGGAAAAGAGTCCAGGTGGAGTTGATGACAAGTCTAAGTAGGAGAATTTCAAGGTAAATCCATAGGGTTCTGGATCATCTTTTCTTATTAATATATATTCAGGGCATCATTATTTTAAGAAAAACAATCACTTTGACTTTCTTTTCAGAGATCACAGAAGACTAAGCTGCAACATGAATTTTCTAACTTTCTCAGATTCATCTAGGAAGTAAGTGGTGGATAAATATACGTTATCTAGATTACCAAAGTAGCTAACAGGTCTCCCTGCTTCTCCTCTTGCCCCTCTATATTCTATTCTCAGTACAACAAGAGAGGTTTAAATTGAAAACTAAATCAGGTCCCTTAATGAGAGATATACTCCTTATTTTACATTCTTCTTCTGAAAAAATGCTAATATTGATCTAATGTGTACAGGCACTAATAATTCACTATGAAATACTGAAAGCAGTGACTAATACCATGTTTGGAGTCCAGGGTTCCAGGATCAAAAGAATGTTCCTTCACCATCTTCTAGCATTTTGTTATCTCCTCCTCACCAGCTTTCCTGGCTGTATTTCCTGACTACCTAACACCTGCAATCCCAAACATCTTTTCCTTTGTTTATTTTTTCTTTTTCACATGATATTGATCACATTCCAGCACCATGCATCATTTGTGTATATGTTATAGTTATTGATTATTGTTTCTGTTTCCTGTTAGACTGTAAGAGCCACAAGGTCAATAGCCTTCATTTTATTTATTGATGCATCACTGGCACATAGTAGCTACTAGACCAGTATCTTTTCACTGAATGACTCAACATAGGAATATATAATACTAACTAACATTGTGAATGTGTTAAAAAATACCTGGCCTGTAAGTTGTGTGGGTGGGTATAGGAAATATGTCTTTTATTGTTAAAAGACATGGGATCAGACACACACAACTAAGGAAAGAATCAGTCATTATACCCCACTGTTACACAGGTACAGAAACGGATTTTAAAAGGCTAAAAGGCTCTCCAGAACCAAACAGCTAATAATAAAGGAAAGATAAGAGTCAAGTATATTTTTTAAATATAAAAATTTAACTATAGCCATAAGCCTTTAGGGTTAAATTAATTAAGAAATAATCCAAATATATTTTTAAATAATAGGTAATACATAATTTTACCGATGACACAGCTTGCCTAACATGTGGTGGTAATAAATTGCTAATTTTGATACTTTTTAATATTAATAACCACCGGAGAAGAGCAAAGAAAAGTGCTAATATTGTATATGCATCAGTTTAATATTGTGGGTCACATAATTTGCAAAACAATCCTTCAGGTCTCCTAATGAGAGACATATTTCTTACTTTTACATTCTTCTGGAGTAATGCTAACATTGATCTAATGTGCACATGCACTAATAATTCATTATGAAATACTGAAAGCAGTGACTCACTAATATCATGTTTGGAGCTCAAGGCGCCAGGAGCAAAATAATGCAAATTAAAACCATTATTTCATCTTTATTCTGTATCAGCAGGAGAAGGCAAGTAAAAGTACTGCCATTTGGCACTAAAAGTTATTGTATATTGGGGGGGGAATTAATCTGTGATTTCTAGCAATACATCATTTTCTGAGTAATTATTTTAAATTTAAATACTAAATTTCTATGGTAGTAATTTATAAGAGCAGTGCAACCTAGGTCATTTGAGGTTTTTGGTTAAAATCTTCAATGTTTTGCTGAAGCTGGATTTTCTATTAGTTGTCATTGTTTGTGGAAAAATTAATCAATTGGCAATAACCCTCAATTAGTTATTTTTCAGAAGAACCAAGTTGATGAAATATGTGGCAAAGCTGAAACACGGGACAGTTATTTTATTTATGGAAGGGAACATCTATTATCTTTCTGATTATTTCTTACAGTGAAATTAAATCTTTTATTTTGAATGGTAGATCACTCTGAAAGAAAACAGATTTTATTTGTAGAATTTTTTTAATCATAAAATTATCTGTAACTTAGGACTTCTTCAACTGTGGAATATAAAAATAAAGGCATTGTTTTAATTTGAATATTTTATGATAAAATAGAATCCATAGCATTAACAATTCAAAGTATTTATAAGAACATAGTATCCTGGTATTCTATGTTGCCAATTAACACAAATATTTATGCTTTGGAAAAGTAAATAAGCAGGTGGTAGGACTGATGGGATATGTTGAGAAGCATAATATTTTTTTTCCAAAATGGAAAGAGTGTCCATCTCTACCTGGGTGGCCACAGTAGTTCCAGGAACTACAAGATTAGGGGTCTACTCTGGAGCAGTCTGGGCTGTATCTGCTCCCGTACAAACTCTCAACTGCTTTGCCAGAGTTCCACACAGTACAGCAGACTAGAGAGGATTTGGGTCTAGAGACATAACCAAGCAGGTGTTAGTGGAAGCACATCACGGTCCTAGTCAAGCACAGCAGTTCTCCAGGTTGTCTGATCCTGAGCAATGTGGCTTCTGCTCTGTCTGCCAAGGGAAGGAGCTGGAAAAGGTACCACAACTCAAGTAAAGGCACTAACTGGGTGCAATCAATCTTCATTAGTCAAGTGAATTCTGAACTGTGTATATCAAATCTGATAGTTTTATTTTTATCTTTAGCATTTTTCCATGCCTATAAATACTGAGAGTGACATGTTTTGCTACAATTTTGGCTTTACATTAGTAAATTGATAGCATTAGTTTAAAAGAGGATATTTATCTTTCTTTTATCTTTTGTTTAAGGAAATTTACTTAATTCATCTAGTGTGTTTTAAGATCTCTCACACACTAATTTAAGACAGGTTGTAAGATCTCTTAAAATATAATTCTGTTTTATCTATCAATATCTCCATGTAGTCAAGAGAACAGACCTGCTTTCATTGACTCTGGATGGTAATAAAAGCTAAAATTTCCAAGAGTATTATTAATTGAGAATCTAAGTAATATTCACATCACTAGGCCCACAATAGAATCTACCCAAAATCAAAGGTTATTTAAAAATCAATGAGAAACAATTCTTGCTAGGTTATTTTTTATCAAATTTTTAAGGAGTGATTGAAAATAAAATCATGCTCAATAGTATAGTTAGCCCTGATTGTTCCTAAGGTAAAACATCTGACTAAACGTTTTAGTTGTGTAGCTAATGGACAGACGATTATTACTCTATTTCCTCTGCCCCGCAGTTAATTAATTAAAGGGTATAAAATTTGGTGCAATGCTACTCTTTTTAGTCTATCCACAAGTAGCTGAGTCTGAGAAACAGGCTGAAATAAACACATCCATAAAGATCAGAAAAACACTTAGAACAGTCTTCATGCACCAGTTCACATGCCCATCTCTTGAGTTAGCAACTGTGCTGACTGTTGAGAAAAGTATAGGGTTGCAGGTCCCCTGTGAAAGTGGCAGTCTCTCCAAGAGAAGGGACAGAGTCCTTGTGACAATAGCTGGAGAACCTTAGGGTGCTTCAGCTACTTAAAATAACTCCAAAATCAAAATTGTTGGCAGCAACTTGGAAAATTTTATTATTGTGATGCAAAGAAAAAAGTACCCAGGTGTGATGGGGTTAAAATATGCTATATGGTATATTGACTTTTTAAGTTAAAGGCATTTGAAAAACAGCAAGTGTAAAAAGATGACTTTTGACCTTCATGCTGTCTCTTAAAAGTAAAAGATAATATTCCTAGGTGAAAGACACCCTATGCTAGAAAGATGCAACATTTTTATTGTGAAGGACGAGAAGTAGAAACAGAGAATACTGTAAAGACACAGTTAGAATAACTCTTATCTTTTAAGCCTTCCTACATTCTTTAGTAGTGTCTTTGCAGCTCACTACTCTTTGTCTAATTCTGTATATGAATTAATTGACTCTACTTCTTCATATCATCATTTCTTTTCGAGGGGTTCCATACCATGTAAAACTTGTATTGTGCATTTCTCTTATTAGTCTATCTTTTGTACTTTAACCCTCAGACCCAGCTGGGACCCTGAAAGGATGGAAGTGGAGTTTTTCTGTCCCAACAGGAGCAGGGCAATGCATTGATCCAAAGTTGTAGACTGTATTGACCAATACCTGACTTGTATTGATCACAAAATACTAAAATTCACAGCATGCAGTTAATATTCTATTTCCAATCCATACCCCCAACACCACACCAGTTATACACACATATGGGAATTATGCATGTGTGTCTGTGTGTGAGAGTGTAGAACAATACCTTGAAGTAAAATAAGTCCACTTTCCCCCCTCGCACTTAATATTTTGTCTAGGGTAGGGAATTTGTGTGATTCCTTCTTTCTCACTGCTAACTTTAGACATTGAAGGCTCTACTGAGAGATCCAGGTGTCTTCCTGCCTTGATTTCAGCCAGTAGATGGTTGGAGAAATATACTCAGTGACATAGGTGCTAAAATGAGAAGAATGTTTTTCAAGCAGTCTATGTGAATTGTGGAAGGAGTATTATTAGCTGGCTCCATTTGAAGCATAAGGAAGTGTAGGCTGGAGGGTTGTGATCTTTCTTCATCCTGAATTGTCTAAGGGAGAAGGTGTCAAATACCCTTGCAACTCTGACAGAATCCATCCAAACCTTAGACACCTGCAGTCCATTTCTTGCCAGTAGTATCTGAACCAATGAATTGGTGGAAGGTGGAAATAGGAAAAATTTTCAGTCACACTTAATAAGTCCTTGCCTGAAAGCTGCCAAGCTCACACAAAATTTTAGACAAGTCAAAGTACCTTAAAACCTGGAGAAAAAGACTAGCAATACTTTATATTCCCTTTGACTTTCTGCTTTATAATCTCTTTATAGTTCTTCGTTGAGTCTCTAACTTACTTTTCATATGATTCAAGAAACTGTGAGAATGGGCCCATGTGTGAAATCCTGTGATTGATTAGGGAAAGCATTGTTGTGCTTCAGAACACACGTCTTCATTCTCCTTCTGCCACCGAGACATGATTATGAGCTGAAGGCAATCACATACGGGGTGTTCTTGAGTTTAATTTGTGGAAAATGATTCTTAATAGTGCTAATTATGGTAACATTAAAAATAAGACAATGGTTTAAATATAAAATATTTGACATAATATTTAATATAATAAGAAATTTAAAAATGTATTGTTGGTTATAATATGTCAAGGTGCGTGGTTACATGTACAAGAATTTTGTGAATTGGGTGCTCTATTCCCCTTCTGTTGATGAGGAAAATCAACATATACTATGTGAAATGACTTGCTTATTAGGCTTTCTGTTAAATTGCAGAGAGCTCTTTATAGAATCCTAACTTACTCCAAAGCTTATAGTCTTAAATTTCCAATTTCTGTACTGCCTGTCAAGAGAAGTGCTGCATTGCCAGTGACTCCACGCACAGAGAATCAAATTTTCATTCTGAGAAGTATAAATATTTTGTGAATAAAAGGGAAAATATTAACTTCAGTTTAGGTTGTTTGAGTGCAATGAGCAAAATTCCGTTTGTTTTAAAGCTATGCATGTTTCATTCTTGGAAGAAACAGAATTTTGAGGTACACATGACAAGGCATTTTCTGGCACTTTTCTAGGTCCCTGGTATTCCTACAATAATTCTTCATTGCTAAAGAAGAAGAGGGTAGAAGAGTTGTTTTACAAATTGTATCAAAAATGTAAAATTAAATGTGATAATGTTTTATATCCCTAGATATTGACTATTATAGTTTTGCAGTCAGGACTCTGCAAATCATTCCAAGCTGATGTCAGTGCACTTAGAATGATCCAGTGAAAATTGGGGTTTTGTATCTACAGCGCTAGGTATACATGAGGTATAGCATTTGTGTGTTTGTATGTTTGAGACAGGCCAGCTATCACCCAAAGCTTGTGGCATGTTCTCCTAATCTGACTTACCAATGACAGCAAACTATGACATTGAGCTGTCTTTATGGAGAGTGTCAAATTTCCATAAAATGGTCTGAAAGCTGAAGTGCATTGATTAGGAAGTGTCAAGGCAGATTTCTTACTTAGGGATTCTATGGTATTTCAGTTCCTTATTCAATATACTTATACTATCTTTTTGAGTGCTACAAATTCAGCATCTTTAAAGGTGCCAATTAAGAGAAGGCCTAAGGAAACTCTAAGAAAAACTGAACAATAACATAGACAAAATTAATTTCCTTAGCAAGTTTCAAAATTGATCATCTTTTGAGATTGAAAAGAATCTTTATAAGAGATAATATCTGGTAATACATATTAATATATTAGTAAAATCTATCTAATAAATAACGAGATAATATTTTAAAAGATAAATATAAAGGGAATCCTTAAAATCTCTAATCATACTACAAAAATAAAAAAATTCAATTATGAGTAGTTGTCAATGGTATGAGAAAATGTGTATTGATTTTATACAATGTGAGAGAAAAACAATTTATTTCTTTTACCTGAAGAAGAAAAGGCCTCAGAGTCCCTTTTTCAATGAAGATGGAAGACAGCTTAAGGTCAATCAAATTTTTGTAAATTTTTCTTAATTCTTTTGAGTTCTAGATAGATTCTTGTTATCAGACCTTTATTGGAAGCTAGAGAGCAAATATTTTCTCCCATTCTGTAGGTTGTCTATTTGCTTTAATGATAGTTTCCTTGGCTGTGCAGAAGCTTTTTAATTTGATCAGATCCCATTTGTTTATTTTTGTTGCTGCGGTGATTGTTTTGGGGGTCTTCTTCAAGAATTCTTTGCCTAGGCCCATGTCTGAAAGGGTCTTCTCAACATCTTCTTCTAGGATTCTTAAGGTTTCATGCCTTAAGTTTAAGTCTGTTATCCATCTTGAGTGGATTTTTGTGAGAGGTGAGAGGTAGGGATCCAAATTTATTCTTCTGCATGTAGCTATCCAATTTTCCCAGCACCATTTATTGAAAAGAGATTCTTTTCCCCAATGTATATTTTTTTCTGCTCTATCAAAGATTAGATTACCATATGCAGATGGTTTCATCTCTGGAATCTCAATTCCTGTTCCAAAGATCAATGTCTCTGTTCTTGTGCCAGTCCCAAAATGATTTAATTATTATTGCTTTATAGTACAGCTTGAAGTCTGGAAGACTGATGCCTCCCAGTTTGCTCAAATGGTGGTGGTATTCACCACGGATTGGGGGTTGGGGGGTAGACTCACATCTGAGGGATGCGGAGAGCATTGTGGAGGGGAAAGGCATACCTTTAACCCTTGCTAGGGAGAGGCAAAGATATAAAAAGCAACCAAAATGTTTGTACTCTCATATTTTCTTGAAATAAAAAATATTCTTCTAAATTTAAAGGCCATTTTAAATCTCTATTCTCTCTACTTTGCACATTAGATCCCAAAGAGAACAATAATACATGGGAGGATGGGACAGTAGGATTTGGTGGTTTTACCAGGAAATAAAGTTTTCTTCAGTTTAATATTAGATTAAAAACATCTTCTACTGTGGCATGAAAAAAAATCTAAGCAGAGTAGTCTTGGGGTTTAGCTCTTCCAAGTTAAAGACATTTATATAAATGCAGCATAGTCTAAATTTTGATGTGAATATTGATTTTTTAGGTCTGTAAATTTGTATTTTTTTGTATGTGAATATTTATTGTGCCAAATATTTGTTCAACTTTCCTGTCATCCTCAAGCAATACTTTAATTTGCTTCTTCTGGCTCACATATACTAAAACTTCTTACTTAACAGCAAAATAACATCTTTCTTCTACTTTGTTTACACTGTTTCTCTCTCTATATATATTTATATATATACATATTTATATTATATGTATTATGTATATATAGAGAGAAAGAGATACAGAGTATATATATTTCAAACCAATGTTATAGTTCTTAAAAATTCTTTTGTATGCTATAAGGATCACCTATTCAATGTTCCCTAACAAACTCTGGCTCTATTCTAAAGAATTCTCTCTACTTGGAAACAGGAATTGTATCCAGTTTTTAAATCAAATTTCAAATGTATGTTCTGTCAAAATGCATGTGTTTTCTGTTGTTGTTGTTTGATTTGAAAAGTCTAGCCTTTTGTTTTGAAATAATTTTAATTTTATATTTATAGAAAGGTTGCAAAGAGAATTTGCAGAGTTTCCACGGACCCCTCACCTAACTTTCACTAGTGTTAACATCTTACATCACTAGAATGTATTTTTCAAAATTAAGAAATTAAATAATACTATAACTTAACTATAGATTGGATTCTTATTTCACTGATGTAATTTTTCTGTGCCAGGATCCAATCCTGGAATGAACATTACATCTAGTTGCCTTCCTCTGTATGTCATATATCTGCTTAGTCTCCCTAATTGGTGACAGTTTCTTGGTGTTTCCTTGTCTTTCATGACCTTGACACTTTTGAAAAGTGTGGTCAGTGGTTTTTGTAGGATATCCATCACTATTGGTTTGTCTGATGTTTTCTCAGATTATATTCGCATTATGGGTTTTGGTGATAAATACTGTAGAGATGAATTACCCTTCTCATCACATCAGATCTGGAGGTGAATGATATCATCATGGTTTTTACTGCTGATGTTGACCTTTATCACTTGGTTAAGTCAGGTATGCCAGGCTTCTGTACTGTAAATTACTCTTTTCCAGAAGTTTAAATAGTAAATGCATGTATGTTTGTTTGTTTGTATATGTGTGTTTGATTTTGGTATTTACCTCGCTTAATTTCCTTTGGGCTCCTTAGATATGGGTTTTGGTGTCTATTACAATTTTAAAAGTTTTCAGCTGTGACTTCTTCAAACATGTTTTCTGTCTCATCCCTATCTGATCATTTATGATGTCTATCCTTTACAGTAACTCTTCTAACATTTTAATAATAGCTATTTTAAGTTTCCTGTTGGTTCCAATATCTGTTTCATATCTGAGTCTGGTTCTGAGAATTGCTTCCTCTCTTGAGACTGCTTGTTTTTGCTTTTTGGTATGCTTCATAATTTTTTGTCAAAAGCCAGAAATGTTGCATAGGACAGCAGTACTAAAGTGAATATAATTTATGATTGGAAATAAGCATGGCTTTTCTTCGGGTAGCCTTTTAGTGTGAAAGTCTGTGTTAATATAGTCAGAAGTTTTGCTGAGAATACAGTTGGCTGTTGCTATGGTTATCCTTTCTTTGCTACAGGAGTGGGATGATGTCAAATCATTCTAGTAATACATTGTGTTTAAAAGATACCTTGTGGTCTATCTAGATTTCCCACAGAATTTCTCTTAATCACTGCTCTTCACCTGGCTTTTCTCCCACCCCATTAGCCTATGACCTACTCTCCAGAGATGATCTGTCTCTTCAAGCTCTCCCAACTGCAGGGTGTGACCTAGGGAGGGAGGGCATTCTCTGACTTTCTCGTTAAGCCTCAGCCTTAGGCAGCCACCATGTACCTGGGCCTCAGGTGTGTATATACCCAGATCTCAAGTGTATGTACTGTCTCTCACCTGTGTGGCTTTTCCAAATGTTCCTATTTCTACTCCAGCCTCAGTGCTGGGCTTAGCATGTATCTATGTCCCTCACCTAGGTGTAGAATTTTTGTGTTCTTTGCCTTTAACCAGCCCTAGTGTGTTTCCTCCCATGCCCAAAGGCAACAGTTTTTATTGTCGCAGATTTTCTTTTTCTTTTTTTTCCTTAAGGCAGACAGAGTACAAGAGTCTTGGGAGAACTTTCAGCAAGGCCTGATTTTCTCCTCCCCCACCAACACTCAGAGAAGCTTTCCACAGCACCTTCCCTTAGAGCGCCTTTCTAGAGAGCTTTCCCAGTGAGTTCCTGTTTGTACGCATGTTTTATAAGCCTGTAAGATGGTGAGAATCTCTTTGTGTTTGTAGTTCCAGGAGGTTCATACTCTCATATTACCCCATGCTTGGCACACAGCAGTTTGTTAAAGATATCTAGCTTCTTATCAGGTGTTGTAGGTAGTCCATTTGTGCTGCTATTGCAAAATATCAGACTGAATAATTTATTAAAAAAACAAAATTTACAGTTCTAGAGGCTGGGAATCCCAAGCTCAAGGTACAGCAGGTGCATTGTCACCTGCTCAAGGTACAGCAGGTGAGAATCTGTTCCATCAATGGTGTCTTCTCATGGCAGAAGGGTGGAAGAGAAAAAAAGGCAAAAAGGGCCTCAGCTAGCTCCCTCCAGCCTTTGTCTAAAGCACAAATCCATTCATGAAGGTGGAGCCCTTATGACTTAATCACTTCCTCAAAGGCCCTTCCTCTCAATACCACCACAGTGGGGATTAAGTTTCAGCACATGAATTTTGGAGGCATTCAGACCATAACATGTAATGTATTAGTTTATAGGGCTGTTGTAACAAAATACCACAGACTGGGATGCTAAAACTGCAGAGATTATTGTCTTTCAGTTCTGTAGGTCAAAAGTCTGGCAGCAAAGTGTCTACAGAGTTCCTCCTGAGAGTTTTGAGGATGAATTTGTTCCATACATTTCTCCTAGCTTCTGGTGGTTTGCTTGAAATTTTTGGTGTTCTTTTGCTTGTGACAGCATACCAGTCTGTCTTCACATGGCATTTCCCTATGTCTCTATGTGCAAATTGCTTTTCATTCTATAAGGACACAAGTCATGTTGGATTAAGGGCCCATCTTACTCCAGTATGGCTTCATATGAACTAATTGTATCTTCAATAACTCTCTTTCCAAATAATTTTACATTCTGAGTTACTGGGGGTAAGATTTCAACAAATGGATTTTTGTGATACAAAATTTAACTGATAACATATGATATCTTCCAGCATCTCCCCCATGTAACCAAAGTTTCCTTTTCTCTTGTAGCTACTTATCTTTCTCTAAAATTTAGGCTAGTGATATGTCCTGAGACATCAGCTCTCTAATAGGCTCAGAAAAGTTTTAAATTTTTATCTTTTGTCATACGTGTGAGGTCAGTACTCTTTATAGCTCTGTATTTCTTGAAATTAGAACTGAAGCATTGTATTTTAATCTCAACAAATGTGCTTTGAGTCCTCAAAATGTTTATAGAAATGTTATTCTACTATTTGATAGTATCACATTTGTAATAAACTATGCAGTGAATTAATATTATTAATCTAAGTTTAATGCTAAAAATTCAACATGTCTGAGGAAAGAGACTTTACTTAAAGTAACTTGATATTTTTTCTATATCAAATGACATGTAGTAGTTACTCAATAAATATGCAACGTGTAATATAAATGCAATTATATATAGAAACAAAATGGCAATAAAATCATATTCATTCTGTTTAAATGTGCATATATCTAAATTATATGTGAATGTTTTTTAAAACATGGTTGAGATTTTTTGTTTGCACTGATATTAATTAATTTAAAAGAAAAAAACCCAGCAAAACAGAAAAGACAGGCTAGTTTGCAGAAATTTTATAGTTGCCTTAACTAGCAAAGCAACAGAATATTTATTTTTATTAAAAGGAAACGTTTTAAACCTTTGGGATAAATGTGTCCTGTTTTATGAACACAGGACCTACGGACCCTATAAACAGATCAGTCGCTGATACTTCATATAAAAATGTGTGTGTACATATACCTGATTTTAAGTGCTAGCATTACTGTAATGCTGCAAAGGTTTCAGAGAATCACCTGACACAGTTCTGAATATATCCAGTGATTTATTTCTCTGGAAAGGCATCATGATTTACTAAAACTGTCAGTTGGAGAAAGCTTCTCTGTGCCCACCAACACAGTGCAATTTGATATCATGCCCAGAAATGCCAGTGCTGGCAAATGTTTCTCTTCAAGCACTAGAACATTATTCTGTAAGTTCCCCATAGAGCTATTTTCTAAATGGTCTGAGAAAGTACAGTGGGGATGACTGAAAAGAATAAATGTTTTTCTTATCTTTGTGGTTGACAGGAAGAAAGACCTGGTTGTTAAATGACGGGTTTAGGAGAATAAGAAGGAAATCACCTTCCTGTATAATTTGCATTTTTCTAGATGTCCTCAGCAGGATTTACTTTGCACATTTGTCTTTCCAGACTATTAAAGCCTCTCATTTCTCAGATATCAATGCACTTAGAGTTCTTGCAAGAGCAGGACTTATTTTTTTTAAAAGCTCAAATAGATTTATTTTGTAAGCTCTGTACATGGAAACCTTGAGATCTTACATAAGGGGGATCTTGGGTGTTTTTGATCACTATAAATTAAAACACTCCTCTTAATACTGAAGTTGCAGAGTTTGTAAAATAACTTGAATGTGCATAGTTAAATATAAGTTCTATTACACATATGGACATATGAGACAAGGAAAAATTGAATGCAGGTGTTCTGTGCCATTACGTGTGGCTCTGCTGTGCTATGGTCACATTCTATATCATGTATTGTAGTTGCTGTTTTGTTAAAAGATGTGCACATGGTTAGACGAAGGCCACAGCCAAAGATCGGGAGGAAATGATCTCACTGAACCAAATGCTCTGCAACATTCTGATTGCCTCCATCCCTGCTTTTCTGCATCTCTACTTAATATGTCAAAAAAAAATGTACTTTCATGTCTCCTGTTTCCCATCCCAGGGAGAAGAATTAGTAAGACCAGAAGACACTAGTGTTGAATTTGAACATATTTACACAATTTATAGACATTCTGTGGTATTTTATTTCTATACCCTGGAAAAGATGCGTCTAAAATGAAATGATCAATTTTAGATTCAGATAGCAAAGGGAGACCTCAGGGGTCTTCCAGTCCACATTCCTCTTTGCACATATGCAGAAATAAAGTCTAGAGAAATGAAGTTTGTCCCTTAATTCATACACAGAGTTAAAGACAACATTGGGATTACTATATAATCTCAAGGATAAAGTCATTTGATAGGGTCCCAACTCATCAAAATCCTCTAGGCCATGTTTCGGAGTCACTCACTTCTCAGCTTCATCTACTCTCTACTTATTCCATTGCTCTACATATTCCCCTCCCCATTTCCTTCATTCAAGGCCAAGTTTTATACTGACACAGCTGGAAGTTTAGTTGAATTCAGAGGAAATGGAAAACACAAGTAAATGCATTGAAAATAATATGTGCCGGTGTTCCCACTGTTAGAAAAAGGAGTTAAAACACGGAAAGCAGCACGGCTAAGATAAGCCTGCAGTGCTGGATTTGAATTGGAGGTATTAGTGCACACTAGATTTGGATTATATCTAGAACTATACATATAAAAATTATATAGATGTGTGTATATGTTTATATGTGTAAGTATTTGTGTATTTTTATCTATGGTCTCAGCAAAGTTTGCTTAGAGCAACTAGAAATAAAAAAATCCAGTAGTAATGGATATAATTAACATTTATATCTTGGTTTATAAATATTATTCTCTGTTAAAAGAACCAGCTCTACGTGGAGAAATGGTTTATACGTAGGTGTGGGTTGGAAGAATGCAAAATGAGTCTAGAATACCTTAAGCCACAAAGTCAAGTAATGTGCAAAGAATAATTAGTATCTATTAAAGGACACAGATGCAAGGTGCAAGGGGTTCTATGTGGCCATGTCTGGGGCAATTTGAGCATCAAAAGGAATAATTATAGCAATGGATTGCAACATTTTTTGGTAAAACATTGAATCTGTAGGTCCAGACTGATATAAAAATAAAATGAATTATAAATAAACTGGGGAAAAGGGAAAGCTGTACCATAGAGTGCTAATCAATGAATATAGAAGGAATAAGGGAACTAGAAAATCACCATTTGACAACCATCCCAGTAATCATGGATTGAGAAAAGAATCATCAACAGTGTTAAAAGTGGTGATCAAATATTTGATTAGTTTCATAATTATAAGATATCTCCCTACAAAATAAATGCAATAAGCATATCATATTATGTAATAAGTTCAACATCATCATTAATATATTCTTTACAGTAAAAACATCCGACAGACACACCATCTTAACCATATGATAAATTCTAGCTTCCTAGGATAAATCGGTATTGGGTGCATCCTGATAAAATGCATTGAGAAGAGCACATCATTACTTGTGTCATATTATAGCATAAGTGCATAAATCATGAATAATTATCACACAAACCCTGGATTGTGTCTCGGGCCTAAAGATGACATTTTTGGGTAAATGGGTGAAATAAATCAGGTTCTGTGTATTTAATTATTACATTGGATCAGTATTAGTTTATTTAATTTAAAAATTGATCTCTCAGTATATGAGAATGTCCTTGTTCTTACAAAATACACACTGATTCAATAAGAGATAAGGATTATTACATCAGCAAGTTATCTGCAAGTTATAAAGCAGCTCTATATACTATTTCTGCAGCTTTACTTCATACTTAAAGTCACTTAAAAATGAAAACGCTAATAAAAAGAGAAATAATATTTCTGATTAGAAGATTATAGATACAGAGATAGAGCAACTGTGGCTGGATCTATGTGTGTACATTTTTGTAGACTTTTTTTCCTCTAACTATAATTATCTAGAATATTTTTTATTTAGTCAGCAATATCATATCACTGTAGAGTTCACTTAGCACCTATTAATTTCCCTATGTTGCTAATTAAAAATATTTGTAACAAAGATGCTAAATTTCAGATACATTTGCTAATAAAACCTATAAGATATGCAGAGTAGGAGTTAGATTTCACTAAGAATCCCATAGCTCTGAGATAAACAATGTGGAAAATAAATATAGTTTAATATGTCTTATAATATTGATCCTATAAATCCTTTTGTAGGAATGATTTTCTATGTCAAGTATATTCATAGGTAGAAATTTGAATTCAAGAGACTTGGAGGATGGGATATATAAATCATTTTACTTATAGAATTATGAGTATGAGATTATTATTGTTAGTTTCTTACATTTAACTCTCTCTTCTCATATTTCCTTAGGCAATTAGTAGAAGTTCCTAAGATCTCCCCAGCTAGATCCATGAATTCATTTGGCACGCTTTCTATGTTCCATACCACACAAGGTATAGTTTTGCTGATTGTTTTGTCAGTGCATAACTAGGTTGTCCTCATCTGCAGTCTTAAGTAACAGTTTCTTAGAAACAATCTCTTTGAAACCCATCAGCTTCTGCTGTTACCCAATTTAAGAACCAAAGCCACGTCTTAGGTCAGCACCCAAATTCCAGGTATCAAATTCTATTCCAGCTTTCTATTGCTGCATTACCAATTACCTTGAATATAAGTGGCTTAAAATATTAATATTTGATTTTATATCACTAATAGGTAGTCCAGGAATTTGGCCAGGGGCTAGGTGGGCAATTCTTCCGCCTCTTGTTTTGTCACCAAGAAATCACTTGATGGTGTGTAGCTCGTGGATGAGTTTTCAGGCTCTAGGATGGATTTACCCACAAAACTACTATCTGATTAGAAATGGCAAATTTCTAACCAGGTGGTAGATGTTAGGCTCTGCTGGTCAGCACTCCCTTCCCACATGTTCTGGCTGTCAAAGTTCCTGGGCTTATTATGTGGCAGCCCAGTGTTCAGAGATTGAGTATTTTAAAGGAGAAGAAGAGAAAGCTGCTAATACCTTGACAACAACACACAGAAAGTGGAATGGTAGCACATCTACTGTGTCTCTTCCATGTATATAAAGTTAGTTTTCAAAGATGAATAAAAGTAATGGGAAAAATGATGCTATAACAAGTGAATAAATATATAGACAGAGTAAACCTCAATCACAATCACATCATCTATAAAAATTAGAGTGGGAAATAGACCTATACTCAAAACCCAACTGTCATATCTCTGGAAAACATAGAAAAATATATGTATATTTGTGATCTTGGGGTAGGAAAAAACTTCCTTGTGAGCCATGAAAAAATGTTATCATAAAGAAAGAAAATAACTTGGAATTCATCAAAATTTAAAAACTTTATTCATCAGTAGAAACAAATAGGAAAATAAACAGCCAAGCTAAAGATTCTAAGAAGATCTCATGATAAATATTTTATAAAAATTGCATCTAGAATATATAAATAAATCTAAAAATCAATAACACAAAGGTAAACAACCTCCCACCAAATGTCAAAATGACTTGAGCATACACATCACAAATGAGAATATATTGTTAGTGGGAGCAAAAATATCATGCAACCACTTTTGAAAACAGCTTGTCATTTTGTTATAAAATCAAACATATGCCTACTTTATAACCCAGCAGTTCGGCCACTGTGTATATAAGGGCAATGAAAATGTATGCCCACAAAACGTCTGCTTATTTATTCAACTTCATGGCATACCTGGGCAAGCATTTTTTTAA
This sequence comes from Cheirogaleus medius, assembly GCA_008086735.1. Lineage (NCBI taxonomy): Eukaryota > Metazoa > Chordata > Mammalia > Primates > Cheirogaleidae > Cheirogaleus > Cheirogaleus medius. Next base: position 50,056,539 of record VBSM01003157.1, on the reverse strand, counting down.
AAGCAGCTTTGTGTTCCTTTTGTATATCCTTCAACTTGAGAAGGGATAATTTGTAGTATATTAATACCATTAAATATCATTCAACACCAAAAAAGACTGAACAACATAGATGATTCATAACAACATTATCTTGAGTAAAAAAGCTAGACACCCAGGAAAACATACTGCATTATCTGATTTGTATGAAATTAAAGAACAAATAGAACAACCTTGTGGTAGTAGAAATCAGGAGACTGATGATCTGTGCGAAAGGCAAGACTGACTGGAAGGAGGTAAAAGGGAATTTTTGGTGTCCTTGTATTGGCTGTTTCTTGTGCCTAGAATGCCCTTCTCCTTGATTTCTGCATCACTAATTCCTTCAGTTCTTTCCAGTGTTTCCTGCAATTGTCCTTCCCAGAGAGAAACTCGGATAACTTACTTCGGTTTTTCTTTTTTTTTTTTCCTCCATAGCTTGCCTTGCCTTCTTTCATAAAACAAAATTTGTCATTTTCATTGCTTATTGTGTGGTTCCCTGAAATAATAAAAGTCTCTTGAATCCAGGGGTACTTGTTTTTTTCCCAATACATCCTTAGGACCTGCTTAGACCTATAATCCACTGTCCTATGGAAAGATGTAATAGACACAGGAAGTCACCTCCGTACACAGGAAGTCACCTCCGTAGGCCAATTACTAATTCTGACTCAGGGCTCCTCTCCCTCTGCAGTCGGTACTGTCTCCCCTTTTCCCTTTCCTACTCTTATTTATTCCTTACTTTCCCTAGGATTCGGTAGCTTCACTCCACTACTCTTAAGGCTTCAAATGACTCCCCTCTTAAAATTTCGCATGTACTTTTGTCTTTGAATTCCAGTAGATTACCCTGAGTAGCCAGTGTTCCTCACATTATCTCCACTTGTAACTCTTAATTGATTCTCAAAATATTTCTGAACTCTACAGAAGTGATTATACTGCATTATATCAATTGTGGAGAAAATAAAACCAAAATCACCTAAGTTAATAGATGATTTCGTCAGAAAATGTTACTATGTGAGACTGAAATAATACTTATTCATTTATAATTCAGCGTCTTAAACATCACCACAAAAAGAGACTTTTTGCTTTAAATGGCTCAATTTATTTTTAATATATGTTAAAGTACATTACCTGAATTGATTTTAAGTTAACAACGAGAAACTCATTTGCTGTAATAAGAAAGTTTAATACTGTGTTTGCCCTAAGTATTATTTCCTTTCCCTCTATATAGACATGCAAAGACTTTTTACCAGATGCACACGTTCTATTACGGATTCATTTGGGAAGAAGTACACCTGGTTTTATATAAGTTTTGCCACAGATTCAAATGAGACAAGATTTACTTTAAAACCAGTAGGCAGTATCTATATTACAATTTCATCCTTTCTTTTTTTGTTTCTTTCTTTTTTTTCTCGTTGTCCTATCCTTCTCAGCTGGGGCTCATCAATCATACTGGGAGGCTGACTCATATTCTGCACACTTTACCACTAACTGGATTACGGAGCTGAAAAACTTACTCGAAGTTTAAAATGTGATAAACGTAATCCAATTGCTCTAGTCAAATTCTAACAGTGGTGAATAGATGACACTAATTACCTTTTCTTATTATGCTACAAATGTGGTTTACTCCATCTTTATTCATGAAGAAATATCATGCAGCCCACTGAGGGAACTGCAGCAGGATGTAATATTGGCTTATTTGTTTCCTTAGTTTTACTTCTTTCTTTTACCAGAATCCAAGAGATGTGATTTTAAGCTGCAATATATTTATATGCAGTAGTTTTTTTAACCCACTTTGGAAGATAATTGTTACCCTCTGCAAAGCTTCGCTATTCTACATAAACAAGTGCTTTCAAAACTCCAGTAAAATGATATAACTTTTGTTGTTGCGGTTGAAGCATTTTTTTTGTTTTGGGGTAAATGAGATTTTTTTTTTCAAATGAGTTAACACAGAAAACAAATGGGGCATATGCCAGGAAAATACATCATGATAAGAAAAATTGGACTATTCTTTCCAGAAAAAAATATGGAAATATACTGCTATTAAAACATTTTCTACATTTTTACACGTGGAAATTTCTCAGTAATTCACCTTGAAAATAGCTTACAGAAAATAAATACTCACATTTGCTTACATGCTATCTGGTTTAAATAATTCACGTACCTATCTCTAGTGGACATAATAGAGACAGTTTCACAGACTTGTCACCAAATGAATACATACTCATTCTCCACATCAAGTGTTGTACTGAGGAAAATTATCTGCAAATGCTTCCATTTCTACTTGTCAGATAACTGGAGGCTGCTTTGTTTTTATACTCTAAGGTTAAACCAACTTGAATGTTTTCTCATGAGTTCATAAAAGTTACTTTAGGATATTAAATCAATAAGCAGGGATATGCCTATAAAACTGTGAGTACAATGGAATATTAATTGATTTTAGAATCTTGGAATTTTAAACATGCCAATGGAAAGTACATCTGAAGTTCAATACAAAGGATTTAAACAAAACGAGGAGTTTGGAAGTTATCAACTTCCAAATTGAATCAATGAAAGTATTTTATGATCCTCCCAGAAATAATCTGTATAGGAATACAAGATATAGTCCCAAAATAAAACTTATAAAATAACTAGCAAGGTAGTGAAAGCCTATACTCAAAATGCTTAGGAAAACCCAGTTTTGTGCTTGTTGTTCTGGGTTAAATAATGATAACACTTCCTCTTAGTATTAAAAATGTCCTGGTTAGGGTGCTAAATTAGAACGCACCCTACTTACAGGCAATTATAATGGAATTATATTGTGTCCTCAGAGCAAGTGAAGCTTTAGAAGGGATTCAAACAGTGAATTCATACTGTTATTCAGAGAGTAGATTGGAGGGATCAAGAGGTAGAAAGAGTTCAAGAGTGGCTTCATAGTGGGCAAGGGGAAGGTTCCGTGGGATGACATTGGTCAATAGGAAGGATTCAGATCTTTTAATCCTTTATAAGACATTATAAGAAGTTTGGGTTATTTCCCCCTCCCTTACCACGAGGTGGAAATTTTGTGAGGCATTAAGTAGTTTAATGAAAATATCAAATTTGTATTTCTTCAAATAATTATTTGGGCCATTATATTATAGTGGTCAGATCGTGGAAGCAGGAAGAGAAGTTGGAACTGGTTGTGATACTGCAGCCAAGAACAAGAGGGCTTATACTGCAATGTCATGGAAAGACGAGGTGGTTTTGGCATATGTTGGAGGCAGAGTCGTCAGGATGTACTAATGGAATCAGGGCAGCATGTGAGGGAAGTGATCTCAAGGATACATCCTGGATTTACTGACTAAAAATGGGATGAGTGTTATGTAATGGGATAAAGATGTGCAGGATTTAGAAAGAAAAAAATCTAGTTGTTTGCAAATAGTAAGTTTAGGAAGTCTTGGGACATCTAAATCACCATCACAGCAAATTGAATATACAAGACTAGTAATCATAAAATCCTGGTATAATGATATAAATTTTGGCATTATTAGAATATAATAGGTATTTAAAGCTATGTAACTGCTGCTAATTATAATATTAATAGGTAGCAAATTTTTCAGAAAAAAATACACTGTGATACACTCTCTGATGGCAAGTGGATTTGATAACACCTGTAGTTTTGATTTATCAATGGGGATTACTCAAAAGTTTAGGATTCCTATATCATACTGCTCCTCCCTCAAAATTATTGTAGTCTATGCTGCTCTATTGTATTCTGGCAACTGTGCTGGTGACATTGGACTGAGCCCAGTCTCAGGGTGACATAAAAATTCTCTTTCGGATGTAGAAGAATTTTTCTTTATTGTCAAAGTCAGTGACTTAATCAATATATGCTTTACAGATGGTTAAATATAAATAATATATATAATCTAAGAGTATATTATTTGCTCTTTCTACCTGCATATTTATTAATAGATCTTCTGTAATCAAACAGACTTTCCTATATTTTTAATATATTTCCATTGAAGGTATTATACTCTCTTATTTAGGAAAATTAATATTCTATATGCTTGCTCTCTAGCAATAATAATTTCATATCTAGATTTTATTTAATTTAATCTTTTGTTATTTTCCTTTGCATTTTGGGAACATTTTTCTTCACATCAAATCTCCATGTTATTGACTTGGTTTTCACCAGCAGTTTTTTCTTGTATTATTTTCTACTTTTAATCTAATTTTTGATACTTTTATATGGTTATGTATGCATTTTTATTAGCTCTGTGAGCCCTTATATTTTTAAAATCCATTCTGTCGTCCTTTCTATTCTGTAATCAGTTGCTTCTTAAAATCTATGCCTTCCTTATTTGCCTTGACAAAAGGAAGGGTATTTGACTATATGTGTTTTTTCACATTGATGAAATAAGCAACACTCAAAAAAAGTTCATTTCTTAATTTTAAATGCTATTTTTTACTCTCATTTTGATGTATTTTATTTCCAATTTTTAGCACAATTAACATATTTTAAAAAGTTTAATATTTGTCCACTCTTTGCTTCAAAATGTTTTGATAGCTTTTCCTTAGCTGCTTGCCATATGCTTGTGCACCACTGGAAACTTGGCTGCTTGATAAATTACATCATCTAGTGTGTTGTTTGTCCGCTTTAGGGGCATGGGAGCCCTGAAAAAACTTAATCACTGTGTGTCTTTCCTAAATATTTCTTAACCCATCAGGAACTAAAATTGCTGACTTGTGGACATAACTTATACAATTAAGTAATATTTCCTATGTTTAGATTTTTCTTCAAGCTAGAATTGAATTTAAAATTTTGTTGAAAAATTAGTGTACAGGGTAACTTCAGAGCTCTTGGTCACTTAATAGGAAGAAACCATATAGTTGTGTTTGTGTGTATCTAACACGACACTGAGTAGGTAAGAGTGAATCCTATCATCCAACAGCCCAGGAAGAGAAAGGCGTCTCTGCAGTGTGTACTTGGTACTTCCATATGTTATCTTACTTGCTCACAGAAAAGAATCTGTGACTTAAGTACTTACCATTTTCTCCTAGACCTCTTTGAGACTTTCTGTCCAACTTGTATTTCCAAATTAATAAGGTTAATTTTTTTTTACCAAATAATACTTTCTACCAAATTGTACTACTCTGTGAAGAAGAAAATTTATGTGCCAGTTTATTCTAACACATTTTTCAAAAATTGTATCAAATGTTTTAATCTTTCCCAAACTTTGTGGTATAGGATTGAGACTATTCTTTTTTACTAATACTTATTTTTATGCATATACATTAGCTGGATTCCTTTAGGACCACTTTATGGAGGATAAAAGTTATAGTTTTGCATTTTTGCAGTCATTTTTTTATAGAAGCCTTTTCCTAACAGCATAATGAAATCATAACTACCTAGGAAATATTTAAATAAAGCTATATTTTAAATTTAAAGATGATTTAATATGTTGAGAATATAAGTGTCTTATTACAAAATACAATGGAAGTGAAAGTCAAGATAGACTTAATTCTATAATCTTATATAATATAAAAGAGATAATAGACCTTTTCTATAATACAAATACATTGTATTATACAGAGTTTAATATAAATGCAAATATTATATAATAAGATAATAGATTTATTCTATAATACAATATAGGTAATAAATCATCAACCCAAATATGTCAGCTCCAAGTTATACCTGGTTAGAAATTTGAAAATTATTATTATTATTATTAGCTTGTATGGGAATGAAGTTGCACTTTAGTACACTGTTATAGTAATGTCATAAGTGTCTAAGTAGGTTAAGATTTATATATGGTTAAGATTTATATATATATGTATATTTGTATATATATAAATGATTTATATGTGTCTTTATACTACCAAGATCTACTACCAAAAAACATATATAATCATAGGCATTAAGAAATTTTTTTCCAGTTTTAGGAAACTAAATATCTATTCAAATGTTATAAGAATTCAGAATTATGGCAACCAAGTAACTAAAGCCAAACCAAACAAAAACAAATTAAAAATATTGTTTTCTTCAAATATAATTAGAGTTTGGTAACGATAACATAAAGAGGTTTATTGGAAGTAAGATATTGAGTAAAGCCTAAAACTTGGTAGAGGGTGACAGAGAGTGACCACTGACAAAAGCTGTAACAATCTCGAGTAGCAGATCTAAAATTTCTGGGTTGTCTAAGACTATCGTTTTCAAATATAATTTTGTGTTATTACTTTCCAGAACACTGTGGCCTTGCCATTGCAAGTGCATTCTTTTAAACATGTTATTACTCTGGAAACCTTCCTAAAGCCCACAAACTACGTAGGTAAAGTCTACAATAAGCCTTGGCTTCTAAGGCCCTGCAATCTACACAGAGTTATTTTTAGGAAGGCTCCGCTGGAGGCTGTCCTCAGCAGCGACAGTGACTGAGATGTTGGGCTGGCTCGTGTCTGTCCATCAGAGTCCCACTATGCAGAGAAATGAATTGCATGCAAACCCCAAGCAACTGTCCAGGGGAGGCGACCAACCCACACCAGGCAGTTATCCAACAAAATCTTGTCTGAATTCCGGAGAACACCCAAGAGAGTTGAGAATTTAATGCCATTCCGCATTCCCTGCCTTTCTTCTTTGCCAGTATGCTGTGAAGAAGAGACAGCATCATTACTATCTTCACTCTGTCCTGGTTGTCTGGGGAGAGGGCAGCAGGCTGAGTCTCAGGAAGCCTGTGTCTTAAAAATGACCATGCTAAGAAAACAGTGGAGCAACATTTTTAAAAAAAACTTTGTTGCACAAAATACATCCCTTATAAAAATGTGTTTTATGACTTGATCCTAATATGTGGTAAAAATGCTATAAAGATATTTTAGAATAAAGTCTAAGTAATTTTTGACTGAAATTTTTATTAATAATGGAATCTCAGGAGTGTTATAGATGGAACAAAATTAAATATTCAAAAGGTGAAGAATAATACCATCCACCAAGTTTAACTTTTAATATTTATTTAATATTGTTATGAAAAATATGGATTGTGTAAAAGAAGTTATTTTATATGTACACTGAGATTTTATAGACATCCTTGACTTTTCCAGGAGAAGATCTTTTTACCTATTTCTGTATGTGGGAGAGGACAGGATGGTTTTAATGCAGGGGCACTGGTATGTAGCACGTATTAATCCTACAACTCCTGAGACAGCCCATCTAAGCTTTCTGTTTCCTTTATTCACAAAACCATTCTTTTAGCATGTAGAAAAGACAGAAAAATGGAGAAAGTGATGTCATTAGGCACTCCCATCACAATCAGCAGTGGGGATTTTGTCTTATTTAATGTAATAAATTTCAAAGGGGAAACGAGAAGTGAAATAAGATGATGAAATAAGATGCACGGTTCTTTGATTCTTTCCTTTTTTCTATGATTCTTTTTCTCTTGCGAGAGCAACAGGTTGGCAATTTAAAAAGGGAAAACATATCCAAAATTGTTCTTAGCTATAATAGACATTAATTGTCAAATATCTGTGCTCAAGGGCTCTCCCTCCCCCAGCCCTTTTTATTGTTGGGTAAGAATGCATCTGTAAACGAATATGACTCCAGAGCTTAGGGTCAGTTAAAATCTCCTGTGAAAGATAGGATGGAAGGTCATGAAAACAATATAGGCCTTCTCCCTCAATCCAGCATGCAATTTTATGTAATTGAGGATTTTGATAAGTAGCACCATGAGAACATGCGGCAGGATGAAGTACGGCTACCTTTCTGCCCTCGAGCTGATGGACAGATCCCCCTCTGGACTGTTTTGGTTGAAGACTAATATATTCTGTTGCAGATGGTATTATCATCTTTGCCATTCTCTTTTTCTCTGACCCTAAATTGGAAAGTATCATATTTGAAGGAAGGTGACTGGGGACAGCTGTGTCTCTAGAAAGGGCCAGTCTTGGGCTGCTTCTTGGCACTCGTGGTCAGGTGAACGCCAAGTACCAGTTACTATCTGATTTCAAACAGTCCGAGAAAAGGACATGACTTTTAGTAGCCATAATAGAGTAGATATAGACAAACTTTGTGGCTGTGGAGGTGATTTGAAGTGACTTTAGTGTATTGAATTTAGTTTTTTTCCCACGCTTAATTGTTTGATATTTAGATCTTTACATGCAGAGGTAGTGTGATCTGCAATAATTTCATCAAGTGACTAAAAAACAAATCAACTTAGAACAAAATTCGGGAATAAGTGCAAAACTAAATTGAAGTGAGAAAGTGTACACAGGCAATTCAAATCAATTTGATAATCAATATTTTCCAAAATTTAAATTCAAGTGGGTATACCAACTCTTCTGCTTCACAGTGTAAGGGAACACAATCTCTGTAATTATAAAAACCTGGGATTGATTTTCAGACACTGTTGCATGCCCAATATCCTCGCTTTCCTTACTGAACTCTTCTATTCTTGGCAACAGCAAAGTACCAGTTTAAAAAACAAAACAGTTACATAATGTGTGCCATGCATGCCACCTGGGGACTGGACTCACTTGAAGCTCTGGCACGTTGGGCGGGGAGGAGTGGTAGGGGTAATGTATGTAATCCTAACAATATTTGTACCCCCATTATATGATGAAATAAAAAAAAAATAAAAAAATAAATAAAATAAAATAAAATAAAATAGAAAACAATCAACAGCACTGACAGCAACAATGAAAACAAATCTTCTAAACCAATAAGGGGAATGGTAAGATGCATGCAGAAATAATTTATTAATGCTTAAGAACTTTGAAAAACCTCCTTGACTCAAAGGGAAAACCTGACTCAAAGGTCTTGCTCCTACCCATATGGTGGTGGGAGATTAAATCATGAAGACTAGTAACCAGCATAAGGCTAGCAGAACAGGAAGCCAGTGGATTCTGTGTTCACATCAGCTATGGCTGTCTTCTTAATGGACTTCTCATTACAAGAAAGCTAAAAACACAAAGCTATCTTGTTTAAGCCACTGTCTTTATGAACTCTGCATTAATTCCTAACTGAAATATTTACTTCCTACCTTTGTGATATTAGACAAATTCCTTAACTATTGAGTTATTCAGAAACTCATCTGAAAAGACAAATATCTGCCATATAGGCTTCTATAGTGGCAAATTGGGATGATATATTTGAAGTTCCAAATACTGTACTAGATGGAAGTGAGGTTTTAGGATATTAAACCAAATTTTGAGTTATCAAAATTTGGGAAGGGGGTAACAAAAATGAAATTTTACCAAATTACCTTTTTAAAAAATGCTGTACTAATAAAGATGCTATAAATAAATTAAAAAGACAAGCCAGAATGAGGGAAGTTATTTCCAACTAATATGACAAACTATGGGCTAGAATTCAAAATCTAAAAAGGGAGGCTACTAATCAAAACTTAAATTTCAGATTGATAAATAAGCAAAAAATATAAATCAGCTTATACTATTTTGATAAAAATTATCTTGAGTAAATTTTTCAAACATTAAAATTTCATTTACTTCTGTTGCAAACACATTAGTCTTTTCTTTAATATCTTTATTTGATAAATATCTTCTAATAAAATAAAAATTATTAGTTGTTGAGAAAAATAAATGTTTGTTCCAAACATTAAAAATACCCATAAATCTGGACTTTGGTGAGGACCTCTGTGGTATACTAAATAATACTTCCCACTTCCCCAAAATATCTATGTCCTGGAACCTGGGAATATGTTGCTTTACAGGATAAAAGGGACTATTCAGAGGTTATTAAATTAATGATTTGGGGACGATGAGGTTATTCTCTATTATTTGTGTGGGCCCAAAGCATCCCTTTGAGAGGAAAGCAGGAGAATCAGAGTAAGAGAACAAAGATGTTGGGAAGGAAACACAGGTGAGAGAGCACAGATTTTGCTGGGTATCTGGTTTTGCAGATACAGGAAGAGACCATGAGCCAAGGAATGCAGGCAAATTCTAGATGCTAGAAGAAGGCAAGGAAATGGATTCTCCCTGAGAGTTCCAGTGGAAGGAACCAGACCTACCACAACCGAAATTAGTGCAATAAAACTGATTTTGAACTTCTGACCTCTAGAACTATAAGACAATAAATTCATTTTGTTTTAAGCCACTAAATTTGTGCTAATTTGTTATAGAACAAATAGCAAACTACTACTGCCTCCTTCTTGAATTTCTGTAGCACATGCTTCATTTTCTATAGTTGTATGCTGTTCTTTGGTGGCAATTATTAATAGTTTGTACTCTCATGCTTTCATTTTTTTTTTAAGTCTTCACAAGCTAAATACTATTCTAAGCTCTGAGGATAGAGAATATATCTTATATTTCTTGGTATATTTTCTACCAAACATAACAAAAGAATGAAATAAAAATAATGATTAGAGATATTTAGTTGATGTACTTTTATTTTCTTCTTCAAACATGTTCTTCAGCAGCATGTACTTTCAAAAATGCTTTGCTCAGACAATGAAAAAATAGGTATCACCTGGAATCCACACAAAAAGTCAGGGCTTAGTTTATAATCTCAGAGCGAATTTTCTTGAATATTAATAATGATATTAGTAAAGTTTGAAACATATTCTATGTACAGAAGTAAAAGGAACTCTCCAATTTGATCAGCTGCTATTAAACCTATCAAGCTTGGTACAAAGTGTAGAAGGTGGTGGGTAGGGCATAGGAGGGAGACACTGAGGTTCTTGGACAGAGAAGCCCAAGTGATGCTCTTGGCTCCACACTTGCCAAGAGGTTTCCATGGACACAAATGCTGTGGACTGGAAGGTCAGAAAACTGCCAGAGGCCTGGACCAGGCTCACAAGTCTGCCCTGTGGGACACAGTGGCAAGGCAGCTATTTTCCTGGCCTCTCATGGTGCCTGTACATTCCCCAAACATCCAGAGAGGACGTTGCCGAGACCAGACAGCAAAAACACCACTGCCATGCAGCAGAGCTGTAAAGCATTCCTTTGAGAAAAGCAAGTATTTAGAGGACATATGGTTCTAAATGCTTTTCTTCTCAGGCCTGGGAGAGTGGAGGTGAGGCCTGATAGTATTTTCAGAGGCACATAGAGGAGAAAATCTGAAAAATATCTGAAAAAAACCTCACACTAACTTATATGCACTGTAAATTCCTGCTGGACATATTTGGTTGTTTTATAGATGTAGAAAAAATATGTCATGAGATGAGTCTACTGTTTTAAAATGTTCTCATATTCTCTGCACCATTCCTGCAACACACATTCCTCTTATCTTACATTTCTTAAGCGTCATTTCTATTCATTCTGTCACCAAACACTGAGAAAATAATTCTCATAAACCGCTCTCCCCAGACATTCATCACATCACCTTGAAATTCTTTCTCAGCTGTCTTCTTCCTATTTCCCTATAGCTAAAGCCTTGTCATGAGCCCTTACCATCTCTTGAGTAAATTAATCCAAATGATCCTTTCTATGACAACCCTTTACGTGTTAGAATAAAGCCCTCTGCTTATGTTTCTGGTAAATATGTAAAGTAGTTCTGCATGAAAGCGAGCTGCATTCAGTCACAAGCAGTATACCCATCACTCCTCTGAATGACAACCTAAGGAATATTATTCTTATCTTTAAAAATTTCAGGGTCCCTGTATCTAAAAACACAGTGAAAAGTTTAAGGAGAAAAGAGAAATTATTGGCAAAATATATAAGAAATCTCCAGGTATTAATGAAGATTAGAAGATATTGAATTGTCTGAATTCAAATTATTTTGACAGAAAATAACCATATGTTGGAGAGTCATGTAAAACCACATGTTTGTTGTGCAAACATACTTTGCTTTACCTAATACTTTTTGCCCACAGAAGAAAATAAAGTAAAAGTATAATAAGCATGTCCTTTTTATGGACAAAGAAGTTAATAGAGAGAATCAATCTGGATAAAACGAAAATTAAGTTTGCAAATAAGAAGGCTTTTGTATTTTTATAATGAATAAAATCCTACTTTAAAAAGTACCAATTTCATAAACATTTTCTTACTTTAGACACAAATAGTTAAAGATTCCTTAGACCACAAAAATATCCATTTATCTTTATTAAAAAACTATCTTTTTTTTCTTGCGTAGACGGGGAAGATAGACAGCACTGATTTTGAATCTGGAATACAGTTCTTCACATGTGGCTCTTTTATAATGACATCCGGCCTTGAGCAGGTAGGGGGAAAACACTCAGGAGCAAAGTGTACTTTAATTAACTGTAAACACTTCTGAAGGCCATTTTAAAACATTTGTACTTCGTCGCAAGACAGAAAAAAGATAATTAATAAAAAGAGTCTCTCTAGAAAAGAAATTAGTCAGAAATAATTCTTTGTTAAAATTTCTGTCACTGACGACATGTGGTACGACAGGAGTTGGCTGCCACCATCTGCTGTTAGTCTCAGTTTCACTCCCAGGACATTGTGCTGAGAGTGTCATGCCCCTTCCACCTGAATAAGAAAGCAACAGACAACTCCATCGAGTAAATGGAAGTGTGAATAGCATTGGATATGCATGAATAACTGGGTAAAATAATTCTTTGCATCTGCTTCTCTTTTTCATATTTCATAATTTATATTAAAGGCTTATGAAGGCAGGACATTCACCCAGTGATTCCTACTTTGGACTTCAATTATTCCTTATATGTCATTAGAATTGGAAAAATGTGTTCACACTTAATGACTATCTAACTCATTAATGTAGTCACCTATAATGGTAAAATTCTATAGGCTTTATTAATTAATTATTGCTTATTAGGAGGGATAACATTTAAAGTCACACTATAATTTGCCTTAAGCTCCAAGAACAATATAAATGATAATGTTTTAGTGTGTTCTGAATTGGTGTTAAATCTATTTTCTATTGAAAAATTGTTGATGTTTTGAAAGTGGGTTGAAGGCCTTTCTTTCCTCCCTAATACTACAGACCATACACACACACACACACACACACACACACAAACATACTGCTCTTTCAACATGCCTCAAATATAGAAATGTGAAAGAAAGGACAGAAAACTGAAGAAGACTATGTGGATAAATTTAGATCAAAAAGAGTTTGAAAGATTTCAAAAAATTTAAAATCCTATAGAGACTCTACTACAAAAATCCCCAATATATATATGTTAGTTGTAAGAAGGGAAGAAAGCATGGTATCCAGAGATTTATATTTTAGCAAAAAAACTCAATGAATAAATAATCTTTTTAAATAATTATTATTACTAAGGGCATTTAACTGGTATTGTAGAAATCAATAAGATAATTAGGCATTGGGACCAGGCATGGTGGCTTATGCCTGTAATCTTAGTATTTTGGGAGGCCAAGGCAGGAGGATCTCTTGAGGCAGGATTTTGAGACCACCTTGAACACCATAGCAAGACCCCATCTCTATGAAAAATAGAAAAATTAGCCAGGCATGGTGGAGCACACATGTAGTCTGAGCTACTCGGGAGTTGGAGATAGTAGCATCACTTGAGCTCAGGAGTTTGAGGTTACAGTGAGCCATGGCAATGCCACTGCACTCTAGCCTGGGCAACAGAGTGAGACCCTACATAAAAAAGGAGAAGAAAGAAAAAAGAGAAAAAAGGAAAAGAAAATTAGGAGTTCTAAAGTAATAAGAGTTTTAATTTTCAACATCTATTTTGATCTAATTGTCTTGGCCACATGGTATGGGTAGAATAGCATTGTGGGCATTGGAATTATGATTTAAGCCATGAAATCATCAATGTAAAAATGTATCACTCAACATCTAATAGTGTATTGCCACTTTGAATATTTTTCCTGAGAATCCATCCTGTTTACTAATAAGAAATATGAGTTGTAATCAAACAACTCTATCAAAAAGTGGACAAAGGATACGAACAGAAACTTTTCAAAAAAAGACATGAAAATGGGCAAGAAACATATGTAAAAATGCTCAACATCTCTAATCATCAAGGAAATGCAAATCAAAACCACAATGAGATATCACTTATCTCCAGTGAGAATGGACTTTATCACAAAGTCCCAAAACAATAAATGTTGGTATGGATGTGGAGAGATAGGAACACTCATACACTGCTGGTGGGACTGCAAACTAGTGCAACCTCTGTGGAAGGTAATATGGAGATACCTCAAAGAGATACAAGTAGAACTACCAATTGATCCAGCAATCCCATTACTGGGCATCTACCCAAAAGAAGAAAAGACATTATATAAAAAAGACATCTGCACTCTAATGTTTATAGCAGCACAATTCACAATTGCAAAGATGTGGAAACAACCCAAGTGCCCATCAATACATGAATGGATTAATAAAATGTGGCATATGTATACCATGGAGTACTATTCAGCTATAAGAAACAACAGTGATATAGCACCTCTTGTATTTTCCTGGATAGAGCTGGAACCCATTCTACTAAGTGAAGTATCTCAAGAATGGAAAAATAAGCACCACATGTACTCACCAGCACATTGGTTTCACTGATCAACACCTAAGTGCACATACAGAAATAACATTTATCGGGCAGATACATACATAATGAGTGTGATGCGCACCATCTGGGGGGTGGAAATGCCTGAAGCTCTGACTGGAGGAGGGCAAGGGCAACGTATGTAACCTAAACATTTGTATCCTCATAATTTGCAGAAATAATTAAAAAAATAAAAAATAAATAAATACGAGTTGTAAAAGAACAGAAGTAAGGAAAGTAATGCAATACTTGGTCTGCTACAACCAATATGGATTACAACTGCTCATGGTTGGGATATGTCCAAGCAAGCTGAAGCAGAGTAAGATGGAGCCAAATGCTAGAATGCATACTTCTAACCCTGGAAATAGAGTAGTAACAGAGGATGACTTGTTTAAAAGGTATGATTATGATTATGGCAATTGGAGGTTAAGAAAACCTAGAATATCCAATGGGTAATACCTGATGATGCTGATTCTCAAGTCACCTAATATCATTTATTTATAGAGTGATTCACATTTTTTTCTGATTAATGATGATTTCAACCTTTTTTCTTCATAGGAAATGTACATATTATTCCTTTTTGTTGACATTTTTCTCACTCTTAGTGATTGGTTCAAGTATCATCTCATTGGAGAAGCTTTCTTGGCCATGTTACTCAATATAGTGTCCTGCAATTATTCTCCATCACTTTCCTTTGCTCTCTATCTGCTTATTTCCACATTTTTTGATAACCTAGAATGTGTGTTCTACAAAGACAGACACATGGTTTTTCTTTGTCGCCACTCAATCTCCAACATTCAGCAGAGTGACCAGCACTTGATTTGTGCTCAATAAATGATAGATTTATAAAAGCAAACTTAATACTTTTTTAAAATTAGCTATCTAATGCACAAAAAGGGCATGAAGTTGGAGGAAAATAGATCAAGGACATATAGACTATATAAGCAGATAAAGATCTATGAAAAAAAGCTAAAACTCTTTAAAACAGCATATCCCCTAAAACTCTCACTACCCAGATGGCTTTATGAGTAAATTCTTGCAAATTAAGTGAAATTGATAACTCCCATGCTGTTTATGCAGTTCAACAACACACAGAGTAAAGAAAGCTTCTCAACATATTTATAGAGCAGTGCTATGCTGGCAAGGATGGCACGTAGAGGATATTTTACTATAAATATTGATACAAAGTTATAAATAAAACATTAAGACATAGAATCAAGTAAAACATCACATGAATAAAAAACCCAAACAAATAGGTTTTATTTTGGCCAGGTAGCAATGGCTCAAAACTAAGAAATTAAATATATATTTTTAATGTTAACTGATCAAAATAAGACACTAATAAAAATTTTTACTGATGTCAAAAAGGCTTCCCTGAAAAATGAATCCTCTAAAATGAGAATAGAAGAATACTTTCTTAGCAAGATCAAGGTGTAGGCCAAAGTGCAGGAGGCTTTATGGTGAGGCATGAGAACCATGCTAATGAAGGATCAGGAGGAAGATGAAGCTTTCCCTAACTTTGTAAAACATTTAATGATTTTATAAAAGTTCTAACCCATTCAATTAGACCTAGGAATGATATCAAAGAAATGCATACAAGTATACCTCAGGGATTGTGCGGGTTTGGTTCCAGACTACCACAATGAAGCAAATATTGCCATAAAGTCAGTCATGTGATTTTCTAGGTTTCCCTGTGCATGTAACTTAAGTTTACACTATACTGTAATATATTAAGTGTCCATTACCATTATGTCTAAAACATGATGTATGCATTCCCCATCTCACTCTGCTGTAAAAAATAAAAAAGAAAAAGATAAAAAATAAATTAAAAAAATAAAAAAAACATGATGTATATCCCTTAATTAAAAATACTTCATTGCTAAATAATCCTAATATTCATCTGAGCCTTTAGCTAGTCGTAATGATGTTGATAGCTGCTAACTGATCAGGAGAAAGGTTGCCAAAGGGTAAGGTGAATGTGGAAATTTCTAAAAATAAGACAACAATGAAGTTTGCCACATTGATTTACTCTTCCTTTCATAAAAGATTTCTATGTTGCATGTGATGCTATTTGATAGCATTTGCCCACAGTAGAATATCTTTCAAAATTAGAGCCAATCCTCTCAAACTCTGCCACTCTTTTATCAACCAAGTTTTTACAATATTCTAAATACTTTGTTATCATTTCAACAATGTTCCCACAGCATTACCACAAGGAGTACATTCTACCTTAAAAAATCACTCTCTTCGCTCTCTGCAGGAAGCAACTTTTTACCTATTAAATTTTCATCATAAGATTATAGCAGTTCAGGCACATCTTCAGCCTCCACTTCTAATGCTAGTTCTGTTGCTGTTTCCACCATATCTGCAGTTCCTTTTTCCACTGAAGACTTTAACCTCTCAAGTCATCCATCAGTGTTGCAATAAACTTCTTCCAAATTCCTGTTAATGTCCACACTTTGACCTCCTACCATGAGTCACAAATGTTCTTAATAGCATCTAGAATAGTGAATGCTTTTCAGAAGGTTTTCAATTTACTATGGCCAGATCTGTCAGGGGAATCACTATGGCAGCTATAGTATTATAAATGTATTTATTAAATAATAAGATATAATCTCACCCATTTCACTGAAAATGTTACATAACATTGAGAAGGAAGGATTCCTCCCTAACTCATTCTAGGAAGCCAGTATGAACCTGATACCAAAACCAACAAAGGGCACAAGGAACCAATAACTCCCATGAACACAGAAGCAACAATCCTCAACAAAATATTAGCAAACCAATTCAACAGTACATTAAAAAAATAATAATAATTCACCACACTCAAGTGGGTTTTATCGCAGGGTTGCAAGGATGGTTTCAACATATGCAAATCAATAAATGTGATTCACTACATAAACAGAAACAAAAATTAAAAAAAAAACATGTTATCATTTTAATAGATGGAGAAGAAGCATTTAATAAAATCCAGAACCCCTTCATGATAAAAACCCTTAACAAACTAGACATAGAAGTATCATTCCTCAAAATAATAAAAGCCATATATGACAAATTCATGACCAACATCATACTGAATGGGAAAAAAGTTGAAAGTATTTCCCCAAGAATTGGAACAAGACAAGAGTGCCCACTGTCACCACTGTTATTCAACATTGCACTGGAAGTCCTAGCCAGAGCAATCAGGCAAGAGAAAGAAATAAAGGATATTCAATTAGAAAAGAGGAAATCAAACTATCCCTGTTTGCTGACAATATGCTCTTATACCTAGAAAACTCAAAAAACTCTCCCCAAAGACCCCTAGTATTGATAATTAATTTAGTAAAGTCTCATGTTACAAAATCAATGTACACAAATCAGTAGTATATCTATATGCTAATAATAATCAAGCTGGGAATCAAATCAAGAATTCAATACCATTTACAATAGCTGCAAAAAAAAAAAACAACTTTGAAATATACTCAATCAAGGCAGTGAAAAACACACAAGGGGAATTTCAAAACACTGCTGAAGGAATGGTAAACAACATAAGCAAATAGAAAAGTATCCCATGTTCATGGATTGGAAGAATCAATATTGTCAAAATGTCCATACTGCCCAAAGTAATCTACAGATTTAATGCAATTCCAATCAAAATGCCAATGTCATTTTTCACAGAATTATTAATAGAAAAAATAACACTAAAATGCATATGGAACCAAAAAATGGCACAAATATCCAAACTAATCATAAACAAAAAGAATAAATCTGGAGGAATTACACTACCTGACTTCAAATTATACTACAAGGCAGTAGTAACCAAAACAGTATGGAACTGCTATAAACCAAAACAGCATGGTACTGCTATAAAAGTAGACACATAGACCAATGGAACTACATAGAGAAGCCAGAAATACAGCCAAATACCTACAACCAACTGATCTTTCACAAGGCAGTGTAAAGCTTACTCTGGGATAGGACTCCCTATTCAATAAATGGTGCTAAGAAAATTGGATGGCCTCATACAGAAAAATGGATCCCTATATCTCACTATATATAAAAATTAAATCAAGATGGATTGAAGACTTAAATGTAAGACCTGAAACCATAAAAATTCTAGAAGAAAACATAGAAAAAACTATCCTCAACATTGGCCTGGGTAAAGAATTTATGACTTATAACCCAAAGGCAAATACAACAACAATAAAAATAAATAAATGGGACTTAATTAAATTAAAAGCTTCCAAAATCAATAGATATAATCAATAGAGTACATAGATAACCTATAGAATGGGAGAAAATGTTCACAAGCTGTACATTTGACAAAGGCCTAATGTCCAGAATCTATAAATAACTCAAACAAGTCAGCAAGAAAAAAAACAAATAACCCCATTACAATGTGGGCAAAAGATATGAACAGATATTTTTCAAGAGAAGAGGAAGAAATGGCCAACAAACATATGAAAAAATTCTCAATATCGCTATTTGTTAGGGAAATGCAAATTAAAACCATGGTGAGATACCACCTTACATAATGTCAGAATAGCCATTAATAAAAAGTTATAAAACAATAGATGTTGGCATAGATGCACTGAAAAGGGAACACTTACACACTGTTGGTTGGAATGTAAATTAGTACAACCTCTATGGAAAACAGTATGGACATTTCTCAAAGAACTTAAAGTAGATCTACCATTCAATCCAGCAATCCCACTACTGGGTATCTATCTAAAAGGAAAAGAAATCATTTTATAAAGAAGACACCTGTACCTGCATGTTTTTTGCAGCATAATTCACGAATGCAAAGATACAGAACCAACGTAAGTGCTTGCCATCCAATGACTGGATATAGAAAATGTGGTATATATACACCATGGAGTACTACTCTAGACACTCAAAAGAATGAAACGATGTCTTTGCAGCAACTTGAATGGAACTTAAGGCCATTATTCTAGGTGAAATAACCCAGGAACAAAGAAACAAATAAAGCATGTTCTCACTTATAAATGTGAATTAAGCAATGGGTATGCATGGTCATACAGAGTGATTTAATGGACATTGCAGACTCAGAACATGGAAGCTGGGAGGGGGGCTACAGGCTCAAAAATTACCTTTTGGGTGCAATTTACCCTATTCAGGTGATGGGTATATTAAAAGCCTAGACTTCTCTGCTGTGAAATTCAGCCACATAGCAAAAAACAAACAAACAAACAAACAAACAAACAAAAAAACCCTCATAACTCCTAAATCAAATCATTTTAAATAAAAATAATAATAAGACATGAGAATCAAAATTACTCCTTTATCCCTGGACTGCAGAATGGATGCTATGTTAGTAGGTATAAATTAAACAACATTGACGTCCATGTGCATCTCCATAAGAACTCTTGGGTAACTAGGTGCATTGTCAATGAGCAATAATGTTTTGAAAGAAATCTTTTTTTCCTGAATAGCCACAACAGTGGGCTTAAAATATTCAGAAGGCTATGTTATCGACATATGTGCAGTCATCCAGACTTTGTTTTTCCATTTATAGAGCAAAGAGTAGATTTAGCATAATTCTTACAGGATCTAGAATTTTCAGAATGGTAAATAAGCACTGGCTTCAACTCAAAGTCACCAGGTGCATTAGTCCCTAACAAGAGAATCAGCCTGTCCTTTGAAGTTTTGAAGCCAGGCATTGACTTCTCCTTTCTAGCTACAAAAGTCTTAGATAGTATCTTGTTTTAATATGAGGTTGTTTCATCTGCATTGAAAATCTGTTGTTTAGCATAGCCATCTTCATCAATGATCTTAGCTATATCTTCTGAATACCTTGATGCAGCTTCTACTTCAGCACCTGCTGTTTCGCCTTCCTTTTTCTTTCATGTTATGGAGACAGCTTCTTTCCTTAAACCTCTGCTAGCTTCAAAGTTTTGTTCTGCACCTTCACCTCTCTCAGTCTTCACAGAATTGAATAGAATTGGGGCCCTGCTCTGGATTAGGGGTTGGCTTAAGGGAATGTTATGTTTTAATTGGCTCAAAGGAATGTTACCATTTAATCTTCCATCCAGACCACTACAACTTTTTCCTTTTTCAGCAACAAGGCTGTTTTACTTTTTTATCATTGGTGTATTCACTGAAGTAGCACTTTTGATTTTCTCCAAGAACATTTCCTTTACATTCATAATTTGGCTAACTGGTGCAAGGGCCTACCATTCAGGTATAATTTCAATAATTTGGTTTTTCTTTGATAATGTGTTAAAATTATATTATTTGGACATTTTATCCCAATAATTATTTTTCTAATCAGATATTATTTTTTTCCTTTTGTTAAAATAATGACTAAGTTTCATTAAGAGATAAAATCCACTCAAAATCCTATTTCTCAGTTTAGATTTTGATTCATCTGTATGTAGCATTTTTAAAATATGTATTATTGAATGGAGATTTGGCATAGATGTCCATTAATCAGGTGTTTATTGTATCATTGTACTAAACATGTTTGCTCATACTGAATATAGTAATTTTTCCCTGGATGGTGTACTCTCTCTTTTGTTTTTTAACTCACTGTTAGCACTGAATTCTGTATGGGGTATATTTAAATATTGAGCAGTAAAATGCAAGTAGAATAACCATTGCATAAATATATAATAATATGAGCAAGATAATTTTGAATGTCAGCTTTCATGATTTTCCTGAATGTCAAAGGGAATTTTGGTTTGATATTGATATTACCAATTAATTGTGTTCTGTGCCAGCTACTTTGCATAAGAGATCTCATAAAATCTTCACAAAAGTGGTTTGGAGTAAGCATTATCATTCTTATTTTATGCACTTCATAGGACAGAGATAGTAAGGCACCTGGGCAGGACAGTAAACCATGGAGCCAGGGTTTGAATTCAGGTGGGTCTGACACTATTCACAAGCATTGCTTATGCTTCATAATGTTCATATTGTGAGGGAGTGGATGTCATTACTTATCACTTCAGGCTAGGAGATATATAAGAAAAAATATACATGTAGTCTTTTAACCACTCAAAAGCTAAAATTGGCACTTGGGCTTGTAATGGACTAATTTAAATCATTTTTTCTGAGGGTAATTTATAAATCTCCTCAGCCCCTTAGAACTTTGAAATTTGAACTAGAAGGCAAGATACTAAGGAGAACTAAGTACAATTGAGACCATACTCTAAAAATGCCTGAATTTAGGGATCAGAATACTATGGTTTGGGATCTAGCTCAACTACTTAATACCTTTCAACTTTGCAAAGCTTATTAATCCATATTCCCTTAAAAAAATAAAAACACAAGAATAAAATCACCAGAACTCTTACCACTCCAGGGTGGTGAGATGTACTCTGTGGTGGATGGCATCATTTTTTCCCAATTCTTTACTTTCTGATCATGTAACTTTGGAGTGCCTCCCATGAAAGTAGCCTTTATACATGCAATTTTCCCTGACCAATGCAATTTTAAGAGACATAACACAAAGACAATAGTAGATATAAATATGTTTGTGTTATTTTGCTTTCCCTATTGCACTTCTATCTGCTGCAAAAAAACATGCCCTGGAGAGTAACTGGTTCAAGTACCATGAGGACACAGAGTGGAACTCACCCAAAACCACAGTTGCTAAAGACAAGCACTGCCAGGCTCAGACCAGACCAGCCAAACTCCAGCCAATGGAGACCTCAGAGTGAAAAACAACTGTGGCTATAAACCACTAAATTTTGAGGTTGCTACATAACAGTAACTAATCCATCTGCTCTTGGCCTTTTGTTGACTGCCCTGTCATATATCCTGCTAGATGTGTGCCCATACACATACAAAAACACAAAAATATTCAAATTTATAATTTAAGATCTCATTGTGGACAATTTTCTTCAGTATTCATATATGTGAATATGTATTGGGATACTAAATTGAATTTTTTCTTTATTATTTCTTCTTTTTGTTAGAAGATTTAATACAAAGGTTCAGTTAATATTCAGTCATGTGAGTGCTAATGTGCTATTTCTGCATGGTTTTCACAAACTAGAACAGTTTTGAAGTAAATAATATTATAACACAGTTTTTATACTTCTGCATTAAGAAGGCAGTTTATATGTTACATAAGGGGGCAAATTTGTGCTAGAAATGTAAAATAAGACCAGAAGAAAATGTAAATCAAGGCTTCTCTACAAACAAAAGAGTTAAGCACAGTAAGTGAATTTTCTATTGGCTCATTATACTAACTTGTCACTTCACTGTTAGTGTGTCAGTTTTTCCCTTTGAAAAACTAGATAAGAGGTCTTAACTAACACTCAGACTTCATTTAATGGGTGTATTTTCTTTTCTGCAGTTATTTTCCAGTAACTCCTAATTTATTTCTATCTGTTACTGGGATAAAAACATATCAGCAAAAGTACACCAACTGAGACAACATTATATTTGAAAATTTTGTTTCAATATTTATAAGACCTTATCAAAACCACAGAACATTTCGACATAAGTGTTTGGGTTCAGGGGTCTAACGAACGAATCCCTTTGTTTTCATATTGAGTTCATAACAAGTCGAAAGACCAACACAGGAATCAGATGAATAATAATAAAAAAAAAATCCATCTTACTGTCTTAACTGTCAGAACTGGAGAACAGGGTGTTCGGTCCCAAGGTTATTCAGTTCATACCCACTTGAGAGAGTAGGTGATACCTCCCTTGAGAGGCAGATGAATCACTACTGCCTGGAGAGCAGTGAAAATGTACAGTCTGGAGAGGCATCTAGATAATGAACTCAGGGAGAAAGGGGTTTTGAGAAAAGAATATGCTAACCTGTTTATTTTCTTCTTTTAAGAATATGCTAACCTGTTTATTTTCTTCTTTTCTTCATGTATCAGATATATTGTTTCTTGCAGTGGTGAGGAAAGAAGGAGGAGGGGAGATTAAGTGGGAGGTTAGAAGAAGCAACTTTGTGGAAAAGCGATACCATGAGCAGATGTTCTCCTCTAATAGTGGGTGCTGTCAGGTACTCGTTCATGCCTGCATTCCCTGGACAAGTGTCTTCTGAGTCTTTACTCTACAGTAACCACTCCCCACTCATCACAAAGATAAATAATACAGTCCTTGCCCTCAAGGAACTTAAATTCTGGAGAGAAATATGAACAAGTCAACATAATAGATTGTGATAAACGCTGTAATGAAGGTTAACTCGGGATGCTATGGCAGGAAAGATACATTGCATTTAAAGTACACTTCTATGGAGAATTACGTTAATGTGCCAATAAGTGGGAGGCACCTTGTCCTACTCAAATAAATCCAGGAAGTTTGGCATAGTTTTGATTTCGAGATGAATACAGGAGAAATAAGAGACAAATTGGAAAGAGTTGATAACTGGCCTTCTAGTGCCAGTAAAGGAATTCACATGTTATCCTATTAACATTGGTAGTACCTTGAATAATTTTGACCATGTCGACAACATTATTAGATTTGTGTTCTTAGAAGTATCTTAATGGCACTAATGTGTTAAAATAAATCAGAGGGGAAAGGATGAAAGGCGGTAATATCATTTAGGAGGTTGCCTAAACAATTGAAGTAAAAAATCATAAAGGATTAAACTGCAGTAGTGGCAAGGGAAATAGAAAAGGTGGCAAGATATAGTTAACATTTACTTTTATACTCCCAGGTACTTTTTTTAAAATTTTGTTTTGTTTTTGTTTTAGCTTATTGGGGCAGCATCCTTTGGTGATTCACTATAATATTGGCTGGACTTGTCAATAAAGGAATCTTCTCTTCTTGGTACAAGGATGGCCACAAACCCTCATACGGTTGAATCACTGAAATCAACCCCCACAGCAGCTGTAACAGGTCATAGGTATGGGCATATATTCCAGGAGGGAACAATCAGTGTCCTTATAATTGACATAAGAATATTAAAATAGGCTGGACGTGGTGGCTCTTGCCTATAATCCTAGCACTCTGGGAGGCTGAGGCGGGAGGATCGCTCAAGGTCA